>CAJVRI010001179.1:9415000-10015000 GCA_911649635.1 Poeciliopsis gracilis | reverse complement strand
TAAGTCAGAATAATTCTTTATACTGACAGCATAAACCTGAAGTTTGGAAGTAGCTAACTCAGTATCTGAACAGCATCACAGGATGCAACAACCGTGACGTTTTCACTAAAATGTAGTATTTTTTTGTCCTGCGTGAGTCTCATGACGAATCAAAGTGCTGCACCTTGAGCACTCGATGCCTTCGGAGTGCGGTGAGACGTCCAAGCGGACTGCTCTCCCCACCCGACGCCGGTGGCAGCCACAAGTCGCACAAGGTAGATGGTGTCCGGCTGCAGGCTTTCCAGGAGATGTTGGGTCTTCTCTCCAGGCAGCTCTATTTGTGACACCGCGCTCTCCGAACTGGTGCGATAGGACAGGCGGTAGCTCGAAACCCGCCCACGACTCAGCTTCATTGGGAGAGGTTGCCATGACACCTGGATGTCTGTGGGGCTGCGGCTGGTCAGGCTGATCTCCGGCGCCCGGAGAGGAACTGCACACAGAAATGATAAGTCAAATAACAGTCAGCTCTAACCTGAAGGTAAAGTCTGGAGCATAAAGTAGTTGCACAAAAATAATGAGCTGTAGATCTGTTTGATTACAAACTAGATTATTTTTGCTTCTAAAACAAATGTAGAGTTTATAACAGTTCAAATTGCTAAACTGCTTTTTGGTCTTCCAAGAAAGATAAAATAAACTATTAGCCAGAATTTTAACAGGACGTCATATCATACACATTGTTCAAATGTACAGATCAATCAAACAAGAAAATTCAAATTCATCTTCTTTTGATCTAGTTTTAAAGCGATCCAACCTTTGGATTTAACCTTTCACCTATTGACACCCTTTGCTCCTCTCTGCCCACTTTAACTATCCTGCTGGATTTTATGATTTAGCCAAAACGACTCCATAGTTTAAGTCTCTTTCTCAAACACAATAAATGTTTTTCTGACTTTCCAAATTTGTGGCACAGCTTTGCTAAAAAAAACAACAAAGAAACATAAAAACTAA
Organism: Poeciliopsis gracilis; assembly: GCA_911649635.1. NCBI lineage: Eukaryota > Metazoa > Chordata > Actinopteri > Cyprinodontiformes > Poeciliidae > Poeciliopsis > Poeciliopsis gracilis. Next base: position 10,014,013 of record CAJVRI010001179.1, on the reverse strand, counting down.
AACAACCGTATTTAGGTACTTTGCAGCTGCAAAAGGTTGTCTCTTTCAGGCCATAAAAAGTAGCGTTTTTTGATGTACTTGTTGCCATGGTTACACCAAAATCCACTTCTGATTGGCTGATCAGTCTGTCATGACATTTTCCCTCTCATTGCCCCGATTGGCTGCGTTGTTTTCAAAGAGACAGAAACATAAACTTTCATCCTCAACGGAAACCGACCTGATCAACATGTGAACTGTGCTTAAGCTTAAAGTTTTATTTTCTACATTATTTTTTCTCTCTTTGTGAGTGCAGCTCTGTGAGAGAATCCCCTTTTTGTTTCTCACATCTGCGACGGGAAACATTCCCAGGTGTGTCGTCCCTTTCTGAATCTAAAGAACCTGCTGACATCCAAAGAGACCGTCGAGGTTTCCTCTGAGCTCACTGGGGTAAAGAGACGAGCGTAAAGAAACCAAACATCCATAACAAGCAGTTCCAAGAGCAAAACCAGCTGCGGCACAAGGCCCTTTGTAATTGTCCTGAGGGGATTCTGGTGTGATTGTTGGTGGATTATTTGGTGGTTAGTCGCCTCATTACTTTACTTTTTTGTTATAGAAATAGTTATTAGTTGATTCATAGTAAGTTATTCAATATTCAACGTATTGAATATTGTGCTTTTATTTATTAAGCACAATGTTTACCCAAAGTGCTGCGCAACAGGGACAGCTAAACCGAAACAATGATAATAATAAAACAAAACATTAAAAGCAGAGAAAGACATAGAAAAAGGACTACAGGTGTTATAAAGGGGAAAACAACAAACCAATTCACATTTTGTCAAAAGCAAAAACAGCAACAGAAGACGCTTGCCAAATATTTAATAGCAACTTGTTCTACAATTTTGGCACAACAACAGAAAAGAACCTCTAATGTGATATTTTTTCCTTCTTCTCTTCAGTGCAACCATCACTAACGGTGTACAGTTCATCCATTAGACGCAATTAATTTTACAGCCCGTTATCATACCGAGCTGGCTTTTAAAAACCAATTAATCCGATTGATTTGTGGATTAAAATGTCTCCTGCGTATAGGCCTCACCGTCCTCCAGCGTGTGCTGGAACACGTGGTCCGACATGCGACTGGCTCCCATGGGCATGTAGGCCACCACGTAGAAGGTGTAGTTACGAGCCGGCTCCAGATCATCAATAATGTAGCGAGTCGTATCGTTTCCGATGACTACTTGATATTCCTCGTTGTTTAATCCTGGACAGAAGATTAGATTAGGAGATGTAGAGACTTTATCAAAGCCTTTAATCAGACCCAAAAACCTTGGATAGAAAAGGAAACCAAGTCCTTAATAAATATCTAATACCTGCTGTGAAATTAATTAGTCTTATTAGGTGTAATGATGTTCAAATTTCCTGAGAGCTACAATCACCTACCGACTAAAATCTGCAAATTCTCCACTAAGATTTGTGGCACAGGAGAAAAAAAAAAAGACCAGCACTGATTCTTGACCTGGTAAACAAAATACTTGGGAGTAAACAAAAAGACCCTCTAAATAGACCGAAAGCCTCAGCAAGCTTCAGTGAAAAGAAACAAAGCTTTCCTTTCTGTCAAATCCACACCGTTTTGTTGCCTCGCAGAATACACACTTTGAGCACTCCATCACAGAGACTAATTAGTCCCTCCTTTCTGCAGAGCCTCTCTGTCAACAACCTCAGGTGCAGAGTGCACTGTCTGATACTCTGTCAATGTCAGTGGACGGCTATTCTTTCTGAAAGAGACCAACGTGATTGTGTTGAAAAGAAATCTATACTGAGAGCTGAAAATCCCTGACAGATGTCAGGGTTTCGGGAATGAAACAGAAGGAATTTGCTCAGCTCCTGTTTTGACCTCTTTATCCAACACTGTGCAGGTGGTCCTTTCTCCAAGTTGAATTCTGTACATTTCCTTTCCAAAGGAAAGTCAGCAGCTTTGTCGTTAAGTACTGTGCATTTTTTTTTAGAAACGTAGAAGTGTTTGAATGTGAGTTTTGTCATCAGCGGAAATCTAAAATACTTGAAGGTTTTTGTGCTGCTACAATGCATTCCAGTTGCTTTTCAGGGAGAATTATCAGCCTGAGAAAAACACTATGCCCCTTGAAATACGACAGGTTGACAAAAACGAAGAAAAAAAACAAGAAAGACTCAAAACCCCAAAGTATCAAGACATTATTTACCTTCAGCTTTCATGTAGTGCACAGAATATGCAATGACTTTATCAGAGTTGTACTGAGGTCTGTCCCAAGCCAAGAGGATGGCGGAGCTGGACACGGTGTCAGCTCGGATGTTTCTGGGCGCGCTCGGCCGGTCCTCTGACATCACCACGATGAGCCTCGCCATGGACAGAACCGAGCCCAGCTCGTTCTCTGCCTGGCACTGATAAATGGCGTCGTCTTCCAGGATGATCTGGTTGATGACCAGTTTGCTGGAAGATACAAAATAAAGATCGTAAAACCCGTTTTGAGTTTTATGAAACAACTCTTTTTTTTTTTTTTTATGAAAAAAAAAGGCAAAATTTTTGATAAAAGGTTTTTGTGCAAAACTGCAATGGAATCACTTTTTTTGTTTCTACTTGAACTATTAATGTTTGATTTTAATTCCATTTCTTATTTAATGGAAACACCACAATCCCACAATATCAAAAAAAAACTTTTGCATACATTTGTAATGGAAGTGATTCTTAATAATTTGGCAAAAACACTGGAAAACCAACAAATGTTTTAAAATACAAATAACCTTTGCAAATTTTAGCTATTTTTTTAGGGGCATTTTTGTATTGAATAAATCCTGGATTAACTTTCAACAACAGAATGACACAAGTATTGGTAATATTTATTATTTTTTCCCATCATTACTTTGGAGACTAAGTGCTTTATTTGGTTTAAATCATTTTCCACAAACATCATCAAAGAAAATATATAAATCCTCTTTTGGTAAATGCTTTATGATTTGTCTTATTTAAAATCTAAAAGCAGAAATAAAATGCTTTTATTTTATTTCTGCCCAAATTGTAGATATTTGTTAAACATTGTAACAAAGAGTAAAATGTGTGGCTCTAGCCATGTTTGTAAAGGCTGCAGACCTCTTTTCTCTGGGGTTGTCGGTCTATAATTACTGTAACAAGCAGCGACAGTTAAATAAGGAGCAGGAAGACATTATTGGAAAACCAACTAAAATCCAATCTACACTGCTGTAAATTATTCAGTTTCCTTTTTACTGCAGGGACGAGAGTAAATTATTTATTTAAGCAGCTTTGAACTGGTTTACAGGCACTGTTAAAGGATTGTTTTTGCATTCAATGTAAACCGAATTGAATTGTCAGGGAAGTGAATTTAAAACACCGAACTTCAGATAAATCTCTGGTAGGAACAGACCTGTGGTACATCTTGATGCGCCCGTTGGAGTGAACTTTCTCTCCGTTCTTGAACCACGTTATCTGAGGCGCTGGCGCTCCCTCGGCTTGGCACACAAAACGAGCGGTGCCAGCGCGCGGACGGGTCAAGCTCTCTGGCCACTCCACCAAGGATGGAGGCGCTTTACAGCAGCACAAAGGCCAAGTTTCAAAGTTATAAATCATCCAAATGAAATTAATATACTGAATATTTTAATCATTACCTAGCACTGTGACGTTAGCTGAAGCAACAGTGAAATTGCGTGTGCCTGGAGTGGTGGCTCTGCACATGTAGACTCCGCCATGTTGGGGCTTGATGTCTGTGATGATGAGGTTCCCATTGCCCAACACTTTGGTGTTGTAAACATCAATAGACTTGCTGTCTGCGCGGCTCCAGGAGATCAGCGGTCGGGGATTTCCTGTGGCCAGGCACTCCAGGATGGCACTCTGGTGCAGCGACACGGAGACGTTCTGAGGCCCAGCAATGATGCGCGGCCTCTGAGGAAGAACGGGGCCAGGAGCTTGGTATAGACAAACACACAGAATCAGTGATTTCATCAAGAGTTTCAGTAAACATGTAAAATTCACATTTGGGATGTTTTTGTTTTGCTATTTGAGCTCTACTGCTTTTAAAAGCAGCCCAAGCGCTTAAAAACAAAATCACGTCCCAGTTTTTAAGTCACAATCAACTGGCGTTGCACCGTTACCTAGCAACCGAAGCCAAGCTCAGCCCATCACCTAGCAACCAAGTGGAAAGCCAACAAGTTTGGTCAGCTGGCAAAAGGCTGCTGGAAAAGACGTGTGTTGGGCACTTATGATTCACTATATTTCTATAGGCCTGTCACAATAATTGTTGGATTCACTCCTCCCGTTCCATTAGTTCTTTACGTTGGTGTGTGAAGGGACGTTGGAAGAAGAAACTGACGGCAGACAAGCGTTGCCAGGGAGATCGCCGTTAGCTGTAGCTAACGGTCATATCGAGCAAACAAGCATATTTATTACCGTTCACGAGTGTTGCCCAACGTGGTAAGATATATTAATGCTGTAATCTGATTAGTTTCTTGTTAAGTTTATTTGCGGGTTTAGTATTTGCTAAACGTATTTAGCCGTAGGCTGACTGTGATTTGCGGCACTTTGATGTTGAATGCCGATTGTTAATATGTTACAAAGTGTTCTAAAAGTAAACGTAGCCTTATAACCAGTTAGGTAACCAAGTGATGGTTAATATAAATTTATGTTTAAGTCTATTTTATCGAAGATTATAATACTAAGTACTGATGTTTTGTTTTTTATGTTTATTTACAGTTTAACCGGCATGTCCGCGTAAAGCACGAAGCAATAAAACAATAACAACAACAATAACGACTACCTTATGTTCTTTGTAACAATAATCAATAAATCAATTAATTGCATGATACATTAGAACAACCTCAGTCACTTCCACTGGTATGATTTATTGTTTATCTTGTTTTTTTCTCTCTTTCTATCAAAAACTGGATGATGTAAGTTTTCACTTTGGTGCTTTGGTCTCAATCAGCCCATTTTTAGAAGGACAATTTTTTTTACAAAGACTTCAAACTTCATTTAATTAGTAGTTTGTTTATTTTGGATATTTAAAATGTCGTCCATTTCCAGTGTTAAATGCTCATTAAAATGTTAAGTTTACTGATCCTTTAGAATGTGCTCCAGCATTATTATTTTACCATTATTTTACTTAAAAATGGTCTAAAAACAACAATGTTATCGTCTATCACAATAACTTCTGGAACAGTTTGCTGTCCAGCAAAAGATGTTGTGGTGACAGGGATTTAATATACATATATATTATGAATAATTGCACATCTGTTTGCAGCCATTTTCAGGTGCGAGTGTAAATGTTGAGTTTGGGCGTAGAAAGGAGATCAAAATAGTCAGAACTGACCAAAATCTCATAATCTGAGAATGATTTTGTTTTGTATAGCCAACAGACCTGAAGTATAAAAGGTCACCTTTCACTTCAGAGTGATGCTCTATAACCAAGACTTACATCAAATAATTTTATCTGCTTACAAACCTGGGGTTACAGTGAGAGTGGCTTCGATGCTTCGCCGCCGGCTGGCGATGTTGGTGGCGATGCAGCGGTAGTGCCCAGCATCTCCTCGCTGCACGCCTTGGATCTGAAGAACGCCGCTGGGCAGGACTGTGATTCTGAATGGCAGGGAAGGAACGGCATGTCAGATAACGACTAGAAATGGACAAATAAACCTGATGGGGAACTAATCAACATTCTCTTAGCTGGTTTTGATTGGCAGTTGATGGGTCAAACGCTGATGTATCTGTTGTTATTTACATGCCTTCTAATCTAAATGCTCCAATTACGGTCAGTCTGCAAACACACTTATTTGTGTTCTAAAAGTGTTAAAAAGTAACGTACATGATTTTAAACTGAAGATGATGCTGCATACCTGTCAGTGGAGAGGGGTAACGTGACCCGGTTGAACTCCCAAGTGATGATGGGAGGAGGGTGGGAACTGATTTTACAGGAAAACCTAGCAACCGAGCCCTCGGCCACCACGACCGACGACGGCTGGAGTGCAAAAGATGACATACCTGAACAAAAGAGACATAATAATTAGATCAAATTGTCTCCTGGATTTGAGTCATAGGAAGGGGAGGCTTTCTAAGTAGCATGTTTCTAGCATGTTGTAGAAAAAGGAGGAAAATCCATTCTAACTGCAGTTTTCCTCTGCATTACTGCTGTGTTGTACAAAAGGTAAATCTCACTGAGGATGTCTTCAATCTTTGCTGGGAAGAAACAATCGCAACTGAATGCAGATAAAGGAAAACAAGGTTTGATGGTTTTGTATTGAATTCAGTTCTTTTAGCAGCATTTCCAGTAGTTATTACTGCTTTAGTACCTTTTTAAAACATAAAGTATCTGAGAAGCATTTTTTAACCTCAAACTACATCACAATTATCAAAACTATTCAATACAGAAACAATATTGATTGCTTTCTTGCCTTGACTCAGTTAAACCTTAATTCAACAGAATAAATAATACTTTTTTTACAACACTTTTGTGCATGAACTTTGAAGTGATCAATGCTGCTTTTCACGTGATGAACGTGAAGGGGGCGCTCTGTTTGGATGTTAGATTCACACTGTTCTTTCAGGAACAGAAACATAACCTGATTTTGCAGTGGATGTGATCTGCAAAATCACATATACCGCAGATTTTGCAGTATTTGTGAGAAACAATATTGGTACTGCAGGATTATAAATCTCTGGTCGCTTTTAAGTTGAATTAATTCAGCTTCACTTCATTCGTAAAGAAAGACTCAACAAGAAAATAGCGTTATAAAAGAAAAATGAAAGATAGCTTGTGTACATTGAATTAAAAATGAACTATGAACACGAATGAAGTAATTTAAAGCTGAACTGATTATAAAACTAGTTCTCATTCAGGTGAACTGGCACAGCATTGATTTGCAGCATCCGTCCATGTCAGTCAGTAACTGGACGTCGTGCCTTAAGACCTAAAGCCAGAGACGAGCCGCGTTCTGCAGGAAGGTGTTGACTGCAGTAGAACAGCTACATCCTGCATGGATAAGGTTTCCCTGAAACTGAACCTGGGTCAACAACCAACTGACCCACAAGTAAATGAGACCCACTGGGAACGATCAGCAAGGCCTTTTGTGCAACCACAGAAATGAAGGGAAAAGAAACAGAAAAAATACAGCAAGAGGAACAAAACGATGGAAGAAAAGTTCACAGAAATGCTTCAGTTGCTTTTTCTATTTTTGTCAGAAAAACACCAGCGGATTTCTGAGTTGTAAAAGTCTTTATAAATGTAGATATAACTTAGAGTCCCTTTATTCTCAGAATCTGCATCAGAGACACAGAAAACAAGTAAACGAAATCAAAACGAAGACGTTATGTTCAAATTACATTTCTTACACGTCAGAAACAGTTTCTAGAGCAAATATCTACACTTGAAATAAGACAAAGCAAATTTGAATTCAATAATAAATTGATATTGATTTAAAAATCTGTCACGTAAAATACGTGACAGATTTTTGTCTTGTAAGTGAAATCTGCAAGTGAAACTAGTATTTTTTAAATAAATATTAAAGAATTAAAACGAGCTCTGGTAACCTTCAGAAAAGTTGCTTGTAAGTTAGTTTCTATTTACACTATAAACTGAACAAGAAATACACAGTAAAACTTATAAATGGGTTTTTTTCTGACACTTCGCTACCTCTGCTTTTGAGAAAGCTGTGCAGAAAATTCCTGCGCTGCAGTAAACGCAGCGTGGTGAGCGCGGAGGAATGATGAATGTCTCTGTGTAAGCAGCGCTGCCAGGTGTTATGGTGCTAAACAGCAGGAGACCTCGGACTTCCAAAGGAAACAAAACAATAAATTATGACATTTACAAGCCTGACAGCAACTTTCTTATAAATCACGCTGACATCCACGGAGGGAAGAACAGCACAGTTCAAACAATAAACGTTTTATGCAGGTTCGATTTGGTTCTGTTTGGACGGGGAGGCAAATTGAGGCCCGGATCAGACGTCCTCCTCGCTCTGGTCCGGTTTAATCAAATTAAACCGAGCTGTTAGCGCGTTAGCTTCAGCTCCTCGGAGGCTGTTTGATGTGACGGTGGAGGTGAGAAAAGGCCTTTCTGTCCGACACAGACCCACCATGTGTTGACGAGACGTGGCTCTTCTCATCCTGCTCTCCCTATTCTGCAGTATCGACAAGCACAGGGACGGTTATTGATTACTGGTAACCTATTAATGCTAGATGGAAATAAATCGATCTGAGCTTCTTTGTGTATATTTCAACAAATTCTATTTTATTATTTCAGTAAATTTTAAAGGATTTAGAGGCATTAAGTTATGCCTTTTGCTTTTCTGTCTGCAGAAGACGCTTACTTTAGTAAATGTAAGCGTGTAGCAGCACTTAAAGGTATTAAGTGCTGCTATTCCTTACTTTTTATGACAGTAAACTTTGCTTAGCTTTACTAAAACAAAAAAAAAAACATTTTGAACTCAATCCTACCCACACAAAAATAAAAACATCGGGACGGTTATTGAATATTGATGACTTCTTAAGGCTATCAATGAGAAATCTATGGGATCTGAGCTTTTTTGTGTTTGTTTAAACAAATTCTAGTCTATTCTATAATTTCAGTAAATGTAAAAAAATTTAAAGGCGTTAAATAATGTTATTTCTTTTAACTGTTTTTGCTTTTTCTGTCTGTAAAACTTAATTAACTTTACAAAAAGTAAACAAAACATTTTGAACTCAACCCACACAGAAATAAAAACACAAGGACATGAATTATTTATTGATAAACTATTAAAGATAGGTGTGAAAAAGTTATACAATTTGAGTCTCTATGAATATATTTCAACATATCTTATTCTATTACATTAACTTAGCACTTTTAAAAGCAGTAATTGCTACTTTTTTCCATTTTTTGTCTGTAAAATATGTTTACGTCAGTAAATCTAAAAGTTTTAGAGGTATTATGTTATGTTTTCTTTTCTCTTTCTTTACTTTTCTGTCTCTAAAACCTGCATAATTTAACTAAAATGTGCAAAAACAAAAGTTTTGATGAAACATTTTGAGCTCAGCCCCACTCAAACAGAAAATAAATACCTCTGCCATTTCCTCAAAAGCTTGAAGAAACAGTTCTGACCATCTGCCCCTCTCTGCAATCTCACCTCTCACCTCTGACCTCCACAAATCTCGACTAACACTCGCTCAGGCAGCTCCCAGTTTGACCACCCCAAACCAGTCCTGGTGCTCACTGCTGCTTCACTCAAACTTTTCATTAAAGGGTTTAAAATGGGCTTATATCAACCAGCTACAACATATTATGATATCAACATGTGATTATTCAGTTTTAAAGCTGGAACTTTGTTCTTTGTGCTATTTCTAGGAATAAAAAGATGCCTCAATGACAAAAGAAAGACGAAACAAAGTCTTTCTGGATTATTTTACAACTCGATCACCCTTCAGTCTAAACTAAAATACCAACGTGACGCGTAGCCGCCAAAACGCTTCATACTTCAGATGGTGGCGACTCAACAAACTAAAGGTCAGCGGAGAGGTCAAGCCCAAACAAAGATCCTCTGCAAATGGCAGGAATTAGTTCAGCCTCTCTCCTCTCGTCGCTACGGTTCGTTCATTAGGAAGCTTCACAACTTATGTAAATAATTATTTCTGCTAAATACAAAATGTCTTATCTTTTTTTGCTTCAGTTTTGTTCTGAACTAATCGATTGTAATTTTCTGATGTTGAAGGGAAATTTGGTTTGTTTGCTCAAAGGGCTGGATGATAAATCGACTTTATCAATCAATCAAAATTTGGGGTTTTGAAGATTTAATTTAGTGAAAATCAGTTTTTTTTTCACAGATTCTTTGGGAAAGTATCATTCAGAGTGATGTCACCAGGCCCGACGGCCGCCAACTTGTTCAACTAGCCTGTTTTGCTGCTTTCATCTATTTGGCCTTTTTATTAAGGTAAACTACCACAAATCATCAGCGCCAGGCTACGATTAAAAAATAAAGTGTGTATAAAAGAATAAAGTTACAAGAGCGCAGTCATAATAACACAACGTGAAAATAAAGTTCAAATAATATGAGAATAAAATGTAAATTTTACCAGAGTAAAGCTGTAGAAAAACAAAGGAATGATTTTATGAGAAAAATAAAAAATAAATCGAGGAATGTTGAGCATCTTGTTAAGTTTTGATCTTGATAACTCTAGAAACTTTTCTCCCATTGAAACAACTTTTTCCTTGTAATTTTAAGATGTTTCTTTTGGTAAAATTGCATCTTTATTCTGCTCAAATTATGACTAAAATGTTGAAATTAAACCAAACTTCTCATAGCCTGGTCCTGACACTCTGTTGTGCACAGACAGAATGACTGAAATAAAAGCCACTTTTTCTATCATTTGTCATTTCATTTTTAGAAAAGAAAGCAAAAAGGAAAATCGGATCTTGTATGAAAACACATGAGAAGCCCATTTACTCAGTTGCCTTAAAAGTTTAAATTGACATTAAATAATATTAATATTGATCAACATTGTCAGACCTTGAAGACAATAAGTTCACTAAGTCAACACATCTGATACGTTTCCATCACAGTTGTGTACCAGATACTCTTTTGCTTAGTTCACCTCTTCCCCTAAAAAAGAAAAACACCAACTAATCAATCAAGCGATAGTTCTTCCTTAAGTTCACCGGCCCCTGTGAACTTTAATAAGAATATGAAAAAAATGATAAGCTGCGAGACGAAAGCAAAGCTGGAAAAGGCCACTAATCAATGGCTGGCTGTTTGGCAGATGTGCTGCTGCTGCGTAGCAGAGTGTGCAGGACAGTCCAGTGACCATTGGCCTGGCTAAACAAAGACCTATTCCCATGAGCAGCGTGACCTCTAAACGCTGCAGTGGGGGAGCTCTGCAGGCCATTCATCCCCCTCCTCCAGCTCCTTATCTCTGTCACAAAGTTTTCCAATCAGTCAACAGAGACCCTCCTCTGACAACAGAGGCTTCATTGTTTTTAATCCCTGTATCAGATCAGACTTTAAAAGTCAACCCGGACACCCACCTTTGCTTGGAAATGGTTTTATTCACTCCTCTGGAGCGGACAACAAATAAAACTGCAGGTAAACTTACTTAAACTCATGTGAAGTAACAGAATATTGTACAAAAATAGAAGCAGCAGATAAAGTTAGATGCCCATCTCGCACTATTGAACTAAAGATTATATCCCTGTCTCGGACCGGCTGCCTTCCATCTATTTACCAGTTTTAGGGGACCTTTGACCTCAGGGCCTGCTGTTCAGGGGAACCATGGTAACCTTTCGTCTCCAGCAGAGGAGAAAAACAAGATTCCAGGCTTTGAATTGTCTCCCTTCAGGGCATTTCATTCGTTCACCTCGCTGTTCACACTGTGCAGGGTTTGCGTTTGACTTATAGGGGGGTTTCTAATAGTGTCAAGTCAGATGCATGCCTTAGCAACCTAAAGAAATGTTCCTGAGCTGACATCCTTTGGGACACACCAGGGAGGTAAAAATAAACTGCAGTGGCTCCTTTGTGGCCGGTAACGTCTTAAAAGCTTGGTCTGCAGCAAGCATTAAACATATTAACTACAGGAAATTACAAATATTCAGCCGGGACAGGGCAAACAGAGCCGACACAGAAGGAGGCAGAGATGCCCCAAAAGGAGGAATGATACATTTCTTATCATGGTGAGATTTTAATTCATCATTGTGGCAATAAATTCCACTTCATGATGTTGAAAAACCTCAAACACTGTCAGATTGTCATTTTAACATAGGGCTGGACGATGCAGCTGAAAACAACAATATAAGTGTCTCATATCTGTCAATGTCGATAATTATTGATTAGTTATTTGCTATAAATATCTGATCAGTGCCAAACTGGCGACGATTCCTGTTTTATCCACAGTTTTCACTTTCTTTTTATTTTTAAGCAGCTATTAGTGGTGAAATCTGAAACTGCTGCTGCGCCAGTTACTCAACAGGTTGTTGCTAGGTAACCAAAGAAGAAACGAGTTGCTAGGAAACCAAAGATTCAGTGAGCCAGTTGATTAAATTGCTGTTGGAGGCTGAGCGGTTCTGGATCTGACTTCAGTGGATTTTCTATGTTGAATATTCAATCAGAAGTGTTATCTATTGCTATTGATCGTTATTGATTTATTGTCCAGCCATATTTTTTCCGATTTCACACTATTTGAGAAAGTACTTGTTATACGTGAAATAATCTGTCAGTGAAACTAGTACTTCTTAATCAACATTAAGGAATTATTGCCGTAAAAACGATCCTGTATCCTGTAAGTTAGTTTCGTCTAATTTCAAGGGTGTTAACGTTATTGCAGTAGAAATTAGACGAGAACTACCTGGTACCATTGTGTGTTTTGACATTTTTGTCTTATTGGCAAGTTTTTACAGGACTGCTCATTTACCACTCATTTGGTTGAGGTTTGATGAAGCATCCAAAAGTTTTAGAGCGGCATTAGCAAGGCACTTTCACCAATTAAATGGTAAAACCCGAGCTTTAAACATCACCAGCTGAGTGAAATATTTAGACTGAAATAATGGAGATAAATATGACAGCATCTTCTGGTCATGATAAAAACATGGAGTCAACATTAAGAGGCATTCTCTCAATGGAAATCGCCATCAATCTGCAGTCTGTTGACAAACGTCACGCAGTGAAGCTCGGGTGTCACATTCCTTCCCATCGAGGCCAAATCCCGACCCACCTTTGTGGTTTACGACCCAATGTTTAAGGTTACCCTCCATCAACGCCGTGTTCCTCTACTGACAGCCAGCGGCTTCGACGTGTGTGTGAAGGGTTAAAACGCTCCCACAGAGCATAACTCCTGCACCAAACACATAAAGTATGTCAGGAGAGTCGGCCACATGTCCTGACTTCCACTTTCAACCCCAGCCGCTAACATACGACAACACCTCCAGGCGCAAAAGTGGCTAAACATAATTTATTTCAAGCCCATTGGCCATATATAAACTACAGCAAACAGCCCTGACGTTTTAATCAAAACACAAACTTACCAATGATTAACTTTTACGATGAGTGTAATTACACTTCTTACTGCTTATCTGTCCACCTATTTAAGGACAACTACCCTCAAAGAGTCCCGTTTCTTTTGTGAAGGCAGCGGGGACAAAACCGGCCAGAGAGAAAAGCCTTTCAGCCGTCCATGGGAGTGGTGAGGCAGAAAACAATTGTGTGCAAAGCCTCCAATTCCTCCTGACCTGGGAAGGCCTGCAATAAAGTTTGGTCATTTAGACACTCAGGGTAAAGCCCCCAGAATGCCGGGAAACAGCAGCTCACATTGGTGTGTGTGTGTGTGTGTGTGTGTGTGTGTGTGTGTGTGTGTGTGTGTGTGTGTGTGTGTGTGTGTGGAGGCTCATCCCCCACTGCTCCTCTGGCCTTCAACTGAGCATTTCTCAGGTATGTGAAAACTTTATGAGCTTCCAGATAGAGCTTCTAGCAGGGCTAAGTGTCCATCCAAAACAAACTGGAGAAGCTTGGTGGCGGCTTTTACTGCCACTTTATTTCAAGGTACAGAGCCAGCAAAGTATTGATTAATTGATCAAAATGTATGAACTGGTGAGAAGTTTCTGAATGGCAGATATTAACAAAGTTTTTCTTCATATAATAGAAATTAATGCTAAGCATCTAAATGAAATAACCACTTTAAAACCTTCAACAGATTTATCAAAACAAGTATTTCAGTAACAGCCTGGTTGGATGATAAATGATAAATTATCCCAGCAATAATCGCGATAAACGATAATATCGTTCTTTTGAGAACATTTTCAAGTAATATATTGACAATGGCTTAATAATGAATAAACTTTAGTTCTATACTTCACACTTTAACTGGAAGGGATTTTAAATATTCAAAATAAAATGAAAAAAAATCCAACAAAAGAGTCTCTGTGAACAAAATCACCATTCAATTTAGTTCCACAACTAATGATTATATTGGTTAGCAATTCCTCTGTTGATCATTCTGATGATTAATATTGAAATATGTTAAATATTAACCAACAGTTTGATTCCTTTTGTCAGCAGGAAAATAAACGTTTTACTGCCTAAAATGCAATAAAATAGGATTTTTTATTCAATCTGCAGATTCACTTGAGGAGATTCAGGTCAAACATATTTATCATCGACATGTTTCATCACAAATGCAGAATGTGTGTAATTTTTGAGCAGTTTTGGAATAATTACTACTCTGAATACCTAGCTTTTGAGTTAAAGTAGTTGATCATCATGATTAAGCTGACTGATTGGATTAATCAGAATGGAAATGATTGAGCTCATTTGGCTAATTGCTTAACGCGACATGTGAACGTTGTAACTCTGATGGAAATGCGCTGGTCAAAGTTTGGTGTGGTAGGTAGAGATGGCATAAGGTCCCAGCGGACACATCTCTGACCTTCCTCCCCCTTAAAATACGACAGGCGCTGCCTGCGCTGCGTTGGGGGAGAGCATTCCTAAAGAAACAATTCCTCAAGTGATCAGGGTGCAACAACATGAAAGCCCGGCCCGTGAATAGGGGTCATCTGCTCTTTAGCGGTGCAGGGCCAGTTTCCTGGACAGCTCCTAACCTTTCAAATCTCCCTCCCCTTCATTAACACACCAATGGGCCTTTTCCCAATCCAACCAGCAGCTCCTCCACTCAAACTCTGAACACTTTGTTCTGCTTCCAGGCTGCTGCCAACGCAGTCCTGAAGGCACCAGATACATAAATAATGGTACAATTTCCTGTTAAAGTATGCTTACCTATGACAAAAATAACTTGCATTTAACGTCTAAGTTACATGTAGTTTTGTCAAACTGATCAATCGCCAAAGCGACCCGAACGGCAGCCATGTTTGGGTCGGTTTAATCCAACGCTGCTGACCAAAAAATCTAATGGTTTGCCTAAAAACCACGGCCTCGGTTCAATTAAAGTGAACTCTGGTGCGATTTGAATGCATATTCGAATGCAAGCCGACCGGACACCGCTCCAAAAGCAGGAAGTGGACTACAGCCCAGGGCATTCTGGGTAAATTCAACCAAAACAAACGTCAGTCGTAAGCTTGTGGGAGAAACGGTCATCATTTTTTACCAATCACAAAAGAGAAATCCTATTTTTACTGAAATCTGGTGAGGAAGGAAATTGAATTGAGTGTCTTCTTCAGATGTTTTCTGTGCCTTTTCCTTCAGCGGTTTCTGGCGCAGCGCCACCACAGGCGAGGAGGGGAACAGGTTTCTCAAAGTGCGATATGAAAGCGAACCGCACCAGATGAAAATGTAGCAGATGTTGCAATTTTGGTCCCGACTGTGACAACAATTTTGATTTATCGTATTGAAAAACACTAACAGTATTATGCAACATGTTATTTTTACTATTTCTTTCCACTGTTTCGCCCACAAGCAGATATAAATAATAATTTAAATCACCCGGAAAGCAAGCAGCGTCTTGAAGACTTTAATTTCAAGAGCAGTTCTTGTCTCTATGGATACGGTGACAGGCAGTTACATGAAATACAACAAAATATTGCAATAAAAGTCAATGTTGTCCACTAATATACTCACTTGCGATTGTGAGATGGGCTTTCTGGCTCAGGATTGTTCCGTACTTGTTTTGAGCAAGGCACTGATAGCAGCCTTCGTCTGATTTGTCTCCTCTTCTGCTTTCCACCTCCGAAATAAAAAGGGAGCCATTGGAAAGCAGGTAGACCCGTTCATTTTCCACGACTTTCACTCCGTTCCTGAGCCACCTGACGTCGATCGACGCCTCTCCGCGCGCCTGGCAGTCCAAAATAACCGCCTCCTTCCGCATGACGGTGACGTCATGGGGCTCTTTGACGAAAAATAACTCGCTAAAGCTAAAAACACCTGTGGAGGAGAAACAAAGAGAGAACAGAAGCTTATTGAGATTCTCAGCACTTCCAGCTCATAGTGGCAGTAATTACGCGAGTTAAAGAGGTTTGGTCAACTTTAAATAGGCCAGGGAAAGTGGAAACAAATACTCGCTCCTCACATTTAAAGGCTGCAGGGCGGCCAAATGGAGGTTTACTGTCCGATGCAGCAGCTGCACCAAACAGCATTTCTGCTCCATTTACTTTAAAGTCACCTGCTGAAACAAATGATCCTGCTGCTCCATCTCTACATGGAAACATCGACTCACCACAACCAGAAACATTTTGTCTTGTCAAATGACTCCTGGTTCAGCAGCTGGGATGCTTTTTGTGGTTTTAGAGTTAAGCTTTCGTTCCTAACTCTGTGTTTCTAAGAGGTAGGGGAGGATAAACTAATGGCTTTTTAGTCCTGAAGGAAGTAAAACATGTTTTTAGTGGAGGTGTAGCAGTACATTAACCTGGGTATGACTGTTGAATGCCATTTATAAGCATTCAAATACGACCAAATTACATATTTTGACAAAAGTGTGAGAATCAAAAGAGTTTCGTTTAAAAAGCTCATTTAAAAAATAATTTTATATCATTTTCCACATGAAAAATAAATAAAAAGCTAGAAAAAGTAGAGCTGTCTTAACATAAAATCAACTTTAAAGTCTAGATTAAAAATGCTCCTTCACAATCATAAGAATGTATAACAGGATTTATAAATGATGAGACAAAACAAATTCTTAACATTTTAGTTAAACAACCTGAATTAAGTGCAAAATGGCAAAGAGCTGCACCATATAGACTGTTATTGCAATGCTGGTTTGAACAATATAAGGATTGATAACATTTAATATCTGCAGAATCAGTAATAATAAATATGGACAGACTTCAACTCTAATGCCTGCATCACATTACATTCATGATCGATTTTATAGGCTCATTTTATTCATAAAATCAACACTGTTACCACAATGTTCAACAATAGCATCACAATCAAGTATTTTCTAATATCAAGAGGCAATATAAACCTTACTGTCATAAGCTTTGGTACAATAAGCATCACTATTTATGATTTTCATGGCCCCAGGTTTACTGATTTATTCCAATAGCAGCATCGCTAGCAGAAACTCCTGTTACTTTTATTTAGCTTTGATTAAAAAGAACATAAGGAATAAATCTCTGTTTAAATTTTCCAACATGTTTAAATCTAACACACCACAGATTAAAGTAAGTACACCCTAAAAACTGCGGATATGACACTTAAACGTGTCTCTATAATCTCTATTTCATTCATATGTGAACTTTTAAAACAAATAAAGTTTATCCAGGTTGGTTCATGAAGTTGTGAAGGTGAATAAAGTGAGTTCACTAAACTGAACTCAGTCACTTCAGTCCAGTTTTATTCAATTGGATTCTCTGTTTGTTTTGTTTTTTTTCCAGAAACTAGCTGTAACTTTTATTCCAGTCTCTTGGCTCCCGGTCTAGAGAAAGTCTGGATACTGTCTCGTTAAAACCATGAAAGAACAAACCAGCAGTTTGAGTGAAATAAGTGCAGCTCAGACAGACTGAAGCTGCTGGCCTCATCTCGTCCCTCCTGCTCCGAACCGCAGCTTTGCTCACCTGAGACCGGCAGGAAAAAGGCGAGAAGCAGCAGCCGCTGGCGTCGAGTCCCGTTCAGAGGAGCCATTTAATCCGCATCCCAGCTACTCGCTCATGGCTGTTTCCTCCGCGCGAGTCGCACCAACACTGACGAGCCGAGGGGCAGAGATGCACTGGGGCAGTTTCCCTCCTCTGGGATGGACCGAGGCTATTAATCACCCCCACTGAGTCTGCGTGTGGCCCAGCGCCCCCTGCAGGCAGGACGCACACACTGCGGTTCACAGACAAGACCAAGATTTGAATCTGGCCTGCAAGAGCAGCAACAAATATTTCTGATTTATTAACCACTGATTAACACATATTGTTGCTGAAAAACAACCTAAAAAACTAGGAAACGGTTATTGAGGAACCTCAGTTTAATTCAGATCTGCCATTATTTACAGATGCTGCTTGTGTAAAAGTCTCTTTTCAATAAAATCATCCACATTTAGTTCAGTTTACTGAGACGATACAATAACAGAGGCACAACAAATTCATTTTAATCTTTTTTTTGTTTGTTTTCGTTTCCACAGTTTTGTCCCTCATGGCGAAAAGTTTGCACGCCACAATTAAATTAAAACTATAACGGAGAACAATCGTTCCTCCTTCAGCTTTATGTGCAAGCTCTATGTTAGTGTTTGTGTAAAAGCAGTAGTTTCCAACAAGTTGCGTCTAATTTATAAATAAGATTCCCTCAGACGTTGTATGTAGAGTGGAACGAAAAAACCCTGAAAACTGATAAACAACAAGCTGTGATGCTCCAGTGAAACCAGTGAAACCAGTGAAACCATGGCTTTCCCCACCAGGATGCTTCCCCTCATCAATATGTCACATCGATGAGAGCAGATCCATCAGGATCAGAGTCGGGCTGCTCACCAAATGGTCTCTGCAGACCCTGAGAAAGAAAGAGAAATGTTGATGAAAATGAGTTTGTCCCCTCAAAGTGTGACCCGCAATTACCAGGAAGCATCGATGGAGCCGGACAGCTGCTGCATCGACCCGCCGTCCGTCACACACACACACACACACACACACACACACACACACACACACACACACACACACACACACACACACACACACACACACACACACGCTGCCTCCATGTGTCATTCAGCAGCAAGGACCAGCTGCGATAGAAAAATCCATCCATCCATCCATCCATCCATCCATCCATCCATCCATCCATCCATCCATCCATCCATCCATCCATCCATCCATCCATCCATCCATCCATCCATCCATCCATCCATCTTTGCTCTAGAAGTTAGATCATAAATATTTGGTACACTGTAAAACATCTTAAGGTAGTTTAACTTGTAAATAAAAATTCACCTGCTGCCTTGAAATGCAGTTTAAATCGACAAGAAAATTATTTTGGTTTTAACTCAGAAACTTTAATTCTTCACATTGTTTTTTAAGTTCATTAAACTTGACTTGTTTTAAGTCAATACTGCAATTCAAACCAAATGATTATTTCACAATATACAAGAAAAAAAAAAACCTGCCCTCCTCTGGTTAAAGAGCCACATTTCTCTATTATTTCTACTGACAATATCAAATTAGAAAATAACTTATTTTACTTTAGAATGATTTAAATTTATGTTTCAAATTGTATGAACTGATAATGAATTCTGCTAATATTATCCTCTAGTTTTGAAAACATAATAAAACACAATTAAATGTCAGTGTGTTGCAAAATTCAGATCAAAAACAAGCCGCTAAGCATTCTGGGAAATAGTTCCCACTCCTGTCTTTAAAAACTCAAGTTTATTCATCTGTTGGAGGTTTGACTAAATTAATAAAACGTTAACACGACTCGTCACTGAAAGTTTATCTTTCACAAACTTAACATTTATTTGACTCAGAGAGTAGAAGACAGTCGACACGACCAAAAGCGGCTGAGAGGTTTTACAGTGCGCGGTGTTTCTGCAGCGTTTTGAACGGGTCGGTTCGGTTCTGTTCCATAACGTGGGAAAGCAAGCCGCTCCCGGTCACTTCCTGTCTCGGTTCAGTCAGTCGGGTCCTGGGTTTGGACCCCAGCCGGCCAGCAGGCCGCAGGCGGAGGGCGGAGTGCAGCTCTGGGCTCGGGTCAGGCTCCGCTGCGGCCCGATCGATGTCCTATCACTCATTATCAGGTTCTGCTTCCTCTGCGAGCGTGTTGGTCCAAAGGAACCAGCTTTCCCAGTACCATCTGCCGTTGGGTCAGTGTGGTGTCCCCCCGCCTGTGCCCATCCCCGCTGACCTCCAGAAGAGTCCGAAAGGCTGGCCTGAATTGTGCGTGACCTTTCCGCTGACCCCCATGCAGGGAAGGGGCTTTACTGCCTCAATGCAGGAGGCAGAAAGAGACAATAGGACTGAGGCTCTGCAGCCGAGGATCACCAGGTTCAGAGGAGAAGGAGCAGGTCCATTTTATAGCCAGTCATGTTTTACTGATCAATGATTTAACTGGTTGACAAGCCCTGAGATCTCTCTCATCAGTTCCTGTGAGAAACAGTAAAAATAAAGAAACATGATTTTTTTCTCTGTCTGAAGTTAAATCAGTCCAAACGTTTCTCGTTTTGTCATTCAGCATTACCAGAATTATTTATGTTTGCAAAATGTTACAAAACTTATTGAGAATATTGATTTTTACAGATATTTTGTAACTTTTTGTTTGTTTGTTTTTGGTCTATTCCAGTGTTAATATCTTGGCACACTTGAAATAAGGCAAAACTAACAACTTTTCAGCAAGATATTAAAGCTTATTATAAGTGAATAATTTCTTAATATTGATTCTAAAAAGTATTAGCCTAACCCTAACAGACAATTTTTCACATGTTTTAAGTGAAAAAATCTGCCAGTGGAACTTTTTTTTTCCATCAATGCTAAGAAATTATTTACTCAAAACAAGCTTCTATATCTTGGTAAAAAGTTACTTATAAGTTAGTTTATCTCATTTCAAGTGAACTAAGATATTTACACCAGAACCTCCTGGACCAAAAACACTGTGTGGTTTTGCACTGACCAGCGGATCCCACAGCATCATGACTCTGCAATATACGTGAGCTTGAGCGCCCCCTGCTGGATCAATTCAGCATCACACCACCACAAAACAAAAACATCACCATGTGCTGCAGAGTAAATGACACTCAGTGGAT
This sequence comes from Poeciliopsis gracilis, assembly GCA_911649635.1. Lineage (NCBI taxonomy): Eukaryota > Metazoa > Chordata > Actinopteri > Cyprinodontiformes > Poeciliidae > Poeciliopsis > Poeciliopsis gracilis. The sequence goes on along the minus strand of CAJVRI010001179.1, from coordinate 9,993,378 downwards.
ATTAGATGAGTTTATTTAAAAAAATTATAGAATAAGCAACAAATATCGCTGCAATTGCACCAATTTAAAACCATTAAAATGGATGCTAAAGGAAATAATTTTATGATCAGATTCATAAATAAGAGGAAATATTAAAGCTGGATAGAAACTTTACATTTACACAAAGTTTACATGATGATGCATGGAGACAAATATTTATACTCTGTGCGTCTGGCAAATCATTAACGCCACACTAATACACAAAAAACCTTTTCTTTTGACGGATCGTCTCTGTGTGGCATTTCCTGTTGCTAGGCAGAGTTTATGTGTTTATGTTTCTGATTTCCTTTGCAGTTCTCCCATGATGATGTTAGCACACAACAACTTTAACGAGTTTAAAAAACAGAAGCTGTCTGATTAAAAGAAAAAGTAAAAACAGAAGCGATCTGCAATGACCTAAGTACTTTTCTGCAGCATTTTATGGAAATATTTTAGCATGTAAGCATAATTATGAACATGCTTGTGCAACCCGCTGTAGCTTTTTAAATTCATTACAGTTAAAAAAAAAATCATTCAAACATGAGAAAAACATCAAAATACAGAAAGATTGAACATGTTTATACCCATGGTGAAATGTTCCCAACTGTAAGCAAATAACTTGACATATAGTCATTGCATCAAGGGTTTTATGCGTTTATTTTGCTAACATTTACATTCAGTCAATAGATATGCTATAGGTAGTTAAAATGAATGAAAAAAAATAATAATTCTGCCCTTTTTTCTGCTATAATGTCATCTCTAGCATACACAGAGATATGACAACACCTCTAAAATCTACATAACGTGTCACAAATGAAGGCCTGGGTATTTCTCTTTAAAATGAATGTGAAAGAAGAGAAAGTGCTCGTTTTAAGCAAGGTTCACATGTAAACATTTAAACACATGAAGCAAAAGATCATGAGTGACTCAGAGTCTGCAGTTTGGCAAAGGTTCAGAAGTAAGACTCGTCAACAAAGTGCTTCACTTTATAAAAGCAGGAGTAAGAAAAACACATCAGACAGGAAGCGGGCCGCGTCGTCTCCCAAACCTCACCGATCCGTAAACATGGCAGCGAGAGTAAACACATTTCACCTGGCAGAAAATGTTAAAACTGCTGCTCGAGTGCAGCCGTTTCATACAAAGGTATCACAAATTAGTTCTCACTTTGAGAAGAACAAAATGTGCACACACAAAAAAACAAAACAAAAAAAAAAAAACGTTGAAGATGCGCTCTCAAAAACGGAGCTGCAATCAGACGCCCCCTGATGAGATAAAAACGATCACAGGACAAAACAAACAACATCAGTAAAACTATTTAACAGGTTAAGGCCAGCTGGCAAAGGTTTAAACTAAAACCCAGACATAAAAGGTGAATTTACATCGATTCTTCTGGTGAGACCAAAGCGGAGAAAGACGCTGAGAGTAGATGTAAAAGGCACAGGTGTGTCACGCGACGTGACATAAACTAAAAACTTTAGTAATTTGGCTATTTTACATCGATATATACAGAAGTGCATAGTATCCAACACTGTACGCTGTAGCCACTTCTCCTTCTCCGTGGGCGACACAGAAACAATAATTACTGAAGCTTTTCACTGGTCCGGGTTCATCACTGCCTATTTATCCACCAACACATTTAGATTAACGAGTCGCTCAAACGTGTACGTAACGCTGTGTCCGCTGTAAATGGCTTTCAGGTCCATGCAGCCAAATATCTGAAATACTGGAATGAAAAATGTAAAGTACAGGAAATAAACTGATCAGGAAGAATAAAAAGAAAAGCTGTCCAAAATGATTTTCAAACTAAATCAGGTTAGGTATTTTAAAATAGTGACAAATTTAGTCTATTTTCTCTTTTTTTTTTTTTACAAAGCGGTAAAAAATGAAGAAGTTGGAGCTCAGATGGCGACTCTGGTTAACACATCATCTTTACAGCTGGTAGCACCTGATATGTTTCTGTTCTCTTGTGGAAAGTGAATAAAATAAACATTATTTTCCTGTTGATTGAACTAAAGCGAACTAAATGGTAATAAATGTTACTTCTGCTGAATGAAAAGACAGATGGTCTCTCCTCAGCTGCTGAATGTCAGTAAAACCCTGTAGCTTTTTGCAGCTGGATGCAGCTGGACTCTTCCACACCAGTGTCTCAGATATGTTCAGGGAGGCATGAATTCATCAATTCACAGTATTTATGCATATCGGCTCACAATAAACAAACAACAAACTCAACCTATGTTTAACACATCACAGCATTTAAGCAGAACAAGTGACAGTAAATACATACACCTCTGAGCGGCTCCCGATAAAGAATCTGATTTGTAAACGTTGAAAGGTGCAGATAAAAACAGAATCTGTCTCTTTTTTGTCCTCCGTCAGTGGACCGAGCGACCGAGGCTCTGGGGTTTTCCTTCATCTGACCCTGAGCTGGCAGGTCGAGGCCCTGGTCGGGTTCGGTCTGACCACAGCGGCGGCGTCGGGGTCCGCTCCCCTCGTCCAATCGCGGCGGCCGCTCCCCTCGTCCAATCGCGGCGGCCGCTAGTCGACGCCGTCGAAGCCCTGGGCGTTCTCGATGGCCATGTTGAGCTTCTCCCTGAGCTCCTCGAACGACTCGTAAGGAGGGAGGTCCAGACGGTTGAAGCTTCAGGAGAAGAGGAGGAAAATAATCAGGATCAAATCTGCATTTGAGGAGAATCTCTAAGAGCGATAAATTAGAATAACGTGAGAAATGCCTCATTTTATTTGTTATTTGTTTCAAACAGGTTTTCAAAACCAAGCAACCAGCAGGACAGAGAAAACATCTGCAAACATAAACAAGAAGAAAAGAATCTGTTTACCACCAACACTTTTATGTTTGAAAATAATCCCATCCTTTATCTCAATTTAATGAAACATACGACTTATTGACTCAATAATTATCAATAATTTCAAATTAAACCATGTTATAATATTTATGTGCCTGTTCGATATACTGTGTTAAAGAGACAACAAAAAATTATATTATAGACAAAATGATTACAAACCAACAAGACAAGAAAATCTACAGATAATAATAATAATAATAATAATAATAATAATAATAATAAACAACTGGACTACAGCATCAGAATAATGACCAAATTCTTCTTAATCTGTTATGTAACAATAAATAAAATTACTAAAGATAATAATGACAGGAAGATAACTCTAATAAGCAACTATTAACAGAAAAAGGAAGGGCAAATCTCTTATATGTTTTCATTCCCATCTTCCCTGTCCAGTGTGAGTGTCATTGCTTTGTACTTGTTTTTGAACTGGTTGATGTTTTGACATTGTTTTAGCTCCATACTCATTTCATTGTTTGACTCCAGCCACTGTGATACAAAATCTTTTCACAGCTGTTTGGATGCTACATATTCTGAAATTCAGTGTTAAGTCAAAGTCTAGTGAAGAAGCCGACTGATCACACAGAATGGAAAGTTGAATGGAAGGAAAAAGTGTCGTTGAAATGCATTTAAAACTATATTTTACCTTCATAAGCTGTCTGACCAGCACTCTGTACTCTGTATCTAATAAATATTTGATTCCGTATCTTGCATTAATAACGCGACGCAGCAGCTAACTGGAGGAACCGATTTATGAGCAAATATTTATGTTTACAGAAGTTTTTAACCCTCTTTAATTTGGTCAAGTTGTTTTTAGTGGGCGAGGCGCTCACCAGGTGTGGGCTCTGGGAAGTTTGTCACTGGTTCCCCATTGCTCGATGGTGAACAGCTGCGGTCCGTTAGAGCCTGAGAGTCACGACAGAAAAACATCGATGAAAAACAAAGTAATGCAGACAGAGAGTTAAAGCAAAATTAAAACAAAAACTGTATTTGTTGAAGCAACTTAAATGCAACAAATGCTTATTTTTAAGTGAAACAGAAGAAATGACAGGTTTTTGTTTAGGGCTGAAGTGATTAATTGGTTTAATCGCGATTAATCGATTACTGAAATAACAATCAAACAATTTAGTGATTCGTTCATTGTTAACTAGAGTAAAAATAAATAACTATTTTCTGAAAGAACAACACACAAAATTAAACAAAAACATTTACATTTTGAATTTAATTTAATAAATATGTTCAAACCAGAACTCAGTGTAGTTTTAGCTTCGTTTCTAATCCTGCAGAAAACCTTTTGCTGTCTAATTATTACTGACTTCATCCAATTTCTAAAACTTTTAAATAAGTATTTTTTAGCTACTGCAAAAAAATTCACCAAATGAATGCTGTGTTGTTGCAATAAAATGTTTATTTTCTTAATTAAGGGAATTGAATGATTTATTTTCATCTTTTAATGGATTTCTAATTATGTGGTTAAAAAGTCTAGAGAACGTCCCATTTTTTTCATCAGATTAATAAATGAATTGATGGAATAATTGATTATTTAAATGATCGCTGCAGCTAACAGTTATTTGTCTCACCATAAAGTTCTGCGAACCCGTTCATCGGTACTCTGGACGTCCCCGTCACAAACTGCAGGAGCCGGATTCTCTTTTCTGCATCCATCAGCAGCACCGTCTACACAAATCAATAAACAATAATCAATGAACAATCACATCCCAGCCAAATGACTAACTCTGACCTAAGCTGAGGGAAGTGCTCTTACTTTCCAGAACCACTGGATGACCATGTGGTCGCCACAGTAACCGTTCTTGTACTTGGTGTTGTTCCTCCAGTCGTTCACGTCCACGTCTCCCAGGCCGCACATGAGCAGCTGGGAAAAAATAACAACAAGGAGAGAAGATTATAATCTATTAAACATTTTAACACCAATTCAGCTCAATAAAATCTCACCTCAAGCTCATTCTCATCAAAAATCCTGATCAGATCCTTTGGTATGAGCTCAAAGAATCCCTGAAACACAAAGAAATTTACTTTTCTTTTTCTTTTCCTCCATTTTTATGGCTTTGCCGCCTCAGAATCATTTCGTTACCTCTTTGAAAGCCATCATTTGTTTCTGTATTCTGTTCACAAACCTCCACTGCATCACCAGGCTGCCACACACAAAACATGACATTATGATAAACCCATCATTTAAGCTTTTAGAGCAACAATAAACGTCTCTGAGTTGTTCTTACTCGATGTATTCCCTCTTGTTTTCATTAGTGACAACGATCTCAGAGCCGTTCGGTTTCAGGTCATGCTGGTGAGTCTGCAGGATGATATTTAGTGTTTATTACAAGTAATTTAAATTGAGTAAGTGTCACAGATGCTGAACATGCCTCTCCAAACAGCTCCTCATCAATGGTGAACCTCAGGTCCAAATCCTCCGGGTCGTTCTCCAAAATCCACTTTAAGGAGTTAAAGTACTCGCTGTCCTAAATTGAAGCAAGTGCAGATGGAAAACAGTTAAAATGTTCCAGATCATTTTCAGTTCATCGTCTTTCAAACGTGGCGAAACTCACGACAGACTCCATGTCCTGCAGGGTGATCGCCTTCTGCAGCATCATCTTGTAGAACGGCCGGATGAAGAAAGCTGGAGACAAACCGAGAGAAAAGGCTCACAAAACGTAAAGGCTCAGAGCAGGAGCTGTTTTATCGAGTCTGAAGTACTTCCTGTTCAGACAGGAAGTGCTTACCATCAAGGAGTTTGCCGTGAAACACCGCCATGCCAGCCACACGACCAATGAACTTGAAGTAGGTCAGGTGGTCTTCATTACACAGACCGGAGTTGGGGTTGATCTGCAGCGTGTAATTGTCTCTGAAAGGAACAGATAATCAACTAAAACAAATTTTTCTGTTTTTCCGTTTGTGTTTCTGTTCGTTTCTAGGAGGAGAAGTGTCAGAAGCAGCACCAATACTCTGACTGATGCTTATCTGGGATAATGTGATGATGCACTGGGTTCAGTTACAGAGGTCGTTCTCAGGTGTTGGATGATAAAGAACCGACTTTAACCAGATGAAACCAGATGGAAGAACAGACGAGACGTTTTCTCAATCAGCAACAAACAGCAAGGCTCTCTCTCTCACAGAGCCTGAAGCTCGGCCTAATTAAGTCCTGAAAACTAACAAGCAAGCGACAGAAAGGGTTGTTCACGTCTCTACTTAGCAAAAATAAAATTAAGATACATTTTTAGCTGAGTGCACACAGTGAGGCCCTTTCCTATACTTTAAGTGATGCTGATTAACAGTTTTCCAGTTGTTTTTGTTAGTTTCTTTCTTAAATTTTATGGTGGAACTAAAGTCTTTTTCTATTTGTCAGGTTGCTACATGACCTTTGCAGACAAAATTCATTAACTCAGCAGAGGAAGCAAAGACACAGAACCTCACCAGGTATTTTTGCTCTAGTTTCTTGAGCAAATATCTTAGTACACTTGAAATAATACAAAACTAACTTACAAGTAACTTTTCAGTAAGACATATGAGCTTGTTTTATGTAAATAATTCCTTAATATTGATTTAAAAAAGCACTGGCTCCTCTGGCATGGGAAAATGTTTTGTCATAGGTGAAATAATCTTGAGATTTTGTGTTTTTGTATTGCAACGAAGTAAAGAAAATATTTTAATAGAATCTTTTCTTTCTAGCTGTCTGTCTGTCACAAATACAGTTTATTCCCTTATCTCTTTATTGTATTTCTGTAATGTGATATTTACCATAAACAATAGTTGACATAAAATAACATTCAAGCAACAATAGGATAATTCCTAAAGAGCTATAAACTGAGAAATTGGCGTTAACAGGATGCAGCTGCACCATCTTTTAGGAGTTTATTGTAAATATTTATTATTATCTTAACACGACACTGAAAGCAAAAAGAAGCTAAGATTCTTTTGATTTAAAATGGATTTGACTCAGTTTCTATTAAAGTAGAAATATTTCACATTTGTAAAGCATCTAATTTAGACCTTTAATCAGACAATATAAACATTTATAATCGCCGTTCGTATTTAAATATACCTGTTTAAGATCATCTGCAACACTTTGTAGGACGGCAGCTTTTCAACAGCTTAGCTGGACATAGCTAATGTTTTTTTATGGGGGTTTTTATGGGTGCACTGATTTATGGGTGCACTGATTTATGGGTGCACTGATTTATCGGTGCACTGATTTATGGGTGCACTGATTTATCGGTGCTGATTTCCTTAATTTTGGGAGATTAGTGATCGGCTGATGCTCACATGTGAAGCTCATGTCATCCACCGATCTTTTCTACCTGAGTAAAAGTCTAAACATCTGTCCTGTGAGAGAGGCTTGACTGACGGACAGAGTCACCAGATCATGTCTGCATACTAACAGTTAACAATAGTCGCCTCACTGCTGCCGACTCATCAACTTTCTTGCCATATTTAGCAACATTTCAGACAAAAAGAATCGGTACCGGATAAAATCAGAATCAGCAGCTCAGGTTTTTTTTCAATCAGCGATGGGACAGAAAACTGCAACAGCTGTAATAACTTCTACTCTGATGCTGCCTTCCTATAAAACGAACGGCTTTCTCAGCTCAGGTGAAAGAAGAGAAGCTGATTTTTTATTTACTAAGCAACTAAATAAAGGTAAATTCAAATAAGATAGTAAAGTTTTAAACATACGTGGCAGAATATTCGAACAGTCCATAGTACGGGTTGAACATCTCCTTGGACATGAGGAAGAACCACTCCCTGGCCAAGCCGCCGTAGTCCAGGCCCTTTTCTCCCTCGAACTCCACCCACAGTCGACCCTTCAGCAGCTCCGGCCGCTTCACCGCCAGGATGCGTCTGTAGGAATCCTCCAGCACCGAGTTTCGTTTCAGCTTCAGCTCAAAGCGGTTCGGGATGTCGGTCTGTTTGTTGGGAACAAACAGTGTTCAGCTGCTACCTGCAGGATCTGATCTGTAATCGCTGCTGCTGTCTGATGAGACTCACCGGTTTGATCAGCTTCTTTCTGAAATACTCGTACTTCTGCTTGTAATCTCGAGAGTAAGGCACGGCCTGCGATGAAACAGCGGCATTAAGGGACAAAAAGCACTGCAGATTTTTACTCACTGCAAAAACACAAAATCTTAAGTATTTTTGTCTTGTTTCTAGAGAAAATATCTTTGTAAATGGAATAAATAAGACAAAACTAATAAAGTAACTTTCAACAGGTAACACAAGCTTGTTTTAAGTAAATAATTCCTTAATTTCTATTAAAAAAAGTACAAGTTGATTTGCAAAGAGTCTGACGAGTTACATGTAAGTTAGTTTTGTCTAATTTTAAGGGTACGATAGAAATAGATCCAATAATACTTGTGTTTTTTCAGAGCTTTCATGGCAAAATGTTTCTTTCTGTACTCACTGGACCAGTTATAGCCGAGTTCTGCAATCTGGGATCTTCCCACTGCGTGACTTTGGTGTCTATCAAATGAAATACATTTTAAATGTCATCCACAGACACTAGGGAAATATTAATACAGCATGAATTCAGCTTCAGTTTATATAAAAGCGTACGAACTGTGATCTATGTAGAAGATCCTGCCATCACTGTGGATCCGCTCCTCCCATCCAGGCTGCAAACAAAGAAAGCAGCAGAAACATGTCACAGAACTTCATGTCCACTAAAATATATATATATATACTCAAGTTTCCGTCCCAGACACGTTGTTACTGAGTGTCTGTAACCAAAGAGCTTACTGGCAGCGGGCCGAGGTCGTTGGGGTCGAGTGAGCCGGTCCTCCTCATCTGCACAGGAATCCTGAGCCTGGGATCTTCCTGAGGAGCACAAACAGGTCGCGTTTCAGTCACAGATAAATAACTTCAGTCAGTGACGGAGACTACAAGCCGTCTCTGCTCTCACCCAGGTGGTCGTCTTTGTGTTGTGATCGATAAAAAAAGGTCTTCCGTTTGGAGCGCTGCGCACCTCCCAGCCCTGCGGCAAGGAGCCGAACTCGCCGGAGGTCTCTGCGCTCGGTCTGGGCTGAGCGCCGTCTGCAGGGCTGACCGCCGCCGGCTGGTACAGCGGGCTGGAGTTCTGAGGCGGACCAGATCCACTCTGTGGCGCCGCCGCCGCCGCTGGTGCTGCTGATGCTGCTGGTGCTGCTGGTGCTGCTGGTGCTGCTGGTGCATCTGCAGGTTTCTGTCCAACAAATAAACCAATAAAGTTCAGTATGAGAATTGGAAGAAACAGAATAAATCATTTTATAAAGAGAGCAGCTTTTGTGAAACCAAATTTAATCAAAGTTTAAAATAAATCTAAAGATCAGACAATTATTTCCTTCCTGTGATTTGTTATTGTGACCTGCATTTTTTATCATCTTATTACATCCTTTCCCATCATATTCCCCATGTGAATGTATTTGTTTTAGTTTGTTTTATTTTAATGCTTTCAATGAGTAATACAAAATAAAGTTAAAAAGTTTACATAAAGCTTAGCATAGCAATTGTTTTTTCTGTGAAATTACATGAATGTATATTTTATAGATTATTAGAGTAAAAGGTCAAAGTAGAGAACGGTTTGTTTAAAAAAACCAAATGTCAAACAAATATGAATAAACAATAGTATTTCAGTTTGTGAGATTAATGTGTAGAATGATTGTTGTGAAGAGTTGAAACATTTTTTTTACTCTAAATTTTAAAAAGGTATACGAATAATTTCTTAAACAAATAGGTTTGATTATGTAAATTTCCTTTTATGAGCGTCTACAGACTCAGTTAAAATTCCTTAGAGATATATTTTAGATAAATACACAGGAAAGACTCTGCTGTTTTAATATTTTATACATTAAAACATTACACCAAGGTGTAATGTTTATATTTTTATACATAAAATAAAAATAAAAAGTGACGGTATAACGAGCTTATCATTCCACCTATACGTTTTGGTTCTACTGTCATTGAGGAAATAAAAATATTATTGATATATTTCTGTGTAGTTTTTTAGCATTTTGTGTTCTTTTTTGTTTTTTAATGGGTAATTAAAAAAGACTGGAATAAATAATAATAATTTTAAAAAATGACAACGGTTTCATATAACCTTTAGTTTATTTGCCACTCTCTTACATTCTCATCTAAAACCCTTCCGGCTGAAGAGCTTCAGGTCAGGCAAGTTTCCTTCATCATTTCTAAAATCGTTCTCCTCACTGATGGTAATTCGGCCGAATCATTGCAACGCCTTCATTCTTCCTTTGTTCTCTGCACTGCGGTGCAGCTTCAATATTAATGTCTTGTTGCACGACCTGGTTGGGACCAGGCCGACATTTGCATTGTGCTAACAGAAAACCCAAAAGTTCCCCATAAAGCCAACTGTAAAACGTCTGTTCCTATAGAGAAGGCCAGACTTCCAGCTGATTTGTTAACCAAGTTCATTTAACTGGCGTTGCCCCATTAATGATCTCCTAAACCCAGTAAAAGCAGACAGGAGGGGATTGATTCTACATTTTGGGTTGGTTTTGTTCAGTAGTAGGAAGCATTTAAAAAAAAACATACATGGACAAAATAAATATTTTCTTTTTTTATTGCTAAATTATTCAATAAAAAGGCACACGAGCTCAACAACGAAGATATTTGTTTTTAATCTGTTAAAGTTTGTGAGAGGCGTTTTTATAGCATTCAGCTTTCAAGTGTTCCAGGAAACATAATGTGGGACGTAACATAATGTGCGTGCTGCAACATGTTTTGCATTCAGATGATATTTTAGGCTTGGAGAGATTCGCTGATAGGGCAACTCCTTTCTGCAGAACTTGCACACAACACTAAAATTTTGCCGGGTCCCATCAGAACATCTTTTAAAGCAAAAATTAAGAGAGGATCTACTGTTTGCCGATGTTGCTTGGGCGTCAAATTTACGAGAGAAACACAGAAGATCAAGCAACTAATTGAGTTAAAAAAAGTCCCACTCATAGTTTTGTCAGATAAACAAAAAAAATAAACCTCTGCTATTAGGTACTGTATGACGTTTTCTTCACTTAAGGGTGTAAATCTCTACTTATTTTGTATTCTAGAGCAACATAAGATATGCTAAGTGAGCAGTATCAGAGTATAAATAATAAAGCTCTGTACCTTAATGACTGGACGCACCCATGTGGTGGTTCGCGTGTTGTGGTTGACGTAGTAGCGTCTTCCTTTATTGTCACGCTTTTCCTCCCAGCCTGGAGGTAACTGAGGTGACGAGGGAAGTGACTATTGAACAAAATGAATAAACGACACTGATCAGTAACGCCTCCCTTCTGGACAGACATTGAGTTCAACTATATAGCAGGGAAAGAAGGAGCACCAGCTGTGAGAGCTGAGGCGGAGCAGAGCCACTGATAGTTTAGCGTGTGATGATTAGTCGCCCTTTTGAGGACGCAGAAAATACCCACCACAGGACTGATAGGTTGTTCCTCTCTTGCAGAAGTCTGAGAACTTTCTCTGAGGCTGGAATGGTTGGAATTACTCATGTGATTCTGCGGCAGAAGACATGAAATCTGTTATCATGCAGATCAGCTTTCAGCCTCCCTCCCTTCCTCTCTCAGTGGAAGCGGATGGCTCCCATTAGTCTGTTTATGAATTTCAGTAAGAGGAACCTCGTGCTTCTCACATTCTGTGAACTGCGCAGCTCTCTAGTCGTGGATCGGGAAACGCGAAGGTTCCTGTTCTCGTCGCTGAACGACGAGAACGCCGGCGGCTCACTGGGCGACGTTGATAAGAGCTGATGGTTTCTGGGTAACGACGTGGATTCGTCCGCTGTGATGATCTCCCAGCTCTGGAGCATAAGGGACAGAAACTGTGAGGTTGAAAAGCAAAGGATTCGTACACAAAGTAGTGCTTAATAGGAAATAAAGTTATACAGAAAAATACTTTAAAAACAAAAAAAGCAAGAAAAATATCATTTAGATAAGAAGTAACACTGATAAAATTCAGATAAACTCATAAAACGCTCTTGTATTTTGAAACTGCAGTGTTTTCCGATTTAAAGGAGCCAACAGTTTCGTGGTTTCAGGACGTTGTCTGCAGAGTGTAGGAGGTACGAGGCCTTTAAGCAGACAATAAAACAATTTTAAATTAAATGCTTCAACACACACAAAGTCAAACCGGACAGACTTTGTTGGACTGTTTTGGACTTTGGGAGGAAGCAGAGCACCCAGAAAAAAAACACACAAGCACGGGGAGAACATGCAAACACCATGCAGAAAGGATTCAAACTAAAAACCTTCGTGCTACAAGACAACCATGCTACTAACTGAGCTACTGACCAGAAAAAGCCTGATTAACCTCTGAACCTTCTTGGTATTAGAAACAATTCCCTACTCATTCATTTTTTAATTACAGACACACTTAGCGAGAGTAAGGTACCAAGTCCTTGTGGAAACAGAAATATAAGTTTGTGTAGTAAGCATATAGATATTGTTGAGCTGAGGCTCTGGAATGGAGCCTTGAGGAACTCCTTGGAGTCATGCTGCTCTGCAACATAAAACCTCTGAGATCTGGAAAACCCAAAACACCTAAACAAGTTCACCAGATCATCGTGCCTCACATTTAAAAGTATCAGATGCATCAGTAACACAATATGTCATCTGCAACATTTACAAACACATCATTGATGTGGTTCAGTTAAAAATCTGACTGGAATACAACATGTTCCTCAAAAACAAACACATTTGGTAATCAGCTATGTTTCTATTGATCCCAGTCAGTAATGCTACGTAAGATGTGGGCCCCTCACTGCTTCTTATTGAGGCGTCTAGACTAACAGGAGTTTAATCAGAACACTCTTCAAAATAAAGAGTCATTTATTTCAATGTTTTTAAAGCACCGCATCAATGCAGGATGTCAAAGTTAGTTTAGCTTTTTTGGGGTTTTGTTAAAAATATTACATTTTTAATCCAGTTTGAACAATAACACTTTCTCAACACAACATCATACTGTCATTGATAAATAAAATGGTTTGTTAAGTGGGAATCTATTTAAACAGTTAATCCCACAGACAGGAAGACTATTTCAGGTCCAAACAAGTGGAAGATTAAGTCTCTTCCTTTCTGTATTTGTTCTGTCTTAAAACCTGTAAAGTCTGGAGTTAAATCTGTGGAGTGTGTCGTTTCCATCGGGCACATCAGATCGTCACTCGCTGTTTTTTGTTTCCATCAGCATTTTTCCTGACATGCTGACGTGAGAGGTTTGCAGCTTATGCTCATAGAGCATGATAAATGATCACTTATCTTGGAGCTTTTTGCACATCTACTGATAAATCTGGAGGCGACATAAGCCTTTAGAAAAGATAAAGTTCAAGTTTTCATGAGGAAATGTGTGACTTCTGGAAATAAATTCAAGGAAGTGTCATAAACAGGTATTAAAAGTATTACATAAGGAAGAGCCTTTGAGTTATTTTTAAGCATTAGACCAAAGGGTTGTACCGTGTATCAAGATTAAAGTCTTATGATGAGCTGAAAGTCATCGGTTTCATTAAGGTGGAGCTAACTACACCTAGAGTTAAAACTTTCATTAAATCATCCAAAAAACAATTGAGACCTAAGGGTAAAAAAAACATTCAGATGCCAGAAGAAAAAAACCAAAATGACTCATGTTATTTTGTTAAATAATATTAAATATGTGCTTTTTTTTATTTATTACTGTACAGCAGCGAGGCAGAGTCACCGATATCCGTTAACTTTTCTTAACTTGCATGATTGTGAGTGGAAGTAATACGATAAATGTGCTGAGAGACAAACATTTTCATTACAGAACGTTATGTGTTGGCAGAGTCAATTAAATTCCCACTGCATTAGCAAGTCGTCATGTCGCTAAATGGATTAGCAATAGGGCTGGGCAGCATGGCTTAAAAATAAAATCTTTGTCATATCAGATCTGATTTATATCTTTCTTTTCTGAAGTAGATGGAGTTTTATGATGGAACTTTGTTTTATGAGAACTTTTGTTTAATTATAAGAAGACAGTCATAATATTAGAAAAATAAAGATGCAATTTTACCAGAATGTCTTAAAATTAGGAGAAAAAAATTTGTTTTAATTAGAAAAAAAGCTTCTGGATATCAACAAAACCATCTCAGTCTTTGTGGTTTCTTGGAAACAGACTCAGTCATTTGCACATTCGCTTCAAAGTCCTAAAACTGATAATAATTTGATGCAGATGTGTCAAAAGATTAATTATTTTATTTTCTGTAAAACTGATAAATTATAACTTGACAAGATGCTCAACATTTACTTTTTTATGTTGGTGTTTTGATAAAATTTCTTCTTAATTACAATTTTATTATCATGACATTATGACTTTAATCTTATAATAATAAAAGAAAGGCCTTAAGGTTTTAATATCCTGTTGTCGAGTTGATCTGAATTCAAAGTCCAAATAAAGAGAAGCTGTAAAACAGCTCTGCCAAACAAAATGAATCGCTTTGATTTGTGGAAACCCAAGGAGCCGTTTGGTGAAAAACATCCCGATTTACCACAAATTAAAGACTCAAAAGTAAAAAATTCAGTTAATTGATAAAAATGATTTATCAATTAAATCATTGATAAATGATTTAATTGATCCTTCTTCATAGAAGAAGGATCACGCAGGTGATCCTTCTTCTATGAATGAAGAATCATGGTGGCTGGCGTTCCTATAACCTTTTTGAAATGATCCAGAGGATGGAGTCTAGTCAAAGTCTCCTCTTCATTACTGCTGTAGCTCTAATTCTCTAATTGAGTTTTCGGTTCTGTCAAAAAGCGATAAAAGCTTGCTTGCTTTGCAGAATAAAAATGACGAGTTTCTTTAAAAAGCAACACTGTGGGAGTGGACAGGAAGCGGAATGGTGCTACCTCTGGAGACTCCTGCGGCGTGGCGTTCTCATCGTGTTCTGAGATCTGTCTGCGTGTAATGAAGGCAGGTTCCACATCTGTGTTATTGTTCTGCGCCTGGTGACTCTCCCCGTTGCTCTGCCTTTGTTCAACAGAAACAAAAACTCTCATCTATCGGGAATGAATCTGAGGAAACGATGTCACTCATGGAGGCGCGGAGGATATCCTACTGCAAGGTGGGCCGGTGCCACTGCGTGGTTCTGGTCACGTGGTTGACGAAGTAGATCCTGCCGAGGTTGTCCTGTCGCTCCTCCCAGCCAGGAGGAAGAGGAGGCAGCAGCTGGCTCTGCCTGGGGCCCGACGTGTCCTGATCCAGAAGCTCCCAGCCCGGCTGCACAGCGGCACAGAGGGACGATTGAATCACTCAGCGGAAAACGACAGTTTTTAGTTCTATGTCATATTAGTCAAGAGGTTGGAAAATTATTCACGGTTTAAGTTTTTACAAATAAAAATCAGCAAAATGTGCATCTCCTCTTAGGCACTACTTTTGACTTTTTTTAAAATATATATTTATTGAGTTTTTGCTTAAATGAAAACAGACATAAACACTGGCCAACCACAATCAACACTCTGGGTACAAAATAAAACTAAAATTCAGCTAAAAAACAAAAAGAAAAAATGTATTAAATATTCAGAGTAACCTGTGATATTCGCAAGTTGAATCTATTTTATGATGATTTTGTCCAATCAGATGCAGCATCACTGCAGAGAAAAACTAAACGAAGCTCAAGCTTACATCCGAGTCCTCTGTCTGATCTGCCGTCTCCTCTTCTGAGCCCAAGTTCTTCGGCAGGTATGTCATTTTGAGACGCAGATGACCTTTGACCCTGGACTTATGGCTGGCCAGGATAGAAGAAAAAAAAAAACAACAGAAAACGTGTTTAGATGAAGCCAAGAAATGGGGAAATGCTCAAAGGCGAAATGAAAGTGTGATGAAATGCAAACCTTCGTGGGTGGAGCAGAAAATCCTTGAATGTGTATGGTCTTTGTGCGTTAGGATTTTCTGTCTAAAGGAAACAAAGGCAACAAAAATAAAGCATAGAGCTTTAACCCACTGCTTAACGTGGCATTATAACACCAGTATTTTTAAAGACATGGCAACGTGGAATGACGGTGGCGTTGGACAATGGAGGCTAATTTATATTTACAATTAAACATAAGCGGAGACGTAGCATAAACACAGCGGCCGTGTTTTCAAAACTGAAGAAAACGATGTGGAACAGACACCAGAATAAGGGCACACATGCTTATGTTTACATGGAGACACAGGTGAGACCGTCCAGTTAAAACAAAACACATGCTGCTCTGCTCATCTTTAAAAAAATATCCAAAAAACAGCAACAGTCAGGATATATGAACACTTAGTGTCCCTGTCCTGATGGTTTATTCTGCTGCTTTATGTGTCACTTTAAGTTATTTTGTTTTTTCTGTAAATAATATTTATTACACATCCTTCACACGTACGCTGTGTTCTTGGCAGTACTGTTATTGAACTGCTGCTTGCCTTTCAGGGGATGTTCTTACAAAATCAATTTGAACAAGCAGAAGCCATAATTGACATATTAAATGCAAGAGTTTACTCAAATCAAAACACAGAGTAAACAATTCCTCAAATAAAATTTAACACCCAGAAATAAGATAACACATTTTAAGAAGAGCTTCGAAAAACATGAGACAAAATTAGTCAATTTATCTAAAGTTTATGTTCATATGATTGAAAATGTTAAAATCTGTGTTTAAATCTGAACTAGCACTTTTGAAGGAATGAAGAAACTTCTGCTCTTGTTGCATTTTCTTAAAACTTGGTAGTGAAAAATGTGAATGCAGCTCACTTGGTTTTACAATTATGATCTGGAGTGTAAGTGAAATTAAACCAGCCGCAGGGGTTATTACACCTCGTTAAAGACAAGAACTCACCGGGATCTGATTTAAAGGAACGTCCACCTGTCCAAGAAAGTCATCACGTGTCTGAAAAGGAAAGACAAGGGGGACACATGAGATCCATCTCCAAAACAAACATCAACACGGCCATCAACCAAATCGTTCTACTGAAACCACTTCGAAGTTTATCACAGTCAAATACGTGGTAAGAATGGAGTTGGCAGGCAGTAATTGATTGGGAAGCTTTCTGCCACTTTTCTAAACATCTTTCTCCCTCTCAGCAGCTGACTCATGTTACAGTAAACAGAGAAGTCGCTCAAACACACCATCGGCCATTATTGAACAACCACAATCACTTGATCCAGTGCATTTCTGTATATATCTCCACTTCATCTGGGAGGAATGTGTTTATCGGTTCTCAATAAATAACTGGTCCGTGTTATTATAAGAGAGCCCAGGATCAAATACTGTAGCATAAGCCAGATGCCGTGTCACCGCTTTCAACACGGGATATGTTTACCGCCTGGCGGTCCTGCAGCCTGGCAGGGGAGCACAATGCACAGCGGGAGTCGAGACCTCCGACAGGTCAAACTGTCCCACTGTGGGACGAGTGAATACATGTACGGAAATAGACACACCTGGTTCGTCCTGCCTTTAACTACCACCAGAGAGAAACAGGTGAAGAGGAAGACGCTCCTGTTCATCTTACTGAAAACTCAGAAAGTGACTTTAAAACTATGTGTGCATTGTTTTAGATCATTATCAGGGTTCAAGCACTTTCCAAGCATCAAGGGAAGCTTTCAAACTCTTCCTTACAAAAGTTTTTCAAAATAAACTACAAAAAAAAAAAAGACAGTTCCAACTCACAAGTACATAATATAATTTATTACTGCTGTTAATGATGTCTTATGATGATATTCTACATTCTGCAGCAGGGAGAAAGTAAACTAAAACTTTGCAAAATGTTGTGTTTTGAAATGTCTTTCTCAAACACCCGACTGGTCTGAGAACAAAACACTAAAAATCCTCTCATTTCAGTAACTTTGACGTATAAAATACAAGCCAACTTTCATTTCACACAAATCAAAACATTGCTGACAGTGAAATAAGCCAAATAAATTGTGTTAAGATAAACTACCTTCCTGCTCAAATTAATGATAAAAACATGAAAAAAAATAATAAATTTTTTCGCTATGTTTCTAGCATTTTCAAAATAGAAAAAATTTGGGCAATTCTAAATGACTTGATACAAGAAAAGTTTAGTTTAATTTAACAAAAACATACCTTTACCATGTGTATGACAATATCTGGTTTCAAGTGTAAATAACGTTTCCAAATGAAAATAAAGTAGATTGTACTTATTTACAAAACTGTGCAGTTTGAATATCAAGCGCTTTCCAAAATTGTTGTTCAAACATTGTCAAGTATTTCAAGCACTCGTGTGAATCCTGTATAGCGTCATATTACTTATTCACCTCTTACAAGACATTTATCTGAGGTTTTATATTGCACGTCTTGTTACAGGAGAGTGCGGTTTATTGCATTTCAACAACCGTGACGTTTCTTTCAGGAAACTTTCCATTTCTAACCGGCAGCTGGATATTGAATGACGAATATTCAGGAGCTTAATAAGGACTGAGAGTCGTGCCATTCGGACCAAGTTTATTTACAGTCATTCACATCCAGCTCTCTTCAGGCACACCCTGCAATTTACTAGATTGTGTTGTTTATAGTATTTACTGTGGCAGTAGAAGCATATAGAACATAATGTTTATGTTTCCAAGGATTGATGGGAAACAAACGCTTCCTGAAATACATCTTATTTATTTTTAAATGAACTGGATTAGAAAATAAATATATTTTATAGCATAAATAAACAATTGTTAGGTTTTTAACAAGCAGATTTTAAATGTGAAAAACAGGAAGCAGGTAATTTTTCCACTTTTTTACACATTTTGCTGTTTTGCAGTTTTAGTTCTTTTGCACACTTATTTTACTGAAATGAAAAAGAAGCACCACAAACACTACAAAAATACAAAATGAAGTATTTTTATCTTGTTGGAAATATTACACTTGAAGTAAAACAAAACTAACTATGAGTAACTTTTCAGCAGGATTTTTTTAAAGTCAGTTCCTTGATTTATTGAACTGGCAGATTTTTTTCCACTTGTAACAACACATTTTCCTGTTTTTAGTGAAAAATCTGCCAGTGAAGCTGGTACTTCTTAACTATATTCAGGATTATTAAAATAAGTTCCTTTGTCTTGCTGAAAAATTACTTGGAACTTAGTTTTGCCTTATTTTAAGTGTAGTAAGTTATGTGCACCAGAAACTATACTTGGTGGTAAGATTTTGTTTTTGCAGTGAAACATTTTGTACTGACCGTGGATCAGTGTTCGTTAGATGACAAATGGCCTGTATAGCACTTTATCAAGAGGACCCTAAAGACCTATATAAATGATATTTAGTATAAGAATAGAGAGCTCAATCTGTTCTCACGCAGTTTAACATCATTCATATGTTGAATCCTGGAGCAGAAACCACTCACGTATTTGTCTTGTCAAATAACTTACAGCAACGTACAGGATGGACAGGTGAGTCAGTGACATTTTTAACGTTTTCAACCATTTTTAGGACATTGTGGTTGTCCGAAAAATATCTGAAACTCTGTTTTGGGCCTGAAGGTCCTGGACTGGGAATTAGCGGCAGCATAATGGATGCCTGGTTTAAAACATGAGCTTCCATACTGCAGTGGAAGTATCTTCCAAGAAGGCAGGAAGTGGTAACTTAATGGATACTAAATTATATAACTGGCTATGAATTCATACAGCTTGAGGAAAAACATCCTTCAAACACACCCTTCTGCTTAATTCATAAAGCCTTCTATGCAGGCTTTATGAAATATACGTAAAGCCTGCGTTTCACCTAAGAACTCTGTTGCTAAACTTGTTTACGTTTTCATTTCATACTAAAACTCAAAATGAGTATGTTTTTGTGTAATTTGGGGAAAATATTCTCAATCGTTATGGGCACAAAACAAATTTCAAACACATATAAAATTAGTGAAACCAGATTACACAGAACGACTGCAGTAATCTGTGGGCAGAGTTTATAAACCTGATTGAGCCTCACCGTAGCTCAACCAATAAAGCAGCAGCTTCTGAGGAAGTGGCGTTTAATCTTTCCAGTAAAGCTGGACAGAATGGAAAAAAACAGTGGGTAATGAAGCTGCTCTTATGAAAGCCATGTTTTTGCTTTTGCTTTATACACGTCGAATGCTTTCCATTTTCAGATTTGACATAGATTAGCTCTACTTTATTGCTTTACTGATTTTTTTATGGCATTTTATCTATCCTTCTTTGTTTCATGCGTTTCATTTGATCTGACTCTACAATAACAAATTTTGCTAGACAATAAATTGTTCCAGAGGTTATTGGTTATTGTTGATTTGAGATCATTTTTTAGTAAATGATCTCAAATCATTTACTTAATAATTTGAGTAAATCATTAAGTAAATAATATTCTAAAAGATCAATAAACTTTAAACCCTAATGAACATATAACATTGGAACTGGAAGAGATTTTAAATATTCAAAATAAATAAAACAACAAATAAAATTAATTTTGATGTCTTAGTGATGAAAAAATGGGCAAGTTGAGACCAACGCACCAAACTGAAGACTTTTATCATCCAGTTTTGGTAGAAAGAGGAAAAAAAGAAAGAGATGAATGATAAATAATTGAGTTTGTTTTAATTTATCATGTGATTAATTGATTCATTGATCATTGTGACAGGCCTACTCATATATTGCTTAATAAATAAATAAAAAAAACAGATGTCAGCGCATTCAAATCTGCCACAGATGCTTGGACTAAATACTTTGCTGGCTAATCTAGTAAAATGTCACTAACAATAGTGCTTACCATCTGCTACCCATCATTTAACTCTTCATATCCTTTTCTTGGAAGCTTCCCTGGTGAAGCAGATTTAAAAACATCAACAAGACGAGACAGAAGCTCTGGATGCATACCAAGTGCTTAAATTAAAATTATAATGACAGATAAATTTCCATTCAGGGCATCCCTGAAGATTCAGGTGACACTAAATGCTGCTCAGTTTACAGGGTGACATTAGGACCAGATCATAAACCGTATAAGCTGGAGGCAACCTGCATGCTCAGAAATATGTCTTACGTGTGCAATGACAAACTGCTTTGACAGGTGGGAGAAAGAGCTGCCCAGTTAAATGTTATGAGAGCGGGCAAACTAAACTGTGAGGCGACGATCCATCCTGAGTGTCGTCAGATTCGTGTGTCACGGTTTGAGATCCACTTGTTCATTCGACTTCAACCTTAATTTTCTCATGGAAAATGTGTCATATAAACATAATTAGTTCAAGTCCAATAGCAAGGAAAGGTCACACTTTTCCACAATGGTGGCTGGAAAATAAAATGTTGGAGTTGAGGAGGGCATTTTTCCTAATAGGGGTGCGACGTCTTTAAAGAACATTCCTGCAGGAATTTGTACCAAATGACATAACAAAACCATATCCTCCTAAAAAGGTCCTCAGTAAATCCACTATCCAGTGCCTTAAAAGCTAAATTCCTCAAGATTATTCATTTGTATGATGAGATTACAGCTGATTAGACTATGTAAACTGATCTATAATTGCTTAAAGATGGTTTTCAAAATCGTGACAAAGATCCGTCCAAAAAACACAGCAGAAATAGGATCTGAGTCATGCTTTCCACCTCACTTGTGTAACAGCCACATCTGGTTGTTCGTTAACTTTGCACATGTAGTTACGACGGCAAAACAGATAAGAGGAGCAAAGCTGAAGGTTTATTCAAACCTCACAGCTAGCTGCAGCACTGCAAGCATAATTAAAAGCAACCTGAAGGGGAAAGTATTTGAATTTGATGTTTTTCTAAACGGTGCTGTAAGTCTGCAACAAAGTGATGATTTTACCATCTTTTTGCATGAACACCATGTTAAACAATAATTTTTATATGAAAAAAGTAGAAATGTTTAACAAAGAGCTAATTTAGACATTTTGTAATTGAAGCTTGATGTACTTTTTGCTCCCTTTTCCCACCTCTTGTGTATTTGAACTATTAGTTACACTTGTTAGATGTCACTGTAATCGTAGCATAATTATCGAGAGTAAAAATGAAAATCTACAACATTATGTAACAGCTTCTATGTAGAAGAGAAAAGCAACTATGATTAATACTGCAGCCTAATACACAAACACTGATTATTACAGTTATGATGTTCTCTATAAGACTCATTTGTTATTATAAATGTGATGCACAGACTGAGGAAAACATTTCAGGCAGCAGCTTTCTCTATAGAATAACAAGTTAATTTAGGTTGACCAATGTCTTCATGAGAGACTATTTTATTTTAAGGAAGGGAAAATGTCAAACAGTGAGCAGCAACAAGTAGAGGCAGGGCAGTATAAAAAGTTTATTTCATCTGGTTAATTAGTAATTATGCAGCAGGTCTGCAGTTGGCGGCATTGCAGATATTGTGTCTGAAAATATCTACCATTTGCATTTCTTCTAAACGGAAAAGACACAAACCTCCTTTCAGATATCTGATCTGCAGTGCATTACTTTCAGTTTCTTTAGACCAGAGAAATCTACTATTTCTCCAATTCTTTCTTTGGCATCGTATTCAACTGATTTGAAAATATAAGAATGGTGTGATAGAACATTTTAGTGGTTTTTGAAAATGCTTTGTTTTGTGACAAATAGGCTGTTCATGACTGGAGAAAATACACGATTTCATTGACATAGAGTAACTCTCAAAAGAGTAATACCTACATAGAAACCTAAAGAAATTGTGACTTAATCAGGTAAAGGCGTACAAAATACAAAATGATGTTTAACAAAACGTATGAGTAATGTGTTGCTCACCAACCAAGTCAAACTGTTACCCAATAGTCATCAGAGGTAATAATGAGACAGTATTCAGTGTGTAAGTCCAAAAAACGTTTCAGGAAAAGACAAATTACTCAGGTAGGCCTTCTTTCTTGACAGCTTGCTAAATGTAGGCAAGACCGACACCTGATATTTCACAAACACTGCTTAGTGGGGTGGAGGGGACCCACAGGGAAGCCAACACACCACCGATCGTTTACTGGGAAAGGCCAACACTCTTTGCCCCACACACACACACACACACACACACACACACACACACACCCCCACACACACACACACACACACACACACACACACACACACACACACACACACACACACACGTGTCCACAGATGGCTGGCATGGCTGCTCTCGTATCATGCTGTTAAATTTGAATCCACAGGAGCCGGCCGTGCTTCAAACCACCAGACTATCTGGAGTCGGAGGGGATATTTCAGAGTCGCCTTATTTATATCGGCAAAGGGGGCACCGCGTTTCCCCAACACTCAAAATAACCACGGTAAATACGTTGATCACTCACAGGGTTATCAGATTAATGAGGAGAAAAAAAGAGTATTATTCTGAAGTTGAGTTTGCACAGACGTGAAGGAGACCTCCAAGATGGAGGGGAGCTGGTCTCTCTTATTTCAACGGTTCTTGGAAACTAATGTCCTGATGGATTTACTGTAATGTAACTGAACACCTGTGAATGTTTGTCCACACTGAGCTTGTTAAATACATGACTTAGACGCTCTCAGTTACTCTTAAAAGCAGCATAAAGGGTAACACTGAGTTTCATAGACTCCAGAAGGAGAAAGTAAAGAAAAATTAAAACTCGGATAATATATCTGCATTTGTTATTTCTATTCATAAAAGCCTGGTGTTATTTTGTTCTGTATGTAAAAGCAGCAGTCAGGAAGGTATTGTGACAAGTCGAACCCAAACCGTGTGGAATCCGCTTGGACTAGTTTAACAACATTGTCATCACATCCACAGAGCTCTGTCAAAGAGCCATTATGTGACTGCCTCTTCAAAGAAAAAAACAACCGTCATGAGTTTTTCTACAGTCAGGAAACATCAGCAAATCTAAACACTCACCTCCCTGTTTCCTTTGAGGCTGTTTTTGAAGTTGTCGGGGTAAGCGGGAACCTTTGCAGGGCAGCAAGGAGACAAATGAATGTGTACATGTGGAGAAAGAGGGCTGCTGAGCTTTGGGTTTGAAACGTGACATGAAATCCCGGTGTTAGCGTAAGGCACCTCAAGGGAAAAGCTCCTCTGAATGGCACGATGACAGTGTTTCCCTTGACTCTTCCCTGATGAACAGACCCTACTGTTTTTCTCAGGTTGCTTAGATGAGGAAAACAGGCAAGCAGAGGTACTCCGATAGAGTTTTTTGTGGGCTTCGCCTTGTCTCTCAGAGAGTCCAGCCCGGTAATGAGCATCGGGGAGTAGTGAACTGCCCGAAGCCACAGATGCGGCTCGTTTTGCCGATGCCATTGGTCTCTGGTGGGCAAATCGTAGCATCACGCTGCTAGAGTGAAGATTGGATGACTGCTCCATAACTGCAGTTTTGTCCTCCAGTTTGCATTTTGGTTCATCCTCTAGCGGGATGTTAAAGTGCACCGTGTGTTTTGAGTCCCTAAACTCGGATGAGTAGTTTCCTTTTGGCTGATTGTGACCACTTAGAGAAGGGCCGTTGGGCTCTTTACTTGACACTTCTTCGTCTGCTTGGAGAAATTCACTGGCAGGTGCCTGGAGAAGCGGCTGATGAGATCCCCGTAACGGAGGCAGAGCAAACAGAGCCGCAGAGCCTACGGGAGACGCAGGCGGCGTGCTGCAAGGGCTCCTTGGAATAATGACTAGGGAGGAGCACCGCCGCAATGGGACCTTGGACCTGCGGCAGACCAGGGGCCTCTCCTGGCTGCTCCTGTGCTTTTCTGGAAGCTCTGGCTCAAAGATGCTGTTGCTGCTGCAGTACCCGGCGTCGCTGGCCATGCTGCTATTGCACGATCCTCCGTCAGAACCAACACCAACGCTGGCATCTCCATCCTCCACGCTCCCTTCCAACTCGCCGCTTGGTTTTCCGCACGGCTGCAGCGAGATTTGCAGAACGCTCTTCTTGTTGCAGCCTCCGGCGTTAACCCTGGATATGAAGACTGAAGAGCTTTGACTGCTGGCAAACTCTGGTGACAGAGGAGTCACCTTCAAGTGGACTGAGCTGTGCGCCAGATTCTCTGCGGGGCCGTGCGCTGACACACTGACTCTGCTCTCCTCACCATGGCAGCTGAGGCTTTCAGAGAGGGGGTCCGTGTTGCTTCGTCTTGACGCGAAATGCAAGCGGAGCTGACGTGCCATTTGTTTAACTCTCTAATCCCTGCAGCACTGGTGAGAGGTGCATGATCAAACTTGCTGTTAGGAAAAAAAAGTGAACGAAAGCAACTGTTCCGCACTCTGTGATCTCAATCATTAGTGGCTGTGCATTGCCAAAATAGCTCCAGTGACAAGCTACATTCCTTTGCAGGCTGATCTCAGCTTTTAGCAGGCCATTGGTTCGGTTTGAAGAGATGACCCAAACAGGCGACCCTTGAAGCTGAATCGACCCTCGTGAAGGAGCCTCTGCCCTACACAGAAAGCAATGCTAAACTAAAACTTAAAAACGAAAAAGCCAGCCAAACAAAACCATGGCAGTCCTCCACACTGAATCCTAGATTGAAGCTCTGGCTGCTAACTTGAGAGTCCTGCTGCTGCTATGCCACTAATGTTTCTGCCGCTCAGTGCCCCCCACAAATAGTTTTACCCGCTGCTATTGAATTACAGGAAATCAAACAGAATGAATAACAGTGTAATTCTGCATTACAGCGAGGTTCAAGTTGGAAAAGATACACAATACAAGCACACAAACATAGTCAAACACCCTCTGCAAGAATTGGGTCTGACAGTTTGGAAAAGACAGAGGGATGAAAGAAGTGTGATCATTGCGACATTAAAGTAGTATGACACTGGTTATATGACACCTCATGTAGCAGTCTATGCTGGTCTTATTTCTTCTTCATAGATGTTGACAGTCCAACTTATTAATGGCAGTCTATTGTGGACAGTGGCCGACTTATTTTAGGCCATTACTCTGCTTCCAAATCAGCTTCAGGTTAATGTTTAATAGTAGGAGTCACAGCCAGGATAAGGACATGACTCACTGGAGGAAGCAAGGAAAGTCATAACCCATTTTCCAAACATGATGGTGATTGTGAAATCATAAGACAGGAGCCCAAATATGGATATTAACAATACAAGAACATCGTCAAGAGCTTGGAATCAATAAGAACCAAGTAACCACTGGGGACATTTTATTTAATAAGAATTACGCCTAATGGGTCTATTTATTTCCTGAAATTATGCGTATCAACCACCCTACCATTGAAAGAAGTGGGCTTTTGCCAGCTTTCTCTGGATGATAATATTTGGAAGAAAGTACAAATGGCATTCACCACATATAAACACACGGACAAAATTGTTGGTACTCCTTGGTTGATGGAACAATGATGGTTTATTTTTTGAAGTAATTCTGTTGAAGCATGTTTGAAAAGCAACGCCTGACTTTCATTTGTTCATTTTCATGAAATTTTTATTCATCATTACCTTTATCAGATTCAGAATAAGATTACACGTAGTAGTTTTTAAGTATATTAATCTTTCTGCTGTTCTGTTCTTTATGGAGTAACAAGCTGGTGCATTAGTCAGGCTATCTGCTCAGGTAGTCAGCCTGCACTTGGTTGCTTAACAGAGGTGCTGCCAACTCAAAGTTTGGAATTGTAGTTAAATGTTTATGAAGTAATTATCTTCACAGCATTGATGGATGACACTCCTTTAGTTTCCACATCTTCACTCTATGCGTTTTACAACTGGAAATAACAACAAAACTCCTACAAAATCTACAATAAAAGATATTAAATGTCACATCATTCTAAAAGGAGTTCTGGGGACTGTTTCTGATAAAGAAACAAATAAAGTCCCATAACTTTCAAATCCTCCATCGGCAACAGAAACAGGATGTGGTGTCTGTTTCAACATCAGTTTGTGGTGAATAAATGCTCTGCTGTTAAGACAGTTTATGACTCAGAATGCTGATATTTAATAATTTTTTTCATTTTCCAGGGGAGAGTGTAGCCAATGAATGACGTAGATTTTAATTTAACTTTCCATTGAAGTCCTGCAGCAGGTCGAGGAAATGAGAATGTGGGAAGATAAGAGAGCGGTATCATTGTCTGGAAGTTGCAGATTATTCCCTTAATTTAGCATTATTTAATGACAAAATACTCTTTTAGTGTGTTTGTGTGCAAATAAAACTACCACCTGGGGTCCTGCATACATTCTAACAAAACATTTACCTTCCAGAAACTGGCAATGTAAATATCAGCATAAGCAGAATGAGGGTGATCTTCACAGGAACAAGGAGTACTTCACGCAAGTCAACAATTTTGTAAATACTTCAGTGAATTTTGTTCGCCTAATTTATTTTTCACCTGCAAACACAGGATGTTTCTGAATCTGTTTATGCAGGCGGCGGTAATGAATTCAAGATGGAGTCTCTATAGAAACACAGATGGTATGCACATATATTTTTATGCCTTTGCAGATAGTGAGGCTGCAGTGTAAAGAACGCAGTAATTTTGCTTTACGTTCCTTGCATGTTAGGCAAGCAGTGACAAACACATACACTCAGAAGCACATTTACAGCACCGACACGCCCCTCAATGAAATCTACCTGGAGTGTGACGAGGCAGGTCTGAGCCAGCCACGCCTAAGTTCATGTTCTCATGTGACTGTAAACATGTGATGTTGTGACGCATTCCAGAAACCTCTCGGTCTGCAAACAATAACCACATGCAGTACAACAACAGCTGCCAGTATTTGTTGTGTTCTATGAATAATTCAGTATTATGCCAAAATGACTAACACTTTGAGACAAATACTGTGCAATTCATGCAAAAACCCAAAGAGCCAAGAAGGACGAAAAAGAAGAGCTAATAACTTCTTATTCTGAAGCTGTAGTTACTCTGTTCAGAAAGTTGCTCATTTATTCACATGCAGTTTGTATATAACTGGATATTCAAGGGGAAACAGAGCACAGCTGGCTCTGCCCAGACTTGCTGTTCTAGGAACCTAAAGACCCATTTCTTGGCAATTGCTGAGCAGATTCTACCAGTATAACCAGTTAATTACAACTGTATGTAGCGCTGATGGGGCTGCATTCAACACTACTTCTGAAAAGCAGTAAGAATCATTTATGAAAACGTTGGTATATCAAAAGCTTATGTCAAATAAATAATGTTTTCTATATTCCCTAAAAGTCAGGACATATTTATAACAGAGTTCACACTGACTGCAAAGAAATAAAGAACAGAAAATGTACAATTTAATTATACTAAGTGATGCAGATAGGAGGAGTAAAGTGATATTTGATGGGGTGAAACTCTGAGCTGTTCATCTTTACTAACTGCTTTACAATGTTTCCATTATCCACACAGAGACGCGGTCAGGAGGAAGTCTCCTAGAAGAGCTGACCACAGGACGAACCTGGGCTGATCTGTGATAACCTGCTACAAAAAGCCTGTTACTCTGCACCACAAACTCACAGAGGTGAAAAAGGCTCTTGAAGGCGTCAACAGTGACTCTCAATGATTTTGGACAGAAATGACAGGACAGTGTTAAATATGAAGGTAATTTTAAAAGTCTAATTTCAGTAGTATTTGCACAGAATTTTTAACTAAATTATACTAATTAAGACGGCAAATTATAATGTATTCTAAAATGTTCTATGAAGAAGGTGTTTTCACTCTCAATTTTATGTCAAAGTGAGACATTATTCATATTAAAACACCAACTGCTGCATAAATTAAATTACAAAGTATTTTCATACAGCAGGTAGTTAGTGAAAGGACTTGTACAGATTTGGCAGCTTTAAACAAACTGAATTTGATAAGCAGTTCCTTGGTTCGTATAGGTTGAGGATCTCTGATCTAGAACATGGATCGCATGTACAGATTTTCTTTTTTTTTTAATGTCACCATGTTTTATGGTAACACTGATTTCAAGGTTACCAAACTAAAGCAAAGACTTGGAAGAAAATATTGTGATAAGATCTTTTATTCATGGTAATAGCACTAAACTCTGATTGCGGATGTTTGCTAACCAACAGCTGATTTTTCTCATCGCTTGGACTAATTTTTAACTGCTAGTTCAATGACAGAGTCAATAAATATCAATACATCTAAAAAATACAACCAAATGTGACGATTGCATCATGTTTAGTGGGATGACAAGTTAAATGAAGGAGTACTCGCTAACACAGTGTGCATTCAATACATTTCTGTCAAAGAGTCAAAACTAAACCTAAGCTGAACTAAACTCCAGATTTAATCCACAGCTCATAATCCCCACCCTCACAAACATTAGGGTGTTCTAACGGAAGCCAGATTTACCCTTATTTACAGCTCAGAGTAATAAGCTATGATAAGTTTCCAGCAATATCCAGCATAATATGGCAAAATAAGGGCCTCCTGCATCTTTGACAGGCAGACAAAGCAAAGTCATTCTTGCACTGACTGGAGGATACCTGCATCTATGGAAATGTGACACATTCTCCTGGTTGGGCTTTATGGTGTCAAAACACAGAACATAATATATCACTCCAGTAGCTACCATGAATCAAGAACAACTAATATTTCTCTGCTACATGCACAAGAGTCCAAGATAGGCAATTCTTTAGAGGGAAATAGAGCTTCTGAATAAGATCAGCACACATTGAATCATTGTAACAAATCTAAACAGCTTACCAGTCTATTCTCATCAAACACCTCAAACAGCAGCCGATGCTTTCTGGGATTCACCTGAAACACAAAGTAGGAGATCAGAATAGTTACAGCTCTAGCAATCCAACAAGGGATACTGGGCTGATCACATTTTTAACATGCTTTCAAACATAATCCAAATGATGCACTCTATCTCTCATTAGGGGCTGCACAGTGGCACAGTTGGTAGCACTGCTGCCTTGCAGCAAGAAGGTCCTGAGTTTGATTCCCGCCCCGGGGTCTTTCTGCACATGTTCTCCCTGTGTATGTGTCTCCCACAGTCCAAAAACATGACTGTCAGGTTAATTGGTCTTTCTAAATTCTCCCTAGGTGTGAGAGTGTGTGTATGGTTGTTTGATCTGTCTGTCTCTGTGTTGCCCTGTGACAGACTGGAGACCTGTACACCTGTACAGGGTGTACCCCGCCTCTTGCCCAGAGCATTAGCTGGAGAAAGGCACCGGCACCTCCCACAAGGGTGTTGGAAAATGTTGTTGATTTATTTGAACTTACTCGGAAATAGAATTCTTCGTTCCATTTTGGATCCAGAGTCTTCAAGTAACATGTAATAAGAAAAAAAAGCTATATATTTATACAAATACCATAAAATGAAACACGTTCAGGTGCTATGACATAGCACCTGAACTTGCTATTTGATAGCACCTGAACTTGCTATCACCTTTTTAATGGTTTTAGTCTGCAGACTTGTGATTTCTCCATTGGCAGGATCATACAGAGACAGTCTGGTGTATGGGTCACTGCAACAGAAAAGCAGAGATCAAATTTAAAAATCAAGAAGATTTGCTTTGGTTCTTCATTTTCTCTGTAACATTTTTTATTTATCTCTGGTGCAAGCAAAACATCATTTGTTTGACTTCCAACAGGAAAAAACACACCGTCACATTAGTTGTGGTGACTCACGCCTCACATAATGACTGCAGTTACTGCGGTAATGATTTGCGTTAGAGTTCATTGAAACCACATCCATCTTGCACATTACATTATTCATTACCCAAGCTTATCTGCTGCAGTGTTCTGGTATTGCACAGGACAAAACCATTGATACGTCTTGAACTATTTCACATTATGTTACAACCACAATATTCAACGTTGGGATTTAATGTGACAGACCAACACAAAATAGTTCATACATGCAATGCTTTTGCAAATAAAAAAATCTGGAAAATAAGTATGAGTCAACCAGTAGAACCACATTTTGAAATGAATGCCCAGAAGTGCTTCATACTTTGCACTTCTGCTCATGTAATCTCACTTTCAAGTAATGCTACTACTTCTTTAGTACAATTTCTCAAAATTCTTCACTAAATCATGAAGCTTTAAGGCCTGTCACAATACTCAATAAATCAACTAATCGTATGGTAAATTGAAATAAAACTCAATATTTTCTAATTTCATGATTTATCATTTTTCTCTTTCTACCAAAAACTGGATAATAGTCTTCAGCCTGGAGCTTTGGTTTCAACTAAACCTTTTTTTTTTTAAGCTTAAATTTGTTTCCTAAGATGTCATAATTCATTTTATTAGTTTTTTTCTTTTATTTGCTTTGGATTTTCAAAATGTCTTCCAGTTCCACTGTCTAAGTGTTGATTGGAATTTAAAGCTTATTGATCTTTGAGAAGGCGTTCCTGTATTATTATTCCATTACTACCATTATATCACCAGTAAACTGTCTCAAAACAAAAACATTATCAGTTATCGCAGTAACTTCTGGATGATCAATCGTGATCAAACTTCATGTTATTTTCTATCTGATCAGTCCATTGTGCAATTTGGAGATTATATAATGAACAGCAGTTGTTGTTACTGGAAGTACTTTGCACTGTTCTAACATGGAGACATTACTGTACAGTACTGGTGTTTTTCTTCTGCACAAATTTGTTATTTTGTAATAATGATGTTACTTTTTTTTGTATTTGTTTCATTATTTTGAAACCAGACCAGAACCTGCACATCACTTTTTATTTAGTTTTTATGGTTATACTATTTTTATCAATTAAATCAGATCAGAGTAATTAAATATGTTTTGGTTTTAGAAGAACAATTACTGGATTAGTCTATTGCATTGACTCCCCACTTGTGGATGTAAATTGTTTTGTAAGAGGTGACATCTACTGTGAAACGGTTCTGTTTAAAAGAGAAGCGATTGCACATTTGTACCTGACTGCATAATTTCACTGCAATGCCCTAGATTTGATTTGAGTAAATACAAATGCGTGCAAAAATATTTCTCTACTTCATGTAGGTCTCTTACATAAAATCCGTTGAAGAGTTAAATAAATACGTTCGAAAGGCGACATAGATTGCAGACAAAAGAAAGAAAAAAAGTCCCAGAGTAACAACAAAAGAAGAAATCACCATTGTGTCTGTAAGTCTTGAAAAGGTGTAAATGATCAACATAAAACCAATAGAAGAGATGGAAATATGTTAGCAACCCACCAAAGTTTTACCAGAAGTATCTTCCCAAAAACGACAGTCAGACTCATGTCAGTGATCCTGCGCCGTGATGTTTACACATAACAAATCAATTATCTAGTTCTGATTCCTTAATTTATTTTTGCTGTTACGTTCCAAAACAAATTTTAAAAACACAATTGAAGAACAATCAGAATACTTTTTAAAAGGTGTGTTTCTGTACTTTTTAACAAGTCTTGTCGGCTCTTATAGCCTGGAGAAAAAACATAAAGGGTTTGGACACTGACTTGATCTTGGTTTGACTTTATTCTGGTAAATAGTAGTGAATAGTGAATAAGTGACAAAGTATGCCCAGTAGTGGGCTAAATGTTAATGTAACAGCAGTCTATAGCAATATATTGGAAAAATACTTACTGATATACTGAACTGGTCTCTTGACTCCTTGTCAATGAAACAGAAGGTGGAGGTGAGTCACTACCATACTGTTTTGTTTTAAGCGTTGAGTGATTTGACTGCACCTATTGTGGATACTGACTGGTAAAATCCTTTGCATCAATCATTTCACAATAATAAGGATTCTCCAACAGAATCACAAAGACACGACACTTCTTGTTTACGATGCGATGTTTTGCAAAAGCAGCCAACGAGCCACGAGTGGGATGCTGGTGGCAGGTTTTCTAGCTTTCTGATGCATTTCAAAATATTTTGAACTAAACTACAGAACAAAAAACAACCTCTGTGTCATCTCTACTGATAGAGGACACCATGTGACTGTGCAGAGAGGGATGGAAATAAATGTTTTGTTAATTACAGGTTTCTGTGATGGTTTGCAGTGTTTTTCTGGTGCATTTGTGTTTTTGGGGTTTGCATCATTCATGTGTTCGCCGTGTGTTTTCTCCCCCTGCCATGATTGTGTCATGACTGAAACTTGTTGTTTATTTAATAGCAAGCCAACTTCCATTTGCTTGAAAATTACATTTAAGCAATGACATTGTAAAAAAGGCGACAAACGACTTACCTTGCACCCAGTATGTCTTTCTTGGCCAGTCCAATTCCAGCAATGACTTTCACTTTAAGGATTCTGGATTTCTCCTAAATGAACAATAATAATAAATGAACAATAATAAAAAGACAACAAGGAAATATAATCAAAACAAAAGTTAAAGCATGTAACAATGACTGGATTGATGTTTAATCCAGAGCAGTCAGCATTTTGTAAAGTTATATAATCTCAGTGAATTTATTACTGGTATAAAACAAATTAAGGTATTTTCAACAAATTTCTAAGTTCTTTGTTTTTTTTTTCATTCATGAAACACCAAAGAAATTCAATTTTAACAAGCTAAGCTAATAATGACACAAAAATGTGAAATTAAAAACAGGACTGTAAACCTGAGAGGAGCTTGGAGTGAGATGTCTTACAAAATGTGACATGAACAAATTTAGACCAAAATAAGCTACGTGCGTAATATTTAACAAATAACAATAATTAAAGATGACGTACAATTTCGGAAGCTCCTTACAAGATGAATCAATGTTTATGAGCAGACCAGCATCTTTATTTATTTATTTATTTTTGTCCCCTGGATGTATAGTTGCTTCTATAGATCAGCATGTAAGTGTTAGAACATGGCAATTTGGGGAAAGTGGACTTCATTTACAGCTTTCGGTCAGTATGAAGGAAGAAATCTTCTGCAGTCTTCTTTCGAAAAGTTAATCCTGGTTATTTGGAGGTAAATTCAGTACATTTTACTGATCTATGCTCTCTAGCTTGATTTGTTTTTCCACCAGCTGTGTGACATTTCAGAACTTTAGCTGCTGCTTAGTTCGCCTATGCCTTGGGCTGGCTGTGCATGCAGGTGAGCAGCAGAGACCAGTAACAAAGTTATAGAAAACAAAATCATCTAAAGTCGTCCAAGTTCCACATGAATCCTATCAGGCTTTCCTCTCCTCCCATACATGTATTGTTTAGTCTATGGGTGACGTCATTTCCTGACAGTGCTTGGCACTTGAGGACATTTCCTCCTGATAAACCCAGTCTTTCCTAGTAAATGTATGAATCATAGTGAGATGTCGCAACCAGTGTCACCACTCTGACCCACTGTGATGGGTCTACCTGGGGCCGTGAAGCTGAAAACTCAAGTCTGTGTTATCAGAGTTTTTGGCGTTTACGTGCTGAGAAGCAGGAACGCAGGCGTTGACAGTTGGCACCCTCCCCGACTAACTCGAGCTAGTTCTTCGGTAGTCATATCGATTTCCCTGAAACACTTTAACACTCTGAAACACTCTTACCCTCGTTTTGTCTCATTTAGCTGACACTAAATTGCACGTATCGAGAGTTAAACCTACATTTGAGACAGCTGTCCCAAGACTTTTTCGTGTTTTTCAAAAGTTTTGTTTCGCGGAGAACAGCGCGCGGCAGAGATGTCAAAACGGTCGGGGCGCGCGAGCTGCCCCGGGCACTAACGTTTCGCTAACTTTGGTTTACCTCGTCAGCCTGGAGCCCTCTGATCTGAGAGGCAGGGACAGCAGCCATCACGAGGTCCTTCTTCTTCCTCCCGGAGGGCGACACGAACAACAGTCAGCCCTTATGTGCTCAGGTGTGCCGTCTCTGCTAGTCCTTCCGACTGTTTACGCTGACCGGTAACCACCGTGAACCAGACCGAGTGGGTAGTTGTGGCCTTGTCGTCATTGGTAATACCCATCCTCTTTCTCCTCCTTCTTCTTCTTCCTCCTCCTTGTTTTCCATAGTTCCTGCTACAACTGCGTATGGCAGGCCGTTTTGACATTAAATCAATCCACTCAATCAATTTTCTTAGCGTTACTTACTTTAATCCGTTTGTACTCAAGTAAAAGTAAAGCGTAGCCATTTAAGAAATTCCTTTAGTTATAGTTTTAAAAAAGTATTTGGTAAAAGGTCGACTCAACTACTGTTGTTTAGAAAACACACATTTTTCCATAAGACTCGAATCACAAAGGGCCAAAATATTAACCTGCAGCAACAGTGGCGTTTGTCCAAAGAGAAATAAAATACACATAAGTATGTTGTACATTTTTAGTTAACTCTGTCAGCCGTTGCTTAATTTTAAAGTTTCCCCCAAGAAGATCTAGACTTGTTAAATTTAGGGACTTTTTGTTTTCATTCTTTTAGGTTTTGTGAAAATAACATATTTAGTCATTTTAAGTCGAGTTATTATTGTCAAAGGCAAAGATGTGAATTATTTTTATATGCATTCAACTTTGTGTCTATTTCTCCTGAAAACCTCTTTTGGTGTAGATTCACACTGTATTATACATATTCCTAACAAAATAAACAGATTCAAAAACATTTTCCTTCAATTTTTTTTCAATGTTTTTTCATGCTACTACAGTTCTGAACATGTTCTAACTGTGGGAAAATGAAAAGCCTGTTATTTATTTATGGCTATAGGAGTTTTCCATTATTTGATCGCTGCTCTAATATTATCTCTGCTGCCTTGCAGTAAAAAAGTCCCTGGTTCAAAAACCTACTGTGGCAACAGTGAAGCGGGTATAAAAATCTGCACCCAGAATAATTTCTTAAATCTACATTTTGGTTTTGATGTAGGAAAGAGTTGTATTGAAGTTATAAAACAAACACACGTTTCATAAACTAGAGACTTGTCAGAAGAAACATGCAACCTTTCTTTAACTGCCTGACAGTTTTATGATCAGAATTGATCTATTATGCAGGTTTTTAGGATTTTGACTTTGACTAGGCCAATCTGACATGTAAACACAGTGTGCTTTGACCTCAATAATTCCACTGGCTTTATATTTAATAGTTTTGCTAGTATCCAAACCAGTCTCAGGTGTTTTTCAGCCTCTTAACAACTTCCCCTGAGTCTGCAATTTATAGACTCTCCTCCTGCTTCGTCTTTTGGGACAGACAGCAGCTCTGAAGTCTGAATGTTTTTCATTTCTACTTTGCAAAACATCTCAGTCTCAGTCAGACTGGATGGAGAATGCCTGTGAACATCAGTTTATTATTTTGCTACAAATTGGATGTTGGATTTTCTTTTTGACTGGAGCTTTGCAGCATGTGAATACAGTTTGATCTAAAGCCACTGACTGCATGCATGGGTTAGTCCAATCATTCTCCAGTCTGATGCTGAGGAAAACAGCAGAAAGAAGGAAGCATCCCACGGCATGATGCTGCCACCACCATGTTTCACTAAGCGAGGGAAACATGACATTTAATACAATTTGCTAGGTGCTGGCTTTGTTTGTGAATCATTTTCTTGGTGCTGAAATAGTATTTTACGTCAGTCAAAATATGTGATCTTGCATATTTTTTATATGATCAACTAAATATTCAATTTAAAATGATTTATTTGTGGATACATTAGTTTATGTTTGAATTCAACATCCTTTCTACATCAAAATAATTATGCTAGATTTAAGTGACTTAACAAAGAATGTGATGACCTGGTTTCACTGCTTTAGTTTCCCGTCCTCATTTGGCCCTAGATTAATAAAAATCAGATTAAAAATCTGATCTGTAACGTTACTCATCTCACATTTAGTTATTTCTTTATTGATTAAAGTATTAAAGTAATTGGGTAAATAAGGACCTGCAAGTGGAGTCTCCTCTTGTTAACATAAAACCTCCTGAGCTTGACCAGTTACTGGAAGTTGAAAGGAAAGTATGACATTTAGAAAGTGTGAAAAACTATGAATAATCATTAGAAGAAAATATTCTCCCTTGGCACTATACAGAGAGGAAAGTCATTGCTATGGAAACTCAGACATCTTGCAGTATTTCTCATCGAGACATGCAGCTTTCACGGGCCGCTGGAAAAGAAATCTGACTTTATTCTCAGAATTTGGACTTTTTTCAGAATTCCTTTTTCTCAAAATTCTGACTTTAATCTCAGAATTCTGAGGAAAAAAACTCCTAATTCTTCTTTCTTTCCAGTGGGCCTGATCCTGTTCCGTACTATTCTCGCATGCCAAAAACATTCACGTCTAATGTAATTTCTCCTGCTTCATCTTCCTTCACACGGATATAAAAACCTGTCAGACTCTTGTACTTAAAAATGTTTATTAGTTTTAAAAATGTTTTTAAAAAAAAAAATTGTATCAACAAGCACTTCCTCTCATAAAAGCAATGTCTAAAATACAAAAAAAAAAAAAAACGACAAAAAACGTCACAGCAAAATGATTACAGTGGAGAGAAGCTCTACATCTCGGCACCACTTACAAGAGGAAGGGTAAAGTCTTAGTGAAACATTAGTGCTAATGAACACACAGTAAAACAATGGGGACCTGGGGCGGAAAAATGCACACAACAAATATAAAGTCTGCTCTTTAGCAGTCAAATATAATCAGCAAGGTTCAAACGACTGCATTTTTAATGTATCCAGACATTATTCTTTGAGCAGGTAACCATTACACATAGTGCCACTTCCACAGAAACAAGTGCAAACGTTTTTGCAGCTCCGTCCTGAATCTAAGGAGCCAGAAAATTCAATAAAACAAGAAGAGACGTACCTTACAGTGGTAGTATATGTCGACAATATAAAACACTAGTTGAGTTACTGTGATTATGCAACATTACATGTCTTCTGTACAAACGACCCGGCGTAAATAAACAGCAGTAAAGCAGCCGGAACTGACCACCCCACCCGTCTGTTCAAAAAACACAGCAGTGGAGAGTCAGATCAGAAAGTCACCAATACAAATTACAAACAGTAGATGAGTACGTCGCCTCTAGGATCAGTTTTCCTATATAAAACATGTTCCTG
Source organism: Poeciliopsis gracilis (assembly GCA_911649635.1). NCBI lineage: Eukaryota > Metazoa > Chordata > Actinopteri > Cyprinodontiformes > Poeciliidae > Poeciliopsis > Poeciliopsis gracilis. The sequence goes on along the minus strand of CAJVRI010001179.1, from coordinate 9,955,756 downwards.
CTGCTTAAACAGAAGCGTCAAAGATAGTAAACAGAGAGACTACTACATTTTAGAGACAAACGTCTTTCCAGTGCTGTAAACGTCACAAGGTTTCTACTTCTCGTCGTACCTTCAAAGTGCAGTCACATGGCTTTTAGCTGCTAACACACAGCACTATTGAACATTACACTCATTGCACAGTGCAAGTTTCTGGAGGAGACATCTTTGGCATGGACATAAGGCTCAGGAACCAGAGATCCTCAGGTGCATTTTTTTTGTTTAGCGTGAAGCTCCGCTGGGTAGGAAGAGAAGCTTCACATGGCAGCCGGAACACAGTGATTATTCTTGTTTTTATTGTAAAGCACAACAGATTGTCAGCGCTGTAGCCACAGCTTTATTACAGCCCAGCCAATAAAATAAAAGCACCGCTTTCGTTACGACAAGCGTTTGAGTCTGACGTTTCGTATTAATGAGGATTAAACCGTATTCTGTTTTTATTCCTCCGTGAGAGTTTCTGCTGACGTGAAGGTGAAGTTTTCTTCACCACGTCTCAGGTAGAGTCTGACCCTCCGTTTAATTGCCCTGCCGGTTTAAACACAGCAGAGATTTTACAGCACCTGGCTCGATTTACGAAATAAAATCCAGGCAGTTCGTTTCTAGCATGCAGTGGTTTAAAATAACTTCATGAAGCCACAAAAGAGGAAAAAAAACGAAAGATTACAATTGCTTTTCATGTTCATTATTAATACAAACAGTGCAAGAACAACCCATTCAATGGGTTTTGTTAGTAAAGTGGTTTTATGATAAACATTTCCTTTTATTTAGTGGCTGAAAAGGACCCTGCTTGTGCGACATATTTTATTTAAAGCTATTTTTGAGAAAATTAAACATCTCATAACATCTTTTTTGATTGAATTTGCATAAATTATGTAGTTTTAAGGGAATTATTCGCACTAAATCTGTCCCGATCGACGATGTTTCTATTAAATAAAAGCATAAAGCAAACACTGAAAATGTTTTTAAAGCTTGAAAATCTTTAGGAATATTTTCCCTTTTCTTTTAAGGTTCTGTAAAGATAACTTTTACACACATTTTGTAAAGAAAACCTCAGTCATTTATCATTTTCTTGTCTCTCACAGGAAAATAACGTAAATAATCAAAGTTAGGGAATAACTGCATTAAACTGGATCAACAGTGGCAGAGTTATTGGTCTCCCTGTTTGAATCCCTTTTTTTTTTTAAAGACGGACATAAAGATAATAAAAATATGCATCATTATGCACCAGTGGTTAAAGGAAACAAACCTCTGTGTGAGATATAAATAAATTCATAGTAGACATAAAGAATAAATAAAAAAGGCTCCAGCTACATTCATTTCAACGAATTTTACCAACATTTGCACCAGTGGTGATTTTGTAGACGTAATTATTTCTAAACACTGGATTTTTTAAATTCCTTCTCAAAGTAAGTGCTGGATTTTTCATAATATTTCTGTGTGATTAATTTTTTTTCTTTACCAGGGTTGAAAATAAATGCGGCTGGTTATATTTGTATACGATTAGACAGCTAAAACATTGTCATAAATATATTTGTATATAAGATTAGTTACATTTAATGAGTTTGGATCAACAAGGGAACCTGGAAGCACAGGAGCTGCTTTACACGCATAATGTTTATCTTTTCAGTCTAAAAATAATCTAAAATTAAAAAGACATAGGTTACTTTGCATTCTTAACCAGGTTTTTGTATTCATCTCAACTTTATAGTAAGTAGAACCACAAACACCTTTATGCTTTTTATACTATAAAACAAAAATGTATTAAACTGTTCCTGACCCTTTACAATCTCAACACTTTGTTAGCTTAAGTAAGTTTAGTTTGTTATCAAGTAGATAATGAGATAATATGTCACAAGAAATTAATTTTTGTGTGTTTATGTAAAAAAAATAATTTGTGTGTCTTGAAACTTGAGAATATTGGATGTTGTGGCACCACAGGTGAGAACTTTCACACAAGTTAGTTTTTATTAATACCTAAGTTGAGTTTTATTCCTACCTTAAAGTCTATGACACACAGATCTGTGGTAATATATATTAATAGTTAAGAATAGGTTATAGTTTCATTTATGTTATGTTTTTTTAAACATTGATGTAGTTTTTAAATGCTAACTACCAGGACGTAGCTGTATATTTAGAGAAATACAAAACAGTGAGTTTAGGCTGGTGTTGATCTTTTTGCTCTGTCTGCTTGCTGGAGTTGCTTTTGATAAAACAGGAGGTGATTTTTATTTTTTTTTTTACTGTATAATTAAAGGGACGTTTTAGTGTTGCAGCATTATATCAGTTCAGCCTGGCACTTAAACTGGACAAACCTCCAGTGTGTCCTCAGTTTTGTTAGTACATTAGAGTTACCTTATAACCTTATAAATACATTAAAAAACACACAGCTACATCAGTTTTAAATGGAAAAAGTCTAATTTTTCAGCCCATCAGCCCAACAGTTGGGTGATCTTTGCTCTCCAGCCAGTCCAGTCCTCCTGAGTGAGGCGCGTCGCTGATTTGCTGGAACAGCTGGTCGTTTAGCTCCTCGGCTGCGGCGCTGTGGAACCGGCTCTGCTGCTGGCTGGGGTCAAACAGCAGGTTTGTGTCCAGCGAGTTCAGGTCGTTGATGCTTCCAGAGAGCTCTGATGTCATCCTGATCTCACAGGGGAAGTCTGCTCCGCCCGCGGTGAGCTCCGACACCTGCTCCAGGAGCGGCCCCGTCAGGAGGTGGTGCTGCGGCGGCGTGTTCCTGAAGTCCAAATGCTGCTGCTGCTGCGAGCTCAAAGCAAGCATTGCAGACTGAGCCTGCTGCTGCTCAGCAGAGGCTGGCTGAGTTTGGTTGTTGCCCACTGAGAGACTCATTTGTTCGCTAACAGTGTTTTCCATGAGGTAGCCTGGCAGCTGCGAGCTGCCGCTGGACTCAGACGCCATCAGGCTCAGGCTGTCATCGCCACCGGGGCGGCTGGAGTTGGACTCCAGCATCTGGGTCAGGTTCATCCGAGCAGTGTAGGTGGAGGGAACGCCGTGCATGCCTAAACCACGCAGCGCATCATCATGCTCCCCTTCCAGCTTGCTCAGAAGAATGCTGCTGATGCTGCTGCATTGCTGCACTTCGTTTTGCATCATGATGTTCAGCGGCACGGAGCGGCTCCTCTGAGCCAAGCTGCTGACCATGAGGTTTGCCTCGCTGTTGGCGAAGATGTTCAGCACCTCGGGCGTTACGGGAGAGTTGAAGGGCGACACCACGGAGCGCGGGACGTTGGGAAGAGCGCTGAGGTTCCTCTGATGCACGGCCGGGCTAACGCTGCGGCAGCGAAACGTCGTGCTGGTAGTTTTGTTGTCCAGAGGCGCCGGCACGGCGAAGCCCTCCTGCCTGCTCATGCTGGCGACCTGCTGCTGCACCGGGGAGACGGGGGTCAGGCGGCCACAGTGGCCGTCATGGTGGCGCGCATGGGGAACGGCGAAGGCGTGGGGTTTCTGAAACGGCTCATCTGTCAGGCCTCTGTAGCCGGTGAGGATTCCCATCCCGCTGTTTGATTTGTTTGAGCCGCTGCTGCTGTAGCTGCTGTTCATCCAATCCAGCCTGGCCTTGTCGGGGTGGGTCGCCGTGGGCCGCTGCATGGGCTTGACGGGGCTGCTGGAGACGGGACTGCTGTCGTGGAAACACGTCATGCTGGAGTTGATGGGCGTGAACGCGAACGGGTTCCTGCACTCCACCGGACTGGGAGGGACGGTGCTGCTGCAGTTGGAGTGAGGCGTCCCGATGGGGGTGTGGCGGCTGCTGCCCAGGGCGCTGTCCACCGGGGTGGTGGAGGCGATCCGAGAGCAGGGGCTGTCTCCGGTCAGGGCCTGCGCTCCACCCATCACCTCTGAGGTGGGAGTGGGGGTGTGGATGAGGCTCCTGTGGGCCTGATAGAAGCCGCTCATGCTCTGGTTGGCGGATGTGACGCTGTTTGGCGTCAGGATGGCGTGGCCCTGCAGCGGGCCGCAGCTTCCCAGCTCCTGCAGCCGTTTCAGTTTCATCTGCTCCTCCATCTGGACCAGTTCCTCCACGATGCTGTCCTGTGTCACATCGTCATCGAAGGAGAAGTAATCCATGTGCTCCTGCATCGGGAGCTGATTAGGAGCTGCTTGATTCACAAATTGAAGGGAGTTTGCAGCAGAACTGCACTGATAAGCTGAGTTCGAAGTCACGCCTGCATGATTCTGGTAGCCGGGGTTAGCTGGTATGCCGTGCATGTTACCCACTGCGTGCCCCCGCTGCTCCTGCATCAAGGTGTCACCGGTTTCCATAACACTGGGAGTGTTTTTCCTCTGCATTGAGCTTTGTGGTTTGGCAACAGAGTTGAAGAGAGAGGAAGAACTTTGTACGTGGACCTGAGAGGAGAAGACGCTGCTCATTTTCATCTCTAGCTCCCTGGAGGCTGGTGCACTCTCTGGTCGGCCTGAGCTACCGTGGACTTGGACATAACCAGCGCCCTCTGCTGGCTGCTGGGGCATAAAAACCCGTTTAACTGGGGAGAGGTCTGAAGTGAGGCCCGAGCGTTTCCTGAAGCTCTTTGTTGATAAGAATCCATCTTCTGCTTGGGCGGATTCTCCGCAGGACGATAATCTGCTGGTGTTTGATAAAGAAAGAGTGCTGGTGTTCAGATTAGAAGAGGTCAAGAGTAAAGAGCCGGCTTTATTGGCAGTATTCCGGCTACTTTTGACCGCAGATGAGGAGTTTCCACTGCTTGTGTTGGCCGATGTTTCCTCCAGACCCAGGAAGCCTTTGGAGTGAGGAATGGGCACACTAGCCGCTCTCTGAACTGGACCTCCAGCTCTGCTTGCTGCTACCTCCTGGGTCAAAGCCTGACTGCTGGGATTTTGCATTTGGCTGTTCATATGTATTGCTTCAACTTCCATTTCCACATCCATGCTCTGGGTGCCAGGCCCGGTTATCGGGGCCAGGACGGCGGAATCGCTCCGCGCGTTCTGGTCGGAGCCGTTGTCTGCAGAAGCGACGCCTGCAGACGCCGGCCGCAGCATGGTGTTTGTGAGAGATGTCGTCTCCCCGCTGGTAGGCGCCAGAGAAATGGCGGTCATCTTGACCAGGCTGACAGGGCTGACCTGACATGTGGTCATCACCGTCTTAATGGGGCTGTTGGCGATGATCATGGTGGAGGGCGAGCGCATGGCGATGCCGGAGGTGGCAGAGGGCTTGGGCAGGATTTGAGCGTAGCGCTGGCGAACTGGGCGCTCCCCCGCTGGACTGGTCAGGTTATTCTGGGCAGGTTTGGGGCTCTGCTTCACTACCTGAACCGTCTGGGAAACCATCTGGAAGTTGATCGGCAGAACTTTGCTCTCCACTGCTGCCACAGGACTCTGTGACATCTTCTGCACCTAAACACAAAAAGCAACAATAAACACATCAGATGAACTAGGGCTGTTGTAAAAGAATATTTTAGTAATCGAGTACTCTATGGAATATTTTTACGATTAATCGAGTATCTTGATCCTCTCTCTCTCTCACATGGTGACGACGCGGTTCTGACAGTACAAACCTATCGTACCCTGATAATTGCACCACACAATGTAACAATGCTTATTTGTCCCCAAAACCTGCTAAAATGACAGACAATTCAACGTCATGCTGCTGGCGCTTAGCAACAACTCAGGTGGAACTGAGAGCATTGCCCACCACAAATAAGATCAGGGTCTCAACATTCAGTCCTCGAGGGCCGGTGTCCTGCAAGTTTTAGATGTGCCTCTGCTGCGCCTCACCAGAGTAGAATAATTAGGTCATTAAGGCTCTGGAGATCTGATCTACACAAGTAGGAGGTAATTAAGCCATTTCATTCCAGCGTTTTGTACCTGTGGCACATCTAAAAACTGCAGGAGAGCGGCCCTGGAGGACTGGAGTTGGAGACTCCTGGTGTGGATCCAGCCAAATTTGCAGTACCGTAATTCCGCCACACTTTGCGCTATAAGAAAAATTTCAATGGTTTCTGAAAGGGGAGACGTTGTGCTTTCCAGCCAATCTTGGGTTATCATGGTAATTTCACCCCCGCCTGTCTGAAGTTAAAAGACATAGTCCTCATTTCTTACTGTGACGGGACTCGGCACAGCTGCCACCACGATGCCGATGGTCGGCTGCGGCGAGGGAGGGCTGGGGCTGCCACAAGTCACGCTGTCCAGCATCCGCTTCGGCTGCTCCTCTCCCAGAACCGGAGACAGCATCTTCTGCTCCTGCTGCTTCCTCTGGATCTTCCTCTGCAGCTGCTGCTTTGCATCAACAGACGGCGACGAAAACATTTTGCCTTGAGGCTGGAAAGGCTGAGCCTCGGCTGTGTGTGCAAAGGCTGAGACGGTCTGCTGAGGTTTGACCTCTGGAGACAAACACAGAGACTTAAAGACAAACTGCAACAACAATGTTATTTATATAGTCCACTGTTGTTCACAGTAAAAAAATATTTTGCATTGCTTTGTGGTGGGTAGGGTACCCAAAAACTGTACACAAATAAGAGCACAGCACTGCTTCAATTTATTTTTACTTAAGGAAAAGTAAAAAGAAATTACTTAAGTAAGAGTAAAGAAGCATTTAGCAAAATGTCTACTCAGGTACTGAGTAACTGATCAAGACATCAATCAATATTTAAAAATATATAACCAGAAGGACCAAAATATAAAACTATGTGAAAATTTTATTTGGTAAGACTACAATGAAAATAACTTACATAAATAACAAAATCAGGCAAAATAAACATTTTACCAAATCATTTTCTTTCACTATAAAACTTAAGAAACTTCAACAAACACTTCAGGTGTGTGTCTGGTGATTTTTTGGGGGGTTAAAACTTCAATTAACTTCATTAATTGAAGTAACTCACAGTGGACAGAGTATCTAGGAATTTTACTAGAGTACAAGTAGCGATATTTCATAGTAATAGTAAAAAGTACAACGTAGTAAAAGTACTCTTAAAAGTAATGTTTTTCCCAAAAAGTTACCCAAATAAATGTAGCTAGCTACTACCCAAATGTATGTATGTAAAAGTTTCCGTCATATAAAAAAGTATGTGCGCTCTAAAATACGTTTGATCATTTTCGTGAAAATATTTCAAATCAAAAACTGATTTAACTAAATTAATCCAATTTCAACAAGGAAATGACAAAAGAACAAACGCTTGTATAAGAAAAAGACCAAACAAATTATATACATTTCTGGATGAAACGCATGTTTTAGGAAAACGAAAAAAAGATGACTTGTAAAAAATTTTAATTTTTTAATGTTTAAGAAAAAGGAAAACCAAAGAAATTCCTGCTTTTATTCTTAATTATGTCAGTTTTGGTCCTCCATAGAGAGTGCAGTAACACGTAGCTGCCACTAGATGTCTCCCCCGCCTTTGGGCAGCGGTACTTGCTCACCTGCCGCTGCTGCGCCGGTCATCAGCGTCAGAGCCGCTAGAGACTTGTTGCTGATGTAATGGCTGTCGATGAGAAAGCGGGCCAGGTCTTCCACGGCGTCAAACTGGCGCTTCAGAACCTTCTGGGCCCACTCGCACACAAGGTCACAGGCTGCAAATCGCACCTCCTCCTTGATGCCGCTCACATGGCAGGGCGGCTCCAGGGCGTCACACTGCAGCTGGAGTCAGGCAGGCAAGAACAGATCAACCCTCCTGTTATGTTGCGGTCAAATTGACCCGTTTTAAAGTTTAAACGTTTTTCAAAAATAGTTGGAAGTATTTTTATTTTTTTTGCATGACACTTTTTCTATTTGTCTTAATAGGTGCACTCTGCACATAAATTGAAAATTAATTCATTGTGCATCGTTGTGCAAACCCCTACTTTCTACATAGATACAGTTCAGGTCAATTTGACCCAGTAGTCAAGTTGGTTTACTTCACCAGGAAACTGCAAGCAAGCAGATGTTCATACAACTTTTGACGGGAATCTTTTCTGTTCCCACGCTGAGTGGAAACTCAGCAGAAGTGGAGGAAAACATAAATACTCTCTGCATGATTCATTTGTCTTGATTTTAATCAGCGGGTCAATTTTTGTGGTGTCTGACACAATTGCATGTTTAAACACTCCACGGGTCAAATTGACTCACGAACATTATTACTGTACCTCAGAAATGAACATAACAGGAGGGTTAAGAAAAGGTTCTCCAGCACTAAAAATGGCTTTAAAAAGTCCGGTTTGCTTACTCCATCTGCTGATTTGTGGAGGTCCAAAGTGGGTAAAGACGGCATGTGGACGAACGGTCTCTTTCTTAGCCCACTGTAGCAATATGTAAGTCTGTGTTAAGGCCAAAACAGTGAATTTGTAATTGAATATTTTAGGACGCATTTAAACAGATTGAAAACGGTCAATGGGCTAAACAAGACATGTTCAATACATTTTTATTTTCACAAAAGCATTCTTAAATAATGAGATTTTATTCTACTATGAGCTTCTTTCATAACAAGCTGCTTACACTGCAAAAACACAATCTTACCAAGTCATCTTGGTCTGGTTTCCAGTGCAAACATCTTATTGCACTTGAAATAAGACAAAACTAACTTAAAAGTAACTTTTCAGCATCATCTAGAGGCTTGTTTTAAGTAAATAACTCCTTAATATTGATGAAAAAAATACTTGCTCTATTACTGGCATATAAATCAACTTACAACATGAGAATAATGTCTTGTTATAAGTTAATTGATCTGCCAATGGAAATAGTACTTTTTCCATCAATATTAAAGAACTGTTTACTTAAAACAAGTCTCTATATCTTGCAAAAAGTTACTTGTAAGGTAGTTTTGTCTTATTTCAAGTTTGATAAGATATTTGCGCTGGAAACTAGGCCAAAATTACTTGGTAAGATTTTGTATTTTTTCAGTGTAGGGGCTCTTTAAATCCAAATAAACTGCTGCTGGCCACACCCCCAACTCAATGTTTACCTGAAAATGGCTGCACAATTAAAATGGCTGCACAATTACGTCTTTGAAAAGCAGAAGTAGAGCCTCCTGCACGACCAACAAGAATGCAGGAAATGGTTTCTGGATGGTAAGTCAACAACAAAACTCTTGTCTTATCCAGCAGCCATTGTACAGCAGTAAAACTAGCTGACCAAACATGCTGGAGATCCTCAGAACCAGAATCTAGGAACAATCTTCTAGAAAATGGCAAAAATGCTGAAACATTGAGTTCGTTTAAGATAGAAACCAATTTGTTTAGAACTGGCACACTGACTGAACATCTAGTTTTACTACTTCACTTTATTTTACCACTTAAGTGTAATTTTTTTATTTATTTATTATGTTTTAAGCACTTTAAAATGCATTGTTACTGAAACATGCAGTAAACAAAAAATCTCGACAACTTTCACAGTAAAGCTAGAGACTATGTTTTAGCTTTTTAATTCAACTTAATGTTAACGAAAAACTTTTTTTCGGAAGCTTTTATCTAAAAACCTGCCTCCCTTCAGCCAACCAAGACGTCTTTTTTAACCACTTGACGAAATTGAAGATATCTGACCCAACCTTCCTCTGAGATAATGACATTAACCTCAGTGAAGGTCGTGAACACAAACCAAACAGCGGCTTGACGTCACAAGCTCAACAGGCCCGGCTACACATGAAGGTCAAGATCACAGAGACGCCCCCCGAGGGTCTCTGTATTCTGCTGCAGCCTTTGAGGTAGAAGGGGGCTTCATTTCATTTCACATCTATATTTAGAGAGCTTATGAACTGCTGCAGCAGATGGTCTGAGACCAGACACACACACACACACACACACACACACACACACACACACACACACACACACACACACACACACACACACACACACACACACACACACACACACAGACATGGGCCAGACTGGTACAGTACGGTCCATTCCAGTAAAGGATATTTAGATTTCCCTCTCATGCCGAGCCGCCGCGCCTTCATGTTCGGGAAGACGTTCTTCATCATCTTTCCAAAGTCTGCGGCACTCAGTGGATGATAGTTGAGATTGTCACAGAAGCTCCTGAATCATACAAGAGAGAGAATCAATTAGTGAATAATGACAGCAAAGAGTGAGAGAGCAGAGTGAGAGAGCAAAGAGTGAGAGCGCGGTCACACGACGGCTCGGCGTTTCACTGTGAAATGCCTTTCAGAAGCATTTTTATCTCAGACTTTTGCTTTTTGCCACATTGAAACCGTAAAACTCAATTTAATTTTAGGCTCCGGAGCCACAAGTGGCTCTTGAACTTTGTTTAACATCTTTGCTGAAACAGACAATATAGAATCAACTAATGTTTTTAAGTGTAGCTCTAATAACAAATGCAGGTTTTTAGTAGTTTTTACTCTTTTATTTTGCACTGAATTTCCACAAGACATGCTTCTCACATAAATTTCTCTGTCTTAAGATTAAAACTCTGTGTTTTTTTATGTTACATCCTAAAAAAATTAACATCCTCAAAACCCCAAATTGTTATCCTTCATGAACTTTCAGTGAAGATATTGTGAAAGGATTGGCAACAAAAACAAAACACGCAGCTGATTGAGAGACAGCCTGAAACTGGAGTCAATTTTCAAAATTTTACTCGAGTAAAAATGAAAGTCAGTCATTTTCCTTATATTAAGAAAACTACATTTATTTGTTTTGGTGTATCACAAAAAAAAATACCAACAAAGTTTAGTTAAGTTTATTGTTGCAATGTGATAAAATCTGGAGACATTGGCACTGCTATGGAAAGGATGTGAATATTTTTGCAACGCGCTGAAGAATTTCAGCACTTTATGAATAACAAATAGACTTAAGTGTTTTGTGGTTTTAAGCAGAACTTCAGTGTAACTTTTTGACACATTTAAAGTAAGAGAGGGATGATAGGTGGACTGACGGAAAGGAAACAATAATATTAGTACAAAAGGACAAAATAGGGCAATAAGACATTTGAAATAAATGATAGAAGGAAAGAAAGACGAGAGGTGGAGAGGAAGGAAGGAATGAACTGAGGACATGAGGAATTAAGGAAGGAAGGAAACAGAAGAAATTAACATACAAGAATGAAAGGAAGGAAGGAAAGAAGGTCAAATGGAAGAAAGGACACAACATTTAGAAGATTACCATCACAAAAATATAAAATCTTGGATATAAATATAAAATCAAGTATTTTTATTCTAGTTTCTTGGGAAAATATCTTAATACACTTTAAATAAGACAAAAAATAACTTACAAGTAACTTTTCAGCAAAATACAGGAGCTTGTTTTAAGTCAATATTGATTTTTTTAAAAAGTTTTAGTTCCACTCAAATAATCTGCTAGTATTTCTTGGGGAATTATTGACATTAGACAAGTTCCTATACTGAAAAGTTACTTTGAGTTTTGTCTTACTGAGATATTTGCACTAAAAACCAGGCCAGAAATACTTGGCAAGATTTGTAGGTTTTGGAGTGATGGTACAGGAATTAAAGTCTGGAATTGCAAATGATTTTTAGAAACTCATTTATTATTTCTCAGACTGGCCCAAAAAATGCTGAATCAAATCCCAGACTTTTCCAGCTTGTGCAGGAACAACCTTCACCTGTTGACACTACAGATCTGTCAGGTTGTATGAATCAATACGGGTCCCAAAACATACATGTAAAACCTCTGCCCTGCTTGTTTATTGATTGATTATCAGCTGTAGTTCCCATTCACTTAGATAAAACTTGTAGGCGTCAAACAAATACTAAGCCTGCTGCATGTTTTTGGTCTTTATTTAGGAGCCGGTCCCGAAGGCGCCAATGTTTCTGGAGGCTGCAGTATTTTTGTTCTGGTGGAGTTAAATAGATAAAAAAAAAAAAGAAAGTTATATAAGAGTGTCAGAGCTTTTCAATAGCTGTCTCAGATTTTCCATTCTAATATTACCAACACATGCTGCTCTGTGATTCTCATGCCTGCTGCATCTATTTATACCGACACTTTAGCCTGCAGTAATGTAGGGCAGGACGCGGCACAAACACTGTAAGGTGTTCGCACAAAGACAAATTAAAAAAACAAAAGCAACTTCCCAAAAATGTCTGATTTGGTGGCTGTATGCTAAGAGCAAAACTCTGACGTTGTGGCTAAAATAAGCGGACTCCTGCAGCGAAGCGTTGCTCCGTCTGTCCCTACTTGTACTCATCGTAGACCTCCTGCTTGGGGAGCGAGGTCTCCGGGTATTCCTCCAGGTGGTCGCGGATCCAGCCGAACGCGTGCATCTGCTGAGTGCGGCTGGACGACAGGGCGCTCTGGTCACTGGGAAAAGAGCCGAGTCACTGACTGCACAGAAACCGATTCAGCAACACAAAAAAACCTCCTCAAAGCCGTCAGTGCGAACAGTTCATCACAAACACGTCCTGTGGTTTGATCGTGGATCGTCGTTATTGCTCAGGTGCTTATTTATCACGGCTTCAGGTAAAATCAGATTTGTTTTCACACCAGATCTGATTTTCTTAAAAAGAAATTAGTTTTAGAGCCAGCCGATATTAAGCTAAAATTAGCAGAAAAACTACAACCAATAAAGAAGAAAAGGTTGCGGTTTCTTCAAAATAGACATTTTGAGCAATTGTTTAAAAATTCTCCTACTGATGACAAACTGAATGTGCTAAGAGATTAAATATTATCTGTAAAACCTATAAATTCACAAGAGTCTTAAAATTTCTCATTTTTTATTTTAAAATACAAAATTACGACTTTGCTCTCCTAATATTGTGACTATTCTTGTTATTTCGACTCTGTTGTCATATATTTATTTTTGTAATATTATTACTTTACTCTTGCAATTTAAAAGAAAAGTTGTAGCTCTAATATGCTGACTTTAAAGTTCAAATAAATAGAAGCCGCCATCTACGCACCCTGACGTCACTGGGGGAGAAAAATGCTCATTTTCCAAAAATTTAATCTTCTAAATAAAAAAGTCGATTTATTGCCCCGTGAGGTTTTACCTTTTCTCAGCGCTGCAGCTGGGACCAGTAGGCAACTTGAGGTAGAGGTAGAGTTTTTCAATGTCTGAGAACTTCTCCACATCTTGCTGCAGGCGTAAAAGAAAGAGGATAAAAGTTGATGCTTTTAATTGGGGTGAATCTTAAGTACAACACAAAGTATTATTTTTTACACCTAAGCTTGTACAATAAGTAGAAACATTTTCCTCCAGGGATTTTTACTGAAAAGAAAACTTTGCTGCATCTAAATCAGTTTTTTGTAATTTATTGAACTCAGCTGAACACTGTAAATATTTTAAAGGAAAATGAACCAAATCCTGTTTTTAAATCTGAGAATAAATTTGTTCAACTGAGCCCAAAAGAATTTGAAAATTAAATACAAATGTTCAAAATCCCGCTTATGTTTTGCATCTGTGATGAATAACAACAACAAAAAAAACAACAACAATTGGAGGACTTAATTTGCTTCGTTTGATTTTAGTTTTTTCTTGGCCAGTGAATCCTTTAGACTCGACGATTTGGCCCATGTGATAAAAAGTTTGCATCCCCCGGTTCCAGCAACAACACATAAATTCATCTTTTCACTTAAAAAAATCAGAAACTGTGGCATTTTTCACTTGTAACCAAAAACTTGAGTGTACTTCACTGGTATTTTCTATCACAGACCAACACAAAGTAGAGGATCATGGTACTTTGGAACCCTCTGGATCCGGACTTTGACTAGGTCTTTCTAACACAAAAACAATTCTCTCGTACCTCTGGTTTTATAGTCATACTAATAAAGTGATTCTCCTCGTTTAGAGCCTCCAACAGGTTTTTTTTCCATCAACTCTAACAATCTTTGCTGAAATGAGGATAAAACATGGCCGCCGCAGCATGGTACGACCGCCACCACATTTCACTACGCTGGTCTTCAGCTTGACATGCTGTGCAAGTTTCTGACACGAATGTATTACAAAGCTTTATCAGCATTATTACTATTAATAATTCATACTCAAATTAAAACATTAGCAAAGATAAAGATTGCTCTAAAGGTTTCAGACGTGTGTGTGTTGATCTGTGATGGAGGGCGATCAGTTTCTGCAGTCTGGCTGCATTGTCATGTGGTTATATTGTGCCTACATCTTAATAAGACGTTCAATGTTTCAGAGTCTTATGTTTGGCAGACAGTGGTGACAGCAGCTGAGTGAGCTCTGAGGGATTCATGTATCTGCTGTGTGTGCCACACAACACTGTGCACACACTCAGTTTAGTAAGGCGCTGTGGACAGACGGACGGACAGACAGGCCGGCTCCTGTGGGGCAGGACGGTCTGCAGACTCAACCTAAGTCTTCTGCTGTTAACACGTCTCCCAGCACAGCTCCACTGATCCTCTGAGTTCACCCCCTGGCTTAAGGTCAAAGGTTGTCTGCAGCTTTCACACAATGAAACAAAAGTAATTAAGGTCGCACATCAAGTGTAAATTTAGAGGTCCTCAGTCCCAGCGCAGAGTTTGTACTTGTGTAGTTAAAGTGACGTAATGTGACTTGTTAATTAGAGTGACGTCTCAGTTCTAATGAATATTAATGCTGATCGTTTTCTTATTGGTTTATCAGAATCTAACTGACAGCCATTTATCAAATGAGTTACTTTTTATGTTTGTTTTAAAAATTCAACATGTTTTCTAGGTTTTAGTTAATGTCACACTTTCAAAAAGTCAAAAAGTTATAATAATTTAGACAAAATAATAAACCTTAGAATGAATTAGTGGATGCTAGTGATTCAGTATGATGGATAAATTAACTAATGGATGGATGGATGGATGGATGGATGGATGGATGGATGGATGGATGGATGGATGGATGGATGGATGGATGGATGGATGGATGGATGATTGTTGGATGGATGATTGTTGGATGGATGATTGTTGGATGGATGGATGATTGTTGGATGGTTGTTTGGATGTAAGAACTCGAGTTTATAAATTCAGTTTCCTGGAGTTGTCGGTCAAATCATTCAATCATTTTTACATTTTGATTATTTCCCAGCAGGAAGTTCTGTCCTGGATTTTCATAATAAAACAACCTGTGAGAAGCTACTATGTGAATCTGAAACATAAATGACTGAAATAACATTGAATCGATTAGTTGAAACCTCTGTGAGGAAATAAGTCTTTCTGAGAGACCAACAGAGACAGATGAGGATCAAACTCCAACAAATGAAAATGATCGTCTCATTATTGGAAAAATAAAAAAAGAGTTGAACATCCTGATTGTCTTTATTTCCACAAACATCAGATTAACCAAAAGGTTTTAGTTGTACTTCGTAGACTGAACTCACCAGGATGTTTTCCACCTTTGACTGGACAGATTTGCTGTAAAACAGACACAAAATATAAATTAGCATGAAGCTGGTGTAACATGAACGCTTGTTCCTAAACAGTATTTATTTATACAGCAGAGGAATGTTTGGTATGTGAAGACCCTCCCTGCAGCATCTCTCAGGTCTTCTGCTACAGTAGCGACACGTCGAAACCAACAGAAAAACGCGTTTTTAAGACGGAAGACACTCCATTAATCAGGAAATTCACTCACCGTCGCTGAGAAAACCACATTCTGTCTGTCTAATTAAACTACAACACTAAGACTAACACTTATCACAGCTTTCTCAGAATAAAAATGTGTGATGGTCTGCGGCTGTTTTGTTGATTCAGACCTGAACTAATTGTCATAATTGATAAAAAATAAAATCATCTCTACGAAAAGGAGAATGTCAGTCAGGTTGTGACCTCAAGCTGAACAGACGATGATCCAAACCACCCATGAAAACCCCATAAACCAGGTTTTATGCAAAAAAGATGTTCATTACAGACTTGTTAAAGTTATCATTATATTGTGACAGTATAATGTAAGAAAAAAAATAAACTGTGAAAAACTGGATCTCCTCTGCCTTCTCCCACTGCTCCCAGTACAATTTGCAGAAATACTTTTTTATAAATTCTAGATAAAAATTTTTTATCTAGAATTTATAATGATCACTTATTTTCTTTGTTAATAATGATAAAGAGAAATTTTTTTATATATAAATAAAATCATATATATATATATTCCATTTTCTTCATCATTATTTGTTATCATGTTGCCTTTGTAATGAGAAAGTTCTCTACTGAATCAATGTACTTCATTATACCTTAATAGCAAACATAATAATAAATACAACAGAATAAGTAAAAAAAAATGAATAACAGAACTAACAGAAAAGTAAACACTTTATTCACTTTAATGTATTTAAATGAGCTGCAGCTCTCATGTTGAGGTGAGTCACACAGTTGTTGACTGTGAAGAGGGCGATGGGTAAAGTCTCTTACTTGGCGGCGCTGGGCGGGTCAGAACCGAGATGTTCTAAGCCGTGACCCGAGCGGCTCTCTTTAATTCGCTGTTACCAGGGGGCCGAGGATTTCCCGCTGCTGAAAGCCCGTCATTAAGCTCTTTGTGAGGCAGAGCTGGTAGGTAGGCTGAATGACACCTGATGCAATGTTTAGCAAGGGTTCAACTGCAGAAATAAAGAACTGATGCAACGGCTGCAGTTCATTCTGTGAGGACTGAATGAGAAAAACAGCAGAAAGTGAACTCTGCCCTCTGTGAGTTTCAGCCTTTTTAGAACAGGAAACGTCGACGACGTCGACACCAGATTAAGTGACGTTTCTGCAGACGGTTGAACCCTGAGCTGTTCCTGGTCACTCAGCCTTTTGGCATTTTATGGCTCCTTGGCTTCATTCAGAAATAAAAGGCCAGAGAAGAGGAACAGAGAAAAAACTAACACTGTACGCCATAAAAACGCCTCCATTTCTCTGTTTTAGGGTTGAACTCCGCTCAGAAATTTTTTTGTTATTTTCAGCTAATAAATACAAAATTCTTGCTTGTAATTTCAGAGACATGTTGCCAGTAGTTCAGAATAAAAGAACAATGTTCATTTCACTCAAACATTTACCTGTAGAGAGTAAAATCAGAGAAACTGAACATGTTAAGTGGTCTCTTAATTTTTTCCTGAGCTGTATATAAAATATTTTAATTACAAATTTTGACTTTTTAATTTAACACCTTGACATTGGGCTTCTGTCTTGTTAAAAATGTCTTCTTTTTCTGAAACGCTGCAGTTTTCTAGCTATAAACCTTCATTAAAAGTAATAAAATTGATGCCATATTCAGGAGCATCTCAGTAAATTAGGATATCAAGGACAAATTTGAAACAGTGATGCTCATTTACAGATTCATTAATCACACATATTTCTATTTCAAGCATTTTTTTCTGTCACATTTGATAACTATGACTAACAACGAGTGAAAAACCAAAATTCAGCTTTTCAGAAATTTTTTATATCAAGACAAATAAAAACTTTTTTTTTTTTTTAAATAGATGCTGTGTTATGTTATGGCCTACTCAGTTGTGGAGAAAACTACTGAGTTGCCATATTTCCAGGTGACAGTCATTCACAGGGCAAGTCATTGTTAAAGACGCTGGCTGTAAACATGGAAAGTTGAGTGGAAGGAAAAAAAATCACACAGGATAACTAAAGCCTAGAGAGAAGAGTGAATGAAACTTACCCACACTCTGAAGGAAATTGATTGGCAACATACACACACGCATACACACCCACACACACACACTTTTACTAATGTGATAAGTAATAATAGTAATAGAGTGAATTCAAACCCTGTGGATCAATGTTTATTCTATCAAAAGGCGAAAAAATACGATTAGTTCAGTGATTTCTTGGAAATCAAAACTAAAAAATAATATCTTAGCTAACTCCTTCTTTCCAACACAGGAGCTCAAACTTGATTAATAAAAATGAAGAACTTGCTGCAGAATGGAAGGTTTTATTTACACAAAACTCTTGAAGTGTAGATTTAAAAACGCTAATGTTAACACAGCCGGGCAACATGCTGATATAAGGACTCTCACATTTGAAACAGCACATGATTAAACATTTGGAGGCTAACGAGGACAGCGGAGGAACATTAACAATGAACACAGAATAATAAGTTCATTAATGCTGCTTGAACATCTTAACAAATAAATCAGGACCGTAGAGATGCTTTTGTTAACCAGAGATCAGAATAAAGACATTTTTATCAGCTCTGCTTGACGATAGGCTGATCAAATGCTAAGAAATCTGAATTTTTTCCTCCTACTCAACAAAAACATCAAAACTAAGAACTCCCACCATTGATTCAAAACAACAAGTTCAATCAAAAACACACATTTTTTTCTAACTTATTCCCATATTCTTTTAAAATAAAACAGATACCATTTGTAAAAAAAAAAAATAGAAGACGTTGATTGGTGGATCTGGTGATGTTTGCAGATTCAACTGGGTTATGCTACTGAAAAGCTCAAATGAGCTTAAAGTTACTGTCTGGGATACAAAGTTGCTGCTCAAGTGTTATCTATAATATAAAGAGTGACAAACACAAACTCATGTGAGGGAAATAAACTTCTTTTTGCCAGCGAAGGAACACATTATACTTATCTGGCAACCCAGAACAGCAGCATCTAGTTTATATACTTCACTCAACCCACAGCAGTTATTAGAACAAACTATTGTTCTAATGTTATTTTTTATCAACTTAATCTGCTGTCCAATTTGTTGGTCAATGTATGCTACATACACTGATCTTTGAAAAACTACAATTTGCATTTACTTTCATATTTTTTGTCTGATCTCATAATCGCTGAATAATATCATCAGATATTATGATCAGCTATCAGGCCGAAGCAATTAATCGGATTAATGGTGATGAATGAATGATTGAAATGAAGAAACACTAAGTTAGTAATTGCTTAATCGTATTTTGCTGAAAGAACAACTTACTCAAACTCTTTAAAAACAGAAAATAGAACAAATGTTAACAAACGCCTAAATGTTATTACATTTTGGCAATGAAACGTTTACTTTCTTATTTTAAAAAAAGGAACTTCATTTCTTTGTTTGCATCTTTTAATGTATTTATAATGCTGTATAAAAGTATATTTAAGTAGTTAAATAGTCTTTAGAATGTGCGCACTTTTTTTCAATTAATCGATAGAATGGTCGATTATTAAAATAATCATCAATTGCAGCCCTAATCGGGTTTTACCAAACATTTTATAACCGCCTCTTGAGTATTTATTTATCTCTCCATGTTATGGTGACTTTTTACCTTCACTTGAGCGCCAGAGGTACTCATACTTGAGAACGGTTTTGGATTTCCATTTTCACAGGGACTTGCCAAAGATACTCCAGCAGCTTGTTCTTACAATTACTATATGTCATACTAATTTTATCTGGTGTGTGGCTCTGAAACAAAAACTACGGGTAGTGATGAGATGCCTGATCCAAACAGTCAGGTGTGAAACCTCACCAGATGGAGTTCTTGATCCTGAGCTGCAGAGCGCTGGTCTCGGCACCCTGCAGCCCGGGGAGCAGGCCGGCCGGACTCCCCGCTCCGGCGTCCGGCTGCCGGGGATCCTCATCGGCCATCGGGGTGCGCCTCTGAGCGGGACCGGCCTGGAATGGACGGGACTGGGCGGAGACGGGCGGAGACGGGCGGAGTCGGGTTAGCGGACACGGACCGGGACACGTTGCGGCGGGACAGCAGCGCGCCTTGTTGTTGTTGTTGTTGTTGTTGTTGTGGCCAGCCAGGGCTCCTCCTTCGACATCGCTCGCTTCAGACTCCGGACACCCGCCGGCCGGCCGGTCGGTCCGTCTGGAGGCTGCGCAGCCGAAACAGGCGCCGCAGCCCGGAGCCTGTCTGATGCGTGGATATGAATTAAAAAAAAAAAAAAAAAGGAGCGCAGACAGCTGGAAAACAAACTAATCACTCCCTCCGGTGAGCCCTGCTCTGCCCCGCACGTTGTGGGATTTGTCCGCATGTGCATGGAGAGTAGTAGCGGTCGGGGACGCGCATGCGCGGCGGCGAAGCCAGCATCAAAAACAAGCTGAACTGTCAGCAGAATGATTACTGATTCCTCTGACATGCTGTTGAAATTACATAAATGTTCGTGCACGTTTATTGTGCTATTGATTACAAGAGGCGCAAATCACCCAATTTTATGGCTTTGCCTGCTTTCACGGACAGTTTGTGATCGGAACAAAATGTACCACAACAGCTGAAACTAAATAAGATCTAAATGCATATCCTTGTTATGACTCATTAAAAACATTTAAATTGTTCGTGTTCACAGATTTTGTTTTGTTTGTGGTTAAGATTCCTCTTAGAAACGAGACTTTCCTTCAAGACACAACCTCAATTTCCACTGATTCTCAGGAGGATTTAATTTGGGTTCCCTTCACTTATCAGTCCTGCAGAAACACTTACAAACACAAAAAAAAACCTGATGCCAAATGAACATGCATCTGAACATATGTTAAACTAAATATGATGTGTGTTATTCATAAGGCTTGTTTTAATAAAACCTGAGAATTACCTTACACAGAAACACATTAATCTGCCTTAACTTACACATAATAATGGTTGGAGTGATGATAAAATGTTTACATTGTGAAACATGTTACTCTGACTATTTTTTGCTCATTGGTAGCAGATTAGAATACACCAAAGACACTAAATACATTACTGTGCCTGCAGATATTTGTCATATGAGAAGATATTGACATTCTTGTAGTTAAATGAAAGCTGTGTCCTTGAAAAGTCTCTCATTTTGGGGTCTGGTCATTGTAAAACCCTCTGTGTTGAATCGTGTGCCCTCTGGTGGAGGATTTAAGAACTGTGTTTGGTCAGTGTAGTAAATCATTTAAAAAACTGTACAATTAAATGAATGCTTTTATGAAAGTTTGACATTTGTCTATTATAACTTGTTCAAATTATCAACACGACAAAGGCACAATATCAACATTTAGTCGAACAACATTTGGAAAAGGTGGAATTTTATCGTTAACATTAACTTTATCATAATTGACGAAAAAAAACATTTTAGGTGATGGTGTAGATTTTCAATAATTTATATATATTATTCTCAAGATTTTATGTACTTTTTAAATTCAAATTACCTTAATGACTGATAGGAACACCTGCTTCAAGATTAACTCAATATGACCTCAATAACTCAATAACTTCAGCAGTTTTATTTCACTTTATCAAAGAAGCAGAAACATTCATCCAAACACGTCTGTCTCTGTTTGCGGTGCGCATTTCGCCACATGCCCTTCAGGGGCTTCCGTACTTTGGGAGTCGTTGCTAGGCAACTCGAACTGCGTCTTCGGAGGTGTGAAACAGCAGGGTTAGAAGTTGTAATTAAACCATTAACGCCGTCGTTTAGCGGGTACGTGATGCTTAGATTGTTACGTTGATGCCGAGAGAAACACGTTTTAGGTTGAAGAAAGGTTTTATAAATCGTGTTTGGAGGTGGACCGACTCAGTCGCTGTGATTTAAAACGCGCCACCATGCCGAGTTTTTACTGCTGCGTCCTCCTTGTCAGGAGAGATGTCTTCTGTTCGTTTCTGATTTTTAATCGTCGCCGGTAACTGCAGTACCGATGAAAGAAACGTGGATAATCGATCAGCTTGAGATCAGAAATAGCCCAGTGTATTTCCACAGGCTCCTACTGATGAAGAGATACATTCAGTAAAGACATTAAACTCTCAACTCACCCTTAGCTGAAGCTGAGTGACAGCTTTTTCATTCATCTTAATCTTGTAATTTCTTCTTTTTTTTTTTTTTTGTTGGACCTAAAACTATTATTTCTGTTCTGCTTTTGTGCATCATCGAAAAAAAAAAAAACAACAACAAAAAACTAGGCCACAAGGATAATCAGTACTGGCCTGAGAGGGCCTGAAATGTCAGCTTTGTTCCTGTCAGTTTTTTGTATTGTGTTGACTGTATCCCGTCTTACAAAATTAAATATACCAAACAATTTAAATTCAGTTAGCTCTTGTTTTTAAAGCTGCACTTCCAGCCGGATATTAAATCAAAAGACTGATTAACTTACAAATCTCTCTGTAACAAATTAATAATACTTTTTTCCCCCCTGCTGGTACTTATCCACTGTATCCATAAGTTATGTGCTTTTCAAAACAGCAGAGCCACTAAAACAAGCAGAGTGCATTATGGTTATGAATATATTTGCTTTTGTGTGGCAAATTTATTGAAACTTATAGACCTAAGTTAGCCTGTTGTTGGAGAAAAATGGGAAATCAATCAGGCTTTCTGTCAAAGGTCAAACAGATTCATATGGGTTTTAGATGGAGGAGACTGGAGGAGTCCAGTCACAGCCTCTATTCAACATGCTGCTCTTGAATATGGAAGACAAACAGCTCCGGTTAAGAACCGCCAGAAAAGGCTGTCCATGCAGACAGATACACGTCTTCACTGTTCATTCAAAGTTAATGTGTTCGTCTCCAACTTCTCTGCTGCAGGATTTCAAAGTCCAAAGCAGGAACCATGCAGGATCCTGGAAAGAAGGTATCAGTCCAGATATTTTCCTGGATAAAATTGTGAGTATTCTGGAGATGCCTTTTGTTGAGGCCAAACACGTGATTTATTTTTGTAATCCTTAGAATTTGACCACTAGAAGGGCATCAGTAACAGCAAAATACACGGATTCTGAGCAAGAGGAAAAGGAGGAGAAAATCAATGATTATGCTCAGAAAAAGACTGCAGGTAATTTACTGCTAAATGCTGAAAATTTGAGTCAACTTAATAAAAAAAAACCCCTCATAAACCCTTGATTTATTTGTTAATATGAAATAATATTAATTAATAAATGGTCTTAAATGGTTTGATTCACACACACACACACACACATACGCACACCCCCCCGGCACACCCCTCCCCCACACACACGTACCCCCCCCCTCCCCGCTTTCCCCACACACACACACACACACATATATGTATATATATATATATTTTTTTTTTTTTTTTCTTTTTGGTATATTTCCCCAAAATATACCAACAATGGTCTCTTGGCCTGTTTATGCAACTGTGTGGTTTATATATATGTATAAAATACATAATCAAATCACAATTTGATTATGTATTTAATTTGATTTAAAATACATAATAAACGTAATATTTGTGATTTATTGAAAGTTTACTTTACAGCTCTTTCTGACCATGAAACTCGGACTCTAAGAACCAAGCTGCACATTGTGCAAGAAGAACTTGATCTGCTTTGCAATGAATATCATAGTAAGGTAGAGTTATAAATCTAAACAAACTCCCATGTAGTTCAAATGTATTTTGCTTTTGTGGAACTTTACTTTATTAGAACTATCAGCATGTTTTCATTCTTCATTTTAAAACCCCTATAATTCGCCAAAATATACCAACAATGGTCTGTTAGGCTGTTTATGCAACAGAGTTTTAATTTTAAATGTATTTAAATATCAAGATAATAAATATAAAAAAAATGTAAACACACCAATTTTTTACAATTTTAAATCTAAATCTTCTTTAAGTCTGAATGGTTTTGGCCTGTCTTTACACGTGTACATTCTCCTCTTTCAGAATGATGAATTTGACAAGCTTTTTGAAACAAATAGGAAGCTGGGCAGCGATCGAGCCAGACTGCAGAAGACCGTTAATGTCCAAAAAATACAAATTGAGGAGCAGAAAGCTTCAATCAAAGAGCTTGCCCAAAAATGTCATAATCTTCATCTGGAAGTGTATGAGTTAACCAAGGTTTGTGTCACTGGCAACTCAAGCATGAGCTTGAAGCATTTTTTTTTTTTTTTTAGTTTAAAAATGCTTTTAATAATGACAATAATGTTAAATAGTTCCCTATTTACCATAATAAATAACACTAACCTTCATTGTTTCTCTAAGCTGATTAGGGGATATGATGAGGAAGTGGAGAAGATGAACTGCCAACTGACTGCAGCCAATCTGGCAAGGAAGAAGAAGGTCTGTTGAATTTATTTCAATACTTTATATTAAATACAACAGACTAAAGAGAGGAAACAGACACTTGGAATTAGGAGAAAAGAAATAAAATTGCATTAGAAAGTTGAATAGTTGTCAACAAGGAACTAAAATACACAGAAGAGAGTATTTTAAAAGTAGAGAGAGTAAAGGTTTCCAGACTCTAGTGAAGATTGTTTATCCAAATGGGGAGTTCAGTTTAAAAGCCTGTTTTTTGGGGGGTTTTTTGTAAAGTCGTAAGACCACATTTATTGTGATTTAGATCAATGCAAATAAACTGAACTCAACTGAACTTAATTGAATCATTTTGATTTCTTGTGTTAATCTAGATCCTGAGCAGTGAAGAAAATCTAACGATAGAAAATCTGCTGGCTGAGAACAAAAACCTTAAGAAGCAAAAATATGATCTTATTATGGGTTTCAAGAAGCAAACCAAGATGATCGACATTCTGAAAAGACAGATAGTGAGTATGTTAATTTTACTGTTGTAATCAGTGTGGTGTGTTTCATATTTAAAAACATTACGCCACTTTTTTGCGTGCAGATGCACCTGGAGGCATCAAAGCTGCTGTCCTTCACGGAGGAGGAGTTCATCAAGGCCATGCTGGAGACAGAATAAACATGATCCTCACTGTCCTTCTGACTTCTTAAAAAGTCATTTCTTCACATTATGGGGCGACACTGTAAATATAATCCTGTGTTAAACAACCTCAGTTTGAAGTTGCATCGATTAATATTTTGTTCACTTATTCACTCAGAAGTTTTTTTTTTTAAAACATATTAAGGAGCATTAAGCTTTTATGCTCCACTGCTCTGAAACACTGAGTTTCTTTAAGACAAAGGAACTCAGCCCACAAGTAAGCTCTAAATATGTGGGTTAAAACCCCCCACATGTTTAGAGATTACTTTGATTAGTAGGAGACTTTTGATGACATTTGAGAAATTTGCTGTTTATTGTTTGTTACATACTTTGAACAAGCTTGTTGCTGAAATGTGTAATATCAATAATCTGGTCTTAATTTGAGCGACTTCTTTTGTTGTTCTCTGGTTTTCACTGTGAAATGTTCACACCAGATTAGGCTGTAAAGTTTTGAGAAGAAATTCTCACACAACAAACAAAACAATAATGAATAATTTCCAGACTTTGTCTACCTTTAATGTGACATTTATCCTACACAATTCACCCGAACAAGTAATGGAGAAAAGTACAAAAATGAAAAAATAACCTAGTTGCACAAATGTATTCACTTTGTTGAAACAGCTTTGAGATGCAATTTCAGCATCCATTCTTCACTGTTCATAGCCTATCTGCTATGTGTGTACCATGTAAAAGTTTTTTTTCTAAGTCTACGGATGTCCAAAGTCCTCTTCTTGTGATTCTACAGATTTTTTTTAATCTCCTGGTTGAATTCAAATCATTCATTTAGAAAAGTAAAATTTTTCAATTAGAATTGAATATCTACTTCTGTGAGTGAAAACAGTATGACACCAGATTGGCCCTCCAAGTAATATCGCAGAAGGTCAATATGTAATGACACCGGGTCATTCCCGTGCAGTCGTCGGTGTTATGCAGCACACATTTTTGGCAATACACCAAATGGGGGAAGAAGAAAAAACAACGACAAATGTGAAGAATGTGGAGAAAAGGAATACATATTGTTTTTATTATCTTATCTCTTAGGTCCACATGAGGTACCACAACACCCCTCCCCAGTCGCTGTTTCATGTTTTAACTGTTCAATTACATTCATTTCAAAAATATTTTATTAAAATTAAATGTTGTAATTAATTTAATTACTATTCCCGAAGAAATATGACCTCTGTAAATCACCTTATTCTGTTTTGATTTGATCAAAATAGCGGGCATGTGTCTTCGTTCAAGAAGACTGCGCAGTTTGTTGCCAAACGCTGAAATTCCATCCAAATGTCTTTCAGGAGCTTCCGTAATTTCGGAGCTTCCAGGTTGCCCAGCAACAGTTGCTGGGGGAACCCGGATTTAGCCACAATAATGGCGGACAAAAGTTATAAGAAAAAGGCTAAGGCCGTCATTTCGCAGGTATGTAATGAATAAATTGAACTTTGGTTGTTAGAAAAGTTCAAACAGAACATTTTCTCATCTTGAAGAACACTTTTTTAAAATTTTAAATCTCCTCAAATATCATTTTAGCCCCGTTTTGCGATTGTGCTCGACGTGGATCATGTCAAATTACTTAGAAAAATATAAATTCAGTCTTCTAAAGCTCGGGTTAAATGCCAAGTGTCTCTGTGACTCAGTTCTGTTGTTTGTTTTTGTGTTACAGACCAAGAAGCGTCCATCATCCAGTACAGCTGAGAGCTCCAAGAAGGTGGAAGCTGAACCACAGGAAAGATGCAACAGGAATCCAACAGAAAACCATATTGATGAAATCTTTGCCAAGGAGGAGCAGTACAAGTAAGATATCACCCTCCCCCCTCTTTTTTTTTCAAACAAAGCAAGTAGTTAATTATTCCTCCCTATAAATGGTCAAATACACTCACCATAGACATACTTTAGTCAGTCAGGTCTTCATTTAAAATGTACATATTTAGTGAAATTTTGTTGCAAGGCTCCAATAATAATAAAACGAATACATAATCAAAAGTTTCACGGCTTGTGTTCAAACTGGTTTATGCATCCTCTTGTTTCCATCAGGCTGTTAAATGCTGAGCTCGAAGCCAAAACATCCGAGCTGGTGAGACAAGCAGAGCAACTCATGGTGAGTCGTGAATACAGATTCGAAATCTAACCAAGTGAATTTCAACACCTAAAAGGGAAAATGTGATGCATTTATTTCTTGTGGAAATCAAAGTCAAACTGTTTGGTTTGTGGGATTTTAGAGAGAGAAAAATGAAGTTCTGTCATCTCCTCTCTCTGATGAATTCGCCTTGGGAATGGAGGCTGGAGATGGTTTCAGGTAAGAGCCGTGACAAGAGGGAAGAGCATGTGCAGCCACTGTTCAGGCACATACATTCAGATCTTTGTTGTTCATGAAAAGAATATAACTAACAAAGCAGGTGCTGTGTGTGTGTATGTGGGCGTCCGACTCCTCTGCAACAGAAACTCACAATCTCAACCAAAGCCTGTGCAGGATCCTGGAATGAAGGTATCAGTGTAGAAAGGAAGCTTTGGTTCTTGGTCAGATGTTTGCTTTTTAATCTGGGGCAGCTTTTCCTTCTGGCTGAACAATGTAATAAAAAAAAATAAATATATAATAATATTTTTGCTCAATATTTGTACTCCTTAAAAGGTGAGCAAAAAACGGGTCGCATCAGTAACACAGAGTAAGAATGCTGGGAAACACGGAAAGAAGCCGCAATGTAAAACAGCGTGAGTTTGATTTTTATTTGCATTATCAGTTATCAGTTTATTGCGATGGCTCAAAAAGGGCATATTGTTCATTCTAGAGCATTGAAGGACTCTCACGATGACGAAGCTCCACTGGATGAAACTGATATGTTCTTAGCAAAGACTATTCTGGGCCTGGAGGAGACGGAGTCTGGTCAGGACAACGTAGTGGACTCTGCTGAAGACCACGGAGGATCAGGGGCCGACAAAAGTAGAATGAAGTCACATGTGTTCATTGATACAAATGATTTGAACAAATTAGAAAACGTTTCAATATTCAGCTTGGAAGAACCCAAACCTTTGTGCTACATGTAGAGACGCAGGCGCATTACTGCTAGTTTGCGCTGCTAGTCGTAGTTGACCCGGTCTTCTGGCATTAACATAGCCCAGTAGTTTTTCAGACTTGCAACTGGAATAGGATCAGATTAAGATAAGATCAATCCTGTTCCCAGAGCAAAGTCTGAACTGCACAGGTGAAGGAAACTCGGCTTGTTTCTGTTTCCGGGTCTTTATGCTGGCAGTACTTTTCTTTTTGAAAGATTCTGATGAAACAGTAACTAATGTACTTGAACAGATCATGTTTTTGTCTATTGGTGTTAAGCAGCTCCCCGTTACATTTAACCTGCTCCAATTTACCCTTTGAAAAAATTATTATTAAAATCACCAAAGTTTCTTAATCTGAGAAACTGTGGCTCTACACCTTCGTGTAAAAGCTTTTTATTCCTGTAAGAAGCACTCGGATTCATACTGTTTGAAATAAAAAAGTACTGTTAGAAAATGATTGATCAGTGTGTTTAGTATTTGATTTTTATTGATTGTTTTAGAATGAGTTATTATTCACTGTGATCACTTTATTTTCCCTTGCAGTCGTTTCTGATGTTCAGACACGAGTGTTGAAGGCAAAGCTTCGAATTATGCAAGAAGAGATCGACGCGCTTTCTTGTGATTATCATAAGAAGGTAAATAAATAAATAAATAAATAAAACACATTCCAGTAATTCATTTTGCTTCAGTGTAATCTGATCTCATCACCATAAATGTAAAGACGAGGCTCAAATGCAAATCCTGCACTCTTCATACCTTCAGTCTCCAAAAATAAGCAGAGCACTGGTATTTAGAAAACCTTCCTCACCTTTCAGGAAGACGAAAATTCAAAGCTGGCGACAAAAATTAAAGAGCTCGAGGAGGACAGAGTCCGGCTGCAGAGGACCATCAACATCCAGCAAACACAGACTGAGAAGCAGAAAGCCTTAGCTGAAGAGTCGGCCAGAAAATGTGACGATCTGCAGCTGCAAGTGTCTGCGTTAAGCAAGGTTTGTGTCTATGGAACTGCTCAGGCAAGTCGCCTGTCAAAAAATGACAACGGGCTTCATTGCTCGCGCAATCTGACCAGAACTCCTAACGGTGACGTGTGGCTGCGCTTTGAACAGGAAGTAGAAACTCTGACGAGATCCCAAAAGCAAGCGGCGCTCATCCACAGCACCGTGGAGGTTCGTCTGAACAGAGCGGTGGAGGAGGTGGAGAGGCTGAAGACGCAGCTCGCGAAGACAAAACAAATAAACAAGGTGAGAACCCGACTGCTTTTCATTAATACTAAACACCAGAAATCTGTGTGTCATCGTTATTTGCATCATGTGAGTAATTTTACTCATCATGCCACATGTCTTTAACAAAAACTAGTGGGGAACCAGCAACACAAGAGTAATTTTATTTGCATGAGAAAAATCTTAGAATCATTTTAGTTGTGGTGTTAGAAGTTTGTGAATTTGGTCAGAGATCATGTTTAGAAATGTGATTTCTAGTCTAAAAAACTTTAGTAGCTCAAACTTGCTTGTTGCTTTTAACAAAATAATTTAAAACATGACACCAGTGACCAAATGATTATTAGTCACGATTTTAGTAGCTAATAATTCAAGTTTATTTTATGGAAGGTAAAATGTTATTCTTCAATTATTTTACATATTCCTAATTCCCTGTGATCTGATACCTAAACGCTGAAAGCATGAAAAGTTGGTCTATGCTCAGCTATAACTTCTTAATTATTGTGTGTTGAACAAGGACAAAATCAGTGAAGAACAACAGAGTAAAGAAAATCTTCTGGCTGAAAACCAGATTCTTAAGAAGCAGAAAACTGAACTTATTGCCGGTTTCAAGAAACAACTCAAGTTGATTGACATTCTCAAAAGACAAAGGGTAAGGATATTTACTTTACACTCGCGCTGTGTTCATGTTTCCTCTTTGAAAACGTAATATGACTTTGTGTTGCAGATGCACTTTGAAGCTGCAAAGTTGCTGTCCTTCGCAGAAGAGGAATTCATGAAAGCTCTGGACTGGGGGAAGTGATGAACATGGAGATTTACACAATGTTTTTGTTTTGTTTAAAGAAAAATACTTCAGCAGGCTCCTTTCAGAGATGTTTCTGTTTAGATTTGATTAGTTCACTGTAACTTGTTTCCTATTAAGATGGATTTTACGAATTTAATAAATGTTAACAGTCTAAATAAAAAACTAAATAAAGTTAAAAAAAAATTGTTAAAACTTGTTTTAACCAAACCCACAAAATTCACCGCAACAATACCGCCATCTAGTGGTCAATAGGAGGAGAAGCATTGTTTTAGGAACTTGTTTGAAGTTAATTTTTAATAATGAAATAAATCCTACGTTCACTAGCAGATTATTTCATTTATGATGAAAATAAAACAACCTGACAGTGGAACTAGAACTTTTTTTTATATATTAAAGATTTATTTATTTAAAAGCAAGGTTCTATATCTTGCTGGAAAACTGTTTTGTATTAAAATGTAGATATTTGCACTAGGACCTAAACCAGTTCAAAAAGTTTAGATTTTTTTTTTTATTTAACCAGGTAAGTTGAGAACAAATTCCCATTTTCAACAAAAGAAAAAAAAAAAGACTTCACTGACTCAGAATTGGTCCAAAGGAGATTCAATTAACCGATTTTGCTGGATTTATTATTAGTTATATTTAAGTTGCAGGTGTAATACACCAACTGATTTAAAGTAAGATTAACACACAAGTCTTCTATTCAATGTTTATTTACAGGAAAAAAAAAAAAAACTGAGAAAACTGCTGCTATAATCCACAACGCAGATTCCGGCATAATGTGACGTATATAGAGAATATAACAGGAATATCATCAAAACATTTATACATAGAAGTAAATGTATTTACAGGATAGTTTTTTTTTTGTTTTTTTTACATGTAAAAAGAATTAAAAACAAGGAAATGACTTTTGTCATTTACATCTTTTTCTGAAGGGAACATGTCAACATCTCTTTTACGAGGAACTTTCAGCCTGGTTAAGACAGAAAACGCACATAAATATTTCCCCACTGTGCTCGTCTGAGCCCCATCGTTCACAAAGCTGCACCAGAAACATTTCCTATGACATCCCAAACAATTTTCTGCTCATGATTTCAATCATGGTTGGAAATCAGCAGAGTGAAGAACACAAAGTCAGTCTGGGACGTTGCAAGCCATCAGCCAATACTGAATGAAAGGCGATACTTTAACCTACACGCTCAGGAGTTTTATGTAAACAATTGAACATTTCAGAAAAAAAAAATTTCGCTTCAGCTGATGGAAGATCACAAAATTAAGAAAAAAATAAAACTAGGTTTAAGAGTTGAGGAAACCTAATTCAGATCATTAAAAAAAAGAAAAAAAACCCAAAACATTAAAAATAGATTTTTCTGCAAAGGTTCACACATTTCTAAAGCAATCCCCCAAAACAAACTGTGTTATTTGTTTAATGGATGGATAGAGGACGACTACATCCACAAGCTTAACAGAAAAACTTTTTCTCAAAATAAAACCATCTTAAAGATCTATTTCATTAAAATAAAAGCAATTAAAAAAATAAAATTTCCAATGTTTTTTAAAAAAAAAAAAAAAGCACAATTATCTAGTTTCATAAAAGATGTTAACCTATGTGCTGCAAAGACTACATCAGCATATATTAGAAACACAGAATTAGCCTAAAACATTCAAGTCTAATGGGAAACAGACGGTACCCTGGAATCGCAGGGATGCATTTAATCGTTTTTTTTTTTTATTATTAAAAAGACGTGGTGAAAAAAACCTTTGAACTATATTTTAAATGATTGTTCCTGTTGGTAAACCAAAGTCCAGAACAGCCAAAGCAGGACAAAAAAAAGGAATATTTTCATCGTACTTTGAAAACATCATACAGATCTTTAGAGAATCATCTGCTTTCTCCAGCTGTTGTTAGCGACAGATAGTTTAAGGTGTTTTTTCTCCAGTCACTGGATCCAGCAAACCGTCTGAGACGGACAGCTGCTCCTTGACGTGCAGGCTCTCTGTGTGGCCCTCGGGCTCCTCGGAGGGAATCAGAAGCACGTCTGATGAAGACGGCGAAGCGGCCTCCGAAGACGGCTGTTTTAATTCAGCGCCTTCCTCCGATCTGGGATGTGGCGAGTCGGGTTCCTTCTCGTCTGCTGGTAGTTTCTGCTCTGATTCAGACCAGTCGGCATCGTGAAGCGTCTCACTCGCAGATATGTCGTTATGAGACGGTTTCAAGTCCGTTTCTTCTGGCTCTGCAGCTGTTGTCGTTGGCAAGAGGGTCACTGTCTCTTTGTCATCTGCCTGCTGCTGGATATGCCTGTGTCAAATTAAATAAAAAAAGGATATTAAAATTCACATTTTTGTTCTTCCATTTGAGTCTGTACTACTAAAAACAACCCAAGCCCTTCAAACAAACAAGACAAAAGAAAACATCTAGTCATTTTTTTTGGCAGTATGTCTGGTAGTAGTTTAAGGTCTGGAAAAATTCTAAAGCTACATTCAACTGGCACTGCACCGTTACCCTAGCAACCCCAGCCAAACCTAGATGGTTACCTAGCAACCCCACATGGAACTAAAGCACATTTGGCCAGTTGGTTTTTACTCACTGGTTTGGCTGCTGGAAAAAAAACAAATGTACTTTGCTGCCGACTTAATCTGCGTTCACACTGCGGGCTGAAGCGACCCAATTGCAATTCATGTTTTTTTATTTGACGTAATGCGACCTGCTTATTTATTTTGATTTAAAGTGAGATGAGACCTTAAAACAGCTCAATTTGAAAGGAGCTTAAAACAGGCAAGACTGAAATCTTATTATCCAAGAATGAGTTTGTGCAAAAGATGTGATGAACATGTTATAATTTGATCACTGACTCAGATCAGTAATGTTTGGCTGCATTTCTCTGCTAGATGAAGCAACTCGATGAAGCAACTTCCTTACTTTTTCTTAAACTTGTAAATTAAAAACCACTAATAGCCGTTTATGTAGGCCACCAGTAAGTCCCTTCAAGTAGAACAGCAGTACTTTAAGATTTAATGGCGGTAAGAGTTTCTACTCACACTTTGTCCTGGTCTTTGTCTTCAGGTCTGATGTCTGTTTAGTTAAACCAAGAAAGAAACACTTCTTTCTTTATTCACAATTATAAGAAAGCTTGTATCAGGCCTCAGAATGTAAAAATACAAACCTTTTTCTTGAATGACTCTACATGTGTGATGCGGCTGGTCGGTTAAATGCTTGGACATCAGGTCTCCACCGGACGCGTCAACGAGCAGATCGCAGTTGAGACAGATGAGGGTTAATCTGAACGAAAACGAGAAATCTGCCGTCATTTTCCGCCTCGGATCTTTTGCCTCTAGAGATGAGAAAAAGCTTTCTTACTTTATTCCAGGTGAAGTCTTTCTGCGATCCATTTTTAAAATCCTCTGTTTGCTGATGGTGCTATGAAATCTAATAAAAGGGGGTGGAGAGGCGAAGTCAGATTGCTTGTGAAGGTCACGGTATGGTTTGGCTAATAGCAAAAACCAAATACTTGTGACTCACTTTATCATGTGATTCCCGAAAGACACTTTACATCCTGTTCGGTACGTGCATGCGCCGCAGTTTGAGAGCATTGGAAAATGTGAAAAGAAGTCGTCGACGTCGCTGTTGCACTCGATGCATGTGTAGCACCCGTCACCGGCACTGAAGACGCAGGACGAAGAACATCAGGGAGCAAGGCAGTCACTCTTTACAGATTATGTTCAGGTTTAAAGTCAGCAAAGTTCAATCTTAGCCAAAATATCTAAATGTAACGCCATTTTACACCAGGAGATCTTGCTATATTACACTTAGCAACCCCAATATAGACTGGTGGTAAAATGAACTTAAGCCATAAGTAGAGGCTGTGGATTGCAAACCTACAACAACTAATTAATTTAGTCTGTCAAGAAAACGTGGAACTTCATGTTTCTACTTCATTCTCAGTGTTTTCTTTCAGGTCAACTGTTATATAAAACAACATATAAGCTTTTCAGTTTCCTGCTCCGTCTTGTGTGTTTCAGCTGAAGCCGTCTGTGAATTTGGAGAACCGACCGTGCAGTGAATCCTGAACGAACCTGAGATTCTTGAGTGCCAGGTTGTGCTTGGAAGGTCGACGTTCTTGCTTTCTGCTATAAGTAGACTTGGCCTTTCCCATCCGAGGGTCTTTCATTTTAGACCTGGAAAGGTTTACTGGAGCCTTGACCTTGAAGTTCGGGAAACCCGTCGGCTCTGGAGTCACGGTAACCGCCGATCGATTGGAGCCGTGTGGCATGATGGGTCCCTTTCCCGTCAGCGAGGCCCGGATTGTGACCTGGAGCAACAACAGTACATGGACTCAGCCAGCTGAACTAAAATAAAATGTCCGAATTGATGTCGTTGACTGGTTCAGACCTTTGTACCCGGAGGAAGACCCTCCAACGCTTTAGGCTTCCTGAAAGTCTTGTGGACGTGAGTCCGGTGCTCTGCTTTTTCCTTGTAGGTGAGGAAATGTAGTCTGCATTTTCCACATCGATGGATCCCTTTTTTCTGAAATATAACAATGTTGATTACATTTACAATGTTAGACAACCTCAAAGACGGTTACTGCAGTAGAAGAGTCTGAAAGAGGGGAAGCTTCAGGTCAAACCTAATTTTACCTCCAAGAGACATTTCAGGAAGCTTTAGAAAGTTTTTCAACTCACATCTTTACCTCTACCAAACATTTGTTCCCCTTATTGTTCCAATATAACTGATTTAGGACCAGGACTCTGACCTGGCCCTAAATAAAAAATTTTTTCAAAGATTTAAATGTGTTAAAGATGTAAATCACTTTTTTTTTTTTTTTTTTAAGATATAGAAATCCTGAGCAGGAACCTTTGTATTGCGTCTCTGGTACAGCCTTAAATATGTCGCACAAGCGACATCTGGAAACAAAGTCACTGGACGACAAAGCCGCTTCCCTTGTCCCACCTCGGGGTTCATTTTTGAATGATAATAACATAAATAAAAATAAAAAAAGACATCTGATTATGGGACGCTTAAAAAGACATTAAGAAAAATGAGTTGGCTAATGTTTGGCTATTCAGGCCTAAAATATCAAATGTATATAAACATTTGGAGGCATCCCAACATTTATAGTCCACATTTCTAAACATGTATGTTTTCAGCAATTTTGTTGGCTTATATGTCTATTTATTCAATAATTTAGCAGCAAAAACTGTTTTTGAATGAAAAATGTTGCTTATTTTATCAATGTACGGTTTTCATTTAAAGTGCAATTTATTAATTATAGATCCTGTGATTAAGTCAATGAAAAATTTGAATCAAGTCCCACCACTGTTATTATGTTTTTGCTGCTAATTTCTATTAGCAGCGTCATACCTGATGCTTCATGTAGTGCTGCATGTATATGTGACTCGTCCTCAGCACTTTGAGGCAGAACGGACAGAGCAGGTCTTTCGTATTCTCGTGGACGCTTCGGAAATGTGCCTCCAAGTCCGAGAAGAAGGAAGACCTGTAATCGCAAACCTGTGGAGTCAGTAGGACACAATGTTAGCGTCTGGTTTCCACTTTCCAGAAAACATTAGGTAAGCAATAGCTGAACAATAATGACAAGCAGTAGACCTGGCAGACATAAGGCATTTCACCGGGTTTGTGGTTGGCCTTCATGTGCTCCAGGAGCACCTGCTCCGATTCAAACGCCAGCTCGCATATCTTGCAGTTGGCTGCAAAGTGAGCACAAACGAAAGTAATCAACGCCCTAACATTAAATCAGAAAGTCTGGGGTGTTGGGATCATGCTTTTTTTTTACTTGAAGATTCAATTGGGCTGTGGGCGCTCTCGATGTGGCACTGCAGCTGGAAGGGAGTCATGTACTGCCTGTAGCAGTGGTGGCAGGTCGTGTGGCTTTCCCAGCTCTCACTGTTCTGCTTCTCCAGCTCCAGGTGGTGCTTCATGTGGTTCATGAACCTGCACAGGAAGACCGACACACCCCGAGTTTTACTGCTATAGTTTTAGTTTATACGTTTTATGCATATTTTTTTGTTATTGTGACATTTATTTTGAAGTTTCAGTAGGAAGTGGAAAAGAGATGCACGACATATGGAAACTTCAGCAAGTGGCTGTAGAAAAGCTGTTTTAAGTTGAAAGAATTTACTGAACACCTCATTTCTACTTCGAAAGAAGGATGAGCCAGCAAGGAATGTTTATATGTCTTATAACATTTTTATCTCATTATTGTACTCATAAGTTTATCTTGTATTTTAGTTTGACATTGGTGTCAGTGGGAACGAAAGAACAACCTTAAAGATTTGCATTAAAGCTGACTTCATACCTTCAGTGAAACTATTCATTGCCATCAAGAGGTGGAAGTGATACAGAGTCTGGAAAAGCTATAGTTCTTAAAATACAGAGATGTATTTTACACAGTGAGGTAAAAACATTAAAGGTGACCTGTTATGCTTCTGGAACAAGTTAGGATAAGTTTATACAAAACATGTTCATTACATTGTTTTTACACAAAATTATTCTTAGATAATGAGAATTTAGTCTGGTGAGAGCTGCCTTAAAACAATTATAGAACTATACATCTTTGAAAAGCAGAACTGGAGCCTCCTGCACAGCTAACAAAAATGCAACATGGGGGTTTCTGAACAGTAAGCTAACAACACTTGTCTTTTCCAGTAGCCATTATACATCACATACAGCGATAAAACCAGCGGACCACACATGATAGAGTGCCACTTGGGTTGCTAGGAGACGGGCTGGGATTTGCTGGGGTTGCTAAGGAACGGTGCAGTGCAGAACGCGACTTAAGAAGTTTTTGAAACAGCTAATTTTCCAGACACCAAAAATATAAATTTATTGAAGAATAAAATGACTTGGTGTTTTTTTTTGTTGTTGTTTTTTATTAAAGTGCTTAATAGGTTCCCTTTTATTTTAAACATTTGATTTAAAATAAAATTGAAGACAACTTCAAAGATCCAATGAACAAATATTTTGTGCTAATCACATCAAATTCATTAAAATGCGAAAATTTCAGTTTTCATTACATTTTTTGGCATATTAGTTTCTCAGAAAATAAAAAATAAAATAAAATAAAAAATCATTAAGATGTAGAGAGGTAATTAATTATTCATGACTTGTGTACATTAGTCCAGATCCCTGGGGGTTTTAAGATGAATGAAGAAATCTCCCCACAACTCACTTTCTAAGTATGTATAATGGGCGTTATAATATCAGCAATTACATGGGAATGTTTTTGTTCTTCCTAATGATGTAGTGCTTCATGGCTGCTTTCAGCACCTCCGCAGCTACCTGCCTCCGCTGCCCTGACAAGGCGCAGCCCATTTTTCAGCCTGAACATTCTGCAGCCTCAGCTCCCCCAACAGAAATTTTCTTGTGGATGAACTACGACCCCCGACTGTGAAGAGTGCCGTACCAGTACAAATGTGCTTCCCCATTAAAAGCAGCTTACAGAAGCTTTTTTTGCAATGTTCTGAGGCAAAGTTATTTAATCAAAGGGGCAGTTTTTACGCCAAGTAAACTAGAAGTCATTTTTCATCTTTAGGCCCAGGAGGGAAAACGGTGTGATGCAGTCATCTATCTGAGAGGAAAGTTAGGGCAGACAAGGATGTGCACTGTTCCGGCGTTTGCACAAGACAGATATATTTCCGAGGAACTCCTGAAAGTCCTCAGGTGCTGTTTGAGAACATGGTCATCACCGTGCGATGGAGATTTCACCAACCACTCACTGATAGAAAAGGTTTGACTCAAAAATGTTCATGAACAAAAAAAAGCAATATATTGATTCCAAGGACAGACAAGATATTAAAATGAATAAAAACAGATTAATCCACACAAAGCTCACCTTTAAAAATGTACCTTTCACCTACAAGCTTTTCCCTCCATTTCAGCTGAATTATATAATTAATCTAAAAAAAACCTTTCACCCTTAGAGAGTCTTAGTTTCTAAAAATACTGACTGTTTTTCTAACTTTGCCTATAGTTGTGCAGTTTTGCTTCTGTAACCCACATCAAGGACACCATTGATGCGTTGCCACAGTAGCAACAAAATCGACTTGCGATTGGCTGATCAGTGCCATATGATGACCCCTTTTCCAGAAACATGCAAGGAGTCAAATTCTCAACAGAAACTTTTGTTCATTAAAGGAATAAGTCACAACGGGAAAAATAAGAAAACGCCACTGTTACAAGGCGTTCAAATTATTTATATGCATTATTTCCTCTGCTGAATATTTTTGAGTAAAGCTCATTAGGACCATTTTAGGGCTTTAATGTGGGCTTAAATCTCTAGTGTCTTTTTTAATTATTAGATTGCTTTTTTTGATCCCTAAAAGTTCTCATCTAATGATTAAAAAGCCACAAAATCTTATAGATTTTATTCTCTTCCTGATCATTTTAACATCTGTAATCCATTTTTACCGATAAATTGAAAAAAAGTGTTTATTTTTAATCGATTCTTCTTTTCTAAATGGTATGCAGTCATTTTCTTAAAGGTTAATGATATCTAACTATAAGAAATGGTTAGACAGTAACTGACATTATTATGGATTTTCTGTACCTCTGCAACCTTCAGTAAAGTGTTAGATATTCCATGCTGATTGGTTTATTAAAAACCTAAAAACTACAACACAAAACATTCTTGTTTTGAAGTTAAGTATTGAGCTAGAATTACTAATGGCACATGTCTGATCTCTGGATATAACTTAAAGTACAGCCACTTACAAAACAACAAACTTACCTAATGTTGTTCTTGAGAACTTTCAAACAGCTTTGGCACTTGAAGGTTGTGTTGGTCTTCTGTGCCTCCTGTTTTTCTGCATCTCCTTCGAAGTTTCCATAGTAGAAATCTGCGACTAGCATGATGAGTTTGTTAGCGTTGGTGATGCTCGGAGCTGAAGGAGCTGCAACTCCCGCAGTCGCACAACAACGCTGAAATATAAAGACAAGCTTTAGCTCCACAGCGCACATTTGTCGTACCGTAGGGTAATGAGGAGCACATAATAGGGGTGCACCGATTTATCAGCCAGCCGATTTATTGGTCCCCATTTCCTTAATTTTGGGAGATCGTTGATCGGACGATTTGAAGCCGATCTTATCCACCGATGTTATCGCCCTCAGCAAAGGTCTAAAAATCAACCACTGTGCTTTTCTTTTCTCCTGTGAAAGGTTTTACTGACAAGCCTGCTGACCAAGTCATGTCTGCACATTTACAGTTAACAATAGTCACCCCATTGTTGCCAATTCAGCAACTTTCTAGACATATTAAATAACATTTCAGACAAGAAACTGGTATCGGCCAGAATCGGAATTGTGACGTTAGGCTTTTTAAAAGTTCGGTAATCAGCCAGAAAACTGTACACAAACCTAAAAACAAACAGAAATTTGACCCCTTTTTCTTCAAGATCGACTCTTGCATGATTTTGCAACAGTTTACTCACCACCATATGAAAGTTCACAGCCTCCTCTGAAGGAAAGTCTTCATGACATTTGGAACAGGTTCTCTTTAAAACGCCATTTTCCACTTGAATAGTTACTTTTGCACAGAAAAGTGAGAAATATTACAAATGACTATTTGTACTATTTTAACATTGAGAAAATCCAAAATATATGCTCATTTTGGGGTGAAAACCTACCAGAATCAATTTTGACTCTTTTTACTACTCTGTCAACCTCCGATGCCATCAATCCCCGCTTGACTGAGCTCTGATCTGAATGAGGTCACACAGAAACATTTGTGGTCTAAATCACTTCCAGCTGATGCTAAAGTAAAGTTCGTACAGTGCATAACGTCAAATACCACTCAAGTCCTTCGCAATAACGTTTTGAAGGGACGGCGTGTTGGATCTTTGGGGCTGCAGCTGATTAGACTGAGCCGAATATACGGCAGGGCTCTGGACATTCGCCAGAGTCACCACGTTGTTTCTGATCTGCTGAACCTGAGGCCGGTGGACCACACCAGGCAAACCCGTGGCTGAAGAGACCTGCTGAAAAACCTGCTGCCGAGGGGCTGAGAAACAGAAGCAAAGAAATATTAGCTGTAACCTGTTGATTTCAAATTGGCTAACAAGCATAGCTAACCAGGATTTACCTGGAACAATTGTAAATGATGTTCCAGGGGGATACTGGGTTCCAAGAGTGGCAATAAGGTCATTGCTGTGTGCTAATTGTGGAGAAGTGACAATAAACCCCTTAAAGAAGAAAAGAAAATCAACATGAAATGTCTTTTTTCTTAATTCCTTTTGACTATTACTCCTTATAAATCTCATTGAAAATACCTGATTATTAACTATAACAGGTTGCGGAGCCACTGTTGTCAGGGATGGGGATACGGTTTTGACTGTAGTCACAGGTACATTCAGTGGCAGCACTATGGGCGAGGGGCCTGCAGGGGCCTGAAGTGGAGTAACTTTCTTCTGTTGTGTTCCTGCACTGGTTCTCTGAGGAGGAGCAGGGATGGGTTTACTGTCCTTCTGGTTACCAGCTGTAAGAAAACACAAACAGGTGATCACATGTTATTACTGCAGGAGGTAAGATGTAGCTCCAACTTTCACCAGAAACATATTCATACTTCATTTCAGAGCTGCTATACAGGTGCATCTCAGTCAATTGGATTATTGTCAAAAGCTAATTTGTGTAGGCAATTCAATTCAAAAGCTACAATATTAGTCATTTTAAATAAAACTGAACCTTTAGTTTCTAAAATAAATAAATAAATACATGCGATAAACTATTTTTAATACAGAAATGTTTTGCTTTTTCCCCTGTTAAAGCCTGCGCTATCATGCACTATCAGGCAGAATGCCAACAAAAAAAGGCTACAGAAAAAAATCAACTGCAAAGACTCAACCAGTTCAGAGCATCAGAGCATATTAATAAATAAACTCACTGAACTCGTCTTGCCTTAGCATACAAGAGTATCTACAGACTGTTGTCAGGAGGAAGATGAGAGACAACAGAACCAACAATCCAGATGGGCGGAAGGCCAGTATAAGTCACAGTCTAATCTCCTCCATGCCATGCCGCATTGATGCAATAATTCATGAAAAAGCAACCAAACATCGAGTCTTTATAATGTGCAGTACATGAATGCACCGTTTAGCATTTCAGTATTTAGCATTTCAGTATTACAACCTTTTCACACAGTTACAGATGTCATATAATATTAAAATATACTGTGAAACTGGAGTTTGGGTATTCATTGGCTACAAGCCGCAGTTATCAAAAATAACAGAATGTATAATACGAGTTTCAGTTTTTTAAATTACTTTTAAACTAAATTTAGGATATTTCAATTCACTGAGAAACATTGAACATATAGAGAATATCCTTTTACACACAGAGAACACCAACGAAGATGGGTTCATCGTCGTCGTCATCATCGTCATCGATGAGATGAACTTGAGGAACTTGTTTCTGCCACGGTTCCAGCTCCTCCTCTACACACTCCATGAAAAGCTCAGACATGGTGGACCTGAAACAGACAGTGAAAACTGCAACAAAATTCACGTTTTTATACTTCCATTTTGGTCCCAACTGCTTCTCCAAAAACAGCCTGAGCTCTCAAAAAAACCCACCCAGTCGTATTTTTGGCAACACGTCAATGCTTTTTGGTGTCCGAAGAAGAAGCCGTTTCAAAAACCTCCCAACTGCTAAATCAGAGTCAACTGACACTGCACTGTTACTTAGCAACCCCAGCCCGTTACCTAGCAACGCCAGCCAAACCCCAGTCCCTCGCCTAGCAACCCAAGTGGAATTTGCACATGTTCGATCTGCTGGTCTTACTGTAGAATGAGCCACAAAATGGCAGCTGAGGAAAAAAAAAAAAAAAAAAAAAAAAAGTGCTTTCTTTGTTGACTTAGAGAAGGTGTTTGTACAATGTTCAGACGGTTGTAATTGCACATTTGTTCACAGAGATTTTCACATTTCATAAACGTTTGGATGTAAGGTGGGAAGAGGTTATAAAACATGCAGCTTATTCTGAAAGAAGTAGTGTTAAAAAAATAGGCAGAACTGAACAGACTAAAATCTCATTATGTATGTATTATTTATGTGATGAAGATGTTTTGTTTAGCCCATAGATCTTTTTCTAAGCTGCTCAAAGAAGCATAATCAGTCACTTTTACACATTAATACTCGCATCTTCCTCTAGTTTAAGAGTCATAAGAGCAATCTATCTAGATACAAACATGTAGTAAAATGGCATATTTTTATGCTTGGAAGTGAAAACTATTGACTTTCATTAGCACAATTGAACGTTTTTTCATTTAGAAATAAAAGATGTAAAACATCCATCCATCCATCCATTTTCCGTCACCCTCCTCCCTAACGGGGTCGGGAGGTGCTGGTGCCTATCTCCAGCTGCGTTCCGGGCGAGAGGCGGGGTACACCCTGGACAGGTTGCCAGTCTGTCGCAGGGCAACACAGAGACAAACAGGACAAACAACCATACACACACAAACACACACACACACCACACCTAAGGAGAATCTGGAAAGCCCAATCAACCTGACAGTCATGTTTTTGGACTGTGGGAGGAAGCCGGAGAACCCAGAGAGAACCCACGCACGCACAGGGAGAACATGCAAACTCCATGCAGAAAGACCCCGGGCCGGGAATCGAACCCAGGACCTTCTTGCTGCAAGGCAACAGCGCTACCCACTGTGCGGCCCTACGATGTAAAACAACAACAACAACAACAAAAAAAACAAAAAAACGTCTGGAAACATCCAATATATTTCACAATCAACTTTCAGTTTCCAGACCCCGACGATGGTGGAAGAAAACCTGATCCTCAGGTCCAATCAAACACAACATAACATTCCCAGGTATAAGTCCTGATTTCAGAGCAGAATGGAGCAAACAGCAGAAATAAAATTTACATTTCTGGAATTTCACAAGGTTTTAAACAAATGGTGGCCATATTGGATTTGAACCCAGAGTTGTTCGAGAACCTTGACTTTTCAAGTAAGAATTCGAACATCAGCATGGAAACAAAATCCACCATAAAGTCTCACTTATAGGAGGTTTTTTAACTGCCTTCAAAGAGGCAGAAAGCTGCCTTTACCTGCCTGCAGGTTTGTTCTGGTTGAAATGGAGTCTGTCTTTTGGACTGTTGCCACATGTTTGCTCAGAAAAAGAGACTGCTTTAACCTGAATTTGATGCAATCGTCTGTCAAGTCGCCATATGCTTGCTCAAGCGGACTTGCAGAGGAAGTCGATGCAATTGGTGGGAGTTCTTAAATGAGTAACTTTTTGCCACTTGGCTTTATAATCTGAAATTAACAGTATTGTAATGTAATTGCAGTTAAACTTCATTTTATGGAATTTCAGTATATCTTTACACTTGGATTGATATAATATTCTGTGCAACATGGATTAGTTTATTTTCTCCTACAAAAGGATTTCCCAAAATGAAGGAAATCGGTGCATCCCTCGTTCTTTTGGATGATTTTTGTTGTGAACTGACAGCACAGGAGTTAATTTAAACAAGTTGAATTAAAGTTAACAGTATTCATTATCAATTCAGGAAGGCCAACTGTGTTGTAGAATGATTCTCCACATAATGCACCGTTTGATAAGGCCAACCACCCCAAACATTAGCCTGTTACAGATCTGAAAAGCTCCTGAAGACAAACTGCTGCATCCTAGGTGCACATATGAGCGTTACAGGAGATCCTTCCTCCCAGTAGCACTTTCACTGTTGTTGTTTGCACTTCTTATAAACAAGCTGCTGCTGTTTCTTATGCACATTTATAAATAACGCTGCATGTCTTGGCTTAGCATACTACAATATCTATGGACTGTTGTCAAGAGGAAGACATAGCAGTTCATTTTTGTGTAAATCTACCTGCTTTGAATCCACCTGAATATCCCCACTGGGGGACAATAAAATAGATTTCTATTAAATTCGTTACAACAGTACCCAGATAAAACCTGTCTATAAAGGTTTTTCTTTTTTTTAAACAGTAATTTATTAATTATAAACTGATGAATATCGACCAGTCAGAGGGCTAATATACACAAAGCATTGCAATTTGACTGCAGGAAAAAAATTGTTG
Source organism: Poeciliopsis gracilis (assembly GCA_911649635.1). Classification (NCBI taxonomy): domain Eukaryota; kingdom Metazoa; phylum Chordata; class Actinopteri; order Cyprinodontiformes; family Poeciliidae; genus Poeciliopsis; species Poeciliopsis gracilis. Next base: position 9,912,148 of record CAJVRI010001179.1, on the reverse strand, counting down.
AGTAAAAAACAAGACAAAACACGAGAATTAACAAAAACATAGCCTGTTGAAACAACCTACCTACTACTAACACTTCTTCTTAATGCATGCAAGACCCGAGCAGCAGACATTATAAGCTACAGTCTGGCTCCTCTAGCCCTTTCTGCAGACAAGCTAATGCTAATGTTGGGCTTTTTGCAGAGCTTTTGTTCTCCACGCTGAAGCGTCTGCTTTCAGCTCCAGCACAAAGGCAGAAATTAAAACCCTTTTAACATGTTAAAATCTTCTCTCCAACCCAGCTTCGCATCACGTCGTAACAGCTATTGATTATCGATGCCAGCTAGTGCTGCTCCATAACAGCAGCATTGGCTAGCTAGCATTAGCAGGAGGGATCTGGCACAAAGACCTGCTGAATAGGATTTGTTTGTCAGCTCACCTTTTTTAGTCCCACTCTCTGGCTTCAGGAGACGAAACTTTCTACATGCGGTTTACAGTTTAGTAAGAGTCCTAAAAGCGGTGAGTTAGGCTTTTTTATTTTACCGCTGTACATCACACAGAGGAGAGGGGGGGTCTGGAGCTGGTCGGTTAGCTAGTCCCAGGCAGCGGAAATACTCGGAGAGTCTGGACCAATCACATTCCCGGGAACAGACTGCTTCCCAGTCCCTCTGGCGGGGTTTTAATGCGCTCCATACGTCTTTAAATACTTCCAGAGCCTGTGTTATGTACCCCTTCAGCCTGTTTGAACTTCATATTCCTCCTTTGACTTCAACAAAGTGAAAATATAACACCCAGGAAGCCTCCAATTCAATCTGACAATACTGACAATTACACTCCGATTGAATTACTGCATGCACATCTCGATTGAACCAGTGATTTTAAAGACTCTTGGCTCTTTCACGAGAGAATAGCATAAACATTTTATAAATTAATACAAACATAGTATGCTACAGTAGGACAATAGTGAGCAGAGTTAGGAAGTAACGAGTTACATTTACTTCTTGGGGAAAAAAAAAAAAACACCTGCTGGGTCGCAGACACGTGACCCGGATGACGCGCGAAATTCAGATGGTTTTTCAGGAAGTGGATTTCTGCGGTTCAAAACAGAGCAAAACGGACCACAGCGAAGTGTGCTAACGCTGTAAATGGCGCTAGAGCACTAAATACTCATATATTTAGGATATGATCCACATCATCTCGCTAAAAAAAAAGACTTGTGTAATATTGAGGATTTACCCGGTGTCGAAACGATCCCCACAGCGATCTGCTCACATTACTCGCGATCTGCTCACATTACTCAACGAGCCAGGTGAAAGCTTTCAAAATTCTGGAAGCGTAGGATTCTTTTGTTTCAGTTTAAAGAAGCTTTAAATCTACTCGTTTCTGGCCGGGTGTGTCGTGAGTTTTTAAGCAGCTCGTCTATGCTAACAGGGTGCAGGGACGTTTCCGTGCCTTAGCTCTTTCCTGCTTGTGTATGTGGCCGCTTGTTAATTCTTTGGTATCCCAGGTGAACAGTAGGGGCCCAGTCTTGGGAATCTACATCCCCTGCTGCGCTCGGACATCCTATAAAGCAGTAAAGTAAGATGTGAAATGCCAACGTGAACCCCGAGCTAGCTGCTAACAACATTAGCACTCAAAACACTTTCTGGTTCCAACCAAGCCAGGGCGTATTAACAGCACGTCTCACCTTACGTGTGAATGCTCGTCTTCCTAAACAACTGTCCAATAAGACGCAATTGATACAATGCGAGGCTCACCTGTTAGAAAGTGGTCGCTGCAAACTCTGGCATGTATACTTTGCGCAGCTCTTGGATTTAGCCGCAGATTGTTGATCCACGCTTCTCGTCTTTTTTCGGTAAGTTCTTTGAAATTATCTCCTTTGTGACCAACCACTTTCGAAACACGGAAATAACGTTTGTCCCTCTCCCTGTTTGATCGGTTGAAACAGCCGTACACCACACATATTCCAGGCATTTTGAAGCTGGGTTAACAGAAGTGAATTGGCTGCATTTACTCTCTGACACCCCAGCCCCAAACGGCTTGCCATACCAGCCCCCCTATGTGCGTTGCGTGACGTCGGTACACGTCATCTTCCACCCAGTAATACTTTAATTAGACTACTTTTTTTACTTTTACTTGTGTCACTACTTTCACTTGAGTAAAATGCCTGCTTCCTCTACCCACTTTGAGTAACTTCAGTGAATGAAGAACAAGTTTCATATTAAGAAATTAGTTTTGATCTTTTTTTTGCTTGACTTTATTTTGTAATTATGTGAATTATTTTCATTTTGATCTATATTTATTTTATGTTGAAAGAAATTGATTTGAAAAAACTTTGTTGATTTTACTTTTATTGCAGTAAATATATGTTGAAGAGGCACTGCCACATCTGCTAGTGAGTCACCTGCCTTTGCTTTCCAGGGCACATAAAACAAAACAAAAAAAAAAACAGAAAGTTGACTCTCCTTTCCACCACTGTGTAAACATTAGGAGCTGTAGTTATGTAAATATGAATAATTTGTAGTAGTGCTATAGGGGCTTTTTACATTCATTTAATAGCTGTTTAGTTTGCATTTCTTCTTACTAAGATCTGGGGCTATTAACACAACAAAAATCATGAGAATGTTTAAAAAGAGAAAACATTTATTTTAAAATAAATTTGGTCATCAGAGGCCTTTTGGAAATATACTTTTATTTAAAAAAAATAAAATTTATATTTTGCTAAAGTTTCTCAGAATTTTATATTATATCTTATGTCTAAAACAGTTATATTGAATAACACCAACATCACATTTTAACAGATGATTGTTTATAATGGCCACAGGAAAACTGCTGACTTGACAAAAAAAAGGCAGAGACCCTCCACCAGGAGGGTTAGCTAGAAAACGTTATTGCCTCTGACTATATACAGTGTGTTATATCCAACTGTGTTAATGGAAAGTTGAGTGGAAGGAAAAAGTGTGATTAAAAAAAGATCCTTTGGAAATATTTACACCACCTTATGGGACAATGAAGCAATGTCCACTAAAGAGTTTTAGGCAAATTCACATAATTTAAACCCGAGTCAAATATCCAGAACTCTCCTTGTTTTAAGATACTATTGAAACAGAGAAAGTGCCAGAAGCTTCTTGCATGTTATGCGAAGCCTGGTCTGCTCAGTGATCCAAATTCCTTTTATAGACACAAAAGTAAATGCTGTATTTTCTTTTCTTTTCTTAAAAAAAATGTATTTCACTGATTCTGGAGGAATGAAGAGAAACAACAATAATAATAGTCATTATTATTATCATTATTATTATTATTATTATTATTGTTAGTATTATGTTCTTGTTGATAACAATTAAAATCTGTACATACCTGTGTACAATGTGGAAAAGGTACATTTCATAATAAATATATAAAATGAAGTGTGGACATAAAAAGACTACATGAACTTCCAATGATATATGAGTGAAGAAAAACCAAGTCTGTCCATGTTAATCCATGTAATAATTACAGAGTAACGCTGGGCGTTTTATAATTACATAGTACAAATTAAAAGATGGAAAGTAAACCATTCCGACAGAGGATTTACAACTGGCTGTATGTCACTTAATATGCAGCGAACGAGCCTGAAAATGCTCTCTTTTTTTGCTTTTTTAATTGAAAATATGTGATCTGATACTTTTAACTAAGACATTTAAGGATAAGAGTTTTTATTCCATGATTTATGCTGAAGTACTAATACTGAGTCAACATCTGGTACATTGTAGAAACTAGAGCACCGTGTATCTGAATCTTAATGTATAGACTGTAAAAAGTCTGGAAAAGCTCAGCCTGTGCAGTTTTAATTTTAACTATTCATTTTGCATTAGTTTGCATTTTGCGAGGAAAGGAAAGATGCTGTTTCAGAGGGAGAGTGGATGTATTTTGACCAGGTTCCAAGAATCTCAAGAAGCAAATGAGCTCTGAAGAGTCAACTTTGGCTTATTAGGTGACACCAGAAGTAATGGAGGGTGATTGTAAGTGTACAGAACAATATGAAGTATGTTAAATTTAATGTTTTATGCTTACAGATAACAGAAAATACAATGCAGTGCAGTGTTTCCAGTATCTCATGGGTAAGTAAAACAAATAATGCTTACAAAATAATTGCAAAAGTATGTTCTAAATCTTAAAATGTTCAATATTGCACCATGAAGATCAGTGTGGCGTGATAAAATACGATATGTATAACTCTAAATGTGAGTTTACTTTCTGATAGAGTGGCTGCTGGAGAAGTTTGACAGATCTGTCCAACAGGTGGCAGTCTGGAATTAGTAATCCACAGCAAAGGACCCTCACACACTTTCATTTAAAAACCAGGATAAAGCTTTAAATCTGTGTTTTTTGGTGTGTGTGTTTTTTTTTTTTTTTTTAGTTTTTTATCTTGACTCTGTAAATCAGCATTTTTGTTCTTCAGAAGCTGCTGGCATGTAGTGCATTATGCTCAAATTCAGGCAAAAATGTGTTCTTCTGTTCTGAGAAACGATAAAGAAAAAACAGTTGATGCTTTGTCACCATGTTGTAAACAAAAAGGTCTTATGTATAAAAAAGGGCTTGGATTGTTTTGAATCTATATGATAAAGATTTCACAGTTTTATGGGGAAATGTTAACTACTTAAAGCCAGATACAAAAGATTTTATTGTAATGCTTTAATAAACCATTTTTTAAACATTATCTAGTTTTATCACTCTTTCTTAGGATTCTTTTTCTCACAGTTTTTTCATCACAATGATACTAGACTCCATTTTTTCAGAGCTAGTGTAAGATACAGTTCACCACATTCACTGGACACAGTAGATTTCTGAGGAACACATGCAGTAAAGGCCTCAGAAATATTTGTGCTAGAAATGATGTGTTTGGGGCTGTAGGGTAAGATAAAGTCAGGACATTTCAGGAAACATTTAAGAAGGATTTTTTTAGTTATTTCCAGAAAAAGAGATCAGTAACAAAAAAAACCAAACAAAAGCTAAACCAAATCAATGTTGTTTATGGCAGTTAAAACACTATGAGAAATGGAGAAGAGCTCAATTTATAAAGACCCCCCAAAAATGATGAGAGAAGATGCGTTTGGTGATTTCAAAAATGTGTGGCTCAAGTCAACCTGAGTTCATTCAGTTCACACAAAAAAACATCTCTCGTTCTGGAGGGTCCACTGTGTAAAAGAAAAAAATAGACATTTTTCTCCCACGTTTGATAATTTGTGGGACGGATCCAAATGTGTTGGTGGTTCTGGCATTAGCACTGATAAAGGTGTGGAAAGAACAGGCCTCTATTAGTGAAACATCTGGATCTGATTGGAGAGGAAACCTCTGGTGATGAACCAACACCCAGAGACAACAAGGAAAAATTAACGATTACAGACAATATTTATTTTACCTAACCACTATTAACCACTTGTCTTGTTGAAGCAGTGGTCTGCTGATATTTTCTTATGTACAAAAAATGGACTAATGACAGATCAAAAAGGATGTGATGATGATCAGACAAACCTGAATCCCACCCAACCAATCGATTTCCCTCCTCTCTATTGAAGCAACATCACTGCTTGCCTGCAATCTGAAGCAACAGCATAAATTTAACAAAGTATAAATATTTATCATCATTTAAAGTCAAACACTTTAAAGTTTAAGACCATTATGACGCAAGCAGAAATCAGCTTGAAGCTTTCTTCCCTGAGAAAATCCCCCACCAGATTTGCCTTACAAACCTGCATGGGCCACATTCAGTCGGTTTCACAACTATCCACAGTTATTTGCTCTACTCATGAAACCTGAAACCAGACAGAACTGCAAGAGGTTTAATGAATTCGTTGCTGGATTTTACAATGCAGGGAAGAAAAAAACAAATACTTGAACCTTTATGAGTTTTTTAAAAAGTCCAACAGTCTGGTTTTATTGAACTTTCAAAACCAGGAGGTTTTCAGTGGGGTTCGGTCCAGTGGGCTCTTCATGTTTTCCACAGCTGCATATCTAAATATTTTTTCACTAACACCTTTGAACCAGAGTAAAGAACAAAATCCAACGTAATTTTTTTTATCCTCCAAAAAGTAGGAAGTATAATCTACAAATGAACATTATTTAACCCTAAAACAAACCACAGAAAGTACAGATTAAAGATACAATATTACAAGTACTCCAAAAAGTAAACTGTAAATGTATGACTTATCATCATAAAGATAAACTGTGATACCCCAATATGTAGGGTTCGTACATTCAAGACACAAATTACATCTGAGATTCATTAGACAGTGACCAGGTAGGCAGCAGATGTAGTTCTCTCTTTAGTCTGCTCTTCGGTAGACCAATACTAAATAGAGAGCTTTAAAGAAGAAAATGATTGCATAAACCCACTTCTGGGTTCAAATAGATTCTATGTAGAATAACAATAACGCAAACTAAACCAATCCATATCTGTGTTTGCAATTTGGCATTAAGTCAAAGAAAAACTGACATGGATCAGTAAACACAAGCTTAACTTCTAGTTTGACTAAAATAAGAAGAACTAAGAATTGTGAAACAGCAGGTATTTTTCATCTAAACATGATCAACACTCAGCTGAAATTATGTCCAAAAATAATCTAGTTGTGGTTTGTAATATGGTAAACATGCCATGAGTGAAGCAGAGGAAAGCATATTTAGTTTATTTGACTATTTTTTTGCTTTCTTTGTGTCTGTTTAATCATTTCCATCTGTTGTTGTTGTTGCATCTTTATAAAAAAAAAAAAAGAAGCATATTTAGCTCTGCTTCCCTACATGATGACGGCGCAAAAGCTCTACTGTGGTTATGAACCTTTTTAAAAGACGTCCTTTGAACATGTTTACAGTTTGTGGTAATCTGTTTAGTATGCACACCCCTCTTCATACTGTATATAGAGGGTTACTTTGCTGTGTAAGCAGTTGCTCCCATTGCTGGAACAGCAACTTTTCAAGAACAATTTTCCTCTACTGAGTCATTTTTCCTGCTAGTGGTGGGAACAGCAAGTCTTTTTTAGGTCCTTATGAAATCCCAGGACATTTGTATGTGTATTTCTGGTTTTTGATTGCCAAAAAACAACAGCAATGCAGACCTGAGACAGGTGAAAGTTGCACATTATGGGTTAAATTGTTGTAGTTTAATAATAAAACCATAAGAAGGCAGGGATTTGGTTAGTTCAAGCATTGTTCCACCATGGAAATGCAGGGATATTGTGGAAATATGTGGAAAAGACGAGTTCTTACGTTAAAATAAGGTGATCCTTTTATCTGGTTTAAAGGAGACAGACTTTTGCTTCCTTTCTGTAGATTATTATGTTTTCACTGGTAGTTTTATATACAGCTGTGGAAAAAATGAATTGCATTTCACTGTATTGAACCCCATTGAAAACTTCCTGGTTATTATTCCACCAATTACTGATTTCTAAACTCTTCCTGAGTCAAAACATTTGTCTTGTTTCTGAATGAAAATGAACTTGTTTTCTTTGCATTATTCAAGGTCTGAAAGCACTGTAGCTTTTTCGTTATTTTCTGCTAATAATGCCAAATGTTTGCTTGTAATTTCAGAGACATGTTGTCAGTAGTTCAAACATACTAGTGAACCTATACATATGTTTTACTCATTTATCTATAAAGAGTAAAATCAGAAAAACTGATCATTTTGCAGCAGTCTCTTAATTTTTTCAAGAGCTAGATATTCATATATATATATATATATATATATATATATATATATATATATAATATATATGTCTTTTTAACATGAATCAGTTTTTTTTAAATGTGTTCAAAATGGTTCACTGCCCAGGGCGTCATTCTGTCTGGGGGTGACACAAGCGCTTGAAATATCCATCAGTTGTGTTCAGACATATTTTCTATTGGTTTTTATGATTCCCACTCAAACAGGACTTTGGGATTATGATTAAATGTTGCACATAACTCAGCTAGCTAATGATGCTAAAGGTAGTATCTGATTAGCGATTCCTATGTATCGATGGATTTGAAAGGTATTTTTACTAGTCTTCTTTAGGGATTTTCTACAATCTGGTAAACTGGTAGTTTGAACTTTCTAAAACACTTCTGTTGTTTCTGTCAAAAAACGATCAACTTGAGCCCACTTGAGAAAACTATTAGTCATGTTCTGGTCAACCTGGACTAATCTATTATGCACTGATAACAGGTTTCATTTGTGAATCATAAAATCAAAACATAAAACCATAAATTAAAAATATATTTTTAGAAGATTTTGTTTGTCAAGTTTCCTAACTCCACTGTTTTAAAAATAAACAAGGCTTAAATACTCAAGGAATAAAAAAGTAAAATGTGTTAATTTAACTCTATGCACAAAATGAATAACATGGCTTGCCACAAAGATAATTTTGTTGCCATTTTCACTGTAAAAAATTAAAATGACACGTTTTACAAAACTGTTTGTAAAGGCCCATTTCTTAAATCACCTTTTAAAACCAGATATTTAATTTTAATTTATTTAAAATATCATTATACGTATATTATTATTATTTTTATTTATTTAATTTATTTTACTAGTCCAACTGTTTTGTATTTTCTTTCTCGAATAGTTGAAATCGCTCAGCTGGGTCAAATATTGTATGTTTTCAGAAGTTGGATGAAAAAAAGGTCACTAGTTCTGTCTCTCATCATAAATTTATTGAATGTGAAGCTAATAATTTGCTCATCTTAAATAAATGTATTTATTTTCTGAGCAATGTTTTTGTTTTTATCTACCTGTTAGTTTCTTGCCCTTGGATTATCTCAAAATTGTGTTTTTTTTGTTTGTTTGTTTTTTGTTTGTTTGTTTTAACTTTTGCAATATTATTGGAGGAAAAAGCAAAGACATTCGGGCTCTAAACCTTCTGAACATAACAACAAGAAAACAAGTTTTAATCTTGCCTAAAAGCACCTTAATCCCTGGAAATGTTCTTCTTCGTTTGCCTTTAAGATATGGAAATAGACTTACTGTAAAGTTTCTACAGCTAATAAATAGAAAAATTTTTCATTATTTTTCTTAAGAATTTCACTATGACATTCAGCCAATGTCAAATTTATTTGATAAATGTAATACAATTAGCTTAAAACTTCCTAAAATAATCATATTTAGCATAAAATTGCAAAATAAATCACACTAAAATTAAAGTTTCAAAAGCACAATATAGCACAAAAGTAAAAAAGGTTAATGTTATATCTCTGTGGCAATTTATCTATATTGCAACAGATATGCACAATTTAATAAAGTGAAGCAAACAACATTAATGAGAAAAAGCTATTTAAAAGTAAGGTTAAAGCAAACAACAAATACACACCATAAATTGTTATGATAAAAGAATCTCAATCTCTGTTTCATTTTAAATAAAACGCCAGATGAATCTTGAACAAAGTTTTCACCCGTCTCAGCTGACTGTACCCGAAAAGTTAAACCATTCCACAGTTTAAGCAGTTAAAAGTGTGTGTCACAGGAGCAGACCTGTACCCTTTAGAGTAATAATGGAGAAATGGGTCTAACAAGCTCTCAAAGTAAGCCTCTGTAGGAGAACTAATCAAAAATTAATCAAACTAATCAAATTTGGTCTGCTTGTTGAAAACCTTTGACAAGAAGGCTTTAAACACAGCGTGTCAAACTCTTGTGGAATGACGTTAGGTTTGAACAGTGTAAAAATAGTGGCTTAAACTTATCCTATTGTCTAGTTTAAAGGGGAATTATTATGTAAAATTAACTTTTCTTTTGAAGTTAAATGGACTGAACTTATATAGTGCTTTTCCAGTCATTTTGACCACTCAAAGCGCTTTACACTAGAGTCACATTCACCCATTCACACTCACAAACGCACACACATTCATACACCGATACGCAGACCGGTGGGCAATTTGGGGTTAAGTGCCTTGCCCAGAGGCACATCGACATGTGGCAGGAGGAAGCTGGAATCAAACCTACAACCTTCTGATTGCAAGACGACAACTCTGCCATACAGCCAAGTTATGTTTACCCCTCATAGTCACATCTGGAGTGTTGCTTTGATTCTTTCATGAATGTCTGAGAAATCCTTAAATCTAGCAACCATTCGGGGTGCCAAAATGTTTGATCTCACAAAGCTCCGCCCATTTACCCAAAGCTCCGCCCATTTACCCAAAGCTCTGTCTCTGAGCTGCAGTCTCCAGTTGAGCTTGTGCCTCACAGACGAGCCCTCGTCTGTTCTTTTCCCTCTCCACTCCTACAAACTAGCAGCAGCAGCTATTAGCAAATACCTGGTGGAACTGCAAGTCTGCTGAGCTCATCATACAAATGTTTTTCAGTCCAACTCTCCTAAGAAAAGTAAAAGGCACAATGGAGAAGCATTGTTGTGACGACATACTGAGTGTCGGAAAGGGCTAGGAGCTTCTTAAAGAGACAGAGGTCAATTTTAAGGAGTTAGGTTGTGAAGTCAAATTTGTTTTAAGGCATGTTTGATATTTACAGTGTTTTTGTAACATCTGAAGGTAACATAGTTTCTTGGTTGTACCATAAGATGCCAATATATTTAGCTGTAGTGACAAATGCACTCAAAGAAGAAATATTTATATGACTATTTAGGCCTAAATACAAAAGAAGTTAATTCTCTCAGGATTCCTAGAACTGCTAAAGCACAGTGTCAGAAAAAGACAACATTTTGTAAGTTTACTGTTTAAATTAGACTTTATAAAATAGATAATATTACAGGAAAATGTGGCACACCTCAGTAAGTAAGAATAGCATTGAAAATGTAATTTACTTCTGAAAAATTATTCATAAAGTGATGTGGAGATTCAATACACAAGCAGATTATTGTTAGATGTTTTACCGTCCTTCTACTGACCATAGCTTCTGGTTCTCAACAAATGGAATAGTACACAAGACAAATGAGAAAGAACTTTTAAAACGTAAATAGAGCTGAGTTATGATCCACAATTATGGGTAAGACTGCCGACTTGACAGATATCAAGCAGACAGACAACGACGCCTTCTACAAGGAGGGTAAGCCAAAGGTCATTGCTAAAGAAGCGGCTGGTCACAACATCCTGTTACACTGATGGAAAGTTGAGTGGAAGGAAAAAACAATGACGGCAGCCTTGTGAGGATCGACGGTCCTCTGTGCTTCTTCCTGTCAAAGTCAGCAAAGGCGTAAACTACAACAGCTTTCAGACACATTTGCAATTTATTGACCTGTAGCTGTAGTTTAACCTTATAACACTGATCCATAAGCTCTAGCAGGTTAGCTGTTGAAACTTTGTCTCATTGTGGATGATATTGTGGCCGCTGCTGTGCATGCAGCCCTCGCATGTTTGGACAGTGGTAATGATGCGGTGATAAAGCTGCAGTTCATCAGTGACTCCCACAGCATCTCCCGCTGTGTGGGACCCTCGGCGGAGGGATACAACAGCCGCTGTCATCGTGGTGCTGAGGCTTTTTGCAAAGCAAAAATGTCTGCCTAAGGGAAACTCGTAACTGATATATAGAGGATATTTTCCCACGTATCGCCGTTTAAACCCGATTTCTGCCTTTGCGAGGCGCGTCGGAAGAAAGCGACTCTTCACCAGATCACCCTAGTCCGGATTTTAATCGAGAAACAGGTAAAATATCAAGGGGAGTTTGCCAGAAGCTTTCGGACCCGTGAAAGAAGTTGGGAGTTGAGAGAGATATAGACCATCATTGCGTTTTGTTTTCTGGAGCCGGACACCGACACTGTCACGTCCAGCGTTTGTTTGTCTGTGTTGCCTGTCTTTACCCCGTCTTTAATTTGGGTTTCGGCCGCCGAACCGACACTGTCCTCCTCGTTGTAGAGCCAACAAAGCCAGTAGTAAGAGGCTGCATCTGCCATATGAACGAGTAACTGCAGCTAGCGTTAGCCGCGGCTAGCCCCGGAGACGTTAGGCGCTCCAGCGCAGGGGAAACCAGCTCCCTGCTCCCATACCAGGCTCCAGAAAGCGCTGACATTACCCAGGCGTGTTGCAGCTCTGTCAGCGGATCGCGTACATGTGTAACAATCAGCATGCGGTGTTGTTACGGAGTGATATTGCTCCTGCGCTGCTGCAGGTCCTGGGTTTAACGCATCCATTCAGAGCGCTCCCTCTGCTCTCCGCCAGCGAATAAAAGACACAAACCAAATGTGCTTACGACACGCTTTAGCACAGTTTCATCAATTACAACGTGTTTCAGTTGCCTTCATCTCTGTGATGATGATACGGACGGCAACGACAGAGCCAAGTTTACTTCACGGTGATGGTCTTTTTTTTTTTTTCTTTTAATTCTGCATCCATAAGAAATGCCCCCCGTGGAGATGATTTCCTGTGGAACTAGTCCCCGCTGTTAAATAAAGCTGCAGAGATGCGATCTGATGGACTCAGTGTTTGTTGTTGTTTTCTTTTTTTTACGCCCAGGTTTCTAGATCGTCAGGATGAATCCTCAGCAGCGGATTGCCGCTCTCGGAACTGATAAGGAATTGAGTGACCTGCTGGATTTTAGTGCGGTAGGACTCCTTGTTACATTACCTGTTGGTGTGAGGTTTACAAAGTCATTACAGATATATAGTTTTATTGTTTTATACATATATTTCACTGTTAGTCTGAGCTTGTGTTCCTTAACTGCGCTGATCTTTGTGTTTTAAATTTGAACTATCAAAGTTGCATGCATGCATTCGCCACAGATCAAGCAGCCAACTCCCCTGCAAGTTACTGGTCCACCCCGTTTTTACGTGATTTATCTCTAAAATGTTCCCACAGTTATCTAGTTCTGTTTGGCTCTGCAGGGGAATCCATATCCTCACAGTCAGCACATTTTTAACCTCAACAGCATCAGTCAAATAGTAAAAGTGTCTGGTGTTGAAAATGGTGATGGATATAAATTATATCTATCTGTTCATAGATAAATGAAGGGGAAATGCAGGTCTGGAAATGATCAGGGATCGAAAAAAAAAAAAATCACAATAAGGTGATTGTGAAATAGTAAATGTATTTATCCAAGTTATTTAAGATAAAAAAAAAATAATCTGGAAAGTTTGAGTTAAGCTCAGGAGTTACTTTAGTCTGTTCTTACTTTAGTTGGCAGATAAAATCAGGAATTTGTTTTTTCCGATTTCCTCTTCCTTAAATCAACCACATACTGTCTGATGCTCTTTGTCGCATTTACTAAAAATCAGATGAAGCTCCAGCTTGCATAAACGAGATGATCTTTCAATGCATTAGTTTTCAGTTAAATAACAAACATTACTTTTCTGCTTAGGGGCTTGCTGCACATTTGTTTCTGTTTTGTCTTATTATACTGATGAAAAAAAATCTGAATCGGTCTAAATTGGAATCAGCGTCTCAGTCCTCAATGAAAAACGCAAATCAGTATCAGACAGGAACAGCCTGAACTGTGCATCTCTGCTCCACATAGCCGAGTCCTCGCTGTGTTTTTAGATCCGTGTCTGTATTTGTGCTTTCAGATGTTCTCTCCACCTGTAGGCGGAGGGAAAAATAGGCCCACCACTCTTGGAAGCAGTCAGTTCAGTGCATCAGGTAGGAACTGATCCCTTAAACCTTTTTCCATTTTCTGCAAACCTTCTGATTCGAGCTCTGTGTTTATTCCCGCTTAAAGTCTGCACACAAGCATCAGTTTCTGGACGTCTTTTGCTTTTGTTCGCGTCGCTCCCAGAGTTATTTATGAATGGAGTCTGAAGGAAAAGTGTCTCAGCCTTCAGTCTTGGATGTAATTCCTCTGTGTGTTCTCCTCACATCTGGCGCTTGAAACCTGAGCCCCCCACCTGGGGTTGTGGAGCAGCGCTGCAGTAAAGAAGTTGAACAAAGCACAGTTTAGACCATAGACATGTTTTATTGATCTGTGTGCAATTATAGCACACCGCTGTGAATGTTAATCATGTTTTGCATTACTGTCCGATGAATAAATAATGCATAAATCAGCCGCGTTTAGGCTTGAATGATCAGGTGCTGTGATGCTTGCAGAGGCTGTTATTACAGAGGATTTGCAGTGAGGTGTTTTAGAGGAAATTAGTTTCAGCATATGCGAGTGCTGGAGCTGCTTATACTGTGTAGTGTGAATCGGTGGTGAAACATCTTGTTGTGCTTTTTTTTCCCCGGTACAGAGGAACTCGCACTGATAATTGCTCCTTCCATTAAAGAAATCTCCCACACCATTACCTACCTTATTTTTTATACATATATGGGCATCTTAATTCCCCTTGAGTGTGTGTGAATGGCTAAGTTGCAGTAGCGAGAGTTCAGGCCCCTCTTCTTCTGGATCGCTTCCTCTAGAAATAAACACTACAGGACATTAATCTGAAGCACGTCTATTGTCTCATGTGCCACTAGAGAAAGTCAACAATCGAGCATTATGTTTCCTGAAAGCGTGTCTTGTGTGAATCCACAAAGGCCGTCGTTGTAGTGGGTTATCTGTGAAGCGAAAGACACACATTGAGGAGAAATGACAAAGAAACAAGAACAGAGCGGTCACACATGACCTGTGGAGCTGTGACGATGGCTTTTGTGATACCTAATCATTCAGCTGAGAAGGATTATGTTTGTGGGTTCTCTTCAGTAAAACAAATGACAAAGAGTCTGGTTTTAGATTTGAAATGTGACATTGTCCTGGTTTGCACTGAGTTCTGCATTAAGCGTTACAGAAATACAGCTATTTCTGACTATTATCTTCTGCCTGACAGGAAAATGACATTATGATTTTTTTTATAAACCTGTACATATTACATCTTTGTCCACATTTATCTTAATTATTATAATTATTATTTTTATTGTTTTCTACCTAAATGTCTCAGAACAAATGTGTAAAGATCAACTTGTGCTCAAAGCAACATGCAGGTTTTCTAAAACTGGACTGAATCATCAAAGTGTGTGTGTTCTCACAGAAAGGGGTGTAGCGTTGTGTTTGATAAATGAATGCAGTGACATGTGTAGACATCAAATGTGCAGACTGGGTTGTCTGCTTTTTGGCCTCTAAAACAGAGTATTTTTGCTTTCATCTCGGTAAAATTGAGTAAAATCTGACGAGGTCAGCCACTGTGATGAGAGTAAAAACACAATTTTCCTGACAGTGTTCAATTATGTTTGGTTTCAGTCTACAAATGCCTTGCTCATTTCTGCAAAAAGGTTGCTTGAATATTTTTCTGCATTTTTGATAATTGAATATTGCGTAAGCTATCCCAGTGTTGCTAGGATACGACTTCTAACTAGTAAACTTTATTGGGTTTTCCCTTATCGCACCATTGGATACCTGGCTTTCCTATCTGTAGTCTAGTAAGATAGTCAGCCTTAGGTAAATAAGCTCCAGCATCACTTTCCTAAGCAGCATACGTAATTTAACATACACATTTTGTAGGCTCGGCAGGGTTTTTGGACATGTTAGAAAATTACAAGATGAATATTGGGTGAGTGACCCAATAATAACGTTGCTTAATCTCATACAAGACCATGAAGACACGCTGTCTGCGCTAATGGCTGAGTGTGACATGCAGGATGTTTAAAGCTGAAAGCGAAACTGATGTCTTGACCTACTTTCTAATTACTTCAGCTGATAATTACTTGACAAGTTGAGGGCTCTCACAGAGCTTTGCAATTTAATTCCCAGACATTTGGTTGATCATTAGATATGAGAACATAAATGAGACAGTGACCTAATGTCCTGACACAGCAGACATGGTATTATTTCCGACAGTCTACACCCTTGATCCCAGTGCAGATGCCCTATTCAGAACGGAAGTGGATCAAAATCAAAACTCTTTGTTTGAAAGACACGAAAACGCTCGATGTTCCATGAAACCTGGTTCGATGCATCATTTTAGACCTACATGACAAATGTTTTTCAATACTTGTGCTACATTTTATTATACGTGACAGGATACCAAAGGATTAAAGGGAATTTGTTTGACACAGGCGTGAAAACTTGATAATGTTTTCAAAGGTGTGGCTCATTGTTTCTCTTGCCTTGTCAATAGACATGCTAAAATCAGTTGGCCAGTTATGTTTAAAACAAAATTAGCAATTTGATTTACCCAATTTATCATCCAATCTGCAGATTAAGTACTGAAAACGTATTTTCCCGTACTTACTAATTATTTGGTCTATAACCACCTTAATTCCCAGGATGTAATTTCATTCACTCTTTGAGTTTAATAAACATCAGAACAATTGTTGATTCTTTTTCCCAGTGCGATTCAAAAGAAGCATTTCATCTCTTTTGAGTCTTACATTTTGAGAGTTCTTTTAAAACATGAGTAAAATTGGCAAATTAGACCTCAAAGAAACCAGTAATCGGTATTGGGCAGCAGAAGCCTGGTCAGTGCAAATCTGTTTATAGATTTAATTGTCTGAAAGTTGGTCTTCTTCCATTCTGGAAGTAGAACAGAAACAATACAGACCTGGTAACTTAAATAGAACATATAAGAGGGAAAGTCATGTTCTGAAACATTAAAAACTGCACAAATGCTAACTTTGAACCTTCTTTGTGCTGTTTTGCAAGAGGCCTCTTAGCCACACATTTACAAGAGGAGTCTGATCTGGACTGCTTACAGGTCAGTTGAGCACATTGTGTGTCTATGAAGTCATGCTTTTGTAAGTGGGGCAGAATGAGGTTTGGCATTGCCCTCTTCAAATGTCTGCAGCCTTCATTGGAAAAGGTGTTGCCTTCATGCTAGCTGGAGTCCCTTTAAAATTCAAAATAAATGCCTCTCCATCAGCGGTGCCTTCAGAAATATGCACCCCATACCGCCACAGATGGTTGCTTTTGCATCTTTTTACAGTAACTGTCTGAATGGTCTTTCTTTGGCACACGGCACCAAATGTCTGTTTTTTTTTTCTTGAAACGACTTCAAAGTCGACTGAACTGACCTCAAAATCCTGTCATCTGAGCAGAGTCTTGGCATTCATAGTTAATATATGGCTTTCAGCTACAGCCAAAACAGGTTTGTTGTACATCTCTAGATCCAGCAACAGACTACACCAGGCAACAAAAGGTTTCCAATTGGCTACATGCGGCTGAATTGTTGCATAACGCACACTGGGGATAATGGAAGCACTAGGTTATATACTGTTTTGCACTGAAGCCTTTTGAACTAGTGCCTCGTACTCTGACAGTTTGGCATAAAGTAGTACACCTGTAATCAATTTTAAAATGGAAATGCATTTTTCCATCAAGGAGAAGAAAATTTAGTGCGTTATAGAAATTCTGGGATGCAGATTTGCATTTAAAAAATGACCCCAGTGTCATGTTTTGTGGAAAAGTACTAGCCTAGTCTGGAATCAGGCTGGACTTTTTACATCCTTGTCTAGTATTTCAGATTTCAACAAACAGGCCTCTACACGACTTTACCTCTGGAGTGGATTCTAATTTCAGGAGGCTAAAATTAGATTGCATCTGCACACATTTTCATTTGAATATTCCAGTACTGAGGGCCTGTGTAGGGTAAATCCCCCCTACAGACTACAGTCAGAGCGCCTGTCTCTCAGATCTTCAAGGTTAGGGAAGAAGCACCTATATAAGTGCTAGTGAACTTAAGGCAAGTGAGTGTGCAGACGCGAGTGTGGAAATTGCTGGGAATGAAGGTTTGGATTATTGCATCTCAGCTGGGCATAGCCTGATAATTGAACCAGAGTGGGACGGGCAAAGACCCTTGAAAATTATGTTGGAGAAGATGGATTGGGAAAATGGCTCTAACAGAGATTCATCGCTTCTCCCTTCCAGCTGTGTTGATGATGCAGACCTGATGAGCCTATTGTGAAGTAGCTAATTTTCTTTCAACGCTGGATAGTGATGCATTGGTTGGTTGTGTGTAACTCATTCTCGACCACAGTCCTACAGATCCTCACTCCTGCCTCACTTCATGTGCAGCTTTGTGTATCAGAATATTAAAAATTAAAAGCCTGGTCTGCAAAGATCATAATTAACTATTGCACATTTATTACTTGAAGTAAAATCCGCAAATATATTGGAATGTAAATACCAGAGACACTTTTAGTTTCTCTTCTCATTTCTATTTACAGATTTGATAAAATAAACAAATCCTCAATAATCTAAAAGTCGTCCTCTTGCTGCAGCACTCATGCACTCATCCACAAAATGCAATTCAGATGAAAATCACATGTGGAGGTCGTTGGAATTGCCATTCAGATTAGATTTCCCAAATCAGCTTACTTAAAAATCTGATTACTTGCAACTAACAGTGCTGACAGTCTGTGTCAAAGATCAGGCTTGATAAGCAAATCAGATGTACCCGCAGTTTCAGAAATCTTAGAAAATAGCTAAACCACACTTGATATGGGTTATTGACATTTTTCAAAAAAGGTTATATTTAGTGTTAAGCAAGTTGATCCGATAGCTAAAGGTCAATAGTGTGAGATTTATCATAAATTTGTTGGCATTTATTTGAACCATTGTGTGGTTGTGGATGGACATGGAACGTTAGAATTTTTTGCCTTAGTCCACTGAGAAATGTTATTTATTTATTTATTTATTTCAGCCTGGACTGTTGGTGGTGGCACATCAGTTTTCAGCTACTAATGTGTGTAATCCAAGTGAAATTCAAACAAGATTTAGGCGCCTAAATCAAACCTATTTATGCTGCACCCACTGTGTGTCATCAAGCATTGATGGACAGAGTTCAATGGGTTTTGCTTATCAATGTATGTGACAGAGTCATGAGTTTGGCCTTGGTGCTTGGTTTCTGAACTTGATTGGTTTCTCCGTTATGCTCCCATGCCTCGCTCTTTGCTCGGCTTGTCCGTCGGAGCAACTCGATGCTGCATCAGTCAGAAATAAATCATATTTTTTGAAGAGGGCAGCTCTACTTCTGGGA
The DNA here is from genome assembly GCA_911649635.1 of Poeciliopsis gracilis. NCBI lineage: Eukaryota > Metazoa > Chordata > Actinopteri > Cyprinodontiformes > Poeciliidae > Poeciliopsis > Poeciliopsis gracilis. The sequence continues at coordinate 9,893,345 of CAJVRI010001179.1, read as the reverse complement.
TGTTTCTGAAACGTGTGTCTTAGAAACTCAGACATTGTCTGATGGGCATTTTCACTCAATGGTTGGACTGGGATGTAGCCAGAATCGGTTCAGTTGAGAGGAGTAAGTTATAGTTCCTGAATCCGTTTCACTGCAGAAAATATAAATGACCATATATGCCTCTGTTAACTAGTTGTCACTGTTGACAAGTGTGAATAATACTTGCTGCAGTTTTGGACGGTTCTTGAACATCTGGAGTGTTTATGTCTTGTTTAAATTTTTAAAATAATTTTCAGTCTTATAGCTAAGAAAGAAAAACTTAACACTGCTTTTTAACGTTATCTTGCAATGCTCACTCTTAATGTAAAAGAAAAAAATACATTTAAAATGTAAAATTCCATTTATTTTATCTCTTTTTTGGGGGAATACAGTTCAGGGTTGCAACTAACAATTATTTTATCGAGTAATCGATTAATCGGTGCATTAGTCTGAGGATTAATCAAATAATCTGATTAAAAAAAAAATGGCACATTGTACCACTTAATGCTTTTTTTTTTTTTTTTTTACAAATTAGAAATACATTAAAAGAAACAAATAGCTCAAATTTTTTCTTAAGCAAGAAAATAAACATGTTATTGCCTAAAATACAATTCCTTCAGTAAATCTGAACAGGGTGAAACAAACACTTGAGGAGTTTTGGCTAAAACATCTACAGATAAAGATGTTTTGTCATAAACATATTGTTTAAATCTGACTGTGTTCTTTCTTCAAATAACTGTTTTTAAGTATGTGTACTGCAGTTAACAATGGATTTATTAGTAAATTAGTTGACAATCGATTAATCCGATTAATCGTTTCAGCCTTTTTGACGTTTTTGCACTAATGATAATGACAGAAAAAAAAACAAGTAGAGCTGCATGGCCAGTTTTCATATCTGCTGAAATCAATTATGTCAAATGAGAAAATTCCAGTTTAAATGACAAATAGTCGACATTGAGGGGATTTATTCCACTGATGACCAAGCTGATGCTCTGTGGAGTTTCAGCCTTGTCGCATAGAGTTGTATTGTAGTTCGTGTTTTTGAAATGTTCCCTTTCATGCCAAAACTCGCCTCTGTTTTCCTGTTGTAAAAGCTCTTGCTGAATCCGGGTTTTGAGAGGGTGCAGCTGTTTCTTAATGGTCCAGCAGAGAGCAATCAGTTATGAGAGGCAACCTATGGGCTTTCTCTGTCATTTCCCCTTTACAATTACTTTATGAAACAGGATTCTCACCACAAATGTTGAGAAATAAGAACATTCAAATACATTTTACAAAGGAAACATAGAGGTAGTTTCTTCTTTTTTGGTCACATCTCAGATTATACTTAATTTTAGACTCTCTAAGAGTCAACTACTATTTAAGCTAACAGAAGCTTGGATTTCTGAAATCCTTGTCCTTTCATTGAATCCAGTGCTTTCATTGATTTGCTCCAATTCTCATGGGTTTGTGAAGAGAGGGGTCAGGTGAGACTGCAAACACTGACCGCTGCTGCAGTTTGTGTGTGAAAGTTCTCAGTTCGGCTGAAATGCATCACAATGAAATAGCTCAAATACCCATGGGAGTGCTTGAATTAGTTACAGAAGTATCAGAGCTAAAAATGTAAAACATCTCAACCAAAATTCAGAAAGTGAGATAAAATTCTGCGTGTAGTTTTTCCATAGAGGCGGTGCAGAAGAGGAAACGAATCTACAGCGTGCAGGCGGCAAGGCATCGTGTTTGTCAGGATGAAACTTCAAATCTACAGCTCTGCTCACTGGAGCGTGATTTCTGGGTAGCGAAATGTCACCAACTTTCTGCACAAGTGTATAATTAGCTTTACAAATTTCTTGCGAAGAACTTATTTCCATCAAGGAGGACAAAAATACGACTAACAGTAATAACCTGCGTGACCTCTGTGCATCAAATTTGAATTTTCTGTGTGTTTACTGTAAACCTGCAGATCAACCTCAAAATGTTCTCTAATCTCGTTAAGTTAAAAATAGGTGGACACATTGTAGTCTATAATTATTGATTGCAAATAAATAGTTTTTTGAATGCTTTATTAATTTGACCTCTTTCAGAACGAGGTCATCCTTGTTGCGTTGGGGAGTCTTAGTAAAATATGTGAAACTTGAATTGGAAAAATACACAATAAAATTAAATATTTTGCTTCATTCAGTATTATTGTTTTCAAATACGCCCATTTTTTTTTAAAAAAAATCTGATTTTCTTTATTTGAAGTTGAAGCAGAGCATGTTATATTGCTTTCTACAGAGACAGATGGAATTACACGAGGGATAATCAATAACGCGATAAATGTAGATGCTCTGTTGCTGCGGTTTTGTTGATACTACAGCACAATATTGTTTTAAACAGCAAGAAGAAGAAAGGCATCAAATATTTCTTAATGGCTATATCACATAAATTAGATTGTAAATACCAGATATTATATTTTTCAACATATGCCAGATGGTCTTGGTTGACAGTTTGGTTGGCATTATTGATTTTTGCGTTTGTCTGTTTGTCTGTTGAAAGATGAGATGGAGGTTTTTGTTCGCCTGAAGAATTAGTTTCATCATGTTTCAGTTCTCAGGTGCTTAGCCTGGCCGGCATCAAATCATCCAGTTGCTGGTTGCCTTTTGGTACATTTGGAGCATATGTAGCAATAAAGTCGTTGAGGCGTTTAAAGTTAAATAAACAAGATCTTGTAACTTTTGAACATTTGAAGATATTACATTTTCACTTTTCTTTTCTTATGTATTGACGGTAACATAACAGAATAACAGGGTTACAACAATTCTCTACTAATAAGCTCTCACTGGTTACTGGCAGATGGGAGAACAAAACAAAAATCCAGAATTTGTTTCCATTTTCATAAAATGCGTCAAGAACCTCCATCATTTTCAGCCTGGAAGAACAGCAACCAACATCGTCAAATGTAATTAAAATTAACTTAAAAAAAAAACGAATTGGCAAAACAAAATCCACAAGTTTAATTTCAGACATCTGGAAATGGGTAAAGCATTATCAGTGCATCTCTAAAACTGGGCCAACCTTTCCATTAAGAGACGAGTGTTTAATACCAGTCACTTTCGTAAAGCAGGAGATTTTTTATGTTATAAATTACTTAGTTTATATAAAATAACCTAAGCATAAGAGTGTGGGAACATTTCTGAATATATCATTTTGGTATTTTTTCCAGATATTAGGGCTGTTGTAAAAGAATTTTTTAGTAATCGAGTACTCTATTGATTATTTTCACAATTAATCGAGTAATCGGGTTTCTCTCTCTCTGTCTCTCCTGTACTCCAAGCACTGCACCAGGCAATTTAGGAATGCTCATTTGTCCCCCCAAAAATGTCAAAAACCTGGAAAATTTAACGTTATGCTGCTTGCAAGTAGCAATAATTCATAGCCGTAAGTGAGAGCGCTGCCCAACACAAATAATGATCAGGCTGGAACACGGTGCGCTAAGTAATATATAGTTTAATGAAGCATCGAGACAGATAAATTTTCTCCAAAGGAATTTTAATAATCGAGGTTCTCAATAACTCAGGGAATCTTTGCAGCCCTAGTAAATGTCTACTAACCTGGAGGATTGCCACTTTTTAAAGCTTGCTATTCGTTTTTCAAGGATTTTCCACCAGGTTTATTTCATTTTTCTTGTAAGATGCAAACAAATGCTGATATTTTTTGTCCAACCAATCACTGAACATCAAAAAAGGCTGTCTAATTTTTAAGGTTATGAAACAGAATAGTGTGCATTTATTTTTCTGATATTAAAATTAAACATCCCCTAGTTGTTTGTGTTGTAGATTACCTGGGAACAACCTACATCTTCCTTAAGAGGATTTAATCAGATACTTTGGTCTGTCTTTAAATCTATAGTTTACACTTATAAATACAATGTACAATGCTAAAACTTTCTTGTTGTGAAGAATGGTTTGTTTTTCTTCATATACATTCAGTTAAAGTGTGAAGCAGTGACTTTTAAAGGTAGTTTGAACTGTGAGAGTTGAGGGGACTTGCTGACTGAATCGTGCATCTCTTGTTCTGACAGGTATGGATGAGCGGACCAACCAAGCGTCTTGGGCCCCAGGTGGCGAGTCCAGTCCTTCCTATGAATCCTCCCGGGTAAGATGACCCACAATCTAATGCCTCTGAGTGGCCTTTCTGCTCCACGGCGCATCATTTAACACTCATTACGTCAAAGTGGGGAATTCACAACGGTTTATCTCACCTTTTCCCAGAGCCTGTTGTGTTATTTGACCTGTTATAGACACATTTCTCTTTGGCAGAGTGAATCCATTAGCTTTAAAATGTTTAAGTTCTTTTCATTGAAAGGAAAATGTGTTAATTTTCTCTTTTATAGCACAAAGAAAAATGTTTGTATTACAGTTCTTGGAAGGTGATCAGTGGATCTTCATGTAACACTTAAAATTTCATTTTTAGCTCCTTCTAAATTCAGTTTCCCTAAAACAGCTTTAAGTGGATCTGTTTAAACCTTAAAATGATTTTACTAAATTACTAAACATACTAGACTTTTAACAGCAATTATCTTGCACTTTGCTCCTTTGGTCTGAATAATGTTAAGGTCAGATTAGTGTAGCGCTCTGGGCTCATTCTTTACCACTTTCTGTTGTCACTGTTTTCACCAGAGTCTACATAAATGTACAGGGTTTAATATTTACTGTAGAAAATGGCACTAACAGTTAGCTACTTTTTTTTATTTACCGAAAACTATTGGATGGAGTTTTGTTGAAATGAGGTGCAAAACATTTCAAACTGGCTGGATTTTTCTCAACTTTAAATTCAGTTGTATCTCTATAAACTCATATTCAGCTCATATTTTCTGTTAACTTCAATTGTTATCCATGTTTAAACAATGTCTTACAGGTATCAGCAGAGAAAAACTGAGTAACAGTTTAGGATTTCAAACTGTTTGGCTTATAAATGAAAACAATCACAACCCCTCCTGGATTGTTAATATATTTTTGGACGTATATGAGTGGTTAATTTTGCTTTGAGACACGTTTCAGGATTTAATAATGAAAAATGGGAACGTTACAAGCTTCCTGTAACTTTGAAGAGACTGATTCAGTTTCAAGTGAATAAATTCACAAGTTTTTCATCGTTTTTAAAAATAGAGACTATTTACTGTACCTAAGTTACAAAGTGTAATCACTGAGATAAAATCATCAGTTATAGTTGTATTGCTGAAGGTCACTGCTTTTAATTTGCTGCCGTCACAGGAGCTTGTATGAAGGGCTGTGTTTTTGACACCACAATAAAGAAAACACAAAAATGTATGAATTTATAGGAAAAGATGTTCGACGTCTTACAGTCCAAACAAGCTTTTTACCTTATGAGCATCTGAGGAAGTGTTTCAGATTTTTATGCAGCTTTTATTTTGAATAAACTATGATTTATTTTTTGAATCTGTGTCACCTTTCTCAGTGTAAACATTTACATTACCCAGCTTAATACATCCTATTAAAACGTTGCAATCTCATATTTGTGCAATTATAACAACTTTTACGTAGAGGTTCCCTGTAAATCAAGATGTTGTAGGAAGTGGATGTCTTTCTTGCGTCTAAATAAGAAGCTCTGAGTGTTTGTATGAGCAAGTGTGAACAGCTCTGCCTGTTTGTTTGTCTCTCACACGTTGGCTGTTCCCGATGCCCTGTATGAATTCCAGTTAATGTCAATCTCCTGTCACTTTCTATTAGAACTCAGCTAAATGTCAGAGCCACTCGGCCTGCGTTACCTTGTTTATTTCTCGGTGCCCTTCCCGAATGAACATCTACAGGCTATGGTAACATAGGCGGCTTGATTTGAATTAGAAGACAGAGAAGCTTGAGATATCTTCGCTCCAGGTGCATATAAATGAGTGATTCTGACATTACAAGGCACGGCGTCAGCCAGCAGACAGCTGTTTGCACGTCCATAAGGCCTGCATGCTCTCTCTGAAACAGCTGCACATCCTTACCCTCACACAGACTTCAATATAAAGCTACCATTTTATTTAACATTATCTTGTCCATCCATTTGGGATGGACATTTATTGTATAGTTCATTATTTATTGTACTTATAATGATAAGTATTGACAAATTACAATTAATGTTTAAAACCCCTAAAATTGTCCATACTGTCGGGATTGTTAGCTTTCCTAACAAGGTTCTCCACTTTTTGTCAAATGAAAGCATCAAAAAATTCAGACATGATTAATACAGCTTCTGAATTTCAAGAGGGACTTGGACAGAAGTCTGCAATACACAGCAACCTGGTTAAAAAATTGGCCAGCTGGTGTTTTAAAAAGCAAATGTTAACATTAGTGATTTCTGTTTCAAGGCTATGATTACCTTTTCGACTTGACTAAAGTCATTAGATATTATTAAGGTAAAGTATTGCTTGAATTACCTTTGCAATTTAACCTGAGAACTCATACAAGATCAATAATTTACATAAAAATGCTTAAATGCAAGGTTAGAATCATCCTAGTTGCAAAAGGTTTGTGTGAATAATTAGATTTTATTTATTGAGGTTTCCAAACCAAACCCCTCTACTTTGAACATCTCATTCTTTGTTTACAACAGGTTGGGTTAAATGCTGCATTTGGTTGCCTTATTTTTTTCAGGTATTTTGAGGACTTGGCATTTTATCCAGCTAGTTTGAGACAATGCATAATTTGCATATTTCTGAATGTTTTCAGAAATTATTAAATTCCTAAGATTTTTCTTAAGAAATATGTTGTTTTTAAGACCTTCCTCACATTTTCTTCTTTTCTTCCATTGTGTAAGAAGAGGTCATAATGACTTTTTTTCACCCAAAATAATGGAAATAAAAGTCATTATTTTGCTCGATAAAATGAAGACGTGCCTATTACTTCTTTCTCTTTACTAAAAAACCCCAGAAAGAATCAAAAACTTTAAAGAAAATCAATTTATGGCTTATTCACTAAATGTGTCCAAGGCTTGTGGAAGAAATTCTGCGTGCCTCATCCTTCAGTCTGCTACAAAGGGAATTCAGTCTTGTCCCTGAGCTTGTTTGCTGGTGCGCTATGAATGTGTGATCAGTCGACTGTGAACAGTCCAGAGACCTGCCGCGCTGACCTTGGCTCACAGCCAGCCGCTGTTTCCTGGGTAGCCGTGGCTGCAGACTGGCGCTCTGACAGGCAGGGCTGTGCCCGCTGCCACTGCACGACAACCCCCCTTCTCCCACGTGCCCTGCCCCAATTGATACCCGACCCCACGCGCATCCATCACGACCATATCATGACTTCCCAAGGAGCCACATGCAGCCACACGTTCACCTGGGATACTGCCCAGAGTGTGAAGAAATGACTGTTTAAACAGTGTGGTGAGTGATCGGGGAGCAAGGCGTGAGCTCTGGCCTGCTTGCTGCCATAGTTATCTGACAGTTATTTAGCCAGTAGTGCAAACGCAGCCCCGTGGCTGCCATGACAGGATGCGTTAGTGTCTTAGATAGATGTAGGCCACCAGTGTTTGGGAATGATGAGGGACCTGTGATTGATGATCTAACTGACTCAAAGCAGCAAACACAGGGCAGTAAGACTGTTAATGCAGACAAAAACACAGAGTGGTGTCTTTGTGTTTCGGACGGCATGCTGATGCACTCTCTGGGTATTTGTTTTTATGTAAAATACCAGGAGATTTTCACCTCAAATTATTAGCATTAATCAGTTTTTGCTATTAGACATCACAGAATTTATAATTGATGATGATAACAAAGCTTTGATTTAATCAATGTAACAATTGAAGCTCACATGTGAAGCTCAAGCTGGTTAAACGGACATAGAAAAGGGCATTGAAGTGTAATCCACAATTCAGTTTAATCCATGGTATTTTTAACTTTGCCTGTTTTTACAAAAACGGGGAAAGAAAAAATAGTGTAATGAAAATAAAATATTTAATGTCAAAGTACAATAACATATTCAATGCTTCTTCTGAACAGGCCAACAATAAGATCCACCAAACAATACAGCAAGAAAAAAGCAAGAATGAGTTTTAATAAACATTATACTCCACTAATTTAGTAGCTGTCCTAACAGCTAATAGTGATGTCATAACTTTGTTGCTATGGATTTTGTAATTAGCTTGACATTTTCCTTAAAAATGAACTTGCACACTTCTTGCTCTATGGTTGTCTGCTGACGATGGCAGTCGAGCTTTTTTCTTCTGCCTCAGGGTGAACCATGTGATACGGCTCCTCGTGTTTGTCATATTTTAAAAATATTACATTTCAGTTTTACCCGTATTGTATGTCCTCGTCTTTTATTGCAGGCCGTAAAAAAGGTAATGTTTGCTACTGGATGACACACTCAGAGCTTTCCAGTTCCTCTTGTTGCATCCTTTAAAGTTGGGTTTTAGTTAACATTAAGATAATCTAGTTTGGATTTTTGGAAATAAATTAAATGCTTCAAAAAACAACCCAGAAAACAAAAACGATAATGATTTAACTGGTATACTTTGGAAGAAAATAAACAAGATTTTTATGTCGAGTCTGTATTATGATTTGCTGTAATTATCTCTAACTATAAAGAGCAACTATCCCCTTTATCACAGGTGTGAAACTCCAGTTCTCCAGGGCCGCTGTCCTGCAGTTTTTAGATGTGCCACAGGTACAAAATGCTGGAATGAAATGGCTTAATTACCTCCTCCTTGTGTAGATCAGATCTCCAGAGTCTTGCTAATGACCTAATTATTCTATTCAGGTGAGGCGCAGCAGAGAGACATCTAAAAGTTGCAGGACACCCCATCCTTAAATTGTCTAAATAGATTTTATTTTAGGTTTCATTCTTCATGTTTTTGTGTAAATTTGTATGTTTTAGTGTAAATTTGTTGAATTCTTTAACAGTTTGCCTAAAACCATGAAAATTGTTAAAACTCTCCCAGAAGCATAAAGACAGAACCCTAAGAAACCTATTTAGAGAGTTTATGAGGAGAAAACAGTTAATTTAGAGTTTAATTGGATGACAACTAAAGCCAAACTTTACTAACTTCTGGTCTGTAATGTACTTAGTCTGCTTGGTCGATTAATAATTTGTGCTGCACTGAAAACAAAATATTTTTAAACACTCAAATGTCGACCCGTTGGTTCTTCCTCAAGAGGAGAAAACCACCTCATCAGTGAAGCTTAAAGTATATTTTGAACCAAGACATGCAACACTTTCCTTGTTGACTCCCGTTGATGAATCCTTGGTGTACCAATCTCAAGTATAGTCGCTCAGTACATCAGTCTTACCTGAAGTGCGATTTTACAAATTTACTTGACCAATTCGGCTTACTTCCATAAAACCCATCCTTCTGGTAATAAAATCGGATTCCTCTGAAGGAAAATGAAATGGGGGTTCACCTTCTAATTTAATTCACAAAAGTCGCTCGTTGTTTTGCAGTTGAAAAGATGAAATGTTTTTCACTTCCTTCTTTCAGCGGTGTGTGCGCGAGTCTTTGTGCATGCGTGTGTATTAGTTTGGTTGAGCTTCTCGCGGGGCTGTTGTTGTTATTGAGTCGGTTCATGGTGTGATTAACAGAGTGTGCAGGCTGGCAGGAGCACAATAGGGAATCCCTCGACGCAGCACAACACTTCGCTGCCTTTGAAATTACTCCATCACCATCCACTCACAAAAAAAAAGATGGATAATAAGATTTACTTCTCTTTTTTTTTTCTTTACCCTATGTTGAATGCAAAGACTACGAGTTGGTGACAAAAAGGAGCTCTGTAGAAATGCAAGCGTAGTGCTGCTCGGTCCGTCTGGTGAAAGTTAATGTAGTTTTGGAAGATGAGTTCGACTGGAGGATTTTCACAGCGTGTGGGATTAACTCTGTAACGAAGCATCTTTTATTACATGGGACCCCAAGTTCTCCAAGACCACACTGTGACCGATATTTAGACCTAAGCCCCAGATGCTGATAACTGTCATGAAAAGGCTGCATGAAACTGCAGGAGAAAAAGGCAATTTTTATAAGCTGCAGGTGTCAGGAAACATCGTCTGTGTTTTTCCCCTTCCAGTAAACAACAGCGTCTCATGATCCGCGTAGACGGTAGCACAAATACGAAGGGCTCAAACACAGGTTTGGGTAATGGGGATTGTTTTGCTCTTAATAAACTGATGGATGAAGGATAGATGAAAAAGAAACAGTAAAGCAGGAAAATAAGGCTCTCATTAAATAGGCCTTAATGAAAGTACATGCATATCTTGTACCAAGAAAGTAGAAAGATTATTTTAATAATCAGTTCTTCTGACGATTAATCAGATATAAAAAATGACACATTCTCCATGTATCATCTTTATATAACTGTAGCAGTACAAAAGATGCAAATAATTAGATTATCTTTTTAAAATCAGAATATAAACATATTGCATCAAATGCGATAGCAGCTTTTTCTTAGTGTTGATTATTTGTAGCAAAGGATGCATCTGCAGGTAAAATTCATATGAACGATGTGAAAATCTCAGTCTTTTGTGCTAATCTGTTGATTGTTTTTGGATTAATCAATTAATAACTGGATAGCAAAAGGTGCTTAATTGGAGATTTTTCAGAGAATCTGAACCAGTTGAAGCTGGGGTTATTGAATTATCTGCTGATTATTTCAATAATTGATTCATCACAATTAATCCAATGAATCATTTCTACTAGAAAACTAAAGTCACAGTAAATATGCCAGACATACAAAGATAAAAACTTAATCTTTAGTGTTGATTTTTTTACTATGTTTATTGTCGTTTATTTAGATTGAATAATCTCAAATAAAATACATATATTACTGAAAGTGTTGAGCTGGTTACAGCTCACTAAGATGAGCTGTAACCAGCTAATCCTAGTATTTGTATTTTTTCTGGAGGATTATCCAGATTACTTATTGACATTAATGACCAGATGTGTTCTCCTTTTGCTGCTCACTGAAGTTGCTCAATATTGTGAATAATACTCTGATCTCCTCCCCCAGGGTTTTGCAGACAGCCCTCATTACGGCGATCATATGAGTGACAGCCGATTAGTGTCCCATGAAGAATTGTCCCCAACACCTTTTATGAACTCAAACATAATTGGTAAGTAAGCAACTCCTCTTAAATCAGCCCTCACATGCCCTTTGGTGTTAGACTGTAAAAAAATTGGTCTGACTGATGTGCAAGACGCACAATGCACCTGAAGGTGCAAGCAAGTGCTGAAAGCCTTGCTTGGGTACTAGACAGTATTTGCCCCCCTCTCTTTTCTTCCTCTCCGTCTCTCTCCTTCTGTGATGACCCTCCCCCAGGGTAGGAGTCACACCATCAGTATAGCTTTCCGTCAGACGAAGCTGTGTCCGAAACATGAAATTGGCCATCAGCTTCCGCTGAGTGTAAGGTTAATAGTTGATTTAAGCACCTTTATGTGATATTCAGTTAAGGTTTCCGGTTTAAATGCATGTAGCACCATCTAATTTTATTGTATAAATGCGATTATGAGTCAATTTGGTTTACTTTTTAGTTGGTTTTAGTTTCAACATTGTTCTGCTGCCAAACCATTCATCAAAACGGCCATCTTGTTCCATTCACCAGGCTCTGGATAATGCGCTTTTTCAACCTCAACATATTTTCCTCTTTAGCTCTGATCAAAATCATTAGCCAGCTTCTCCCCTTCCTCGCACTTTGTTACTGAGGGGCAACATGCGCTGACATTACAGCAATTAAAAGCTGTATGTTATTGGGCGTCCAGCGTCATTGTGATGTGTAACCACTTGACACTTTTACGGCTAGCTATGTCTCAGCTCATTACATGATGGCCCTAAAGACTGGTTTCCAAGCACAGTGATTAGTTCACAAATGGCTGCTGCTGAATTGAACTAAAATGTTATCTCTCTTGTAATTGATCACGTGGCTGCTTCAGCTGCGCCTCTAATATGCTCGACAGCAGCAGGTTATAGATGCGATCTGTTGCTGCGATATGTCAGTTCTCGACAGCATGATTGTAAACTCTGTATTGCCGTTTCTTATCTCAGGCTCAGAAGTCTGCAGTCTTATTGAATTGTTTTCCAGAGTAAGACCCGAGACTTGCATAAATCATGTTTTTTTTTTTCTTTTTTTTCCTGTGTTCTCATTAAATTAAGCCTGAAAGGTTATTTCTGAGCAGTGCTTCTGGCAGCACAGCCATGCAGTATAAAGATGCCATTATTCTGGTTGGTAGGTTGTGTTTCAAGTAACAGTTTTTGTTACCACAGAAGAAGTGAAACATTCATTTAGTGGGTCCTTTTTAAACTTTTAAAGTAATTGCTTCAAATCTGAATGCATCTGTGTGTGTGTGTGTGTGTGTGTGTGTGTGTGTGTGTGTGTGTGTGTTGTAGACTTTACTGGAGCGAGCTGTTGATTCAGATGTTTGTGAGCCCGCTTACCACATCCAGGATCAATTATTCAGGAAAAAATAAAGGAGCTTTGGAAAATGTCCACTGACAGGCAAAACTGAGGCTGGTGACGCAAACCTCTTAGGGATACTTCATACTTCCTGCCTCTCATTCAGAGTATCCTTCCTGATTGGAAGTCCCCTATACAAACCTAAAAGACTGGTCTATGTAATGTGAAGTTTATCATCCTGCTGGATCATAAATGGCCTTTGTTTTTAAAAATACATCTCTAAATGGAAAATTCCACTGGAAAAAAAATGCAAAAACAACCTGATATGATTTTGTAATTGTTTTAGCTTTTTTTTTACTTCTTGCTCACTACATAGATGTTACAGGCAGTGGATAATTAGCTTATAGGGATCTGTGGAGTTCCGAAATAAAGGGCTTATTTTTGCATCACGTTTTGCATAGTGTGCATTTAAAGCTTATAAGGAGAGATTCTTCTAATTCAGGGCTGAGTGCCCATTGGTGACACCGGTCTCTCAGCAGGCCTGGAAGTAAGAACAAATTATGAGTTTTTTCTCCACCTACATTTGCAACAAGCCTCTTACTGGTTTGCTCTGTGTACATATAAACTACCTGGTAGGTGGCAGCCGCAATGTCCATGTACACAGAACGTCATAAGCAGTCTTAGTCATCGCCACATGAAACTCTGTGACTCAGCTGGTCGTAACAATGATAAACATGCTACTCTTGATGCTTTAGAGCTAGTCTCATGGGGATTTGCAACAGGTTTTGTATATTTATAGTCAGTCATCACACATATACTCAGGCTCAGCTTATCTAATTGTAAGTGATTCACCAGTTCTTCTTAAAGGACTGGGACATTTCTAAGGACTGTTACTCGCAGAATGGTGACGTTATGCTAGAAATAATATTTTTGGAGCCAGCAGAAAAGTAAGAAATTTCAAGATTATGTCCATTTATGCATCAAAACATTTGTCTCATTCTTTTATCTGATTTTTATTTAGCTTAGAAAGGCTTAAAGTTTTTCTTTTTGATGCTTTGGGAATAAAATGTCTTGACTTGCTGATCACAGACAAGGACAAATCAGGGGATAATTAGCTCTCTAACTGATTAATTGGTGGATATCTAGTAATTATTAATATTAATATGTGGTAAGGACATTTATCCTGACAAAATACTTTGGCATTTACTGCTCTGGTGCATTAATTGACAGCCAGACAGTCGATTGCCTGTGTTGTATATTAAAAGTCAGAGGACAGAAAATTGTAAAAGTAGTTTTATCAGTGTTTCACTTGAGGTCTTCTGTAGGTCCTAGTGGGTATTTGGCCTTGATTTCCTTGTTCTAATTATTTAGCCACAGGGATGGCCAAGTGTTCGTAGCACTGACAAGAAATGGTTACATCTGATTACCCGCTGAGAGTTTTTTCTGGTGGTGTCAGCTTGAAATGGGAAGTCAGTGGGGAAGGCTCATTTCAGGCAATCTGGGCAATTACCTCAGGCAATGAGCTACACCTGACAGAGCTCCTCATTTAACTCATTTATATTGTGAGCGTAAGCCACTGCTTGTAGCTTATGCCATTAAATTTCAGTTTTTTACTCCAGATCAGGGACAATTTGATTTTAAAGTTGTTATGTAGGACTGAAGTGGCTCTAAGTTACCGTTAGTTGCAGGTGTGATCAGACTGAATAGAAAATAAGAAGACAGTAAATTGGTTAGAGTCTCTAAGACTCTCCAAGTCTAAAAGAAGTTAGCTTTTAAATTCAACACCTGCATTTCTTACAAGTGTCTCTTTATTCTTTGTCACTTCTAGTAGGGCTGGGAAAGTAATTGATTTTTTTCGATTAATCCAATTTTTTGGCTTTGAAGGATTTAATTTTTGGAAATCCAGATTTCCTTCCACCATTGGACCCATTATATTTTACATATATAAGCGGCTGGTATCTCCTCCACTTTTGGTTTTTCACAAGGTTAATAAATCATAAAGGACTCAGTTGTCCATCTCCAAAGGCGAACCATGGATTCTCTCACGCCGAGCTTACGGGCAGCGGCTCTGTTTCCCCCCTGACTGCCACGTCTTTAGCCCTCAACTTAAAAGATGCGTCATATGAACTTCTTTGTGTTCTTTCCTTGATGAGGGGGTGAGTTTGAAAAATGTCTCCGTTGTGCCTGCTGCTACCATGTTCTAAATGAAAATCAGCACTTTCTTCTTCGATTTCTAATTTTGACTTCCATTGGTCCACTTCCTGCTAGAGAGCCCCCTGGTGGTTGAAGAAAAATCCACAGAAGATTTTCGAAGATTTTGTGAAGAAGATCCCACAAAAATAAAAGCTATTTTTTTCTGTCATTTGTAATTTAATTTTTTTTTTTAGAAAAGAAAGGAAGAAAAAACCCCAGTTAAAATCGGACATCAGTTCCTTTACGAAAAGATCTGAGATTTTATTTGTAATCCAACAGTTCTATTTTCTGAGATTGAAACATGCAGGCTATTCATAGTCAAAATGTTCTAAAAATAAGATCCAAACAATCCCCCCTTCTTTTTTGTTCATGAATTCAAATCAACAACTTTATCCTCTATCGTTGTAAAACTAGTTCTCATTGGCTACTCGCTGCTTAGCTCGAGAGTTTTTCACATCCGTTCTCTCCTGCCATGTGCCTCAGGACGTGACATCTCAACTGCTGAGTCGTTGTTTAATGCTCACGTTTCTCTGTCCTGCTTCATATCTACGGTTCATACGGCTTTAGTCTTGCATAAAAACTAATCAGCTTATAGCGGCGTCATCGACGCATGCATACAGCCACATGCATACAGCCACATGCAGATGCCCTGTAGACAAACACGTGTGACCTTAAGAAGACTACCTGACTGGCATGGCTTAATATAGAAGCTGACTCATTAAAGTTTGTCACTGCCACAGATTTACAAACTGTGACTGTAGTTTCAAAGAGTCCATGTTTCAGTTTACTACACTAATGATAATTAACAACAGGAACCACTGCATGTAGTAGGTCTTTTCTGTCTCCAAATAATAATTATTTTAGGGCAATAACTGCAAATTATGCATAAACACAAAGGGTTTTTGCTTCCCGAGGCACTTCAGTGCAGTACAGTACAGTGCAGCAGGATTCCTTGGCTGATGATGCTGCTTTACTGAGCTGATTTATTTTTGACTGCTATTTATCAAATACTTCCAATGTGTGCTGGTTCATGTAAACAACAAACTGAGTCTACAGAAAAGCACTGGGAACATTAGGACAGAAAAAGTAAATCTAAGTTTAGACTGTTTTTACGTAGGTAGAGTTTGAAATTTAATGTGCATAAAAAGGTCAGCTGAAGTATCTTATCTTTAAAGAGTGAACTGACAGCTGCACTTTTTAATTGTTGTATTATAATGCACAGTATGGTGTAGCTGTGACCCGTTTGGTCTCAAAGATTTGCACCAATTCCTATAATATATTTACATTTATATATAGGAAAGCCTACCTACCCTACAATTTGTGTTTACAAAAATGGAATTTCTTTATATGAAACGTTTGTATCTGTGGCATTTTCTTTTAAAAGTAATGAAAAAAGACATTGGTTCTGCATTGTGCACAGGCGAGCCCTTTGCAGATTCCCCTCTCTCCTTTTTCTTTTCCACTTAATTGATCCCCAAAGCTCTGCACGAGGTGTCAAATCCCACATCATACTGGCATCCCCAGTGTGTTTTTACTGGGGCAGGTGTCATCTGCTAATGCTTTGTCTCACGGGAGAACATCCCCAGACCCAGGCTGTGATTGTGGCCAGGTGCTGTTCAGGTGTGCACTCAGTTTGCAGAGCAGCGTGGGTCACAGGTGCTGCCAGCGCTGCATCCTTTTACCTCGCTGCTGTTCATACCCACACACACGTACACTCTGCAGGCCTTCAGGACATAATGTAGTGGGAACACATGCTGATAATGTGAGTCTGCAGATATATACACATTTATCAGGGCTGAAAGAATTCATTGCATTGATCACAACGGGTCATTTATTGAAATAATTACCAACTAATTTAATAATCAATTGGACTATACAGAATCTAAAACAAGCAAGCACAAACTGTACAAAAAATATACATGTTTTGCATCTCAGATGAAAAAATATGCTCTTCTCAGACCTCCTCAGTGCTTCACCTGTTTCAGATTTGATAACAAAAATCTCTTACTAACAACCTTTTGCTGTTATTAATCGATGAATCCAAATAAATTAACCAGTTAAATAAATCAGTTGCTGAAAATCCCTTGGTAAAGGAGATTGGGCTTTCTCTGTTGCTGCTCCTATTCTCTGGAATAATCTGCCTTTCCAGATTAGATCTTAACACTTATTTGTATTCGTTGGCATTTAATTGAGGCCTGATGCTGTAAATATTCTGTTGTGATGTTTTACATTTTATTTTATTTACTTATTATTTCTTTTGTATTATTATTTTTTCTATTTCTCTTGTCATCAACTTATTCTGTTGTGTTATCATTCTGTTATTACATTTTGATGTAGTTTTAAAGCCGTTTTTAAAGGCGGTATATGAATAAATTTGACATTGACCTTGATAAAAAAAAAAAATAAACAACTCTACATGGTGTTGACGCTAAATCCATGAGAAAAAACTGAAGAGCTTTTCACATGTAGGAAGTATTTTTTTTAGCTGCAGATGCATCCTTTGCTAGAAGTGATCAAGCATGCACAAAAGGAATTATATGACATTGCATTAAAATGTTTATTTTCCTTGTTAAAGAATGAATTAGTTGGTCTATTTCCATTTTATTATGCATTTCTAATATTGTATAAAAAGGCGTAAGGGGTTAATAAAAATAATAGGCCTGTCACAATAACAAATTTTGCTGGACGATTAATTGTCCCAGAAGTTATTGCAATAAACAATAATATTGTTGTTTTGAGACCAATATTACATGGTAACAGGAAAGTAATGCCTCAAACATTAATAATCTTAAATACTAATGAACATTTAATACTGGAACTGGAAGACATTTTAATTATCCAAAATAAATAAACAGAACAGCAGAAAAATACCTCAAATATTTTGTTTTATAAAGTCTTTGTAGATAACATTGTGTTTAAAAAGCTAGTTGAGACCGAAACACCAGCCTGAAGAGTTTTCTAGTCCAGTTTTTGGTAGGAAGACAGAAAAGAGAAAAACAATAAATCGTGCAAATGATAATTGAGCTTGTTTATTGTGACAGGTCTATGTACCAATTGTTTCTGACTGATTAAATGGTCAAAGTAATCAATAGAATAATGGATAACTAAAACAATTCAATGTGTGTGTGTGTGTGTGTGTGTGTGTGTGTGTGTGTGTGTGTGTGTGTGTGTGTGTGTGTGTGTGTTTATAGACAGGCGCGATGTAAGTTGTGTGCTGAGCAAATGAGATGTATGCAGCGCTGTTTAGTTGCTGTAGCCGTTCATTATGCAGAGCTGCTGGGTGTGCTTATCTGTTACTGTGGTCAGTGAAGCGTGAAGAGCTGAAGATGAGCTGAAAGGGCGAAAATCCCATTTCTCCTTCCCCGTGCTGCCCATGCTTCCCACACCCCGCACCGCCTCCATGCTTCCCTCAGCCCGTCTCGGCCCCGCCCCGCCCTCGCCTCCCGTCCTCAGGTCCTGGCCCCCAGCGTGAGGCTGGCGAGCCTGACCAGCTGTAGAGGATCAGCTGTATACTGAGTAATACCCCAAGGGCCGCCTTTCTAAAGAGGATGGAGGAGCAGCAGTGGTATAGCCAAGTTATGATGACATAACCAGTCTTTCAGGAAGCAGCTGCAAGGATCAGAGAGCCATACTCTATAAAATATTATAATAATTGGAAAATGCAGTTTGTTTGAGTTTCTTCTCAGTGTGCTTTTAAACTTTTCTAAAGGAAAGTTGGATTCCTAGGGAAAGGTCAGCCATCTTTGTTAGATTTTCGTAGGTAGTTGCCTATATATGTCTGAAGATGTTAGAAGAAGAGTTTAATTTCTTTTTTCAAAGAACTTTTCTGCTGATGGGGCTTATAAAAAAAGTTCAGTTAAACCTAATATCTGCTTCAGAGACAGGCTGTGCTTCTACCTCCACAAGCTACCCCTTTCTTCCTCCTATCCTCCCTGTTTCCTCCCTCCCTTCATGCTGCCTGCAGCTGTGTTACTGCTGGAGCTCATATAATACAAGTTCAATATTAACAGAATATATTCATAGCTCAGATTTACGGTGGACTCTGTATTTTTCAATTTAGTCTGACATTTTTGGATGCTCTTAACATATTAACAGTTTATTTTGCAAATAGTTTAAAAGATAAAAAAAATGCCTGAGTACGTCTGATATCCGCAGATAATTAAAGTTAGTCGTTCAGTGGGTCTGATTAAATTACATTATCACTGAAGTGTTCTGTAGTTTCAGGTTTGAATCACTTCAGAACTGGAAAGAGAGCAATTTATTTCAAGTATTCATTACTTTTAATTTTGTGTGTCAAAAAATTTGATTACATGAGACCAATACAAGATGATCTTAAATGCACAAAGCCTAATTCGGTCTGCACAAACATGGGGAAGGCTGCTGACATCCTCAGCAGATAGTCATTGATACGCGCCACAAGCACAGTAAGTCACAAAAGGTAATTACTAAACTCTGGTTGTTTAGAGTCCAGGCATATTAATGGAAAGTTGAGTGGAAGGAAAAAGTCTGGTGCTGTCATGATGGGGTTGGTACAACACAGAAATGATAAATAAACACAGGTAACCTACAGAGGAGTCTAGGCTGCCATCTTGTTTGACAAACATGTTTTAAAGCTTCTATTTATTCTGACTTTGAATTCAGGTCAACTCTACCACAAAATATAAGGCTAAGATTTTTTTCTTTTTTCATGACAAGAATGAAGCCATAATGTTACTAGAATACTGTCATAGTGCAAGAATAAAATCATAGGACAGTTAAAAAGGAACAAATTTTAATATTATCAGAATAAAGTCATAATATTAGGAGAATTAAGTAGTAATTTTATAAGAACACAACCCAAAAAATAAGAAAAGAAATCAAGGCTCCAAACCTTTTTCTTATTAAAACTACTTTTTTCTCATTATTTTAAGATGTTCTTATAAAATTCCATCCTTTATCTGCCAATATTATGACTTTATTCTTGTCTTATTTTGACTTTATTGTCCACCTTATTCACACTTGAAAGAATGATTGAAGTAAAACCCACTTTTCTGTGTGTCATTTCTTTTTTCTTTTAGAAAAGAAAGCTTTAATTTTTATTGAATTGAAGTCAGAAATTGTATCTGTTATGAAGACAATCAGATTTTATTTTTATGTCACACAGTTCTAAGACAAATCCAGACAAAAGCGGGATGATAAATTTATGGTTAGACGCTCCCTAAAATACTTTCTAAACCGGGTTGAAAAGGTGGGAATGACGTCCTCACATCAATCTGTCCAAGATGGAAAACTTGGACAGGATGAATTTTGTAAAGCTTACTCTGTGACATGCAGCCTCGGTTGTCGCCTCTTTAGTCTGGTAGTGTTGGTGAACTTTCTTTCCCAGTTCTCTCCGACTCCCACAGCCACCACTGCTTGTCCTCCTGGGTACATGCTGGGTGTACTGGCAAGCAAAATACGAGATAATGTTCCCCTCCCCTCTTTTTTGCTCTGTAGTGGATTGTGATTGGATAATGAAATGCAAACATTTGTTTCGCCTTTACTCCCACTTGACAATGCCTGACATTTTCTCCTACGCTGGCACAGCCCCGACAGTGTAAAGTGTGGGAAGTGAAGAGAGAAGCACGTCTCTGTGAGACTTTAAAGCCAAGGATATGGGGGTGGTTAGGTAGATTTTTATTTGGTTTTTATCAACTTAAAACCAGCAAGACTGTCTTCAGTGGTTGCTCTAGTTTTTACTCTCCCGCTATGCCAGATCATCAAAAGTTTCCCCCCCTTCTGGCTGGTTGGATGTTTTATTTAGTGCAGCCTTGTGCTCTTAAACTCCAGACCGCTCAGGGTTTGCGCGGGATTTCGTGTAAGAAAATATGCCCACAGTGCTGTGAGTCGAATCAGCATTCCTAACCCATGTGTGCATCCTTCCTCGTCCTTCACCTCTCTTTAGCTCTCCGTTGTTTTGCTGCTCAACAGTTGTTTGGCATCTAATACCAAACATTGACTCATTCTTTGATGTTGCATGCCGTCCTGATTCCAACAGCCAACAGGGAGACATTTCTGCAGCTTGTTAAACACGCTCTGTTTCTCTTTTTTTCCCCTCCTTTTTCTTCCTTTAAAGCAATCTCACAACTTGACAGGGACGATGGCACTGAGCTCGTGAGATGCAGGAGAGCGTGTTGCGGCGGCAGCATCCGTTACAGAGCTGGCGCTCGCATGTTGGGAGACGTTATTAGGGAGCTCATTGCCTTTCTCCTCTGAGAGAATGGATGCGTGATTATGAAGTCATCAGCTTTGAACCAGCGTGGCTACAGAGGAGCACCCCTCCTCGCGGGTCCTCGGGGTGCCATTGATTGGTGACCATGTGTTTGTGCCTGATAGACTGTGAAATGGTGTGTTGCTGCACGGCTGTGTCACACCTGCGTCCCACCGAAGTGATTGATTGGTTTGGTCATGTGGAATGTTCCCATCTGGTCCGCAGTAATGCATTTTTTTTCCTCGTTTGTGAATAACAAGCACCGGCGGGAGAGCGGTTGGGATCGGAAAACGGCAAAGGCCAAGCGAAAACATTTTCCCCTGTCCACCTCCCCCGTTTCTTCCCCTCCTTCTTTTTACGGAGTTAGAAAAAATTCAAATAGTCCGAGCCGTGGCACCTGATAATCCTGGGAGGGGATAAACACAATCAGGAGATCCACTATTCCTCTCTCCCTCTCTCTTCCTCTCCCTCTCTCTCCTCCTCTCTCTCTCTCTCTTCTGTGTTGCGATGGATTTTAGGAGAAAATAAACAGTTTAGCTCCAGATACTGAAAACCATATTTACCAAAATGTTGGACGTATGTGATTTTGCTGATTGCGCCATCTTGTTTTGATTAGTAGCCTGATTTATAAAAGCGGTGGCGTTTATTTCCCCATGAGCCTAATGTGTTATCCTCTTTCTTATTCCTGTGTTCTTCCCAGTTTGATTTCTCTTAATCCCAGTCCCTTGCCTTTAATTGATCTATTCATTTCACCTAATGGCTAATTACACATCAAGCTGCATGAGCAGATACATTCATCATCCGAGTACGTAATAATCAGTGACATTTCAACAAAGAAAAAAAAAATAAATATGCAAATAAGAACTCATTAACATTTGCTCTTGCTGCTTTGAATAATGTCACATGCTGAGAGGGCTGCACGCAGAAATTGATGTCGAGCTCAGGGCAGGAGAGCCATGTTTCCTCGGTGTTTTGTTGCTCCGTCGTGCTCCTCTATCCCACTGTTGTTCCTAATGCCGAGCTGCAAACATTCTTCCGACAGGCAGGGAGGAAGCTGATATGATACAGTGCCCCTCCGCCCCCTTATTTCCTCATCCGCGCCGCTGACCTAACCTCTAACCCAGCCAGCTTTTACTTACAGTGGAGAAGAAAAAAAAGAAAACCCGAGGGGAAGCATCAAACGGCTTTGACAGAGTAGATGTATACAAACTCTTAAAAGGGAAACAAAAGGAGGCATGTTAAAAGGTGTGATGAAAAGGCGAATGAGTGAGTGTGCATCTGATGTGTCTTTGGTTGCCAGAGGAATGCATTAGTAACCATAGAGCCTGTCTAATTTTACTTCCAACGCAGCCAGACACACCGAATCCTGAACTTTATACAGTGGAGATCTCCCTGGTCTTCATATTCCAGTCTTTTCCATGGATTCAGAGCTCCTTCAGATTAAGTGCTAAAAACTTTTCTCTTGTTGATGTTTTGCGTCCCGTAATGATCTAATTATAGGAATAATGTTATGCAGTAATGTGCCATGAATCTCATCAGACTGGAACATAAGCTCCAGACATCAACACCAAACACATAGTTAATCAGAAAAAACGAGAAACAAGTGAGCTGGTGCATGGTGAAGTACATTTGGTTTCTACATTAACAGCATACAGCCATTCAGTATCTGGTGTTTGTTGTCACGGTCTTGGCTTTCCTTGGAGCAAGGAAAATACGCTCATTTCTTTTGGATGGAAAAATAGGCCCTTGGAATGCATCTGAGAGGCAGTGAAGCACGCTCATTAATTGGCCAAGTTTTGTGGCAATGGTTTCGAATTGATCCCGGCGGACGGTGAGGTCACCGCCGCTCACATTGTCAAAATAAGAACTAAACAGAGCATCATGCTGCGCTGTTCTGCTGCTCTTTGATCAGTAAGGATGTGATCTATGAGGAACTGGCCAGCTTGGCTTTTTATCTGGAAGGATTTCATCTAAAGCTATTGTTGTTAATTCAATGCTGATGGTCAACGAGGCTTTTCTGGACACGAGCTTGTCCAATCTTAACATCTGTGCTCTGTTTTCTGTGAAATCAAATTCAAATCAGACCAAAAGCTTTTGATGATCACAGACGATATTAATGGGCGGTGATGTGATCGAGCAGGGGTGTCGAACTCAGTTTGATTTTGGGCCAAATCAACCATTTGAATGTTCTTGAAGGGCTCGTTGTGCCAGAATGTATTGATCGAACCCATTAAAGTATTAAAATATCAATAATTGTTTCAGCATTCGGTAAGCGTTCCTTCAAATTAAATAATATTGAACGTCTTTTCACACTAATTTTGTATCACAGATTTTGTGGTGCTAATTTAGAAATATTTGTAAGGATTTTTTAGATTTTTAATTTTTTTTGCTAATGTATGATTTTAAATGTGACTTTTTATTAAACGCTGCACCTGTCACGGACTGCAGCTCGACATCGAGCAAGGGTGAACCTGCAGTCACGTAAATTCAATATTTTTGGCCAATTTTGAGAATATTTCAGTAAAATCAGAAAAAAAATGTGGGAATCTTTTGATTTTTGTTCTTTTTTTTTGTTGTGAATCTTGCAGATTTGTGAAAAATTGGAAGGACTTATTGATGCAATTTAGAGTCCGGAGGGCCACATAAAAAGCTTCGGCGGGCCTGATTTGGCCCCCGGGCCTCGACTTTGACACAGTGCGAAAATATAAACTTGATACTGAGTAAAATATGCAACAGTCAATGTCATTTTTGATGCTGCAGAAACATGTTTTGATTGAGTATAACAAAAATTTTATATTTACATACATATAGAAAAAGTCTTATTTCAAATGGCAGAAAAAGTGACAGATCCAGAAAATAAGATCTTTAGGCATTTATATTGGGTTATAAACACCAAAAAGAATATGATAAACACAACTTTCTTGTTTGTCAT
This sequence comes from Poeciliopsis gracilis, assembly GCA_911649635.1. Lineage (NCBI taxonomy): Eukaryota > Metazoa > Chordata > Actinopteri > Cyprinodontiformes > Poeciliidae > Poeciliopsis > Poeciliopsis gracilis. The sequence goes on along the minus strand of CAJVRI010001179.1, from coordinate 9,869,641 downwards.
GTAGGATGGTAATTCATTTTTTATTGAGTTTCTTTAGTTTCAGTTTTGCTCTCAACAGAGTTGTTTCCTACCCACTTCTATACTTGCTACACATTATATTTAGCTCATAATAAAGTGCTGTTTACATCACTATGACACGGTGGTGAGCATAGACTCCCTTCTGCAGTGAGATGCCTCGCAAGCATGCTCACACCTTCACACCTTTGAGTGATATGCTAATTATCAGGCTCACAGAGCGTTTTCATCTGAACTCATGAAATCTTCTCCCCTCGTGAGATTACATTTCATTTGAACACGGACATTCTAAGTGATGGTAGGCTTCGTACAATTTATTTGATTGATTACGACTGCAGTAATTAAAGCGTTTTAATCATGGTAGTTTCTGTATTATCTGCCCATTCCTGATGTTTTAGGGACGACAGTGAATTTTACTTCCCGTCAGCGCCCGCTCGCAGTTTAATTAATAGTTGTGTGGCAGGAAAAGAAAAACACATGCTTGGTTCCTTGAACAAATAGGCCTCTATGAGACATAATAATAACAATATTAGTGTTGCTCTTGTTGTGATGCTGTGATCTCACTGGCCCGTTCAGAGGAGGGAAAACAGAACAAGCCTGTAACATGTGAACAGACGCAGTCTGCTTTTAGCTCCTCTTCCCTTACAACATAAACAACCCACTCTTAATGAGCTGATTCAAGCCTGAACATTTAAATTGTTTAACATTTAACTTCAAACATTTTGTTTTCGCCAAACGCCGTTTATCATTGTGACCTATTTTGCTCACCGTGAGTTACAGCAGCTGAGCATCAGACAGGAGACTGTGTCACTGCGAGATATTTTATTCAGCTAATTTAGGCTCTCTGCTTTGGAAGTGACCAAGCCAGCAGTATGCTCCACTTGATGTATCACTTTGTTCTACTTTACCCCTGCAGCACGAACATATATTTTCCTGAAATTTGTGAGCAGATTTCTGTAAGCAGGTGGATGAAGCAGACAGCTTTAAACATCAAATTACAAGAACCTGGCGTGAAAAGTAGAGAGAAACCTTACTGGGGTTTCTCTTTTCTTTCAGTACTTATTTTCTTTGGTGATCTCTGTAAATGTTTTGGGGATCGGAGCGCTGATGAATCAGTTTTTTTAGCGGTTGATTCATGAGAAATTTAGCATGAACAGACTCAGAGTTGTGAGATTCAGCAGTCTGTTTGCCATGCCCTTTTTTCCCCCACCCTGGTATTTATTACAAAGATCTGCACTAATCTAAAGCAGCTGTTAAAAGAAACGATTTTTTGTGATTTATTTCATTTGAGAAAACTGTTGAAAAGCCTTCTATTAATAACAGAATTAAAGTTAACTAAACAAAGGCTTTACGGTTTTTATTTTTTGATTATTTGAGCTCATACAGTTGAACAGATGATTGCCAGATTTAAAAGTTTTGCATCACTGCAGGTATTAAGTTCTTGAAAGATGTCATGTTAAAACACTTGAGCTTGCTTGATAAAGAACTCCTCAAGTATAAAGATAGCCAAAAAAAAAACAAAACTTATTTTTCTTTCTTATTTTGTTCTTGGTTAAGTATGCACATGTTTTCTCTGTCCTGGTTGTTTTCTTGTTTTTAAAGGCTGTTTGAAATAAGTAAAAATGTAAATGTTTTTGTGCTAGAATGCAGTTGTGGTGAAGACGGAGGTCACACCCAGCTGGCTCTAATCTGAGCTGAAAGGAAACCTGGCGCTGCTGTAGCGTTCACTCAGCTCCATCTGAAGTGATGAGCTCCAACGCTAAAGCCAAAGGATCAGATTAGATTATCTGAAAAGCTGAACTTCTTACCCGGGGTGACTGTTAAAATTAGCAATTTGTGGAAATTAGCAATGGATAAATTGAAAATGTTTTGTTTTGTTTTTTTTACTAAGAGCCTTACATTAAAATATAAGTAGATATATATATATATATATATATATATATATATATATATATATATATATATATATATATATATATATATATATATATATATATATATATATATATTTTATTTTTTTTATTTTTGCTGTGATGAAAGTCCAAAAGACAGTTAAGCCTAAACTAATTTATGGCAATGACATTTACATTTAAAATTATTTTCAGTCAAGCAGTAAGTTTATTTCTGTTTGGAAATGAAACAGGCATTTTGCAAAAATATTGTAAAACAATATGTTTATGTGAGAATCAGTTTTAAAAATGTATGTATACTGAGTTAAAGATACCAAATAATATGTTTCTCAGTAATCAATGAAATCCTCAATATCTTTTCTGAACAGCTTTTCGCATATTGTTTTTGGCTATCGGGTTTGCTCAGCTGTTCCATAAAAGCTTCTCCTAATTCCCTCAACATATTCTTACTCCTGTCTAAAGCCAAGAAAATACTAACCACTCATCAACTTGTTTTGCACAACCCGTTTTTAGAATATGGAGTCATCTCTTTGATTTAGACTTTAACTATGTCAAACTAATTTCCCAAATTTTATGCAGCCAAGCTTGTTCTTCTTTAAAAAGGCTTTTTTTTTTAAAGTTGAGATCTGAACTGCTGCTTTATTGCATTAGCTTGTAGTCGATGTCTGTGTTTTCACATCTGTCTGCTTGCTGGGCCTGAATTACAACAGTGTGCATCAATTATTCATATCAAAACCAGTGTGTGTGACAAAACACATGCTGGCAATGAATATTTAACTCCTGCACTTGAGCAGACCTTGTTTCTAAAGAATGAAAAATTATTCTTACTGGACCACTTTTACATATCAGACGGAAAGTAAAGAAATTGAAATTCTCGTCACAGGAGATGTTTCATCATCCTGCCATTATAGCAAACGTTGGTGGTAACCGACAACTTAATCCTATTTCCTTTCGCAAGAGCAATGGCTCAGAACAGTATCGCATTATTGTTAGAGGAGAAGCAGCTTTGCCAGTTAAACCATCTTCCCTGATTTCCTCAGCTTCCTGCGTCCCCAGAGACGGTGCGCACAGATGCAGAACAACTGTCTCCTTCAGGAGCGCTCAGATAAGCACAAGTGGATTCTCTTAGACGTACCTGTGTTCACCTGCGCTGGTGGAAACAGGGCTCAGATCAGTCACTGTGGAACAAAAGATCCAGGCTATGCATGTTTTTTAACGCACAGAAAAACCATATTTACCGCGTCCCCAGAGTACACAGAGTTTAGTTCCAGGGTTTGCGTCTGTGCTTGTAATATTTGGAAGTCTGACAAAAAATAATGCACGATGGTGTTAAAGTTATTCATCATTCTCCCTGAGGAGCTCTCATTTGTTTATTTGTTTGTTCTTCTAGAGGAGTAAAACTGCTGAGTTTGGATGTTGTGATGTGTGTGATTCATGTATATTCTGCGCTCGGATTTTTATTTCTCCCCTGACGGCTGCTTGCTAGCTTTCCGTTAAGCCGTGCAGACTGGACGTGACACTGATCGAAGGACTCTGACAATTGTTACTCTCTTAATTAATTCACTGAAAACATCTTTTGCATGCTGACATCGCCATGAGTCATTGCACTTCTGCTGAAGGATGAGATTTTTTTTTGCATGCATTAGATTATTTTTAGTATATTTATGCTATGTATATGTGAGAGGTAAAGGAGAAAAAGCTGAGTTCACTTTAATGTGATTTATACATTTGGCAGGAAACTTTTCCATCAGACTGGGACATTTGTCTCCAAAGTAAAAAAACAGAAATGTATTATTAAATCCAGATTGGCATCTTCTTCTTTCTTTTCAGCTTTTATAAGCTAAAGGTCTAATATGTGGGAGTAATGGCACAATACTGCACTGGAACTATTTCAATAATCTAAGCCGTAAGACTCATTTAGCTGCTATTTAGATTGCAGAGTGAAATATTTTGCCTTAATTTATGTAAATTTTTATACGGTACTAAATTAAGCTGCAAAATTTGGTTTCTCAAAAAAGTAGAATACCACACAAAGTTTGCAACAGAAATGTTATGTTAAAACTCTATTAACTAATTACTTAATAGCATTAAATTAAGCTCAATAACTGCCCCATTCTGATGATTAATGTTTCTGAAGGAGTTTTCATAATCCATTTTGTTTTCGGTTTTGGTGGTAAGTGTTTCTTTTTATTTCCGTTTTATTTTTGGATGTTTTAAAAATCTTCCAATTCCAATGCTGAGTGTTCTTTACCAAATTAAAGTTTATTGGTGTGGTTGCATTTTTATGCTATTATCAATAAATCACTTGAAAAACAACAACAATAGTATAGTTTATTGGTATAATTACTGGGGCAATTTATCCCCCAGTAAAATTTGTTATTGTGACAACAACACAATTACAAGCTGTCCAGTAAAAGCCATTAACAAAACAAGCCAGAAAAGAGTTTTTATCCAAGGAGGATGAGGGAAATGTTCACAGGCGACAGAGATAACTGCAGCCTTGAGACGGTTGTTGATCAGAGCCCAGCTGATGTTGTTTCACTTTGTAAGTCCAAGGCCAGCGCCGCTGCGAACCAGGACATTTCAAAGCACTTCATGATCCCCTCTTCTGAAAACTTTTATAGAGAACCAGCAGGACCCAGTACCTGCCCACACTGCCAGAAGTACTAAAGACCAAGCCTGACAACAATGCTGCTATTGTGCAAAACCACATTCAGATTTTATTTCCATCCTTTGTGTTGTTGCAGGTAAAACTGAGAGGGCTTCGTTTCTTGGCTATGGGAGAGAGCCTGGAGCATCTGGTTGCCAGGTAGGTTTCATAGACAAAAACATTCTGCTACTACAATGAAGCCTCTTTAAATCAAGAGATTTTTACTCTTAGCTGTTTTGGTTTGTCTGTTCAGAGAAAACAACTGTAAGGGGTTAATCTCAGAGCAATAATGTGTGTTGAAAACAAACTCAGTGATGAGTCAGATATTGTTGCAGCTCCTCTAATACAAACCGAGCGGTTTGGTGAAAAAGGAGCTACTCTTATGATACTGCTGTAAACTGGAAGTTCTTACTTCTTCCTAATAAATAAAATTTAGTAGAAGAATTTAGAAAAGAAATTTCAGGTAAATAATTTGCGGCTTTTTGTTAAACAGGTGACGGGCAATCTGTTCAGAATCCCAAAACGGCTTCTTTTGAGAGGAAAATCGAATTAGCTTAATCTGATTGTGATAACGACATTGATTTCAATCAAACTTAGTTTTCTGGACACCAACAGATAAATACTATTTGTAGACAAAAATGTGAAAAGATGGTTGCTAGGACTGCTTTTACAAGATATTCATCATAGCTTTAAATCAGCTATAAACTCCCTCAAGCTGCAGGTTATGTGTGATCTTTACAATCTTCTTGCTGTTAGTTAAGTTGCTTTGCTTAATATAGTTGAATATAATTGATAATATGAACTAAAGAAGAATTAATTAACTCAAAGCATGAGTTAAAATTCGCCAAAGGTTTTGTTTTTGACAGAAACTAAAATGTTTGACCTTCATTTAAATTTTTCACAAAAGAAAGTTTTTGTTTTTATAACTTAAGATAACTTGTGTTTACCTAGCAGCTCACGGCAACATGAGTTGTATTTAAACATTTGCTTGCTACAGTTGAAGTAATACATAATTTGTTTGCACTTCCTCTGTGAGTTTGTTTGGTCCAGATGGATGAACAGTAAACACAAATTTAATCAGGCTCTCTTAAACTTGTTTTTTCTTTTTTGTTTGATTTATTCTTTTTTTATTTGGTTTGTGTTGTTTTCTCCTACCATAATAAAAGTCGTATATCTGCTGGGCTCTTGGCAGAGCTGGAAGAAGAGAGTGCTGTCTTAAACTGTCATATATCACTTCACTAAAACTCTTTCTGTTCCTTTCACATCGGCTTTTCTATGATACGTCTGAGATTTTTTTTTTCCACACAAAACTCAGCTTTTGCAGGTTTATACTCTTCCAAGCTGTGAAAATGTGACTCCTGGTTTCTCCTCTTCTGTTGCCTGTCTCTCTGCGAGGTGAACAATTTGCAGATAATTGTATTAAATTTTAATTCACCGGAATTTGGAGAAAGATATTCCTCAGGATTTGCTTTTTGTTCAGCTGGAAGTCCAGAATAGCAAATCAGGAGATTCCTCACTGTCCTGGAAACAAAGATTTGTTTGAAACCTGTTTGTTGTTGTTGTTGTTTTTTTATTCCTGTTTTTTCACACCATGTTGTGTTTGCAAACTTGCTAATCCTGACTCCATTTTGTCATGTTTCAACTACAAACTTTATTATATTTTTTCGGATTTTATGGTGATTGTTTTTGCTCTGGACTTCATCTGAACCTTTCTGTTATGTTTATATGATTTCATATAAATCCTCCTGTTGGAATCTGAACCTCTGACTCAGTCACAAGTTTCTTCATCTGACAGGTTTTCTTAAATAAATAAATACAACATTTTTGCTTGGGAGTTTCAGAGACATGTTGTCAGTAGTTCATAGAATAAAAGAACAAAGTTCATTTTACTCAAATATTTACTCATAAACAGTAAAAAACTGATCATTTTTAGTGGTCTCTTAATTTTTTCCAGGGCTGTATTATCCCCCCCAAAAATTCAATAAAGTTTGTTGTAATATGACAACTTGTGAATTAAATATGAATGCCCTTGCAAGACACTTTCTATTTAAAACTTATTAAAATGAAAAGCCTTTTCTTTGAAGTGCGTATGATCACCGTGTCAGACCTCAGCCGACTCGGCACACTTATCCTGTTTTCAAGCCAACTACTACACATCACTCTGAATAGTACTTATTCCCATGATCCTTACTCTCTACAGCAGATTAGTCTGATTAGACCAAGCCCTTAAATGGCCGCTTAACCCAATTTGTTGAGGCTGTAGGGGGTCAAATATATTCGTGGCAACATGACGTAGAGATGCTTTAAAAGCCACTGCAGTTGAATTTGTTTTGGTCTTTATAATCTTATAAGTATCTATATTTTTGCGTTACTTATGTTATTGTCGTTGTGTGTGGGTTTTTTTTTTTTTACCTTTCAGGCGTCTCTCAGGCCAGATGCAGCTTTGACTAGTCCCAATTCTGTGACTACGCCTGGGAAATCCACTGCTCCGTTTTACTCCTTCAATGCAGCCAATCCCAGAAGACGCTCTCTGCAAGACGCTCCCCCCATCGGTTAGTCATAACGACTTCAAAGAAACCTCTGAAATGTCTCGTAGAAAAATATAAAGCAGATCTTAGAATAATATTTAAAGTTTCCGAGACAGCGTAGGTTTTAATGTATACAATGTTGAAGTCTGAAGCTTTTAAAATGTTTCTTATTTATTCCACTACTAGTCTAGAGAAGTGTTTATCAACACACTGCGCTCAGGGATGCATGTACAGTAAATCTCAGTGCCCTGGTTTACAAGCAGGCAGCTGTGTAAAGCGGTAAAAAGCACTGCTACCTTTTATAGCTGCACTTATTGATAAATTACTGTTGAGGCTTATAAAACATACAGAGAAAAATCTTAAGAAAATTACAAAGTAAAGCTAAAAATAGGCCTTTAAGATGACAGAGAAAGCTATGTAAATAAAGTGTTTCAGGATATTTAATATGCCCAAAAAAACATCTACTTGCCAATTTCCACAATTTCCAGAATAATGAGAACGAAAGCTGAGTTTAAGCTCTACCTACATTTTTCTATTGGACAGAGATCAGAACATGTAAATAAATCAGTCATCGATCATCCCTACTCCACGTTACTGTTGTATCTAAAGTATCTTTTGTTTGTTCTTGTTACAGTCATAATGCATCCGTAGTTTCCTCCTCAAAACAAGTTCTGTTTTTGAGTTGTTTTTTACGTCTTTTTGTTTTTGCTTTTAAATGAATCCGTGCGCTTTCATCTTTTCACAGATCCACTACAAACAAAAAAGGTTCGCAAGGTCCCTCCTGGCCTGCCTTCATCTGTGAGTGGAAGATCGTCTCCCTCTCATATAAATAGATTTCACAGTGAGCCTACCTGAGCAAACACACACACTTCTTTTACTGCTCTCCCTTTCCACGCATGTACACAAAGAGCCGACTTGACATCCGCTCTACACGTCAGGAAATTTTGTCTTGTTTGTTCGCTTTGTTTGACTGTGACACCTCAGGGATGTTTGTTGTTTGCATTCTTGTTGTTTAATCTTAACATGCAAAGGTCTCTGTTGGAAACACCCTTTTCTGTATGTATTTAGCTTTTTTGTGCAGGCTTACATGCATCAATGTGTGCGTGTGTGTGTGGACCTCGAGGTGATTGATTTTCAGTGCTGACCTGTCACAGGCTAGCTTCCTCACAGCCTCTCCTGGGAGAAGGAGAGGCTGTCAGCGCGGATCCCCAGCTCTGCTCTTTTGATGTTTAATTAGTCATTACGTGGCTGAACAGGAGGACAGACAGAGATTAATAGCACAGAATATCTGAAATTTCTATTGGTAATGATCCCGGTGGAGCAGAAACCATTAGGATGCAGAGAAGTGTGGAGCTCAGCTTGTATTCGCTTAGACAGGGGGTGTTGGAGTTCATTAATATGCATAAATCAGTAAGTCAGATGTTCATTGTTAAAACCCCGGTGGTTTGGTGAAGAATTTTATTAAGCGTTTTCTTAAATTTTCTAGAACTTACAGAGAAGAATGAGATTTTTTTTCCATATTTAATAAGAGGCAAGTACTTCGCCAAAATCCTCTTTTTTCATCTCCTTAAACAATGACAGACTTTCTTTCTGATTTTTTTCTTTTTTGGGATGAGGGAGTCTGAGATTGGATTTGCCTTTCAGGGCTCTGATAATCGTCACTTCTTCTACCGCTGTTCGTCTGAAATTAAATATGGAACAGGGCACCGAGCATAAAGGGGCGGCTTGTGTTTTGTTTCTGGATTTGTGTTTGAAAAGAAGTTTGTCGGGGCATGAGGGAGCGTCCCGGTCCCCGGCAGAGGCAGGAACGTGAGCTGCCGCCTTCTTAACTAAGTGATATATTTGAGGCCTTGTCAGGCGGAGGGAGGGAGGTAAAGAATGGCTGCCTCATGGGTTACATCTCTTTGTTGTGTAAATGGACGCCGGGCTTTTATTTGTCAGTACTTAACACATGGGCGCAGGTGCGGTTCTGTGACTCATAAGAGTACAATCAAGCAGCACAATGCTGGATGGGGAGAAACAGTGACAGAGCATGGGATAAAATACAGCTCCTTCTTGTCACTCCGCACCGCTCAGAAGATAAAGCCAGGAGCTTGGAGGAATAATCCCAGTTAGTCTTTGATCCCATTTGAAAGAATAAAGATTGCACTGTTGAATAACCCGCTATAGATGCCTTATATGCTGCTGACAGAGAAAGCAAAACTTCAATCTGTTTTCTGTAGATGGCAGAAGTGGGAAGCGTCTAAGCCAGAGGTTTTCTGGTTGCGTTTTTGCTGTTGCCGTCACTAGAAGCAAAGGTGAGGCGTTTAAGTGCAAGCTGTATGTGGAGGGTTGGTTTATCAGCCGTAATCTGTGTTTGTACTGCCGGCAGCGATACGCGGAGCAGCGAAGGTGATGTTGAAGAAGTGCGAAGGGGAAGGCGCACCTGGAGCCTGATCTGCTGTGCCAGAGGCAGCTGTGTGAGGAGCCTGCAGCGTACCTGTAAAGCATGAATGCAGCTGCACATGCCGCTGAAAGCTTCTGCTGGTGTAAGCAAACTCAAGGGCCCCAGCAAAGACCTGAATAGCTGGGGTGATTTAAAAAAAAAAAAAAAAAAAAAAGATCAACACAGTGCTTCCTATCATTATGTCTGCTGCTGGGAATTTTCCTATTTATTTATTTCATCCTCAAATCCCCCCACAACCCTTCTTTTTTTTATCCGGCTTGTATTCTTGCTCCTCATGTCTAAAAATAATTTCCAGAGTTTAAATCAGATGAGCGTTTGCAAGTTGCAAGCAGAGGCTTGATGTGTGTTTGTGCGTCTGCTCATGTGTTGTGTGTGTGTGTGTGTGTGTGTGTGTATGTGCATGCGTGTACACTCCATGATGAAGCTGAATCAAAATATTTACAGGAGCACATCCTCTGTGCACTTAGTTTTTGACACTGCAGCTCACCAGGTTGTGAAGACTATCTAGACAGGCCAGCTGGTGATTGCAAACAGTTAAATGTTTATGGGTTTTTTTCATCATATACACAGAAAGTCTCCTCTTCAAGCTGCACACATACTTTCCTCTGTGGTCTGATGTTGCTTGGAAACTTTGGATGTAGCGATGGCTTTAATTCTGAGATCAATTTGTTTATGTGAAAAAGCTATACAAAGCACAAATCCTTTCGTTTTTATTACACGAGATTACTCAGCTATAATTGGCTCCCTGAAATTGTTGGGCTGCATAAACTGAGCACCAGGAGCGAAGGACAGCTTGCTGTCGGTGGACAGATGAGAGGCTGCGCTGAAGGATGCTGACGGGCAGCTGCGTGGGCACCTGCCTTGACAGGACTGAAGGAAAAGGAGGAGAGAAAGCGTTTTGTAGCTCGTGGGGGAAAGTTGCATCTTGTAGGATATTTATGGGAATCTGCAAGGGCACGATCTGTATGTGTGTGTTCGTCTATGTGTCAGCTTGTTTGTGTAAACAGTGTATTTTTTTTTTTCTCCCCCTTGTCAGAGGCGTAGCGTTTTGATGTGACACTTCCTCCCTGGCTTTGGTGACGCTATAGCTCCAGGATAAGAAAAAGAAAGTGGTGGGTTGAGATTCCTCTGCCCTCGGGGAGTTTTGCAAGCGAGAACCCTCAGAGTGGATGACAAAAAAGATTGACATTTGCTTTTGACAGATCACTCAGACACCCTTGTTTCTCAGAGATTTGTACTGTGTGAGCTGTAAGAAAGGAAGTGTGCTCAAGGCTCTGAATCTTAAGACCTAGAAATGTTCCTCGCAGTGCTGTCTTCTGCATGACATTCAAACAGCTTGCCTGTCTTCCCATCAGTTTGTCTTTAACAGCTGAAAAACAAGAGATAACAACAACACACGGCAGAAGAAACCTGATTTATCTGTTTTTGGAAGATCGGGAGGATGTTTTTTTGGTTTCTGGTTTGAAGTACAGCAGGGTGGGACTGTAAAAGAACAGCTTGGTGTTAAATTAGATGTCCTTTAACTGTATAGTCACAATAAGGGCCTAAATAAAATGAACTGGTCTGTTTTCAGAAACATTGAGAAACTGAGAAAAGATCAACATTATTACATATTTTACTATAAGCTGTTTCACTAACAATCATATCTAGTTCTAGAAGCACCTTTGCATATATTTAATGATAAAAACAAGTTTAGGATATTAAATGAAACATTAGCATAATAATAATAGTACTAATTCAAGCAATATTAATAAAAAATCTAAGATAAAATCAGGTATCTTCTTTTTTTATCCTCACTTTATTTTCCTGACTGATTTAAGTTTTTCAGAAAAGTTAGATCAATTAATCTTTGATTTATTTTGCAACATGTTGAGCTCTCATGCTTTATTATTAAGCCTTAATATTATTAATAATTTTTTGATTAATTGTTTAATGTAAACCATTAATTGTCTGCAGGAAAATATTTTACTTGCATTTGTTTTTACAATAAACTTGTAGTGCATTCCACCGCATACATCAAGTTAGACTCAAAAATGTAATTTAATATAAATATATTATTTATCCAGTTGATCCGACTCAACTGGATAAAATCAGCCTCAGTTCAGTTACAATTGAGATGCTAAAGGAAAGAAATCAGTCCTATTACACTCTTAATTTAAAATGTAGTCATGAAAACAGCAATTTGTATTTATCAGCTGTAGGTGATATTTTTGAGTGTGCATCGTTTAGATATTAACATGATATGCATAATTAAATGTGATTTCAACTGGAAGCAGGTAAATTAGTTTCGTTTGCAGATCAACACATCCAGGAATAAAGTTAAAATTCAAATTGAAACAAACATCTAAACTTTAAACAACTAAACAAATTAATCGCAGATTCACATTTTTCTTATTTATTTTAGAGAATTGTTTAAACGAGGAAACGAGGTGTAGCGGTGCATCTTGAATTTTGAGAGTCTGATCTTGATATCTAAGTTTAAACATGTTACTTTCATTAATTGTATTAAGTTTAATTCAAATATTTGTTATTTATGTCGTTTTATAGCAGATTTATAGACACTGTCTGTGGCTCTTTGTCGACATTCCTTAAATTTTATTCATATTTGCTGAATTATTATAATGTAATGATCCTTAGAAGGATTTTATGGCCATTAGAACATTATGCTACTAGCAACTAAATCTGGACAATTTGCACAACAGACTGAGCTGGTTTTTATGAGTCAAGACTCACAATACAATGTAAAAGCAAAAGACGTCCACTCACATGCTCAGGTTTTACATCTGGCCCTATTGGATACTAAAATATTTTAATTTAAATACTTTAGCGCTGGAGTTAGATTCATTAATATAGGAACGAGCTTAACAAGCAGCGCTGTGCAAGTTAAAGTCAGGAAGTCAAAATGATTTTATGCATGAATGCCAATGTGATCATCTTCTCCTGCCACCCGTCGTCTTAGCTTGGAAATGTTTCTCTAAGTTTGAAAACGGTTTTGGATGAGTTGCTTAAAGTGATCTGCAGAAACCTTTTCAACCCTACCAACAGTTAGACGTCAAACTTGTGGTAATATGATTGAAAACTTTCATCATCACTAAGAAACTGATGTGCTGATGCATGATGCATAAAAGAAGTGCAACACAAAAACCCCTCCACAAAGCCTGACACTCAGGCTGAACTTTGTGCTACTTTCAACTTTGCTGAACTAGAAACCCTTATGAATCAGGAGCTGATGTGTAAGATCTTGCACCCTCTCCTCACTGTCTGTGCATGGAGACAGATAGTTAGTTTATCTCCTAGTTATTACATTTTGCTGTATTTTTTCTGCAGGAGATGAAAGGTTTCCTTCTTACATCTGGCAGGGGGCAGTATTTTAGTCTGTGACCCGACCCCAGTTAGTGCGCTCCCTGGAGATGCCCTCATCAGATGCCTGATTAGATAGACACACTTGGTTTGACGTGGTGATGCTAAACAGTCGCAGCCACCTTTGGGACCTCTGGGCCTCGCGTTTATCTTTGTTTGGGTTGTTGAAATTTACCACATGCATTAGAGGCTTGAGATAATAGAGCAGGCAAACAATCCAGAGACCAGGCCTCTTTCATCTGCGAGGAGAGCAAGGAGTTAAAAGGACAGAGAATGAAAATAATGCACACATTAAAGTCATTACGCGCATTCACCGCTGTTGTAAATTATTCATGTTGGCCTTGCGTGAGTCTGCAGCATTAATGCAAACCCTGATTTCAGATCGCTGGCAGAAACAGGAACACAGCCTGTCAGCAATCACCCAGGTAGTGTTTGTTATTTAGAGACTGCCTGAGTCTTGCTGCTTCAACTCAGTAAATACGTGGCGATGCAGCAGGAAGCTCAGAGTCACTGGTTGTGTCAAAAGGTACATAACTCACAGATGGTGAGCAATAAATTAGTGTGTTATTAGAAATACATATGCCATTCAGTTGTCTTTTTGTTCCTTCTTCCTACAGTTGAGTTCAAACATTGGCATCCATGCTGTGTCTGTATGTGTAGTGGTTTCATACTGGTCAAATTGGGTGGGGCCAGTCCCAGCTACAATGGGGTGAGGGAATGGGAACACCCAGGACAAGTGGCTGGTTTATCACAGAGCTGCTTCCAAAAAGTTACAGGCCGTTTTGAAACATTGCTTTTCTTTATGGTGTTTGTCCTACCGACTAGTTTCCATTAACCTGGTTGGATTTAATGAAGCAGGTTGTAAAGTGCTGACAGCCAGTTTTCTGACACTTAACGTGCATTCACTCTGTTTAGTCTGCTTTAACTGAAATCCAGTCCGTTTTACAAGTAAGCAAGTAAAGTTGATTTATAAAGCGCTTTTCACAGTCATAAAATCACAAAGCAATGTACAATAGAAAAATCAAGAGATAAAAGCCTAGGAAAATAAAAATGTTTTTACCTGCTTTTTAAAAACCTCCACAGAATCAACAAATCAGAGCTGCAAGGGCAAAATGTTCTACTGAGGGAAAGTTCTGGTCCCCTTTACTTTTTAACAACAACCAAGCGATTTAAAAATTGGGAACAAAGGCCAAGAGCAGCAGAATATTTGGTTAAAAGCTGACAAAGATAATCAGGAGCCCGGCCATTTAAAGCTCTAAAGTCCATCAGCACAAGTACTTTAGAAAGCCCGGTTGATTGGGGATAAAAATCTGTGTTCAGTTGAAGTCAACTCTGGTGTGGCTCAAATGCTAAACGGACTGAAAGCTGCTCCAAAAACAGGAAGTGAACTAAAGCGCTAGTAAACACGACTAGGAGAAATAACTCGTGGTCTTTTGGACGCCACTCCATTTTGGTTTACATTTGTTAAATAAGGGAGTTGTGCTCATGTCTTCTTCTGAGGTTTTCATGTCGTTTACTTCAGTGGTTCTTAGTGCAGCGCCACCGCAGGCGAGGAGGGGAACAGGCTGCTCAAAGCGTTTGGTTCACTTGACAGTGCAGTGTGAAAGCGAATCTCAGGAGCTCAAAATGTAACAAATGTTGCAATCTTGGTCCCCAATCGAACCAAGTCTAACAGGCATTTGTGTTCATTAGAAGCGATGGAGAAAGAAAACCAAGTATCAGCCTGCCGTATAAATGTTTAAGCTGCTACTGCACTTCAACATTTCAGCTTTGTAAACCAGAGCATCATCATAATATTTTAGGATAATATGAGCAGAAGATATAATCTCCGTTTCTCGAACCAACTGGTGAAGGATAGTAATAAAATGCTTAGTTTTTACAATTTATACCTCAGACTGCTAAAAGCTCATCTGTTGTTAGTTTACAGTCTGACACCGGCTGTCAATTACACAGGACAACATTGTAAAAATGTCAGTGAAAATTTACTTCAAAGTATTTCTGCATGTGCGGTACAAGTACAGTACAGTACGCAGCAGCGTCTCGGCTGCCAAGTCTACAGATTCTAGATACCATGAATAAGCCTGTGGTCACGCTGTCTCCATCTGTGCTGGAGACGTAAAAGCCATGTTTTTGCTCGATAGAAAGCTGTAATTGATTCGGCACAAAAGAAAGGAGAGCTTGTTTGCTCAGATAAAATCATGCTCATTTTCAAACGGTGATGTTGTGCAGTTTTTAGGTGTTTGTTTGAATCAGTTTGACATTTCTCTGCTCAGCCTTGTCATATCTGTCTCCCCTGTGATGCAGAAGCTTCCCTGGTCCTGCCAGAACAAAACAATCTCCCCCTTATCATCTGAAATCAGATTAGTCTAATCTTTCAGAGACTTACAACATCTCTTCCTCCCCACTGAAGCGCATCTTCTCCTTGTCGTTTACATGATCAGCTCCTATATTATTCTGAATTACAGTTTTCGATATTTCCCAAAATGCTGAAAAAGATTATGTAGCTTAAACAAGATCTTTGTCAGGAAATGTAATCTTTTTTTTTTTGCCTTCCAAGTTATGTTTCAGTCCAAATTAATTAGGCAGTCAATGAATTTCATCTGAAAGTATTTCAAAGATCTTAACAGAGTCCCACCTGAAATTATTGGTCTTAATATTTATGCAGTTTTAGATGTTTGTGTGCATTAAAAGACCTGATTAGTGAATCATTGTGAGCTGCCATACGTTGCTAGTTATAACTGTATTAAACAGCAAGATGCACAGATAAAAAAGACCAAACAATATGGAAAACCAATGCAAAACTCTTGATTCCAGTGTATAAAACATTTCTGGGTACAAAGAATGCAGCTGTAATGTTAGTTTTTTGAATCTCCACTTTGGAAACTATTTTTATTTTATTTTTTTTACTGATATAGATCTGTTTTTCCTAAGCCTGTTAGAACTTGGTATGAACATAATATTGGTTGAATCATTTCTCATTTGGTCGAATTAGAACTCTCCCTTCTCATCTTTCCTGTTTTTCTACCAAAAGTCTGAAATCTGTTAAAGTCATTCAGAATATTGCAGTCAGGAGGTTTGGATGGGCGAGGGTCTGAATCCTGAAACGTCCCCTGCTCTCTGAGTCGACCTTCCCTAATTAGAACCAGATCTTCTTACCGGAAACAATCTTCCTGCCTGATGACATCACTGCTAAATCCATTCATGAGATCGAAGTGAGCTCAGATCGTGGATTTGTCTTGAACCCTCCAAACAAATCTCCTGAAAAGCACCTTGTCGTGTTTGACGTGAACAGGTGCAGAGAGTTGAGCCTGCGTCTCTTTTAAACACTTCGCACTAAAACAAAGCTTTGGATTGTGTGGAAAGCTTGTTATAGCTGAATTAAATTGAGGTTGTTTTGTCCTAAATCGTCTGCTTGTGTTTTGTGATCTTATTTCCTACGTTATTGCCTTTCTGTTCCCTGTTTTGCCTCTCCTCGTGCAGCTCTGCGCTCTGCGTCTGGACTTGCTTTAGACCTCTTCAAACGTTTCCATCGTGAGCAATTTTTCCTTGAAGGATCAACTTGAAACGGAGCCAAATATAAAACGGCAACAACATGTAGAGCCAGTGTTTTGGATGAGTTTAAAAGAGATTCTGAGAAGAAAGGGGGATAAATAATAACAGTGCTAAAAGGAAAAGCATAATAAGGGTCTAGTTTTGTTAGGGAAGTGGAGGCTTTCATCTTTCTATGACTGTAATGTTCTCAATGAGTCCACAGGCCTGGGTTTAGTCCAGCAGGTTTCAAGTGGCGCACATGAAAGACTCCAGGCAGACGGGGCTCTTTCTGGAATATGGTATCCATCCTCTCTTTTCTTCTCCTCTCTTCTGCTCCCCTCCACCTTATAAAGGTAATAGGGAGCTGTGTGACAGTAAACCATGGTAAAATGGCTGTCAGTGTTTCGTCGCCCCCCAGCGTCATCCCCACCGCTCTCCCCCGTCTGAGGCCCCCAGCGTTTAGAAGACGGAGCATTATTTTCCTGTTCGACGTCACAAGCCAAACCCCTCTGCAGCTGTTGCATGCTTTAAAACTCTCTTTGCAGCCGCTTCGGCAAAAGGTTCCTGTCAAATAACACCACAGCGCTCATATTCAACATACCAAACTGAAAAGACTCAACTTCTGTTTTCCTTTCCTTTTTCCCTCCGTTTCCAAGGGTTTTGAACGGGTTTTCCCTTTCTTACATGTGTAGGTTTCACTTTCTCCCTCTAATAACTCCTAATTGGGAACTGATCCATGTGTGGGAGCAGGTAAAAATCGGTTTCCAGGTTGTTGTACCCTCACAAATAATTTGCTCCGGTGCCTGCAGACTCATTTCATCATCACAAAAACAAAAAGATTAGACACTCAGGATTAAAATGTTGGGATGAGAACAGGCTCTCTGTGCTTATTTAAGCATTCATTTGATCGCCACACATATTAATGAAATCCTGCTTAGAAAGCCATTATTTTAGTTCCAGTTTGTCAGGGGTTACCCTGCAGAAAAGCTGGATTTTTTTTTTTTTTTTCCTCTGCATTTTTTATATGCCTGGAATTAAACGTTTTCTTTCTTTCCCTCTCTAAATCCGCTCACACGTTTGTTTTCCGTCCCACCCACTTCCCTTTATCTTCACTCGGCCCACCTCCCCTTCGCTTCCCTTCCCCCCATCCTCTCTTCCTCTTGGCCTCAGCATTTAGAGGCTTAAGCGAGGGATGTACCACGCGAGCCACTCCCTTCTTGCAGCCTCCCCCCCCTTTCCCACTGCGTGCAGTGGTACGATCCTGCTTTGCATAAGTTTCCTCTGAGTGGGTCTTGTGTGGAGGCCAGTACTGAAAGAATTATTAGTCCCTTTTGAACGGTTTGGATGTATGTGTAGAGAGAAAGCTAGTGCGCTGCTGTTGTAACACCGTTTTCACCTAAATAGTTGAAGCTATAATGTATTGCGCCTACCCAGTCCCTGGAATGGGCAGTAACTCTTTAATGTATTACTACAACGGGAAATCGGTGAGTAGTTTCTTTGGGAATGTGTGTGTGTGTGTGTGAGAGAGAGAGAGAGAGAGAGAAGACGCTGTGAGAAGTGTGTGTTTCCTTCTCAGCTTCGGTCTGCCTGCGTTTCTAAGTTTTGTGTTTTAGTCGTTTCAGGTGAAAACACAGGATTCAGCGTGTGGATGGTTGTGCACAGGGCTACTCCTGCTGATTTTCCATGACATCAGTTCCACTGTTTCTGTGTAATTACCATCCAGTGGGTTTGAGTGTGTAAAAAGTGCTTTAAACTTTATGTTGGTCCAATTCGACTTTATAGCTCAGGACAAGTTTCTCATGCACAGAACGAAGCGTTTCTTGCGAGTCTTGAATTTATTTTTACTGGCTGGTTCCTTCAGCTCTAAGACCTGGTTGAAATAATAACAAGTGGGAGTCTGGGAATGATTAAGGCAAAGAGGCTGCCTGTTGAGGTTAGACTTTCCTGTTTGCAGATTGAGCTCCAAGCACCAGTGTTGCTGTTATTCCATCTGTTTTTAATCACTTTGGCATTCTGGACGCCACAGGGAGCCTAATGTGATTTCTGAACTTCTCTGTAATCACCTCTTTGATTTCTGTTGCTCTGAAAATGCTCTGTGTTGTAAGTGCTTCTTTTTGTGTATACATGCGTGATGAAGGTGCTTGACAGTGTTTAAGTGCTGTTTGTGCCTGACTTTTTTTTTTTCTTCTGCTGTTTTCACGGCAAAGCCACTAAAGCAGTTTGCTCCAGATTGTGTCGGTGAAATCCTAAACTATCGGTCCTGTTATCAGTCGATTACACAAGTAGATTTCCACCTGTCATTTCCTGTGCTTTCAATATTTTACGAAGACCACATGTGTTTGAGGGAAGAGAAAAACTTTTTATAGATTTCTATTCAAAAGGTCATCTCTCTCTGGATTCAGTTAAAATTTTTCTTAAAGCCTATTAAAGCATTTCCCCTTTTACTCCCTCTGGGAAAAAATGACTTTGATCTCCTTTTATATTAAGCATTAACAGGCTTGTGTTACAGTTAGTGATGGGGAGAAAATTGATAGCATGTGGACAGAACGGGCAAACTTTCTGATCAAAAGCTTTTGCTAAACAACCTCAAACTTTTTTTTTTTTTTCTTCCCCCCTCTGATTTTCATGCAAGAAAAAAATAAAAAAAAGATGGTGCTCATTCTGCAAAACTACTTCTTCCACATTAATTTGTTGCAGTGCAAAGTTGCATAGCAGGCTCACCATCTGGAGCACTGGGAGAATTCACAGTGGGCCATTGGCTTGTGAACTGGTGGCATGGCACCAATATAAATGGAGCATTTCGCTGATCTATCTTCCACTGCCTCTTAGCGAAAGAGGAACAAATTAAATCTGATGCTACACCGGTTTGTCGACATTTTCTCCCCTCCAAATACGCTTCTTCCAAAGTGGTGCGCCGTTGGAGTCGATCCTAAAAAAAAAAAAAAAAAGGGGAATATTAGGTGTTAGGTGTTATTTACCTGTTGTTGTTTATGCCGTGCAACAGGTTACATCACTTTTTCTAAAGCTAATACCCCCTCCTCCATGGTGTGCTGCTGCACTTAAACATGCACGCTTCACTGCATGTCCAAAACAAAGTCTGTGTGTGTGTGTGTGTGTGTGTGTGTGTGTGTGTGTGTGTGTGTGTGTGTGTGTGTGTGTGTGTGTGTGTGTGTGTGTGTGTGTGTGTGTGTGTGTGTGTGTGTGTTTTGACCCATCTTGTCCATGAAACACATAAACTGTGTTTACTTTGACTCATCTCATTAATCTGACTCACAACTTATTTTATTTTGACATTCTTGCCCCAATAGATTTTTTAAAATTAGATTGTTATTTTTATATTTTATTTTTTTGATGTCTTTGGACAAAATGTTTTAATCACTTATTTGGATTTTGATGTATTTTTGGGCATTTTTAACTCTACACAGCTCTAGTAAAAGCTAAGAGTCCTCTGCTCTGAATCCCACTGATAACCTCCTGGTTATTCCACCAAACATTGATTTCTAAACTCATCCTAAGGTAAAACGTTGGTATTGTTGTTTCTAAATGAGTACAAACTTGCTTTCTTTGCATTATTTGAGGTCTGTCAGCACTGCATCTTTTTTTGTTATTTTCTCCAAATAAATACTAAATTTTTGCTTAGAATTTCATTAACATGTTGTCAGCAGTTCATAGAATAAAATAACAATGTTCACTTTACTGAAATATGTACCTAAAAAGAGCAAAATCAAAGAACTAATCATTTTAAGTGGTTTCTTAATTTTTCCAGAGCTGTACATCTCAGTTATATTAAAACGATTCAACATGTTATGTACTTTTTAATCACTTGCTTCAAGTTTAATTAGGCTTAAACGCTCCTTTATTTTGGGTGTTTTTGTTTACCTAAACCTTTCATTGGTATTTTGCGTTATTATTAAAAATAGGTGAAGCTTAGTAGTTGTTTGAAAAGGCAAACTTAAGTCTTGTCAGTGTCTTAAGATTTGGAGTTGGACTTGAAAATGCCTCCGAGTGATTTGGTTTGAATCCAAGTAATGACATGCTCTTAAATGAAAGAAAAGAAAAACAGGACACGCTGCTAAGACTTTGTTTGAAGTT
Source organism: Poeciliopsis gracilis (assembly GCA_911649635.1). Taxonomy (NCBI): domain Eukaryota; kingdom Metazoa; phylum Chordata; class Actinopteri; order Cyprinodontiformes; family Poeciliidae; genus Poeciliopsis; species Poeciliopsis gracilis. The sequence continues at coordinate 9,849,109 of CAJVRI010001179.1, read as the reverse complement.
CTTCCCTTTGAGCTTTTTGGCCATGAGCCTGTTTTTACCTTACTTTTATCGCTTTAGATTCCCCTTCATGTCGTTGTGCTACATCCTTTGTGATGGTTGACAGATTGTGTTTTAACATGTGATGTTGTGATTGGTGTGGCGTGAGCTTCAAAGGCGGGCTGGTTCGCTCTCAGGCATGTGTAGAGGTGTAATATTCACTCAGCCGAGGCTTTCAGTGTCAATAGGGCACAATAAGTGTCTTTACTTTCTTTCCCCAGAAGTTTTTGCATTTCTCTTCCTGGTGGTTTCTAGTAATGTAACATAATAAAAAAAAAAAGGGGGGGGGCGTTGGGAAAACTCATGTTTTGTTAAAAGTTTTAGAAAATATCTTGCCTGAATGAATGCTTTGAACTCCGGTGTCACTGTTACGGGTCATTTTATTTAAGCTTTACCGGCTGCTGCTATAATAGCCGGTGTAAGCCTGTGTTGGTGTGCTGATCCGTGTGAGTGACGGCTTTTAATTAATGGCCTTGTAAAAGGAAACCCAGGCGGGCTCTCTCTTCCATAGGCCGACGGAATGAGGCACCCGGTGTTTGGGATGGTTTATTAATGCTTGGACTGGTTAGCCCAGGGTAAAAAGGACAATTAGCATTATCCACCGCCATATGCTGCCCGTGGAGCGTCTGACACAGGGAAAAGACAAAGCCCTGGCTAACCTGAGATCTCTGTGGACTACGATCAACCTGGGTCACATGTGTAAGCCAGAAGGCCCAGGAGAGCTCCGCCCCTCCCAGAGCACTTTAATTACACATCCAGACAGCAGAACGCCGGAGTCCTGCTCACTCAGCACACACTCGCATTCTGCCTCCACAACCCGCCCTCGGCTGGGAATAAGGCTGCAGCTAACCACGATTATAGGCTATCGATTAGTCTGATGACTCATCAGATGAAATGATTAACTGATTAATAGTTCAATAGCAACAGGAGAATAACAGGAGATGTTTATTTTGACAGAATTTAAACCAGGTGAAGCAACTCGATGAGCTTTTGAGTATATTTACAGACAAAGGTTTTTTATATCTCGACCTTTCCAGACCAAACGTAGCGCCGGCGATCAAGCCAAATTTACGTTACCGTAATTCTGCCACACTATCTGAAAAATTGCTGCGGTTTCTGAAAGGAGAGACGTTGCACTTTCCAGTCAATATCAGGTTATTACGGTAATTTCACCTCGGCCTATTAAAAGACACTCTTTTAATAGTCTGTAAATTAGAAAAATAATTATCTAGATATTGAAGGTTCCAGTTGTTACAGATAAATGGGTGAATATATTTACTCACAGGACATTTAAAGAACAATTAAAAGAAGTAAAAATACCCAGGCAGAGATTTGAAACTTGGGCTAAAATGCCTTTTATAAAGTTTTGGCTTAATTACTGCTCTGAGTGTGTGATTTCTGAGTCTGTGTACTCCAGGTATCGGCTCATCAATGACTAAATGAGTTGACGATCCTTACAATAATTGAGTGATAACAATTAATCTGATTAATTGAGTATTTTATTTGAATTAATTTACTGCGTTGTTGGACAAGAACAACGCAGATAAACATGTCATGTCTTTCATGTGCTCTGGGAAGCGGTTTTGATGAGTGAGCTGTCAGCATCAGGGTGAAGTGAGGCTATTAAACGAGGGATTAAACATGTGGAGTGTGTGAGCGTGTGTGCAAGCTGGGACTGTGCAGGTGCATGTATCTGGCAGGTCTGGCTCTGATTAGTGCTACATGATGACGAAGGTCATCCAGTTCTGTCTGTGGGAGGAAGAATCCACCCTCACACTCGCTCCCACCATGTGAAGCTGCAGACCACATCACTGGTGTTTGGCCTCCAGGTCCTTTGATCCCCGCCGCCCAGCTTGGCACAAACACGCAGCTGTACAACAGCCTGCCCATTGAGCCTCCCTTTTCCCAACCCCAACACACAGGTACAGATATGAGGAATGCTAAACAGGCCCTTCTTGTAGCACTTATTTGATTTTTGCCTCTGTGGGAATGCTTTAATTTGCCAGGCTTTTAGTCTTTGAGCGTAAGCGGTATCATTATACTTCCATTAGAGACTGAGTTGACCTGAAATGCAAATACTCCTGATAATCCACTCCTCTCTTCATGAGCTTGATTGCTCGCTAGTCATTAAAGTGTGTGCCTGCGTGTGTATTTGTTGGCTTTGGGCTGCATCTGCAGGACTTGGTTTTAGTTGCGAGATTAAGCGGTTTTATGTCTGTGTGGTCATGCGTTTCCTTCTGGAAGAAAACATTTAAGGCAGTAAGAGTGCCTTTCATCTTTTTATTAACACTGTACTGTAATTTTCTGTCTAAACGCACAAATAGATGCTGGAGTGTTTTACTGTTTGTTTGGCCAGTTGTTGTTGTAAATCTGTGTTGTTTTGACAGGTGTACGCACCGTCTCCAAACTCAGACGACTTCAACAGAGATTCCCCCTCGTACCCCTCGCCCAAACCTTCCAGCAGTATGTTTGCAAGCACTTTCTTTGGTAAGTTCAAAGCAATGGAGTCTTTTTATTTGATTTTTTTTTTTTTTTTTTTCCAACCCTAAGAGCCCAGAGGTGTTCTTTTTGATATTCTTTTATAAAGAGAGGACCTGCTGGATCAGGCAATATTAATGCCTACTTATTTTGTCAAACAAAAAAAATCTGGATTTTTATGTGCTTTAATGAAGTTTTTTTATGTGCTTTAATGAAGTTTAAAGATTTGAAAGACCTGGACAAAAATCTAGACATTATTGGATTTTCTCTCTTTTTTAAGCTTTAATGTGACTCCTTTGTTATCTCAGCTGTTATGTTTAAGTCCCAGAAAGGAAAAAAAACCAAACCTACTAGCTTTAAAAGCGCTTCTTTATTGAGCTCCAAGTTATAAAGTGGGTTATTAGTGAAAACATGCTGCTGCGTTGGATCATAAAGTGAAACGTTGTGTATTTCTGGTAGACGGTACCCACAGTTCGTCTGACCCATGGAATTCGTCCAGCGGGATCAGTCAGCCCGGCTACGGGGGAATGCTGGCAGGATCTTCATCTCACATGGCCCAGACGGGAAACTACAGCAGCCTGCACTCACATGACCGTTTGGTAAGCAGTCTGCACAAGACCTACCCGGATAAACTGGTCATAAATTAATGTTAATTACTTTTTTTTTTCTTTTGCTAAAAGTGTGTGAGTTGTGTTGCTTCTAATTTCTGCCTCCCCCTTGTTTTTCTTTAGCGCTCCTTCCACTCCTGTAGTGTGTGTGTGTGTGTGTGTGTGTGTGTGTGTGTGTGTGTGTGTGTGTGTGTGTGTGTGTGTGTGTCTGCATTAAGTCGTTGTCTGGTTATTATCAGAGAAGACACTATTGACCCGGTTTTTGTCAGTGTTTGATCTGGCCTCGTCTGCCTGCCTGCTTCAGCTGGCAGAGCATCACAGGGAGCCTGCAGATGCTGCCTGCCTTCTCTTTATCTCCATCCCTCCACCCCCATTAACTTTTCCTGGGAGATGTCAAAGGACAATTACAATTTAGAGAACAAAAAGCTCTGTTTTTGTCCTGATGCACGCACACACATTCACGTTTGAAGACAAACTGCTTCTGCTTATTTATTTGTGTTTAATCCCTCAGAGTTACCCCGCACATTCAGTCTCTCCGGACATCAACGCCAGTCTTCCTCCCATGTCAAGCTTCCACCGGAGCAACACCAGCACTTCACCGTTTGTCACCGCAGCACACACTTCATCCGTCAACTCCGTCGATGGGGTTATGGGTACGTTCGGCTCGGCACGTTTTCTCCAAAGTGACTAATCCGCTGACCTTCAGTGTAATCAAAGTCTGTTCTGTTGAGGGTCTGAGTCAGTTGAACAGCTTCTGTGTATATCATGACCGATCTGTTGGGAGTTTGTACTAACAAGGCGGCACTCTGTGTTCTCCCAGTCGCTGCGAATCGGGGGACGACTACTGGAAGCTCGCAGACTGGAGATGCACTGGGCAAGGCTCTGGCCTCGGTGAGTAAGAAACCCGCTCTACGATCCAAATAACCCTGAAGCCCCAAATATAAGTTTGATAAAAGCTTTCTCAAACTTCTGAGTTACATAAATAAAATGTCATGAAAAAGGAAAGTGTCAAAGTTGGTCAGGTGTTTCATTAACCAGTTGACAGAAGAAATATCTAAAAACACTGAATTAAAAAAAAACAACAAATTTAACTATTTGCTAGAAACAGTTACTAAAACAAAGACAAAAACATCCCATATTTTGGTCATGTTGTTATTTTAACCAAAGGTGAATTGTGTATGAATTATAACAATCAAACAACATTTTGGCTTTTTAGGGTTCATGATCAAACTAATTCAATAATTCAAGATAAATAAACTTTTGAAATAACATGACAACTTTTATATTATCATAAGATGATGGAGCCAAACAGGACAAAAAAAGCTTAAGTTATGTTGATCCTTCTAAGATAAATTAACCCACTGACATCATCTGATAGCTGCTGAATTTTAAAACGAATAAGTCACAATTCATTTAATATTTTTCAATGTAATATAAACCTGTTTTTATGTTATTTTTCTTTCTGTGTCATATTTGATACATTAGGCATTTTTGGTTATGGAATTATCATAGAAAAGATTTTGTGTGTTTTATAATCAAACTTCTCATTCCAGATAGATTATATATTTAAAACCTGCTGGATCATGTTCATTTGTTAAATATAAGTTTAAAGGTTTTATAATGCAACATTTGAAGCTTTTAATTTAATTGCAATAAAAAAAGATCAATGTTTTAAAAAACTATTTGTTGATAATGAGATTAAATAAAAGGCTTCAGTTTCTGGATGTAATTTTTGGTTTCAGGCTTTAAAGGGTTAAACCATTTCACTTTAAAATCAGCTGGGCTCCATGTGGGAGGCTCATTTATTGCATTGCAAGCTTTGTTTAAGTCCCACGTTCCTGCAGGAATCTGTCGTCTCACATGAAAGTTTTGTCTGCACATTTAGGCTTAAGACACGTTTCTCAAGAATAAAAGAAAGTATTGCCGTCTGTGAGAGGTTTTTATCATACCCTGTAACATATTTGAATATGTGCAGTCTGTGTCTGGAGCAAGATAAGATTCAAATGTGTGGTTGATCTGAACAAAGTGTCTCAGTGTCCCCCAGTGTGATCTGTAATATTTTGGTAAAACTAAAACTTGAAGCACAAGCTGTTCCTTCAGGAAGAAAATTTCCTAACCTCTGCGACTTCACATAATGAGAGTTCTGGGACGGTAATAACAAATTAAGTCTTTTATATTTGCAGACTCAATTCTATTAGCATGACAAAGCTGGAGTGAAACGGACACGGTCGGACCCGGGTGGGGGCGGGGGTGCGGATCACGGGGCACATGGGAGTTTATAACTGCTGTGGCTCAACTCCACAGCCCCCCCGCCTCTGTGGGGCTTTTGTTCTCCGCCCTTTTAAATTGGCCGTGCTTATTGGCCCCATGCCGCCTGCGGGAGTGTAACTGATGATGAGGCGGGGCTTCATTTATTCCAGTAAAATGAGCCGTGCTTTACTTTCAATGCAGTGAAAAGAAGAGAAAGCCAATATATCGTCTGGTCAGGAGTCACGGTTATAAACGGCCTGATTTTTAGACACTGGGAAGATATTTGGAGAGTTTTATTGGTTTTTGCCTGCTGTGTGTCCAAACAGTGGGAAAAAAGCATAAATGATACCGTGAGCGACTCTTCACCTCAACCAGTGACAACTTTGGAGCTGGGATGTCAAACTCATTTTAATTTTCAAAAATCTGAGCGTTCTTAAAGGGCCGGTTGTGCCAGAATATATTGATAAAATCAATTAAGCTGTTAAAATATCAGTCAACAGCTGCTCCTTCAATATTTTGTGATTGTTTTAGTGATTTTTTTTGCTATCAAAATCACAGATTTTACGGTGCCAATTTAGAAATGTTGGTGTGGATTTTTGACAATATTTGCCGAATCAATTACAGACCATAACTTGACATCAAGTCAGGCTGAGGAACCTCCACCTTGATTCTCCAAGATGACTGAAAAACCATAAGTTCAAGATTGAACAAGAAGGTTGAGGTCTTTCTATCACTATTGCACAAGTGAAACAGTTGCTTTCAAGTTCCAGTAGATCTTAGTTCGTCCCAGAAATCTTTTTTTTCCCTTGCTAATTAGTCAGGATTAAGTGGTGAGACATGTTCCTTTAAGGCATAAACATTCTATGATTAAAAGAGAAAAAAAAACAGGAATGTGTTTATATTTTAATCTAGTGCTTGGTTAAATAAATGAAGATCTAATCTCCTCAATCTCCAGTCGAAGCAGAACCCGATGAACTCTGCCTCACCTACCAAATAGAGCAGCACTGAAACAAAAAGACACGCTGAAACCGACATGACTAATAATCGTGGCGTCTCACGGAAAACTTTTGTCCTAGTTGTCCTCTTTATAGGAGCGGCAAAGTTTCAAACAAATGCAAAAATAAACAACAGTTGGATCCTTGTGGATGTTGATGTATGGACCACAGCACAATCTCTGGCTGCAGACTAAAACGTGGCCCTGGAGATTTTCTGTGTTTGGCTTAACGGGGTTTCCAGGTTGGGCGTCTGCACCTCCAGAAACCACAGTGGAATAATAAGCAGAGTGACTCGATCGAACACCACTGCCTTCATACAAGGGCAAAACAAGTGGAGAATTTGTCTTTATTTGAAAAGCTGCTCAAGAAATAAAAGAAACCAACTGAGATTACATGAGAAACGTCTCATGCAATCTCTCAAATTATTTGTTCCTTGGTGTTTTCTCCACCAACGTCACATAAACTGACCTGCTTATGTCTCGTTCTTGCTTCGTCTGCAGCAGGGCTGACTCTCGGCTGTCTTTCTTCGCGTTTCTAGATTTACTCACCTGACCACACTAGCAGTAGCTTCCCGTCCAATCCGTCCACACCTGTGGGTTCCCCCTCACCTCTGACAGCCACCCCAGGAGCTGCTTCAGCGGGGGCCGTCGTGAGCGCCGCAGGGACCCCGTCTGCAAGGCCAGGTACAGCGCCAGGCTTCAGATTTTAATCTCTCTCTCACACACACACACATCTGAACCTCTAAATACCAGCAGTAAGATTAAATAAATGGATTCTATACAAGTATGAAAAAGCTTCTTTATAGCTTCAGGATCTGAGCCAAATGTATCTTTTTTTGATGCAAGTCTTTCCAAATCTCTTCCTCTCTAACAAAGCTTGTGCTTTCCTCAAGAACATGGTGTATCAAGTAATTATGTTGCCATATGTTGTTTTTATAATCCTAAAAGTCTTATATATCAGTTAGGATGTTAAAATAGGAAAAACAATGTTTTTATTTTAGAAAAAGAAGTCCTGGTTTTATTAAAGCCAAATCTGACAATTCCTTCTCATATCCCTGTTTAAACAGTTCATACGTTGTGTTTGCGTTTTGCTTTGACCCAATTAAAAGGATTTAATTAATGGGGATCCAGTTTTAACTGCAGAAGAATAATGGCAAGCTCATAAGAAACCTGCTGTTTCCATTCATCAACCATATAAACTTTGAAAACGACCGGATGAACATAGATTATTTCTCTGACCTTGAACTACAGCATCCAGAATAATGCAGAGCAAACTAAAACGTGTAAGGTGTGCAGTTATCTATTGGGAATGGTGAAAGTTTAGTCTGAATGTGTCTCGTTGTGCATCAAAACAAAAGTACTTTCCCTAAAAGGAGGGTTTGAAACGAGGCGGTGACATATATGATGGATGAGCTGCTGTAATCTCCCTTCCCTTCATAAGAGCTCAAGTATTGCTCACAACAGAACGCTCTGTTGCCTGTAGAATTGAATTGAGCGACTTTGGAGCAGCCTGGTATCATTTGCATGTGATTTAATTAAAGTAAACACAGCGCACTGTTGTGCGTGATGTTTGGTTTGGCAATTCTCAAATCAAAGGGAGTGGTTTCTTCAGGGGCTGCAGTGATTTCAAGCTCAGGACAACAAATCAAACATTTTTTTTCTAGAGCCATAAAAATTTTTTCATGTTTATATTTTCCACCAAACAGCCAACAAGTGGCTTCATGCTGCCTCGTTCGAGTGCGCCTCCCACCCACTGTATGTGCTGTGCACTCTGTGCTTGGCACTAAAACACCAAACAGATGAAGTGAATTTCAAGGTCTGGTATTTGCCAAACTGTCACAGATTTCCTTGCACTTGCCGCCGCACCGCCACAAATACGAGGCCCCGATGACTTTAATTAATTTAATGACTTTTACTGCGTGCTACATTCTGCTTTGATTAATCAAAGCCTGAGCAGAATGGCTAGTTGAAAGTTCTTCCAAAACTTAATTAAATACCACTTTTAGCTTTAGAGTAAGTCTAATCATTTCATACTTGCTCTTTAAGCCATGTGTGAACAGTTTCTAAGGAATCCATCCAGCTTTGCCTCTCATCCTCTAAGCAGTGGAGTTAACAACTTTGATGATATTTGAAATTTAATCTTTTTAAGTGAACAAATACAACATTAACCTCAAATAAGAAAGTTGGCCTTTTCTTATCTGTACTATATGAGAAGAATAATAATGAGATTTGCATTAAAATCGTAAGATTAGCGCTGTGTTGGTCCATTCTTCTCTGCATATTTTGGTTTTACAGACATTGAGACTTTTTCTTTCAGTTTTGTTAATTTTGCATCCCACCCGACAGAACAACATCCATTCTTTGACTTATCTGGGACTTTATTTTCAATTTAAACCAATTTTTAAACCATCTCTGGGACAAGCTCTCACAAAAGAACATTTTAGAGTGGTGAAGGATACCAAAATCTTACATTTAAAGTCTTTGAGGTGGGTCCTGGATTACTATTCTTGAAAAGCATTTCATTCGTGCAAAACTGTTTTATTGACTCATAATAGCAGCTCTTGGCATTCACCCTCCTTTGTAATGAAAGAGAATTTAGAGTGGATTTGTTGTAACGTAATCCTGCTTTCCACGGCAAGGGCTTTGTGGTACTTTATGATTCTTGAGGACGGACATGCATGTTTCCCCCAAAATTGTAATTATTTTCTGCAGCGAACACAGAGAACAAAAACACAGAAAAAGAAAACAGCTCGGCACGTCTTTTCACGCTTGAGAGAGCAGCAAAAACTCGGTTCTCGTTTGTAGCGCGCCGGTTGTTTAAGTACAGACAAAAGAGATGTGCGTTACAGTAATAAGGACTGTCAGAGGTGTTGACAGAGGTGGGAGAGTAATGGAAAGAGAACGAAGAGGAACGACGAGAGAAAGCCCGGCGTGTTGTTTTAGTGGCCAGTTGTGTCATGTACGGTAATGGAGTTGCGACAGCTGTCTCCACGTATGCCCCCCTCATCCTCAGCTGTTACCCTGCCCCATGGACAGCTGTTCTCCCAAAACACACACACACACACACACCCCTACACACACACACACACACACACACACACACACACACACACACCAACACAGAGAGCAGACTGGAAACGACTTTTCATTTGCCTTTGTGTGATGGAAGATGCCTCTGACTCAGCTGATCTGAACTCTGATAACTTTCTTCATCTATTTGCATTACAGAATTGAAACAACAATGATTAATTGAACTCTTAAACTAATAATATGGAATACATTCATGTTCGATTGCAGGAAATGGATATTGTCTCTCTAATTATTTGCTCTTATTGGGCTAGAAAAAGAGCAAGTCTTCCAAATTGGCCCAAAATTTGGCTCTCTGTTAACGTTAGTTGCAAAATCCATTCATCACCGGGATTACACCAATATACAGCACATTACTCAAGACTGTTTTGTTCAATTAGCCCTCTCCGGTGCATGTGGGGAACTGAGCCTCAGGCTAATTTTTCACAGCCGCCAGCCAGCGAATACTCAGGCGAAGTACTTTCCTCACTCACCTGGGAGGGAGCTGAGGCAGAGCAGACTTTCATTTCCTTCACTTTTAATAGTCTCTTAATTAAAGTCTGCTTTTTCAAAGGAAGAGTGTGAGGGAACATAAAAACCCGAGGACAAAAGACTTTAGAGGTTCAGTCAGACATTTCAGTGGAATTAATTAATGGAAAATGCTGGGAACGGTTTCCTGACGGTTGGGAGGTGTAGCTTTCTTTTTTTTCAGTGATTCTTCATCAGCTAAAAAAAAACATTACCCTGTTTGTAGTGAAGAAATAATTCTGTTTCTCTTGCTATATACTGTCGTGTAGAGTTGTATAGACAGGGTTTTATCACAATATTTTGTAGTACTATTGTGATAATAATAAAAAAACTATTCCTCACTTCTTTTTTAGGTAACTGGATGTCACATGGTGCTGTGCTTTTCAAACATATTTGAAATAGGATCTTGATTTATACAATTAATCTGCACATCGAGACTTCATTGAAGCATATTCTCAAATTGACCATGTTTACTGATGCCTTCATGGAAAAAAATAATGAACAAAATGGAAAAAATTACATTTTAGAATCATTTAAACATAAAACCCTGTCATGTTTTGCAGTATGTTTGTTGTTTTTAATGTGCTTTTCTGAATAATGCATGTTTATGAGGCTGAAACTTGAGGAATTCAGTGTTTTTAAACGCTGCTTTATCTCAAACTTAAGCCAAATTTGCATCAGTTTGACTAGGTGTGCAATTTAGAGGTGCACATTGGCAATGCACTTACATTACACAAATGCAGAACGGATGCCAGTAAACATGTGTGGCAGTCTGGTGTTTTATTTGTGCACGGTACAGAGAAAGGTGATTTTCCGATGAGTTAATTCTTTCCTACACCCTTGAAATGCAGCCTTTGTGATGGAGGCTTTAGTCTCCACACCATGACTCTCCAGGGCTTTTACAACCTAAACTATTTCCAGACAGCCAATTGTAAACAATGGAAAATTGGAGCCTTCTTTTGGGTGGTTGTGCAGAACTGTGCAGAAACACGTGGGGGAGGGGCAGCACAGCTACTATTAAGCTCCATACAGCTGTAGAAAACTCTGATCATTCCAGTAGTTTCTCTTATTTCTTATTAAAATGATAGGGGCGACTGTGGCTCTGGGGGTAGAGAAGTTGAATTTTGATGGGAAGGTTGTAGGTTCGATTCCAGTTTTCTTCCAGTCACATGTCAATGTGCACCTGGGCAAGGCATTTAACCCCAAAGTGCCCACCGACCTGCATATTGGTGTAAAAATGTGGGTGCGAATGGGTGAATGTAAAGCGCTTTGAGTGGTCAAAATGATTCCATATACCATTTAAATCACAGGGACATTTTGAAAAGAATGCTTTCACACCAGCCATCTTTAGTCCACTTTAATCAGACTCTAGTGTGTTTGAGGAGGAGTGCATGTGTAATCACCAATACATCAAACTCTGGTCCCCATAAAATGTCTCAGTCCGAATGCATATGCTGATGTAAACTCCAAAAGAAGGAAGTGAACTATAACACAAGGCATTCTGGGTAAATACAACCAAAACAAACGCAAGAGTCTAATGCTAGCCAGAGAGATAGCTCATGTTTTTTTGCTAAATCCTACAACAGCTAAAATCTGAAGCCACTCCGTTTCTGTTTACATTTTGTGAAGGAAGTTGCGTTCACGTCTTCTGAGATTTTCATGTCGTTTCCATCAGTGCTTGTTGGTGCAGCGCCACCACAGGCGAGGAGGGGAACTGGTTTTTCAAAGAATTTGGTTCATTTGACACAATGCAGTGTGAAAGCGAACCACACCAGCTAAAGATGTAACAAATGTTGCAGTTTTACCAGATTTCAGGTGATAAAACATCCAAAAAGCTTCCAGGCGTTTTGAAACCGAAAGTCTTTCTAATAATACGCTTAAAAATGCATTTCTGCTGTAAGCAGCACATAGCTCTCTTCTTATATGAATATCAGGGTTTACACTAATTAAAACAGGATGAAAGCCTCCATCTGTGAATTGTGCAATAACAGACCTAATTTACAACCGTGTAGGTTGAGTTTGGCGTCCGTCCACAAGGAAAGACGCCAGAGGAGAGCGGGCTGGACCGGCCAGATACACCCTAACTGGAAATAACCTGAAAAGCTGCAGTATTGTCAAAACCCATTGAGGTTATTTAAATGTACCATAAAGCATTGTCTCATGTTACACATGCAAGACAAGTTAGTTGGACAGCCATGCTGAAGAAAATGAAGGGAAGAAACGTTGTGTAGCTTCAAATGTGATGAGCAGATGTGGATTCCTTTTCTTTAATTTACACCAGATCAAATCAGCTTGATTTGTCTTCCGGTGCTGGCCTGTAGCTCAGCTTCTTGGCTCTCACACTTTCATTGAATCCAGAGTGAACATTTACAAGCCAAGCTGGAAACCGTAACCCCTCGTGAAGAAAAAGCTGGACTACTTTACAACAAGATAATCTGATTAAAATGCAGTAGTTTGCTTTATTTTGAACTTTTGTCCAACTTTGTGTAATAAATGTTTGCAAATATTTAGAGCTGCAAATTGGATTAAAAAAAATTGTATATTCTGCAGATTTTTAATTTCATACATTACAAGATGCAAATAAATAATTAAATTCCTTCAGTGAACGCTTGATCACTGGATGCAGTTAAAATCCTTCCAACATGAACATGTGGAGAAACTTTCTCTGTTTCATTTAACATTACTTAGCTCTAATTTGCTGATTATTTTTTGGATTACATTGATAATCGGATAACAAAAGTTACTTAATTGGAGAATTTTGCTAAATTTTAACCTGATGAAGCTAAAACTCAGGGAAGAACATATTTACAAGAAAAAAAAAGGTTTTTTTTTCATCTTACAAAATGCATGTATTTTTTGTAGTTTCATTAATGTTCTGTGTTATTTTGTTCTGCATTTTTCTTCCATATTGGTGAATTAAAGCGCCTAATGGAGAACGTACTGTCTCTATACTCCAGCTGTTGGAGAACAAAGAGGGTCAGCTGTATCAAAACTTGTTAAATGTGCTGAGAGACGGACTTTAAAAACAATAGTGTGAGTTTTCAGGGCGTTGCTCTTATCTTGGTTTCTCGATGCTCCGATGGACGTCTCAGGGTGGAAGTGGGAGTTAGTCGAACCCTTTGCTGGCTCACATTTCAGGATGCAGTCCAGCCGGCAGGAAGTGATGCAGTTGGGTCTTTAAAAGATAAAAATATCTTAAATGGAACAAGAAGAGGCCAGAAAATCGGGATGTCTGTGTTATGACTGCATGTTATTGTGCTTGTCAGCTACCTTTTGTGATGTGCGGATGATTCAGCAGGACTCCTCACGGCTTCTGGTTGTTCTGATATGAAACTCAGCCCCAGCATTGCTAACTGCGACCCTCTGTGCATCATTTCCTTTCCTCCCAGGTGCCAACCAGTGGCCCCGTGCCAGCGGACAGACTCCCTCTTCTCCAAACTACGAGAACTCCCTTCACTCGCTGGTAAGCTCCCAGTGACTCAACCCTGCGATTCACTTTAGATACGTTATCCATGAGCTAGCATTACACGGAGATTCCTGTCTGACAAATGTTCTGCTGAGGAAGACGGGGGTCGAGGGATAACCAAACTGAACAATACTCGTCCCTCGGGGCCTGCCATCTGTCCCTGGCTCCGAGGGCCCACTCCCGGGCGAGGATGACAGTTGGGGGGATGGGCTGAGTTAAGCAGGCTGGTGTGAGAGGGTGTGGAGGGATGGCAGCTGTTTGCTGAGCCACTTCTCCTGAATTCCTCCGCTGCCATGCGACCAGAGCCGAGGATCACATTTCACTCGGCCCCAGCTACCTGTTGACATTCATTTGCATTACCTGCTGCAAGCCTGCATGCATTTAAACACAAACCACCTGATAATTAGAGCTGCAGGAACATGTTATGTAAAACAATCACCACACTGCAAAAACATGGAATCTTAGTTTCTTAGCAGATTTGAAGTAAGACAAAGCACCGGAAGATTATTTCACTAATAATAAAATAAAGATTAAAAACTTGTTTAAGTTCCTTTTGAACTATAATAAATGAAACATTCACCAACATATTTGATGGTTCTCATCAAAATATAAAGTTCCTTCAAATGTTGACTGTATTGTGTTTTCCTCCTAACTTTGTAATTTTGTGTTTTTATTATGTGAATCACTTTGAACTGCTGAAATGTGCTATACAAATAACTTGACTGATTGACTGATTGATTGATTGATAAAACACATGTCCCACGTTATAAGTCTAAGTAGTGCATTAATTTTGTAATAGAAGACTAAACTAAAAGACGCTAGATTTTCATTCAGCCTGGAATGCAGCAAACATGCATTCTGTGCACTGTTTTCCTGTAAGTGATAAATATTTCTACTGGCAGGCGACGAAGGAATGCTTTCATGACGAGAATTTGATTAAAAGTGTTGAAATAAAACCTAAATTTCCCTGCTTGTTGAGTCAGAGCTACCAGGAAAATGAAAAGAGGCGATGAAGAGAGTCAGAGATTGAATTAAAGCAGGGACGAGTCATTTTACTGCCAAACGCCATTTATTAAAGCTCGCAGAAATGCATCTTACTTAAACGTTCAGTTTTTCATCCATATAAAGTGTTCAGAAGAGTGAAATAAGATATAAATAATACATTTAAAGAATAAACCCCATGAGCAGTGGCGTAGTTTGGGCTGTTAAATGTGCAAACGTGGAAACATTTTCATCTTTTCAAAGTGGATGGTCAGCAGCTGCATGCTTCTCTCCAAATCCCTTACTCCTTCAGAAAAGCAATCTTGATCTTGAGTGTGTTTGTGGTATTTATGGACTCTGATCTCTTCTTATAATTCTTTTTATTCTTATTTGACTTTGCCAGAAAAACAGAGTCCATCAGCAGTTACATGAGCATCTCCAGGATGCCATGTCTTTCTTAAAGGATGTCTGCGAGGTACTACTCCGATAGCCTACGTCCATGCATCCTCCACGCATCTTCACGTTTTTCTTTTATTGCACAAACACATTATTGGTTTTAAAAATATGATTTTTTTTTTTTTTTTACCCAAGTTGCCTTTATTTTCCATGTCATGTTGTCTTTTGCAGTCATTCCAGCTTGCAGTAATTATGTTTGGAGCAGATTTATAAATGATTATTTGATCCGATGATTAAAGGAGAACAAAAGAGGACACAGTTTGTCTTTGCAGCTCAAGCTGAAATGGCTGACTTTATCTTGAGTTTGAACGGCCTTCTTTATCGTCTGTTTCATCCCCTCCAAGTCCTCACCATACAATCAGTGTTTTCAGTTTTCATCCTAATGTGCTTATACTAAGCTGCTCTGTTTTCCTTTTCTCTTCTCCTCTTTCCCTAAATCTCTGTTTCCACAATCCCCCCCGGTCCTTCCAGTCTCGGATGGAAGATCGCCTGGACAGATTGGATGATGCGATCCTTGTTTTGAGGAACCATGCAGTGGGCTCCACCGCCAGCCTGCCCAGCGACATTCACAGCCTGCTGGGACAGGCGCAGAACGGGCCAATAACGACCATCGGACCAAACTTTCCCACCTCTGCACTCGTTCCAAGTCGGACCGCGGCGATGGTACGATGAACGCTTTGACGTTTTCGTGTATGGTTTTCATTGAAACTCCCCCATCAGAGGCTCGACCACCTGCTCAAAGCTGGTGCGTCGCCACGAGTGAAAACTAGACGTTTTCCACACATGAATAGTTGAATTTATATCGGCATATTTTCCATAAGCGTAATGGCTGGCCTAAAGCTCACCCTCCTCTGGAGAGCGGCTGGGGTGAAGGAGGAATGAGAAAAGCAGCCGCAGTAAAGAGAGGCTGCGCTTCTCCGTAGGACTTGTTTGTGTTTCTTTTCCTCTTAAAGTCGAAGCCTCTTGAGGAGACGGAGAATGCACGATCCGGAATAAATCAGGATGTGTTCATCCAGTCTGAGGTATTTCATTTTCTGCAGCCAAGAGATTTGAACACATCTGCAGGGGAAATCAAAACGGGACAGCTCATCTTGTTGTAATCCGGAGGTGTTTGGAGATAATTTGGGTCACTCAAAAACTATGAAAAAAAGCCGTGCGAGGTCGGTTTCATTATGGCTGCAGATCCAGATTACTCATTGTAATTGTAACAACAAAGCAAGGCAGGTTTATCTGTGCAATTAGAGGGTAATTCAAAGTTATTTAACAAGAAAACAAAGAATTAAATAAACAATTACATTAGGAGTTTGAACTGAGAAAAGTTAAACCCTTATTTCCAATCAAACTCGTCACTAACAAATAAAAAAAGTGAATTCAGACAATAATATTTTCTCTTTATAGGAAACATTATTGCTCCTGATTTAGAGGAGACCATTGTTTCTGTCTATTCTGGGTTCTAAGGAAGTTTTCTCCAAAGTTAACAAGCATAGAAGCTAAAGGATGCCTCCTTTTGATTAACATAACCCTGAAGAAATGAGCTCGCATGTGTCAAACTCGAGGCCCGGGGGCCAAATCTGGCCCGCCGCAGCTTTTTATGTGGCCTTTTGGACGCCAAGTTACATCAATAAGTTGCTCCAGGTTTTCACAAATCAGCAAAATTCACACAAAATCAACAAATCTCCTAATATTTTTCCTAATTTTACCACAAATCTTTCTCAAAATTGACCAAAAACTGATAATTTATTAGTCAATAATTGACAATTGATCATTTAATCAGTTACTCAGGACTTGATCATTTCTTGGACAGCTACTTTGTACTTTTACTTGAGTAAAGATATGGTGAAGTAGAGCTACTTTTACTTCTTTGTGTACGTCTGTACGTTGATTAAATTTAACCAAATGTTCTCCGTTCTTTCAGTGTTTCAAAATGTGTAACTTGTGACTGAAAATGAAGGGAAGCATAACAAAGCTAATATTCTGTACAGTGGTGTCAGTAATGAACAGAGGTTTATTCTTAGATGCCGTTCGTGTTGTTTGAAGACGCCGTGTTTTGTGTCGGTGGGCGTTTCCAGGCCTGACGCCGCCGTCGTGTCCCTGAACAGAAATGTTTCTGTGCCGGTCAGAGGAGCTCAGAGTGGCGTGTTTGTTGCAGGACGCTGGCTTGTGGCTCTGATGCTGACCGACCGCGACTGTGAGATAGAACATACTGTGTCTCCGCTAACACTGCACTTCCTGTGTGGGGAGACGTCCCTTCAGAGGGGGGTCCGCGGGCCGACTCCCCGCCCTCTGCCCCCTCGCTCCCCTTTTCATCGCCGCTTTTTAACAACCCAGGAAATGTGAATGGATGGAAACGTGTGTCTGAACCCAAACACAGAACCTCAGCTGTATGGTAATCAGGCCCGGCCGTGAAAATGGCAGCACTCTTTTCTCACCAGAGACCCCGGCCTTCCTCCATCCTCCTCCTCCTCTTCCCACAGACAAAGAGTTGTTTGGACACCTGTTGAGAGCGCAGCAAAGATTAGCGTAGCGCCGAGGAAGGGGAGGACCTCGGAGCGGCAGGGTGAACAGAGGCCAGCAGTGACTGGGGATCACATTCCTGAAGGAAAGACGGAGAAACTCTTCTCCCAGCTTCTCCACTGGGAGTCGTTTTGTGATGAAGGAAGGACTCCATCCTGGAGCAGCTGATTATTTTATAGCAACAATCTGTAAAGAATAAGGGATTTAGTTGAGGGACTTGGACTGAGAGCATTAAACATATCTTGAAAAGAAGCTCTGGAGAGTTGAAGACTCGCTAAAGAGACGTTTTATTTATTTGTGGTTCCAAAGCACTCGATTTGAAAGTCGCTGAGAAATTAAAAGTTTCATCACACGAGAAGAGCAAACTTTATGCCTCGCATACAGAATTAAAACAAGTATAAAACAAAGATACAATAAAAACATAATGAAGTTATTTAATATGAGAAATGCCTGGATCTGCAGCTACAAAGATTTTCTGCTTTAATAAATCTCAATACAGCGAAGGGAGGATCTGTATTTTTCACCAAGCAGTTAATGCTTCAAAGGAGATTTATTTGATTATTATTTCAATTTTTTTTACACAATTTGAACCAAGTGAAGCTAAAATTATCCCATTGGAGGAATTTTGGGTAGAAAATACTTGCAGAAAAAAAACAAGTTTTTCCATCTTAAATCTATATATTTTATAGTTTTGGCTCAATTACTGTTGTTATTTCAGTCTTCACACTCTAGTTAACTATTATTTGATCGCTAAAATAGTTGAGGATTGTTTCAATAATCGATTATAATATCATGTTTCTTCTACCTGCTTCTTTTTGAGCACATGGACATGATCATTTATTTTATTGTTTTTCTGTTTTTACTTTTTTTGTCTGTTCAAAATAAAATAAATAATCCCAATTCAATTCAGAAATACTTTATCAACTTAGATTAAAAGCAGCTCTTCTGTCTTAAACTAAATCAGTGTTTTAAGTCTCAGGTCTTAATATTCCTGCTCACAGCGACGAGGTTTTCTGTTTTCCAGGCCGTTTTCTCCTCTCGTGTATTTTAAGCTCTTCTGTTTCCTTTCTGTTCATCCACTTCCTGTCTGCGCTCCAGCAGGGCGGCGACGACGCTGCCAGCCTCACCAACAGCCACGGAGGCCTCCCCAGCAGCGGCTCCACGTCCAGCACGGAGCTCAGCCACCAGGTGGAGGCCTTCAGAGGTCAGAGGTCACCCTTCGCGTTCCTCGCAAAGATCTGCAGCGCTGCGATGTCTCACCGCTGCGTGTTTTTCTCCGGCCGCAGGCCTCGCCTCAGCGCTGTCCGGTCAGATTCCTGCCACCCTGGAGCTGAAGATTGAGAAGCAGGAAAAGGACGACATGCACGACAGCCTGTCTGATAACAAATCAGACGACGAGAGCGACAGGAGAGACATGAAGACGCCCAGGACAGGCCAACGCACAAGGTAGGAAACGATTAATCACCATTAATTGATTACTGAAATAATCGTCAACTAACTGAATTATCTATTCATTATTAACTGAAGTAAACAGACGAAAAAAGAAGCAATTTACTGAATAATCCAATACATTCAGAGAAGTAAATAAGCCAGAACAGTTTGTTAATTATATAAATAGACGTATATTTACGTTTTGCATTTAGGATAAAAACACTTTTGTTTGTAAACATGTTTTATATGGTCAAAAATCTTTTCTCCCTCTGCTTTACGACTCAGTTTTGTGTTGACCTCGACTCTCTTCTCTCTTTCTCCTCGCAGCATCACTGAGGACGAGGATCTGAATCCGGAGCAGAAGGCCGAGCGCGAGCGCGAGAGGAGGATGGCGAACAACGCCCGCGAGCGCCTGAGGGTCCGAGACATCAACGAGGCCTTCAAGGAGCTGGGCCGCATGTGCCAGCTGCACTTGAAAAGCGAGAAGCCCCAGACTAAACTACTCATCCTGCATCAGGCGGTGGCCGTCATTCTTAGCTTGGAGCAGCAGGTCAGAGGTCAGTGCTGCATCGCTGCTGCAGATGAAATGTCAACGCTGCCACACATCACGTCAACCTTGGGCTTTTCTTTTAAAACACACAAGCAGATAATCAGTGTGTAAGACGCTTTTATTTATCGGTGGAGTCATTGTTAAACTGATTTATTCATGAAATAAGATTTAAAGGTTTAGATGTGAATAGATACTTGAGTTGCTCTTTATTTCAAACGACATAACTGGATACAAACATGAAATTCCTCAAAACTCACAAATGATTTTTCTTCCTTTTCACCAAAAATCTTCAGAGCAGAAAATATTTTTAAATATTTATGACATTTGTGCAGTCTAAAGGCTTATTTATAAATAAGGTGGGTTAAAATCAGGAAAATAACTGGATAATGCAGAAATAGAAATAGTTTGTTGAGAAGCAAATTAGAAACGAGCCTCACTGAAGGCTGAAAGAAGTTGCAAAACAACTTTCATAAATGTTTTTCAGATAAGATGCATAACTAATATTCTCATTGTAAATTAGATTCGTACAGAAATACTCTGATTTTGTTACAGCTGATTTTATTTGAATTGTTCTGAGAACAGAATTTTAGCTGCAACAAGTTGAGTTTTCTAATTTGCTTCAAAAAACATTTTTTTCAGTGCATGTTTTCATATTATATATGTATAAGGAGTTTCACATATAGATATCAGATATTTTTATCATCATATTCTTTCATCTTTATGTCCTGTGTTCAGTTTTCATGACAGTTTTGTCCTTTATGCTTTTAGTCAAAGCTTATTCTTGAAATTAGAAGTTTTTAATATTTCCATTTTCCTTGTATATTTGTTTGATTCTGAATCTTCACCATCTGGAGTAAAAGTTTGTTTTCTGACTCTGCAGAGAGGAATCTGAACCCCAAAGCAGCCTGCCTTAAGAGACGAGAGGAGGAGAAGGTCTCCGGCAGTTCCAGTGACGCCCAGCAGGGGCACACTGGAGTCCATCCAGGCCTGACCGACACGTCCAACCCTCTGGGTCACCTGTGAGCAGGAGGCAGGTACGCCAGCTCCCACATTTCACATAGCAACTCAACATATTTACTTGGATAAATGTAATTTTATTACTTGTAACAAATTAACAAGCTCTTGTTAAGTTGCATCACCGGTTTTCCCTGATTCTCCAAACAACCAGGATAACATGAAAGAAATAGAAAAACACAGATGTTAATTTTATCTGCATGAAGTAAGAGAGGAATCATTTACGACGACATATGAGGCCCATTGTAGAAAGGAAGAGTCAATTAAAACTTTCTTAGTTTGAAAAGTAGGAACTTTCATAGAATCGCTTTCAGATTAGTCAGAAATTTTGAAGAAAAAAAAACAAGAAAATTTCTGAGTTTCAAATTTCTAAACGTTTTGCCTTTCAAACTCAGAAAATTTTCAAAATAAACAAAATTTAAGTGAAGTAAATAACAAATTTCTGTTTTTTTCTACAAAATGTTTGAGATTAATCAGAAATGCTTTCTATCAAATATTTTAATTTTTAAAATTCTGACATTTCTAAGATTTCTGCAACTAATCTAAAAGTTTTTCTAGCAAATTTTCGACTGTTGAAACTCAGAAATGTTCTTGGTTTTTTCTTAAGAATTTCTGAGCTTAATCTAAAATCTTTTCTACTTTTCAAACTCAGAAATTTCGATGTTTTTTTTTTTTTTCAAAGATTTCTGCTATTAATTTTAAAAATTCTGAGTTTTTCTAGAAAACTTTCGACCTCAAAATTTTTATTTTTTTCTATTAGAAAAAAAAGATTAATAAAAAAATTTTCTTCTTTTCAAACCAGAAATTTCTGGCAGTTCTTTTGTGTTTCTCGCTGTCAAAGTTACGTCTTACGTTGATTTTGGGTCGTTAGCGTCTGATCGCTGCGTCTTCTCCGCAGATCGATGCGACGCGGCTCACTCCAGGGTGAGCCGGTGAGCCTGCTTCCCAGTGACAGACTGGACTCGTGGTTCCCACGCCAGTCGCAGGAGTCAGACCACTTGAAGCGAAACTAAAAGAGTCCAACACGATTGAAGAGAGCCAAGCGTCCAGCTCCATCCACCGACCAGTTTCCATCTGCAAATTTCTCCCCGCAAAGAAAAACCGAAACCACATATCAGTGTCTGCAAGAAGAAAAAAGAAGCGTGTTGCTCCTGAACAATCAGAGACCTACGCAACCTCCGCCAACCGTACGTGGAAGTTGCCTTGTGCCTAAACTGAATTGACGAATGCATTGTAACAGCAATTTTTTTCCTGTCTGTCTGTTTTTTTTTCTATTTATTGAGCTGTAAGGTGTCAGCCGAAAGGGAAGGTTTGGTAAAATCACAGAGAAGCGAGCGGCTTTTCAGTCGAGCTATAGTTTGCTGCGTCACCGTCAAACCAGAGCCCCCCTGCTGAGACCAGGGGAAAACATTTGAGAAGATTAATTTATTGGCCAGTTTAGACTAATATTTATACCCTGCAACAACAACAAAAAAATACTAGCTTTTAGATGCAAACCACAGAATTGTCCAATGTTTGTTTTTTTTTTTTATGTTAAAGAAGATATATTATTTATATTTATTTGCTTGATTTTGCCACTGGCCACGTGTGAAACCAAAACTACCTAATGTGTATTTTCTAAAGGTGATTGGCAAACTGCAGTTTCACTGAAAGCTCAGATGTAGTTTTGTTTTTGTTTTCCCTCCGTTTAGACATTAAGAAGCAAACTGGTTAGCATTCCCAGCATATTTAGTGTCTTAACTAAAGTAAAAACTGGACTCAGCGTCCCGTCGTCCCTTTGCCATATAGTGTTAAACAAAAAGCATTTCGATGGTTTTACAGATTCCTGTCAGCATTTAGCCGCCTGACGTTTTCTTCCTATTATTGTTGTCTTTTGTTTTGTTCTTGGCGAATCAAAATGCTTAATGAGATGTAGTGAGAGAGTGAAAGTGAAAGTAAGAATTTTACAAAAAGGAAAAAAAAAAAGAAAAGAAGAGAACGACGACCATGCTATCTCCTGGCCCGAGTTTTTCTTTTTGTTGATATTTCACTAAACTTCCAGTTACTCAGAGTTATGCTTATCTGTGAGTCCGTTCTTCGTTTCGATTTCCAGCCGTCTAAGTTATTCTCCAGTTCGGATCGAGGTTAGTTTGAACAAACGCGGCCAGCAAGGTTTTCCTTTTGCACCTCAAGACATTGATCATGTTTTTGTTTTCCCCATCAGTGTGCATGCTTTACATCGCTCCTGTTTTTGTATCTTTGGTCTTAAGACTTGCTTTGTATTCCATATATTTCTTTGTATATTATGTGATTTCCTCCATTCGAAGCGAGGCGGCCACGTTCACGACGAGTTTTCATCCAGAATCAACGATTCGCAGCAGGAGTTTACATTCAGCACATTTTGATTATTATGACGAAAACTGTAAAATAATGTGTATCCTCTGACTGAATGTGGCCTTCCTCTTCTTTTTCTTTTTCTTCTTCTTCGTTTTCTTCCTCTTCCTTCAGTATTTCATGTTGACAGACTGAGGGTGTAATCTGTGTCACTTCCAGCTCTTATTTCCTTCATTTTGTTTGCTGTTCTTCCTTTGTGTTTTTTTTTTTTTTGCTCCTCTGTTTGCCAAGTTAGACTTTGCTGTATTCCCAGATGCTTTCCCTTGTATAATATATGAGAAAAAAACCAGAAAATCAAAAGAAAAAAAAAACCATTTGGCTTATTTTTCACTGTAGTTAGTCTTTTATACAATAATAATACTGTAAGAATATTTCTTGAATTCTAAATATTACTCTTTCTAGATTTTTGAAAGCAAAAGTTTTGAGTAAAAAGTTTCTTACTTTATTTTACTATGTTAGATAGTAAAATGTACGGTTATTTACCACAACTTGTCGATTATTACAAGAGACTTACGAGCGACAGAAGACAGCAGAGCTGCGGCTCGTCGTTCTTTAAAAGGCGTCGATCGAGCTGCAGGTTCCTGAAACAGAGACTTTCGTCTTCCTCTTTGGTCTCCGCTGTTCGCTGATAAAACATTTCATCTTGTGTCAAATAAGAAAAGGTGTCGATCCGCATTAAAAAGAAAAAAAAGACAAAGGAAAAAGATAAAACAACTGTGGCAGCGGGGATTTGAATTTTCTGTCTTTTACAGCAGGAAAACATGTATATAACATTTATGTTGCAATAAATGTGCCATCTTTTTTTAAACTGGATTGTATGTGCATTCATTTCCCTCTGAGCAAAGAGGTTTCTGTTTTTACTGCCCTCTCAGATTTTACCTTTTTCCCCCGACGCAGCAACATTTTCCTGTAAAACACAAAGAGAAAAAAAAAACAACAAAGGTCAAAGGTCGCCTCAGAAGAAAGAGTCTCGATTATTAGACTTTATTATTGTTTCTGTTTTTGCTTTTGGAGACGTTTCTACAGTGGATTTAGGCCAAATGAGTGTTTTATAGTATGTAACTTCTTTTTACCAGTGGACCATTGTAGTCTGTATGAAAAGTAATATGAATATATATGTTTCTATTTTTAATAAAGTGTGATAGCAGCGTGATGTGCTGTCGTCCTTGAATGCCTCAGTGTTTCGCTACAGCGGCAGCCGTTACTGATTCGATGTGCAACTCCACCTCAATATAGTGAAACATCTTTAAAACATTTATTACCTGCAGAAGGTGAGACGCTCGCTGGCATATTTGAAGGTTTTGTTTGTGCTGATTTTGGTGAAAACACTTCTGTTTTGTAGCATAACGCCAAAACAAAAGGGTTTATGAGTTCACCTGAAGTAACTTGTGTCCTGTGCCTTTCTAATCCTCCTCCAGACTCTTTAGACGATTCATTTTTAAATAAAATATGATGTTTCTGCTGTGGATCAACGATCCAGTGACCTTCACCTTCAGGTAAGAAACTTCTCACATCGTCTCTGGTTCAGGAGCGAAAACATCAAATATTCTTATCTAGTTTCTGGAGAAAATATATTAATTTGATCAAATTATCTTTTTTTTTACTTTCTTATTTTCCTGAACAGTTTTTCATTTTCCATTTCTCTTGATAACGAGTGGCGGTGTCTTCAGGCTACTGGTTGGTTAACATAAGTGGCTAAATTAAATAAAAAATCTGTTAAATGTGCCAACTTTTAATCAATTGAATTATCAATATTTAAAATAATCACTAGTCACAGCCTTACCTGGACTTTTAGAGAAGCTCAAAATAAAGCTTTAATTCAGAGATAAAGGTTGGAGAAATATAAATTTGTCTGCAACAAATCTAAATTGAGTTTCAGCTTCTTTTAAAATAAATTAATTTTTTATGATGTTTCACTGAGAAACACCTGCACTGTTTTCTGTTTATGGCCTTAGCTTACACCAAACAGCAGCACTGAATGTAAGGCAAACATTTAAAAAACACACTGCAAAAATAAAACTTTTAAAAATAAACTGTTCCATGCATGAATTATGATCCTTTATGTCAGATTTTTTTTTTCAAAATGTTTTTGATGTTTTTAAGGCCTAAAAAAAGGTGGAGGAAATTTTTTTTTCTTTTTTTTTTTTCTATGTGATCAGCTGTAATTTTCTCCAAATACAAAGTCATTGTTTGTAAGTAGCATTAATCTCTATGGATTACTTTTAGTGGGGACTGGATATTCCTGGTTTTCGTCTGTCGGCCATCTTGGATTTAACAAAACTTTACTTGCACTTGCAGTGAATGGCCAGTAGTTGGCGGTGTATCGTACGAAGCGGTGGTGTGTCAGAAAGTGTCTTCGCCCCCCTGCAGAGACCGCGATGCATGAGAGAGTTCATTTGTTACAAGTTTATCCAATAAGTTTTTTGTTTATTTTTTTAAACGTAAATAACGTGAGTTATTGAAAGAGTGACATTTTCTAACACATCAAAATGTTGGCATTGGTCCTTTTTGCAGCAGTCTGGTCTCTTTTCTCTCTTGTTTCTGCCGCTCTGGTGTCTAAAGTCCCTCCGTGGCTCCACATCTGCGTGGAGAGACATCAGCGTGGGTCTGACTGCTGTTTCTGTCTGCGGCTCCGAGATGAGCCGTAAACCGCAGAGCCGCCATCCATCGTGGCGGAGCGTGTGAGAGTGGTGGGCGTGCACGTTTTCAGTGGGAGTGGGACCACCGGGTCTGAAGGCTGACTTCCTGTCGTGGCTGCAGGCGGAGGCAGCTGACAGAAGGCCCCTGGCTCTCGTCCTTGAACGCGGACCAAGGAGCCGCCTGCGCCTCCTGCGCTCACGCTGGGATCATCCAACGTTCAGGAGGCGAAGCTGCGCCAGACCAGACCAGACCAGACCAGACCAGCCGCTCTGGTTCATTTCTGGAACATGGTCGCTTTTCAGCCTCCACTCTGCGTCGCTGCTGCTGCAGGAATCGAGACACAAACTCCACGCGGAGCTTTAACTTCTGTGTGACTGTGGATGGAAACACGTGAGAGTGAACAACACCCGGTGTCTGGATCAAAACTCTTTGGTTTGTGAGTGAAGTTGCATTTAGTGACTGTTTGTCCAAAACTAAAAAAAAAACAACTTCAGATTTCAAAAGGGACTTCAACCCAAACAGCCACTTGATGCATCCTGAGTTTCTGGGTTTCTGGCTCAAGCTGTTCCAAAAGTACCAAAAGTCTTTGTTGCTTTATTGCGCAGTTCAGGCAAACTACGTCACAGGCCGGTAGTTGGGCCATCGGAACCAGGCTGCAAGGCCTTGATTGACTGAAATGGAGCCAGCAAGAGGAAAATCAATGACATCTGCAGACTTTGAGATGATCAGTCACAATAAAATGATTCTTAAATGAAAATAATTAACCCTCCGCCTCCCAAATGATCACCTTCTGGAAATTTCCACTATTATTTGTAGTCTGATGAGCAAAGACACGTTAGTCTTTAACAGCAGAAACAGATTTAATGCTGATGAGAGACTAAAACTCTGCATGTAGCTAAATATTAGGGATAAATAAAAAGCCCCAACAAGCTCTGCACTAAGACACTAAAACATCAAATGTCTTTATTGTCAAATCAATGAGACAAAAGAAAACCCAACAGAACCACTGACGGTCAGCATACGCCAGGATTAGACTGGCTACAAATCATTTTAATAACCAAAAAATGTTACAATTAAAAGAGATTTAATTGATTCTCCTGTTACAAAACGTGAGTTTGATGAAAACTTTGTGACAACATTGCATTTACTAATTATTAGTGTGATCCAGCTGAGAGAAAAGCCTGTTACAGTTTCACCAGCAGGTGGCACTAGTGAGTGATGGATGAAGCACCGAGGAATGAAAGCAATGAAGCTTTCCCAAAGTTCATTGTTGGGAAAGCTTCATTGCTCCATGAAGCTTCATCACTGACTGACTGAAAACTGGTCAAAAACCACAGGAAGCCTGAAACCTACCCATGTCCCAAACTGAAATTAATTAACTAATTAAGGGAATTACTAGCCAAAATCCTATTCTAAATAACTAAAATTAAACAAAACTTCTAATTATAAATCAACTAGAATATAAGCAAAGAAAAATTAACCAAATAATCTAAATAATTTACATTGCCCTCCCATCTTATTCAATTTAAATAAAATCGCTGTCAAACATTTGTGCAGCTTTTGTTCGTGTTGCTATCATTTTAAAGCTTTTGGTAAATGTTTGCAGACGGCGTATATTTACTAAATCAAATAAAACATGGTGCCAATCAACTGTTTCCAGAGATCAACCAGCCTCCATGTCCACTAAATCAAAATCAAACCAAACTGATCTAAATTAATTGTTCTATTTCTTGCTAACGTTTTTGTCGTTTGACACCAAATTAGATTGATTTGGTGTCATGTGGTGCTGGTTGACCTTTGATGACCTCTAGAAATATTTATCAACATCTTTGAAATGATCAATTAGACCCAAAATGCTCTGTGAGATGTTGTTTTGCAGTGTGTTACAACGTAAAAGTAATTTTTCAGCTACACATATCAAGTTTGTTTTTATGTCAGTAATTTTTGAATATTGATTTTTTAAAAAAATACAAGTTCCACTGTTTCCTCTAACAAGACGTTGTTCCTGTGTTCTCTAATAATCTGCTCATAGGCTTTTGTGTTTTTACAGTGTATCAGTTCTCAGAAACCATCTTTTGTCTTTGGGATAATTATGAAAACTTTTCATCAGTTTATTCTTCTTTGTCTTTTTTAAATCAGAGGTTTATACCTTCTCTTGTACTTTATGAAATCTCCAGTGAACGTCTGATTGTGCTGCTCCCTCTACTGCCCCCTGCAGGCCTGGCAGAAATGGGCAGAAAAGTAAATCCCAGTTAGTGGTGGAGAAATTACTCAAACTCTGTAAGTGAAATTCACAAATTAACAGACCCAAAGTAAGTACTTGAAAGTAAAAGCGCTTGTTGATTGTTTTCTGTAATGTGTCAAACTCAAGGTCCGCGGGCCAAATCCGGCCCGCCACGGCATTTTATGTGGCCGTCTGGATTCTAGACTAAATGTCCTTGAATAGGGACTGATCATATTAATCAATTCCTCCAGTTCCTTGAGAATTATTGTGGGAATTTACGTGAAATCAACAAATCCCTGCACTTTTCTTCACTAATAGTTCGGAGTTCATTGCAAATTTTTCTCAAAAAATGTCAAAAACTTTCTTTCTTGTCCTAAACAGCTGCCTCAGCCTTAACTGACAACATAAATAAGCTCAAATATTGCAAATATTTCCAAATTACTCCCACAAACACATAAAAACCCCCCCACAAAAAGTAACACAAAATCCTGGAGGGACTGAAATATGTTCAGTAATATTTAATTTTAAGAATTAGTTGAAATCTAAACGTTTTGTGAACAAATGTTATCAAAGCATTCTGGGACCTCCGGCCCTTTAAGAGCTTGGATTTGACCCAAAACGAAAATGAGTTGGACCCCTGGAATATATTCTAGATATTCCTGGTCCAGAATATCATTAATTGAGCCTCTTTGTGTTAATTTTCTTTAATAAATAAAGATTGTTGTGCCATCTTAAGGATCAATGCTGCAGATAATAAACATTTTTGTTGTGTTTAACTTTGTCACAGTGACTAAATATCAGAGTTAAAATGAAAATGTCTTTTTAGTGTTTTTACATTTTTATTTAGCACAAATCAAAGTTTGATTTTAACTGCAGTAACACGTTCAAGTAAAAGTGATCTGCCTGAAAAAAAGAGACGTAAACAGTTTGTCAGCTAAAACATATGTTATAGTCGACCTTGTAACGGGTTATTTGTGAACAACGTTTAATTTTCTGACGTCATTTTGAAAGCAGGGTGATTGTTTTTTAACTCGACTCAAATCACTGATTGTTTTCTGTAATTTAGTGTTTTTATGACGTGAGCAGCTTGAAGCGCCGAGTTGCTGCTGCTGCTGCAATGTGATGTAAAAATAAACATGACAGATTAATTACTTTCAAGCCAATGAATGGAAAAAGTGCATTTGTGACATGAATGTGACGCATCATAGAAATGTAGTGCAGTAAAAGCCAGAAATACTCAGGATTAAATCTACTTGAGTGCAGGTACATGAAATATGTATTTATTTCAGTAATAAATGGATTCAGGAAAGCTTTGGGTCAGAACCGGGTCCCGTACTGGTGCTGAAGGTTTTGCACAACTTCAACTGACTCATGTGAGTTCAGTGAAGAGAAACTAGTCCTGAACATTTGCAGTAGTTGAAGTAATGAGGCTGGACTTCTTCCCACTCCGTAATCAGAACCGGACCGGGCGACGCACTGAGCATGCTCAGAAAGCCCAGCTGTGGCAGAACAGAGATCCTATTGTACTCCTCTGCTGCAAGCCCAGAGGTTCGGAGGAGCTGCAGCGACTGCAGACACAAACATAAACAACAATACAAGGAAAAGAGACAGCTGGGCCGCAGAACGTTAATGACCAGGTTCTCTGATTTTACTCTTTACTGATACATGTTTGAGTAAAACGAACATTGTTCTTTTACTCTATAAACTTCTGACAACACGTCTCTGAAATTACAAGAAAAATGTTTTAATTGCACAAAATGAGAAATGGTTAAAATAACAAAAAAGCTGCAGAGCTTTCAGACCTCAAATAATACAACAAGTTGATATTGATTTAGAAACAACAGTACGGATGTTTTAGCTCAGAAATCAATAATCAGAAGGTTTTCAAAGCGCTTCAGAGCCGTGGACTTTTTACCAGAGCTGCATTTGACATCAATATTGGATTTTCTGGCTCATGAATGAAACAAATTGAGATTTATGTTTAAGATCTGAGAAATAAAATTACTGCATGTCCCCTTTTCCCAAAACAAACTCTGGTTGATTTATTCCTCACGTGATTTTTTACTTTTTCCTGATTTTAGGTCAAACGTATGGAAGACCAAAACAGACATAATCAAAAGTAAACAATTTTGATCACATCAGTTTTGGTCCTCCATACAAAAGTTTCTCCTTATGAAATCAAAAATGACTTTTTACTACTTTGTTGTTGTTTTTTTTAACTCAGATTTTCCTTTTTGCTTTAGTTTGTTCAGAAAACAAGCTGGTTATGATTGGATCATTTTTCTGTCTTTATCTACAGTAACATGCATTTTAATGAGCGTTTACCATTCAAATCATTTTATTGAGCGGATTGATTAAAAAACAAAATACATCATTCTGGTTTAATATGTAGTTGTTTTATAATTTTATTAACACTTTAAATCTAAACAAAAGTCAGAGAATTTCACTATTGTGAAGTTTTGTAGTTTTGCATGACGGTGTGAACATTTAATGGTTTAATACAAATATGATGCAGGTTTACGATGCGTGCGTTTATTATTAATACAGAAAGCGTCGTAGCGCTCAGTAACAGAATAAACTATAATGTCCAAAATAAAAGTAAATAATAAATAACAGGTGTAAATTAGATCATTTCTGCCAGCAGGATGTTAAATATTGGATCATTTTATCCAGAATCCTGAGATGTAAACATAAAAATCAAACTTTGGGGAGAGAAAAATCTGTATTCATCTCATTTAATTAAAAAGTTATGAAAATAATCAAATGCATATTAATCAGGATGAATGAAATACGTAAAGTAGACCCATTCAGTGACATACATTATTATTGAAAAGTATTTTGTATCACTAATTAAACCTCATTAATCAGATTAATTACACACAGACACGCTTTCAAGCCTTTCTTTCTATTAATGATGATGATTTTCCTCTTACGGTTAATAAAAACATAATATTTAAGATTAAAATATTACATCGGACTAATAAATAAGATATTTTTAAACCAGAAATGAAGCTGTAGTGAAATAAACTTCATGCCTGAATAAATGTAGATGTAATGTGCTCCTAATCTCTCTTCTTCTTCTGCCCACTAGATGACGCTGCAGGTTTTTAAAGACATGCATTACAAATTACATTTATGCAAAGTGCTAATAAGTAAGAATTGGGAGTTTTATGCGATGATGATTGTGTGTAATCCTCATAAAATAGTTAATAAACATATATATTCAGAAAGGAAATAATATTCAAACAAGAGGAAAAAGTTTTTACAAAATGATGTTTTAAATATGAGATATATAAAGTAAACATGTTACATGTTACTATTTAATTTAAAAAATAAAACTTGCATGTATTTTTAGATGAAAGCAGGACTTTTAGAAGTTCTTTCAAATTAATTGCATGTATTTTTGCTCTGTTGTCCAGCAGGCTGTGGGTTGTTCTGGTTTCAGGGCGTGCGGGATGTCCGCCCGGTCCAAACTGACTCACCCTCATCACATCATGCATGCAGGTCTTTCCAGGTCCGTGGCGTGGAAACAAACCTGTTCCAGGCCCGGGCGCGCCGCGGTGCGCCGGAGCGTGTGGGCGGGTCTCCTGCGCTCCTCTCCAGGGGCGGAGCGGCGGCGGCGGCGGGCGGGGCGGGGCGGGACGTCCTGCCTGCCTCCCCTCACACTCAGCGGACTTTACCGGAGCGAATAAGTTTTGCAAAGTGCGGCGAGAGTTCCTTCCTCAGAGGGAAAACTCCAGAGAGACGCGTCCGACCCACGGAGAGGAGAGGAGGATCCGGACGGAGACTCGACCCTGGTGAGTCGCAGCGGCGCAACAAGAGCGGCAGAAAAATGACAAATGATTAACCTGCTGCAGGCTGGAGAAAAGTGATGAAGCGGAACTTTCTCCACCTGTTGCTCCGAGCATCCAAACTCCTCCGAACCGGTCCAGGGTTTCCCCGCGGAAACCAGCAGCCTCCCAGTTCACAGCTGTCGGGTCTGTGCTGGGATTTCACCAGTGCTGCTGCTGGAGCTGCTGGTGCTGCTGGACCCGCACAACCTGACGCTCTCATTCTCGTTACGTAACTTCTCCGTAGTTTCCCACAGTGTAAATCTTGGCGTTGCTTCACTGTTTTCTCTCCCTCCGCTCTGACCCGCGCTGACCTTTAGGGCCAGAATCTCTTTGCGTGTCAGAAGGATTTGGAAATGTTGAGTTTCCTGTTTGGTGTGTTCTGTTTCCTTTCATCAGTCCAAGCAGGCTGGTTTTCATTTTGTCTCCACAAAGGTGCAAAGGTGAAACCAGTGGACAAAAAAAAGCCATGAATAAGTTAAAGTTAAAGTTTTTGCAGACGTACCAAGGTTCTCATGTACTTTCCATTTCCTTTGACTTTAATTTGGACCAACAGCAAGCAGAGCAGAACTCTCAGGAAAATGATTGTTCAGTTTTCAAACTTTGTTGTTTGAACAGAATCTTGAAGGTTCGCCAGCATTCGATGCGGCTTCCAGTCGTCTGGAAAAGTCTCTTGAGATTGAGAATTTCTGGACTCCAATCTTCAAACCTTAAAATGCAACTGGATTAAGGCCTGGACTTTGACTAGACCATTCTGGACTTGATCGTAGCCATCCCAGTGTAGCTCTGGTTTGACGTTTGTTTTGGTCTGATTGCAATAATCTGTGCAACTGGATATTTTTGTGCTGAAATACAAAACACACAAAGATACTGTACAGCACTGTTTACCTCTGGGTTAATGAGCCACAGCCCATTAGAGGAGCCTGGTTTACTGGTTTACTGGTTTACACTTTAAAAAACAATGTTTGGGTTTTAAAAGGTTTTTCTGTCACCAGAGTGACGTTTCTTCCTCCATCTTCTCCAAATTAAACAAACATCTGTGCCACGTTTCCATCGGACCCGTTATAATTTTTAAGATTTTAAAAATAAAGTTTCTGGAGGTCAACCAGAACCCCGACCCCATCCACACGAACAAAATCAGTTTTCATGTGTCAAAATGTGGAAACGTTCAGGTGATGGCTGCTTCTGCAGCCCTGAGGTCAGTGAAGGCAGCACTGCCATGACGCAGGGATGTTTCTTCTTCTTCTGGTGGAAAAACACAATGAGAGGAAAATGTCTTGCACATTTAGCTGAACCTTTGCGTATCAAGGGGCGCTCACAGCAAACATGAAAGGCTCCTTTGTGTCGCCTTAATCTGTCCTTCACTGCTGTCCTGTTCAGGAAACCTTTTCCTCCTCGTTCCTGTCTTTTTCTAAAGTGTTTGACGCAGAAATTCTCCATCTAAGCGAAGCTAGACTCGCTCTTCAGCTTATGGAGATGTAGTGAAAATGAATCTGTGGTTTATGACTGCGAGCAGAAGAAAATTTACAGCTTTATGAGCTGAATGTCAGCCTGGAATGAAAAACATGAAGCGGTCTTATTTTCGGTGGGTGTGCCTCTTATAAAGGAATCTGTCTCACGAAGCTGCAGGGTTGTGGTGTCCTTGCAGCTTCCAGCTTCCGGTTCAACATCTTTCTTTACTGGAAGCGCTCTGCCAGATAACATGGCTGTGCTGAAACAATGTGGCTGATGGGGGAGGCTTGGATATGTTGACTCAACATTTGATTAAACAAAACAACTCATGGCCATTTATGTTTCTGCGAAAACACAAACTAAGGATTTCCTGTCAATATATTACTAATGCTGGACAATAAATCAATAACTGGATATCAATAACATGTCTGATGGCATACCACTGAACTCTGATCCAGAACTGCATTGCATTATGGGGGATATTAGCAAAGGAAAGACTTTATTTCACAAAAACACAAAATCTCACCAAGTATTTCTGGTCTAGTTTCTGGTACGAATATCTCAGTATACTTTAAACAAGACGAGTAACTTTTAAGCAAAAAATAAAAGCCAATAATTTCTTAATATTGACTTTAAAAAAAGGATTAGCTATAAGTAAATTGCCTTTTCATCAATATTGCTGGAAAGTTTCTTAAAATTTAGATTGTTTTTCTTATTATTGTCGTGTTTCTGCAGGAGCTCAACGTCTCACGGCCAGCTAAGAAAAGTTGGTGGAATCAACTGACTCACTCGCTCTCTGGTTGCCTAGCAACTCACACGCTCTTTGGTTGCCTAGCAACGCCCTGTTGAGTTACTTGGCGGCAGCAGTTGAAAGTTTCACCTCTGTGCCTCATAGCTGCTTAAAAATAAAAGTAAAATCAACATTGAAAGCAGAAAATGTCACGCCACCAGATGTTTTAAGCAAAAAAAAAAACCCGAATTGATAATTATCAATGGGAAACGATTATATCGTGATATATTTTTTCAGCCATATTGTCCATATTGAAATAAGACAAAACCAGCTTAAAATGAAGTTTCCTGCAGGATATAGGAGATTGTTTTAACTAAGTAATTCTTTACTTTTATAGGAACGTGAGTGGAAATGGTAATTGAGTAATTATTAGCTAAAAACAAACTCTTATATCGTCCATGAAAGTTACTTGTAAGTCAAATTTGTTTTATTTAAAATGCATGAAGACATTTGTTCTAGAAACTAGACCAACAATACTTGGTAGGGTTTTGTGTTTTTGCAGTGTTTTCAGCTCGGATCGGTATTTATTTGGTCCAGCCATCCTTCTCCTCTTCCTCCTCCTCCTCCTCCTCCTCCTCCCTCCTCCTCCTCCTCCTCCTCCTCCTCCTCCTCCTCCTCCGCCTCCTCCTCCTCCTCCTCCTCCTCCTCCTCCTCCTCCTCCTCCTCCTCCTCCTCCTCCTCCTCCTCCTCCTCCTCCTCCTCCTCCTCCTCCTCCTCCTCCTCCTCCTCCATAAACCTGCTTCACTGCTTCACTTCCCAGCTGTTTAGTCCTGACTTATCGTCTCCTGCTGATGCTCCACATCCTGCCTTGGCCTTTGTTCTCGGCCTTATCGGCGTCCTTCCTCTGGGCTCATCTCGTTCCGTCCTCACATTGTAACATCAGGTAGAGCGGGCCGCTGACAGCAAGGCAAACAGGAATCTGCCCAAACCCCATTGTGTGCTGAAACACATGGTGCCTCTAATGGTTCCCCAGGAAAAGTGAGCTTGAGCTGCTTACTTTGATATTTGCAAACGATAGTAATTCTGTTTCAAGCTGAGCTGCTTTGTTTCCTCCACCATCTGTCAGAAAACAAGTGTTAATTATGAATTTTGACCTGAATAACTTCCTGCTGGCCTTTTTGTTTCCTTGCACCACTATCGGACTTGCTACTTTGACTCTCTAAAGTGTGTGAAATGGACATTTGTGGTGCAGCGGGGAGGACAGTCGTTTCTCAGTCCCAAAGTTGTTGTGAGTTTGGTTCCAACCTGAAAGACTTGAAAACGGGGATTGTGATTCAAAATGTTTCCACCTGTAATGTCACATTTTAACCTGAAAAACAAGTTTGTGGAAGACAAAGAACAAAGGTGTAGTTTGCACACCCTTATAATAATGCTTTGTTTTATTTAATTTCATTGAGTGTCTTTAAAAAAGGCACCTTTAAAAATTACAGTAGATCTGATCGACGGCAAATAAGGTGCAGAGTTTTTCTGATGTCTGTCTCTTGGCAGTTTTTAGTTGAAGCCAAACTGCAGCCAAAAGCTTGCAGAGGTTTAGATAACCGTTCACAAACGCATGATATGCAGCAATAATCATTCATATTTAGCAGGAAGCAACGAAATCCTGAGATTCAACTTCCTTTGGTGGAAGTTGATCAGCATCCCGTCCACTTCTTGTATTTCCAATAATTTCCTTGCAGAAGTTCTCAAAATCTATCAGATTGTAAGAAAATGTTTTGACCACAACCTTCAGGTGATTTTATACATTTTCTGTCAAACTTGGAGATCTGGACTCGTCTGTTCATTTTGAGCTGAGCTTGGACTCGCTGAGATCCAGATTAACTAAAATAAAATACACGTTTTCATCTCGTTTACTGACTTAAAACAAGCTCCTATATCTTGCTGAAAACTTATGTACAAGTTAATTTTGTCTTATTTCAAGTTTACTATGATATTTGCTCTAGAAACTAGAGCAAATTACTTGGTACTGTTGTTTAACAGACATTGGAGATAAATGGTGCAAATAACAATCCTGTTAATACGGACAGTTTTAGGTGTTCTCAAACATCAGGATTATTATTATTATGGAATTTATTGTGACAACGACGAATTAAAATCTCACCACGATAAGAAATGTATCACAATAAGAAATGTATCACGATAAGAAATGTATCACGATAAGCGATACGATAAATTCCTGTCCCTAATTCTTTCTCCTGACTTTCAGTATTTCAGTATTGAGGTGTGAACTGAAGAAGACAAAAGGCTGAAACTAAATCAGATGCTTCATCAAAGTTGGATCAAGATTGAGAAACTTTTGAAATAGTTTCATTTAGTCTCAGAAGCATTTAGTCATTTAGTCTCAGAACACAAACGCCCTTAGTGCTGTAGAAATGTGAGCTTTTTCTCTACCTGACTCATTTTTAAGTATTATTTCTCAGACACGGTTCCGTTTTTATCATAACACTCACCTGCAGAGGCAGGTGAGTTATAATGATTGTTGTCTGTAATGGACCGGCGTCACGGTTTGAGTCACGTCTTCAGGTTGTTGGTTTACCTGCAACAGAGGGAGATTTTTGACTCCTAAATCATTTAACCGAAGCACTTTTAAGTGGGAAGTCTCACCGAAAACAGATGAAAAAACAAACATCGAAGAATGCAAGAGAATGAAAGTGGAAGAGATGAAGCGTTTGAATTATGCAGCCTGATCTCTGACTAATCCAGCCGGTCTGATTCTTTGCTCTCATAGGTGGGCCACCTGATCCAGGGAGAGGGATTTATTTTCCTTCGACATTCCTGATGGAGTCCTACAGAGCGACTGGCATTCCTAACAGCGCAGGGTCGCAGCGCGGATACACGCAGCCGTCCCGTCTTTCCAGGCCCAGTAGTAATGGAGCCGGCTCTTATGGCCTCAGTATTCGTGTCCAGGGTATAGATGGACACCCCTACGTGGTGCTGAACAACCAGGACAGGGGTCACCACCCTGACACCAACGGCTACCCGGACACAGAAGGCTCTTTTATTGAGAACTACCAGGATTATGATTTCAGAGGGGATAAGGAAGCTGGGTCCAGCGACCCCTTCAATGAGTACAGGACACAGAAGATGAGGCATTACTCCGGGCCTCAGAACGGGCTTCCTGAATCTCAGGCAAAGAAACCGTCCACGCTCCTGAACTTTCAGAGGCACCCTGAGCTCCTGCAGCCGTACGATCCCCGGACCAACTCCCTAAACCTGGACGGCTTCCACAGCCTCCCGTCCAGGCCTGCGCCACAAGCCGACCCCAGGATAGAATACCAGAACCCCTACCCCAAATCTGAAGTACGAGTTCCCTCCCGTTTCAGGTCCTCAAGCCTTGATCGTCACCTAGATCGCCCGGAGCAGGAGAACAGGCAGCCTCCTCAAACGGACCTCAACAGCCCCAAAACCAAGACTCCACCAGTACCTTCAGCCCAGGTGCCTCAGCCTCAAAGCAGAGCGCCGTCCCAGCCGGCACAGCCGACCCAGCCTCAGATTAAACCGTACCTCACCAGTCTGAATGCATCTCAGCCCAAGCCGACCTCTAAAACTCCCCCAGTACCGGCAGCGCAGCCTCAGCCGTCTCCCGTGTCGAGTCCATCAAGCGACCAGAGGAAAGCGTCTCCTACTTCCACTCGCAGTGCCAACTCCAGTCTGGAGCGCACCCACCACGACCCTGACGTCCTTCCCCTCCGCCGGACCGACTCCGGCGAGCCCGGTCAGTCCTCCTCCCGGTCCCGCCACTCCTCCTTATCGTCCACCACTAAGTCTCTCCTAGACGAGCAGATGGAGGCTCTCTACACGGACGCCATAAACCGCCACGAGAATCGCCGCTACATCCCCTTCCAGCCCGGTTCAGGCAGAGACATAGACACAGGCAACATCCCTGCCGTCGATGAGCTCATTGAGAAGTTTGATGGCAAAGATGGCGGCCATCAGCGGAGGGGCAGGGCGGGGCGCAGAAACAGGCTCAACCCGGAGGACAGGAAGCGGTCTCGCAGCGTGGACAGCGCCTTTGGGTCGAGGTCTGACTCCAGCTTCATGGACGAGTTTGGTCAAACTCGAGGCACGTCAAAGGAGCACGTCCTACGGCCGTCGCAGCTGCGGCTGCAGAGGACGGCCAGCGTTCAGGACCCCTGGTCTACGGCGGTAGACGGGCCTTCATCCCGGGCCATTAGTGCGCCAGGATCCCCCCAGAGCTCCATCTCCAAATACACCGGCTCCCTCCGGGGTTACACAAAGCTGCAGTCACGCCCCGCCATACCGGCCTTCAAGAGCGGCGAAGAAACTCCCTCTTCTGTCGGAAAAGTGTCAACAACGCCCCTGTCCAAACTCCCGCCCACCGCCGACAGCAAGACCAGCACCGGGGCAGACGTCCAGGTGAAACTCCACACCCCTGCATACAGCGGCGTCTTAGGAGGAGAAAAATTCATTCTGAATTTCTGGAGAAGAAAAATTCATTCTGAATTTCTGCCAAAATATCTCAGAACTTTTCTAGAAAAGAACATTTGCTAAAAAAAAAAAATTCAGATTTTCTAAAAAAGGACATTTTTGAGTTTTCGACTTTACAGACTGAAAATTCCCAAAAGTAAAAAAAAAAAGTTAACTTTTGAAAGTTAAAAATTTCAAAATCTCAATAACTCAGATTTACTTTCTAGCAAATGTTCAACTTGTCAAACGTATAAATCTCCATGTTTCTTCTTGAGATTATTTGGTGAAATTTGGTGAAAATGCACTCATTCCTTTCTGCAGTGGCCCTCATACGGCGTTGCTGTGAGACACATGTGGTTTAACTTATCTCACTCTTTTACTAAGCTGCTCTTGTCTTCCCCTCCACATCCAGGCCACGCCGGATCTCCTGAAAGGTCAGCAGGAGCTTTCACAACAAACACACGAGGAGACGGCCAAACAGATTTTGTTCAGCTACCTCAAAGAAGGGTGAGTTTATTTTAACTTTAAGCGTTGATGTTCATAAAAAGTCACCTGTTGTCACCAACACATTTTGAATGATTGGTAAATAGTTATAGTGTGAATGTGCTCATTTCTCTCTCCCATCCTGACTGTCATGAATTGCAGGATTTGTTTACATCTGGCACAGATTTCTCTTTAATAAAACACTTAAATGGGACTTATTATACAAAACAAACACTTTGTACATTTCTAAACATTCTCTTCTAAAAACAGCCTCAGGGATTCATGTTTATGTTCTTTAGGTGTCTTGAAATCGAGCCGTTTCACAAACTCCACATTCCAGGGGCGCTGCGCTGTTACCTAGCAACCCCCAGCAGAGCCCAGCCCCGTCACCTAGCAACCAAGCAGAACTCCAGCACATTTGGACAGCTGGCTTTACTGCTGCTTTAAAAGACAAGTGTTTTGAATATTTCAATTCAGACGACAATGTTAGGTGACTATTTCAGAACTAAAATAGTTCTAAAATAGCTAAGCCGTGCGTAGCGGTGGCTGCAGCTAGCTGGGCCAGCTAATTCGCTAGCATCTGCTTGGTAGACAAGAATAATTGCTTACTCCAAAATTTGGTGTCAGAATCAAAACAGCACTTATCAGTAGAAAGTTAGACAATAGAAAAGCTGCAATAACCAATGTGCAACATTATTTTTTATCACATTTGGGAAGAAATGTTGCTTTTA
The DNA here is from genome assembly GCA_911649635.1 of Poeciliopsis gracilis. Taxonomy (NCBI): domain Eukaryota; kingdom Metazoa; phylum Chordata; class Actinopteri; order Cyprinodontiformes; family Poeciliidae; genus Poeciliopsis; species Poeciliopsis gracilis. The sequence continues at coordinate 9,809,789 of CAJVRI010001179.1, read as the reverse complement.
TGTGTTAGTTTAATGGTGAACTTTCTTACTTTATGGAAACATTTGTTACTTTTTGATGAGATATTGACTGGAATAGCTAAATTGAGAATCTAAGAGTAGTTTTTGCTGAAGCACAGAACTGAAGTGGACACAGCGACATTGACGGAGAAGCGAGTTCAAGATGTGAACGATAGTCTGGCATGTCAGCAATGCTGGAGTGTTTAATGTTTAATGAATATCTGACCTGCCCATCAAATTTCCTATCTGTGTTGAAATCCAAATAATTTTTTCCATGGCGCCTGCAAAGGAAACAAAAACAGGAGAAACGTTTCTCAGCGTTCCTTGCTGCCTTTGCAGCTTTTGTTCTTTGTTTGCTTGACTGACGGCGCAGAGGCAGCCAGAGGGAACTGAATTATAACATTTCTGTCACAACTGAGAAGCCAGTGTGAGTTTTCTATCAGAAATCACAAACATGTGGAAGAGAAATATTCTAATCTGACTCTAACATTTGTACAGTAAACCAGTTTTGGGAAGACTTGTTGCATTTCTGCGCAGCACAGCTCCTCCAGTCGCTGCAGGCTTTGAGTGCTGCAGAAAACTCAGGAAACTGCTTGGGTGTGTCGGAGCGCAGGTCAGGAGTCGCAGGACAAAGGGAAGGAAAGGAAACACAGATGGAAGTTCAGGGGCTGAAACTGAGCTGCATTCCCCAGGCTCCGAAGACAAACACCCACCGACAGGGGTTATGGCGCTCTAATGAAAATCATCTGTCAGAGCAGAGAGCAGAGGCTGGTGATGGGGGATTTGGGTTTTCTCTTCCACGTTTTAATAATAAAAAGATTGATTGTTGCTGTCGGTTGGAGTTATGAAACTTTGGTTTTGCTGAGTCAAAAGCCGGATGATTAAATGTTCCTGAGAGTCAAGAAAACTCCCACATTTAATGCTTTTTGTTGTTGTTGTTTTTGTGGCTAAACTCTACAAAGCTTTATCTTTCATCAGTTTTAAACTGAAGGGAAGCTGATACTGTGAAAATCAAATCTACATTTTACAATATCAGGGAAATTGTTTGCAGTTTCAGTTCCAGTGTGGAACAAAAAGGAGAGGCATGTATGTTCATTCAGTGTTGAAATGAAGCTGTTTGTTCTGTGAAGTGACACATCAGAGCATCATATGACCTTCCTGACTCCTGCTAGGCTGGTACGGAACTCCTTTGTTGCCCAAACAGCCTCGAGTCGTGATTCACCTCAAAAAACACACAGAAATGTTTTTGTTGATTGAAACGCTTCACCTCTTTCCTCACGCAGAAGCAGCGATAATGACGACGTGACGAACCGGAAGGTGAACCTGGTTTTTGAGAAAATACAGACGCTGAAGTCCAGGGCCACAGCCGGCGCACAGGGCGACAACAACGTGAGTCTCCTGTTGCATTGTGGGTGTTTTCACACACGGCTGCGGTGGCATGGCTTAAAGGCAGATTTAATGATAGTTTTGTTTCACTCTCCAAAGTAAAACAACGACTAAAGCTTTCCGTTTGGTGACACAGCTTAAACAAAGTACAAACATAAACCTGCTCCTTTTTGAGCAAACAATGTAAAACTGCATGTTTTTTCCTCCCTTTTTTTTTTGCCTATTTGATAGATAAATAAATAACCGCCTGTAAATGATAAATATCTGATTTGCTCTCGCAGTCGGGGGACCTGGCTGCACAGACCAAAGCTCTGCAGGAGCAAAACGCTGAACTGGAGAAAGAGATTATTGAGCTGAAGAGACAGCTGGAGGAACAAATGAAGGTAACATGACGGTGACTGCAGCTGTAATGCTGATGCCAGGCTGTTTGTGCTGACATATCCCTTTAATGCTGAACTAGTTGTTTTGGAGTATCCTTAAAACATGGCTTAGCTCTCTGCAGAGCTTTAAGGGATAACAATTTAAGGATTTGTTTTAAGGCCTTTGTTTAGATCTAACGTGTCAAACTTGGTACAAAAAGTAAAAAGCAACAGGAGTGAAGCTTTTAGTTGGGTTTTAGTTTTCCATCAAGCAAGGGCAGCTTTGTAAACGCTAAAAACCACAACCTGCATTAATTATTAATTAACTCTGAGTGTGTCAATAAAGTCAAATAATAACCAGAAATCCTCATGAATGATATTTAAAACAATAAAGTCTCCATTATTGTATGTCAGCTAAAGGGATTAAAAGATTCTTCTTCATTTGGCGTTTAATTTTAACTGAACTCGGGCCTGTTTTTATTTTCAGTCAGGCTTCTGTCCTTGTAAAACTTAAATAAGTTTCATTTTAATTCATCTTCATACTGCTTTAAGTTTCACTTTGTGCATTTATTTTAAACTTTGAAGAGAAAAGTGTTTACATTTTACTTTGTGTTTGTTAAAAAATGAAGCAGGAATTAGATTTTTTTTTTAAAGAACAAGTTGTTCAGATTAATCCAAATATATATATATATATATATATATATATATATATATATATATATATATATATATATATATATATATATATATATATATTAATAAGAAATGTAAATGGAGGCTGCCAAATAATAAGGCCAGAAATGTGCTCAGATCAGTTTAATTGAAGTATCGGTTTTACCGGCAAACGATGGATAAACGAGCCGCTGCATTGTGTTGTTCCCAGCAGAAGAGTCAGGCGGACCGACGGGCGGCGGCGGGGCTGAAGGAGCTGCAGCAGCAGCTGCAGCAGGAGCTGCAGCGCAGTCTGGATGAGTGCAGGCAGTTGAAGGAGAAACTGGCTAAAACCGAGGCGGAGCTGAACTCCTCGGTGGAAGAGTGAGCGCCGCACAAATCATTAACCTTCTGCTTTATCTCTTCTGGGGAAACTGTCGTCAGTGCAAGTGATTTACTTCTGCTAAACTTTTAAAATGTGTCAATAGTTAAGCAACCTATAGATAACGTTTTGTTTTGTTTTTTTAGCACAAGGTGCGATGATTCGCATGGAGAAGTTGGTTCAGGAGTTTTTGGCCTTTCTGCTGAAGTTCAGGCTGATTCATATTTTATTTTAGTGGAAATAAAGTCTGTGGTTAAATTTATGCAACGATTAAGCCCGTCGGGAAAACACTGATCATTTTAATTATGATGATTTAAACTTTTTAGATACTTTTTAGAAGGGAATTTTTATTTTGCGAGTTCACAATTCATTTATTTTTCTTGATTTTACTTGTAAGTCGGTTTGTTTTAATTTCATGCGATTAATTAATTTATTGCTCATTGTGACGGGCCTAGTTATCGATATATTGCTTGAAAAGAGTCTCAAAATAATGATATTATCATTTATTGCAATAATTACTGGTTTGCTATCGTGGGGGGATCAGTATCATCTGGACTTTAATAAAGGTGTTTCACATTTAGATTAACTGGATTATAACAGTAATCCCATGAAGGCAGGTTGCAGGTAACCGCTCAGGCTCCCGTTCAGCTCGCCGCAGGTGTTCCCAGTGACGTGTGGGAGTTACAGGTGCATGCAGAGCGGCTCTCCGGCGCTGACGCGTCCTGCGCTTTGTCAGGCTTTTCCAGGTGAAGATGGAACGGGAGCAGCACCAGACGGAGATCAGGGACCTGCAGGACCAGCTGTCAGAGATGCACGATGAGCTGGACGCCGCCAAGAGGGCCGCCGCTGACGGCGAGGAGAAAGACGTCCTGATGGCGGTGAGCCGCCATCTTGTTATCAGGCTGAGCTGCCAGGACAGAATTACTCTGTTAACGAGGGACGGGCGTTTGTTTGTTGCATCGTTTATTGTGATTAATTTCTTGTCATGAGAAATTTAAATTAATAATGTTTAAAAAAAACCCAGAACTGTTCATATTATCCGGGTTACTCCACTGTTTTTCATTTAGAATATCAATAAATACCAAAAAATTATAAATATGATTATAACTGCAGCTACTGTGCAGCTTTATGATTGATTTTAATCATCCTGGGCTGATTGTTGCCAGACTGCCACAGAGTTTATTTCACACTGTGGCAGTTTTTGTAAGTGTTTCTGATTAATTATTTACATAAGTATTGTTAATTTGCTGTGCGCTAATGTATGGCTGAATTTAATTACATAATATCCTCTGAACAATTTATATTACAGCCTCTGTGATCAAGCTAAAATAATCACGAGTGACCTGCTGGTGGTAGATTTTCTCCCAGTAAATTATAGAAAATTACATTAAATGATGGGTTGTGACAGCAGGTTGGAAACAAAACATTGGTAGAAACGCCCCACATCTGCAAAAGTTTGGTGCAAAAACACCTAAAAAATATGTGGAAAGGACAAATTGACCAAGATTATTTGTGAGAAACTATTTTCAATGAAGATTTAAAAACATATTTAGAGGATAAAAAGGTTTTATTTTAGTGTTTTTGGTCCAGTTTCTAGTACAAATATATTAGTGACAAAACTAACTTATAAGTAAGAAATATTAGCTTATATTAATGAAAACATACTTTCTCTATTGGTAGATTATTTCATTGTAGCTTTACTAAGTAAGTAAGACTAAACTACGGTATTTGCTTCTTTGGTAAGATTTTGTGATTTTGCAGTGTGATTCTAAACATCTGGATTATAAACATCTGTCATCTAATTGATAATTGGATTGGTGACTCGCATGTCGTCGATGACAAAACCTCCAGATTCTGCTGCGCTTTCACGACTCTTAGGAACGAAAACAAACGGTTTCAACGAGAGAAGAAGTGCAGGATGTTGGTTGAACTCTGCAGCTGAACTCTTGTCTGAGATAACGTGAGCAGCTTGGCTTTCTCTGCTTCAGGACATGATGCAGCTGAAGGTGGAGATGCAGGATGTGGTCATGGCCAAAGAGGAGCAGGAAGAAGTGTTGAGGAGGCGAGAGAGGGAGCTGGCAGCCCTCAAAGGAGCTTTGAAGGACGAAGTGGCCGCTCACGATCAGGAGGTGGACAAGATGAAGGAGCAGTACGAGAAGGAAATAAGCAGGCTGCAGACGTCTTTGGAGGAGGCCAAGCAGGTAATCATCCTCATCCTCGTCGTCCTCCTCCTCCTCCTGTAGGAGCGCAGCCTGCCTCAGAGCGGCGTGGAGATAAGCGGCGCCTTGAGGGGAGCTGATAGCTCCGCCATGTGTTTGTCGTCGGGCCTCGGCGTTTTGCTCTAAAGCAGCACAGTTTGATCTGGCCTCCATTTTTACAGACAGCAGGGGTTTGTAGATTAGCAGGGTTTGTTAAAGTCAGTGGCCGGCTCGTCTTTTACAGAATAGAGGAGCCAGTGATGTTTTTTCACTTCATCAGTTTGCTGTCTGTTTTATTGGGGTGTTGGGGGGAAAAACCCGCACAATAACAGTCCAACAATAATCACCAAACGGCTTTAATGAAGTTAAATTACACACAGAGGCTTCTGAGCAGATTCACTGTCTCTGCTGTCGTAAAGACGTCCCCACATTATGATGCTGCCACCACCATGCTTCACTGGTCTCCTTAAACCAGACCACCATCTCCTACATGTTTGCTGTCCCCCTACGCGGACTAGATATCTCCATTTATAATTTACAGAAATGATCATTTTTGAGGGCTTTAGTCATTTGTTTAAACCAAACATTTTGTTGTCAAAGTGGGATGATGGATCCAAAACCTCGAATGTTTTTTTTGCACGTCTTCCTTGTTAAATGAATCCAGATCTCTTATTATTTTGGGCTCGATTTGAAGAAAACTAAATAAAAAAACATTTATTTTGTTCTCAAGTATAAAAACAATATTGAGATCAGTCTTCGTCTGAAAACACCGTCTATATTGAGGCAAGTTTTAATAAAGCAATTAAAAGCAGATTTTTGATGGACCAATGTTTAATTAAAAGTTTAAGTCAATGAGTGGATGTGGTCCTAGTTACCATGACAACAGAAGGTAAAAAAATGATCATTTTGTGTTGCATCTAACATTTTTTTTAGTAGATCTTTAATTTAAAAGTCACAGCTTTGTCCTAATCTATTTAAGTTATTCTTGAACTGTGGTCAGTCGGCCGCACAAAATCAGGTCAGGGGCCCTGAACAGCCCCTGAACCCCAATTTGAACAACCTTGATTTGAGCAGATTTACACCTGAAGGCTCATTCATATCCATTGATCTTTGGCAGTTTGACAATATGAATCAGGAAATAAACCATTAAATCACCTGATATTTCAAAGACTAAACAAAAGTAAATCTACATTTAACTGCAGATTTTATGAGTCAACGTCGACGTTTTACTTCTTATAACATGTAACTAACTAATTCAGTGGGAACAATTGAAATAAACAGCTTGTTACAAGCTAACAAAGCACTTTGTGGGATTTTCTCTTCATGGAATAATTCATTGGTGCAGAAGCCAAACCATGAAAGTATTATAAACTAATATAAATGTCTAATTATTTAAATCTGGTCCCTTTATTCTCCTATTTGACATCTTTCTGTTCTTCCTGTTTTTGTCCTACAAACTGTAATCACAACAGGTGGACTCTATGAACTATTTCAGGAACCTGGTTACACTGAGTTTTGTTCAGGGGCGACAGATTTTTATTTGTTGAAAAAGAAAAACTCATTCATCCTCTTTCCACAGACACATTTAGTCGGTCGCATAAAATCCCACCAGAACGGCTGGAGGTTTGCGGTTGTAATCTGACAAAGTTCAGGCGCTGTGACTAAATCTGCAGGGCGTCGTAGTTGATGTTGGTAAATAATATCTTGTTACCACAGTGGCAGCTTTACGCCTTGCTGGAAAAGCGGCAGCTGACATTAATTAACCTTTAAATTCCAACCTTAGCAGCATCGATGTCTCAAAGTGATGAGCAGATGGTTTGCATGTTTGCAGAGGAATGCAGAAGAGCTTCGATTTTCATTTTGTAATGATTTAAATCACTTCGGCCAACGTGAATTCTGCAGAGTGGGCAGTAATGAAAACTGTATTTATCTACAGCCAGGAATTTTGTTTCTTTCAGTTTCTTTCAGAGCTGCATAAGCAGAACAAACTGCAATCTAAATGTAGCTTATCATTCTGCATGGGAAAGTGATAAACCGTTTTCTTATCTGAACCTTTTACTTTTCATGTAAACATTTTTACAGGAAGAGATTTCTTGAATATGTAAAAAAAAAAAAAATTGCAAATGAAAGTATTGGTTTCTGCATAGGGATACTTTTCTTGACCCTTTGCCTGTGGCGTCACGTTGGCTCCTTTAAAGCTGGTCTGAAAACTCACATCTGTAAACTAATGACACAATAACGCCTGCATGAGCTCAGAGGATCAAACTGATGAATAAAAAGCCTGGATGCTCTCTGCTGAAATATTTCTTACCATCTTCCGTGTTCTTTCAGCAAACAGTTGAGACAGAGTTGTTTGGGTTTCACCACTATTTACCTGCTGTTATACCTGCCATTCAAAGTTTTCTTAAAACATTGTTATTCTGCAGCTCATGTGACCAAACCAGCTGAGGAGATGAAAAGTTGAAACTTGACTAGTTAAATTTTTTTTTTACATTTTAAATCAACAACCTCAAGTTGGGTAGCACCAAGATCACTAGATGTTCTTAAAAGTTAGACTCTCTGACAACATTTCTTAAAGATACAGTGTTTTCAGCAAAGCTGACTGTCCAGGAACGACACAAGGAATGTAAAATTTGCCACAGTTTCAGCAGGTTGTGAACTTTGTTTATCTCATTTAATTAGCTCTACTCCCTTAAGAAAATGAAGAGCTATGTTTTTTGTGAGGGAATTTAACTTTTATGGTTCCAGTAATGCCAGAATTAATGATCAATAATAAACACTTTGTGGTATTCTGATTTAGTAATGTAATTATATTAGTTGTGCTACCACCTCCACGCCACTAGAGGCAATAACAGGGCCGAAAAGATGGCACCAAGGAGCAAATTTAGAAAACTACAGAATTTGTTAAAAACTGTGAGCTGCGCTGAAGTAAATAAAAGAGAGAAGTTCAAAAACATACTGAGAGTGAAAATCCTTACTAACGGTGAAGATATATCACACATTTCAAAAGAAAATAAAAACAGGAGATCGTGGCTAATAAAGGAAACAGCGCCCCCCTCACTTCCGGAGTGCAATGGTCCCCTTTCCAAATAAGGTATGAGACTGCCAGCCCTCCGCCCCGCCCCTTTCTGTTTGCTGCAGCAAAGTTGAGCCAAAACTGGACGTGTTGTCATCTTTAATAGAGACGATTTAGAGACTGGGCGCACAGTTTGAGCATCGTTTTTTCCGTGTAGCTCATGTGCTTCCTGTTTGCCTCAAAGTGTGGAAGTCGTCGTTGTTCTGGGCTTCCTGCGGGCCGCAGGGGGTCCTCAGCGACGCTTTGCTAAAAAGATCCATGAGGAAATTTCCTTTTGTTGAACTGAGGTCCTGCTTCTCCAGGGAGTTTGTCATGGGGGGTTTTACCTTCGGCGCTTTGTAAACACCTGGCCAGATAAAGTCATTGTTTCGCTTTGGGAGCATAAATGAGTCACTCACTGAAGTTTTTCCCCTCTGATTCAATGCAGGATTGTTCTCAAGCCGCATGTGTTGTTCTCCTTAGTTCCAATGTTGAAATATGAACATGGTTTTCCCAAGGCTGGGGGATAAATCAATTTGATCAATTAGTCAAATTTTGGGATTTTTGAAGATATCATTTTGGGAAAATCAGGGTTTTTTTCTCCAATGCACGCCATAATCAGTACCATCTTGTTTGGTGAGCGTGTTTTAAAGCTTTCAGTTATTTTTAACTTTGATCTGGTCAACTCACAGAAGAGTCGGTTGAAATAAAAGCTTTTGAGAAATATTTCTAATTTAATTTTAAGAAAAAGAGCAAATAAATCGACTAAAATCAAAAATTGAAGTTGGTATAAAAAATTGTGGGCAGATTTTGCTTTTAAGCCACATCGCCCAGCCCTGTGCCTTGTTCATCTTTATTTGAGTTTTAAGGCGACTTCCCCATAGCATGATGCTCCCACCACCGTGTGCAGCATTATATTTTCCAAGAAATAACATTTCTAGACAGCGTATTAGAGACATTGCAGATGAAAAAAAAGGTGTAATTAAGCAGTAAGTATTCAGTTGGTTACTATCTGATTAATCTTGGAAATTTTCTAAAATAAAATTACCTGGAAAAGTTAAAAAAAAAAATTTAATTGCTCGTTAAATTCTTGTTAAATTTCTCAAACTCAGAAATTTCCACCTTTCTGTCTCGAAAATATCTGAGATTAATCTTAGAATTTCTGCGTTTTTCTGGAACATATTTACTCTTTTTCTTTCAAATGCGCCGCCGTATTTATGTGTCCATGTAGGAATGCTGGAAAGTGGAGCACTAAATTGCTCTGTATGCATGCTAATTGTAGTGGCAACCCATCACCAATCTAATGAGCTGCAGCTCCCCCGGGCGCGCCGAGCCCCCTTCCTCTTTCTGAGCCCCGAAAAAAAAAAAAAAAAAAGTGGGTGGCAATTGTGGACCTCGGTCAATAATGAATGATGAGTTTGTTTCACACAATAAAAGCAGCGGGGGTTGGGACGTGCTGAGTAAGTGGGTCAGTGTGCTGGAGGAAAGGGGGTGCGAGGCCGACCCCCGTGAAAGGAATCGGGGGGCCTGTTTTGTGTCTTAACTTGAAAGCTGCATTGTGTTTTTGATGGGCTGAAATCTGTGGAATTTTATCTGGGTTGAAAAATCTTGGCCGTTCCGATTAGGCTTTGCTTATTTTCACAAGTATTACACGGCGATCGGCGTTAACAAAAGCCATCTGCTCGTTTGGGAGCGGGCTCGCTGCTTTGTGGCGGCGTGTGAGAAACGCAGAGGGATGATGTTGGGCTGGAGGAGACGAGGTTTCTCTTGCAGGAATGTCGGGGTCAGATTGGAGAATGTGCACCCTGTAGGCCTTCATCGTTGCACTGTACCCACTCCCACAGCGGGAGAGGCTCATATCTTTTCACTTCGGCCTCCTCGGGGCGCAGTCGTTGTATCCCCGTCTCTGCAGCGCTCCAGATTCCCAGTGATGGAGGCTTTAATGGGTCCCAGCCCTTTCAAACTTTAGAGATGGAGTCTTGTGCTTATCGCATCATTTCCAGCTCTTGTTATGTTTCACCAGCTGACCTGAACCATTGTTATCGAGCCCTCATCTGTAACCTCAATCCCCCAACGCTGTATTTTTTAATTTCAAAACGCCACAGTGTCTCCTGCTCACCTGAACGCAGTTTATTTCCCGGCCTCGCTCCGAACCCAGCCCGCCTCTCCACTAATCTCTGCCAGCGTGTGAACTCGAGTCTCGCTGTCTGATCATCAAACTTACACAGCCCGGAAAAGAGTTCCCCCTCAGGCTTGTTGTGGAGGTAAAGACTCCAGCGTGAGTCTGTATATTTGATGATAGCGCCGAATTCCCCAGCAAAGCTCTGGGAGACGATTTACCAGACTGCTGGAAAGAAGAGGAATGAAACGCCGGACGGCCAGGCAGGGAGGAAATGGTGATCTCCACACAGACGGCGAGGAATTAACAGTTTATCCCACGTGAAATATGACTTCCTCTGAGTTTTCAAATAGTCATAGTGACAACTTTGTAGTCTGATGGCTTTGAACCATCTCAGGAACAGGAACTAAATACTCTGGGGGTTTTTGCTGCAAGGTGTTTGGTTCAGAAATGCTGTTTGGCAACTTTATGTGGTTTAGATGAAGTTGCCACTCTATTCTAGGAATGAGGTCCAACATCAAGGATAACTTGACTATCTCGTTAAATTAATGCTGTAAAGCTGTTTTTTTTGGGGGGGGGGTTGCATTGCATGTTGCCATATCTGGACCTGGACATGTCAAAATAAAGGCACTTCCTCAAAGGTCAAGATCCATGTTTAAATGAGGTCTATGAATTATGGCATTTTGCTTCCAGTGTGAAGCAAAATGTGACCCTAGTTTTATACAGCGTGTAGTTGTTAGGATGAAGGATGTAAAATAAACACCTGTTTTAATGTTTAATATTCTCTTGACCATCTGGGGATGAAGGTTTATTGCTCTCCAAGAATCTAATTATTGAGAAAACAGTTTGGGATTATGGCTGGGCGATATGGCTAAAATAAACATATCAGGGGATAATGTGACATCAGTCAATATGGATAAATATTGATTTGTTTTTTGATTCAGATATTCAAAATGCTGCCAAACTGATGATGTGATGTTTTTCCTCTTGAGTTGTTGCTCTCATTTTCTCCCTTCAATCTTCCTTTATCTCTTTTTATTTTGAGGCAATGTGGAAAAAACTTTAAACTGTTGTTGCTCAAGTTACTCAGCAGGTAACCGAAGAGTGAGTGAATTGTTGCTAGGTAACCAAAGAGTGTGATAGTTGATATATATATATATATATATATATTGTTTTTGTTTTATCACCCAGCCTAAGTTTGGATGCCATCAGCTGGAGCCATTTCAAGCTTTCAGCATGCTGAGATGAGTGGATCTTCCGCTGAAATGTTTAAATTCAGATTTCTGAAATGTTCTCAGTCTGTGTGTGTCTGTCGGTTTGTTTCTTCTCGATGTGGTGACCTCATAAACACCTGGCCACTCAGGTGTAACTACGGGTAACTAAACAAATGGAAACGGTGATTAAAATTCAGTAGCTTCACATTCATCAGAGCTTTTTAAATTTATCCTCACAGCCATTGCAATGGTCCGTTTTCTTTTGCTTCATTTTCTTTGCAGAATTGGATAAATCCTCTCTTTTTGCCCCTTCGTTGCCTCTTTCTCGGTTGTTGCTCTTGACAGGAGTTGCTTTAACATGATTGTTAGCTGGTGCACAGACAGAGGCCTCTGTGTTTGAGTTGTTCATCTTTGTGTTGTGTGTTTTGGGTGTTTCCTCTCTGTCTTGTGAGTCGTCTTTCATTTATCTCCTGTGTCTCTTGGCCGTCAAACTGGAACATGTCTCCGTACGTTAGACAGGACGGTGCTTCTTGTCTGAATGGTGTCTGAAAGTGATGCAACATTTTTACAACACTGTAGTTTTGGTGACTGTAGTCACAGTTCCAGTTGGATGATTAATTTCTTCTTCTTTAACTGTTGTTGGTTTCTGTGTGCATCAGCTGATGAGTTGATTCTGAAACAACTCGTCCAACCTGAAATAATAAGATCCTTGTTCACTTTTTCCCTCTTAGTTTGTTCTGAGATGAAAATCCATCAAAATAGTTCTGGTTTCAATGTTGATTGCAGTCGTAGCCTCAGGTGTCGCCACGTCGGGGTAAATGATCTCGCAGAGGTTCTGAACGGTCGCAGGTTGCCATGGTTACTGCAACGCTTCAGTAAATGTGCAGTATGACTTCGCACAGAGTTCCTTGTAAAAGCTGGCAGCTTTCTCTGTTTTCCTGAGACGAGACACGATTCCCCTTCTCCCTTGACCAAAGAGATGCCAAAACGTCCAGTTCTTCTTCAATCCGTCCTTTCAGTCTGAGACGGTCCAGCCTTTTGCTTGGACGGTTCGTCCTGTTCAGAGGTTCTGTGTCTTTAATGTGCGTATCGATTCAGCTCCTTTTCACATTTTGCAAGGGTTATTGAAGCCTCTTCACCTTGAAAGTTGTGGACAAATTCAAACAGGCACAAAAAGCATTTTCTTTCTTTTTGTTGAGGTTTTGTAAAACTCGCAGATTCAGAGCCACTAAAAGTACGATGCAAGTCTGTCCTCTCAAAGACTAATATAGGTCAGATATTAAAAATAAATAAACAAAACAACAAATAAAATGGATACTGAAGTCTGTAAACAAAATTGTCCTTCACAAAAAGAGGCTAATTGAGACCAAAACACCAGACTGAAGCCTTTTGTTGTCCAGTTTTTGGTAGAAAGAGAAAAACAATTAATCATCCAAATGAAAGTATTGAGCTCGTTTTCATTTATCAAGTAATTAACTGGGTTACTTTTCATGGTGACAAACTTTTATTCTATCCTTAAATAGTTAAAGTGTTTTTAATAAAATGTAAGACTGAACTGAGTTGTTTTTGTTTCAGGGGATGAGGTAGTAGTTTTATCCATCCCACACCTGCTGAAACCTAAAATAGTGCTGCACTTTTCCCATGTAAGTCTTTTTAAAATCTTTCCAAAATGGCCGAAATGTTGTCTGAGTGCTAATGCGAAGCCCGACAGATTTACTTCCCCAAGTGCAGCATTAAGGCTATAAGTTACACCCGACCTTACACGTTTATGAACCTCCAACATCAAGATGTCTTGATTAAAAAAATACATAGAAATTTTAAGAAAAATCTGCAGAACGTATGAATAATTTTGAGCCTGCCCAAGATCAGAAAGCTCAGGGGAAATGGTGAAATGGTTCATAATGTTGGATGTTATGTTAATATGAAACAATAAAATTAAAATTTATTTTTCTAACAGTGCACAGCCCTAATTTATTGCTCTGGTTCTGTTGGCCTGGTTTGGATCAGCCCATTTGTAGATGTTATTTATACATCAGGGTCATTTTATCTACAAATCAACTTCTATTGTGATTCTGAAACTCAATCCTTGGTGGTTTTTGAAAAGAAAAGAGGCCGGTCAGTCCAGAAGAAAGAGTGGCGATGTGAGCGCAGCACACGACCTGGAACATGCACTTCACCTCGACGTTTGCTCTGCGCTTCAAAGACGGCACAAAGTTGGTTAATGTGCAACTTTGAATAAACAGTTTAAGTACACAAGTCAAATCAGAGTTTAGAGTAGAAAATAGATCAGCATTAACTCATGTTCACTGTGACGATCTGTAATTTCTAGCCACTTCATGCTTTGCTGAATCTTCGACTTACTTTGACTAAGCTTTGGTATTTAAATTTAAAGTGTTTTCTTGTGCAGAAAGTGGATCTTTTCATACAAGCACTTATGTTTTAGTTAGAAATCAACCTGATTATCTTACAGGCCTGCTGCACTGACTCAAATTAAAAATAACATTGCAAGGGAGAGTCTCAAAACAAAGGAGTTAATGTTATTTCATCTCCATCCTGCTTCCTGTCGCCGTCCTTGTTCACAGTTTAAACTCATGCAGGCTAATGTGGGAAGTGGGACAGGCAGAGAGAAAGTATTGGGTTTGCTCTGGTGTCCTGTTTGTTGTTATTCAATGCTTTTGTTATGTCAATGAACACTGTTAATCTCCTCATAGTCTCTTACCCCCTTTGTTTATTTTTAGCTTCACCTCAATTATGGCAATCAGCATAATTCTGAAACGAGCCAAAGATGCTCGAAGGGGACAAAACGAAACCTAAATTCAATGTGCTGTGAAGAAATGCGTACTTTACTAAAGATTTCTACAGATTTATTTCCATGTTTACAGTTAATTATAATGTCTGGCAAAGATAACCTTTGTGAATATATAAGAGTTGTCTGTTTACTTCTATTTGGAAATTAATTTTATTCAGATCAGCTTTACTGGAGTGAGGCCTGCGTGGCTTTAGGCGACTTTCAGTTTTGTGATGATGAGCTCAGTGTTCTCCACTGATTTACGATAATGGTTCTGACTGCAGTTCGCTGAATTATTATCAAGGACTTTGTTCCATTCCAGGCAGATTGACGTCAAAGACTTGGGTTTTCATCGTTTCTGTAAATCGGGACGTGATGCGTTTCTTTTTGAGGTCTCTTCATGTTGTCAGACAGGTTCCATTTTTAAGCGATTCAAACTTTACTTGCGCAGTGTGATGATATGACTGAAAAATATATCGATGCAAAACGGTTTCACATCAGTCGATTCTGATAATTATTTAGTTTTTTTGTTTTAGACATTTGAAATGCTACCGAATTGGTAACGTGATCTTTCCTCTGGAGCTGTTCAACTCCATGGAGTTGTTTTTTAATCATAAACAGTTCTGAGGCACAGTGGTGAAACCTTAAACTCAACAGTCTGTTGCTAGGTAACTGAAGAGTGAGTTGCTAGGTAACCATAGAGTGAGTGAATTAGTTGATTCCTCTAATCTTGCTAAGCTGGCTCGAGAAGTTGAGCAGCTAAAGCCTTTTCTCTGCCTATATCTCCCAGAATGCTTAGCGGTTCTGGATCAAAGTTTGATTAAATTATTGAAAATTCAATCAGACATATTATCTATTGATATGTCAATGGCAATATATATGTTGTTATTGATTTTACTGTCCAGTCCTACTTGCTGAGTGAGTCAGGTTTGCTTTGCTTTTAAAAAAATTCGAAACTGCATTTTGCATTTTTTCTCAGGTTTGTCTGATGTTAATATTAGTTTGATCATCTAGAATATGTAAGTTTGACAAAGAAACAAAAACATAATAAGTCTGAAAGGAGCAAAAGCTTTTTGTAAAGGTAGGAAGTTGTTGAAACACAAGAATGACAGAAACTGTATCCATATCATATGAAGGCCTCATTTTGTTTCTGCCTAAAATAAATTCCTATTTGATGACCCAAAGACATGAAACTGATACATGTTGAGCTGGGGGTGTTGTCATCTCTTCAAATCAAAGAAGCAGCGATGAGGGCGGCTCTGAAGCCTCGGCAGGAACTGGTCTGACTCGCCTGCTAGAATGTTTTCCTGCTCTTGCAGAATAAAAACAAGATGAACTGGCCGTATCTTTTTTTTTGAAGCACCTGTCACAGATAAGATAAGGTAATAAAGAAAAGCTGCCAGGATAAGATGGTCTCATAACAGCTTTATCAGATAACTTTATCAGACTTTATCAGATTTCTCAGATTTTGGATATAAAGTTTCACAAAGTGCAAGTTGCACAAAGACCTTTTAGATAAAACACATTAAATATAATTTAGCTGGCAGAGTTTTGTGTGATTCTAGCAACGTTGTTAGTCTTTTTGCTAAGATAAACTTGTGTCACCTGGTTAAGAACAGCTGACAGCGAGGGCGCGCGTGTGTGTGTGTGTGTGGGTGTGTGTGTGTGTGTGAACACACACGTTCAGTGACGATCTGCATGAGCAGCACTGCAAACAGGAGCCTCCCTGTCCACAATGATGGCCTCAAGCCCTAAAATATTTTACTCTATAGAAGCTAATGTTGAAGGTGTAAGACAGTAGCAATAGATTTGTACTGTTTTTATCTGTAAATTTGGTTATGTAAGTGTGTGTGTGCTAATTACGCTGAGATGACAGCGAGCTGTCAAACCAGTTTTCTGACATTCCTGGCCACAGAAAACAACCATTTGAAAGCGTGTTCCTCGGTGACGTCGATAAGGGAGTCATCTCTTTGTTTCATTTCTCTGATCTTTCTTTTTTATCTTTTAGTTGCTGCCTTTCCCATAAATACGAACAGTTGCCTTTTATCCACTAGTGGCCGTATTTGTATGTATTTGAGGCTGTGAGTTACTGGTGAATCCACAATGGATACGATCCACAGTAACTTAAGCGTTCACATTATTACCGGCAGTCATGTAGTATTTAGATAAAAATATCTAAACATCAGATTTCTACTATCCAGTAATAATCCTCCAACAAGGTCTCGACATAATTCATATGGTTGATGTAAGTTTGTTGTCTTCTGCCCATATTTTTCAGTGTAATCTATAATCCTGAAGCCTAGACCTCAACCACGAAACTTTGTG
Source organism: Poeciliopsis gracilis (assembly GCA_911649635.1). Lineage (NCBI taxonomy): Eukaryota > Metazoa > Chordata > Actinopteri > Cyprinodontiformes > Poeciliidae > Poeciliopsis > Poeciliopsis gracilis. The sequence continues at coordinate 9,793,315 of CAJVRI010001179.1, read as the reverse complement.
TGCTGTTCAGGTCACAAAGCTACATGCACACAATATACACACTTATTTACACACCAATATGGTTTATATTGGTGTGTAAAAGTTTAATCTTGTATTAGAGAAAATCTGCAACTAATTCCAACTTTCTGGGTGATTCTTGTTTTTAAATGTTTATTTCACCCTAGGTCCAGACGATAAAGCTGAAAGACTAATCAGGATATAAGCGTTTAATATCCATAATTGTTTCTGTGGATAAGTATTGATTAGTTTAATGTTTTAAATATCGTAAACACCGTGACCTTTCCTGTTTCATCCACAGTTTTCACTCCACTCTGTTGTTTATTTTGAAACAGCTCTGACGCTCTGTGGCGAAAAAATTAAACTGCTGCTGCGGCAGTTACTCAACAAGTTGTTGCTAGGTAACCAGAGAGTGAGCAGTGAGTTGCTAGGCAACCAGAGAGGGCGCAGTTGATTCCACCAACCTTGCTTAGCTCACTGGGAGAGATTCTATAACATGTACTATCTATTGATGTTGATCATCTGTAGATGTTGTTACTGATTTATTATCCAGACTGGAGAAAAAACCAGATTAGATGAATCATTAAAAGCATAAAATGAATGAACATCCAAGTACAACTATTACCCAAGATGTTTCCATCTTAAAATGTGCATCGCTCACTTTCCTGTCACAGGTTTTGTTTAGCACCTTTTAATCACAAGTACTTACGAGTTTATTAGCGGTCACATTGTCACCCTCTTCTGACTTTTAGTGGCCGTCAGTCATCAGGCAGCTATAAATTCTCACTTTGCAGCCTTCAGTCGGGACTTATTGTGAAGTGTGAGAGACTTACGGGAAGGCTCTGTCCTTCAGCGTCCCACCAGCTGCGGAGAGAAAGTGACCTCGACAGATACCTTTTGTTAAGAGGCATTTGAGTTGCTTTTTCATGCATCGCAGCTCTGCTTTCCCGTCCGAGAGTCACACACTCATGACTCCTTTGAACTGAAGCGCCTTTCCTCTTCGCCTTCTGCAGAACAGCGCAGCAGTGGTCCGAGAGAAGGCCGAGGTGGAGGCAGCCAAAGGACAAGCGGAAGGCCAAGCCGGGCGACTGAACCAGGAGATCGAGCGACTGCGCAGGCGGACGAATGAGCTGGAAAATGAGGTGGCTAAACTCAACAGGATTATCGACGAGGCCAAGCTGCTGGAGAGCAGACTGGGAGACAAAGCTGGCCGCCTAGAGGTGCAAAGACTCGATACAAGTCAAATCTGTTTTCTGATCTACCTCTTCAGTGGCTGACATGAATGTTTTAATGGTGTGATGTGCAATAACAGAGAGAGAAAAGGCAGCTGGAAGAGTCTCTGGCTGAGATCAGGGAGCAGGAGGAGGAGATGTCTCGTGCAAACCGAATGTTGAACATCCGACTGGAAGATGTGCAGGTAAGACGGCGTTCACACCAGTCCTGTTTGGTCCACTTCAATCAAACTCTGGTTCGTTTGGACAGTTCTCGTCTGAACTCTGGTCCGTCTAAAAACTGACGTCTCGATTCATTGAAAGTGATCTCTGGCGCAGTTTGAATTCACATGTGGATGCAAGCGACTCAGAGGCCGCCTCAAAAACTGGGCATTGTGGGTAAATGCAACCTAAGCTAACACAAGAGTCTATTGCTGGAGAAATGGATTGTAGTCTTTTACCAAAGACAAAAGAGAAATCCTACAAACAATACAATTTGAGGCCACTTCATATTTGTGAAGAAGGAAGTTGCAGTCATGTCCTCTTCTGAGGTTTTTGTGTCGTTTCCTTCTGTGGTTCTTGGTGCAGCGCCACCACAGGCGAGGAGGGGAACAGGTTTTTTAAAGGGTTTGGATCATTCTACACAATGCCGTGTGAACGAGAACCAAACCAGATGAAAATGTTACAAACGTTGCTATGTGGATACTGAATTATCAGGTGTGAAAACACCCTGCTTGAAGGCAGATAAACGTTCACTTCAAAACTTCTTTTGTTTTTTACCTCTTGCAGAAGAACCTGGCCAAACTAGACTTTGAGAACAAGGAGCTGGAGGACAGGCTGCAGGAGGAAAAGTCTCAGAAGGAGCAATTTAAGAGCATGAAGAACAACATTGAGGATGAGAGACGGCTGCTGGACCGCACGGTGGAAAAACTGCAGAGGGAGGTGAGGGCACTGCAGGCTTTAATGAGAGCAGTCATGTAAGCATAAGAAGGAGCTTATCGCACATGGTCGACCTCAGGTTGGCCGTCGTTAAACTTTTAGTCAAATGAAATCAAGATCCGCATTAGTTAATTGGATTTTTGTTCAAAAGATGGAGAAACTGTAGGTCTTAATGGGAGGAGAAACTGAAATATTATAAGTATTTTATATAATATGTAAACTAATCCAACAAAACAGGTTTATTTTTATATTTAACCAAAAATTTGATGCCCTTTGATACGTCTGTATTATTCAATGTTTTTGAAGTAAGCATCCCACTTACAATCATTTTATTTGATAGATTCACACAAAAATTATGTCTTCAAATTTTTGGTGAATAAAAATGTACAAAATTGTTTCACTCAATACATTGTTGAACCACCTTGCTGGGGTTTGTCTGCTTTGAGCATCTATTTGGTTTGGTTTAGAACATTAACCGGAATAATCAATAATAACCATCAGCTAATTAAGTAATCGATTACTTGTTAATTGGAGTGTGCCTGAAAAGGGTTAGGTAGGGTTAGGGTTAAATAAACACTTGCTGAAAGAGCGCTATCAGAGCAAATATTAAACTGATCAAGTTTGCATCGAAGATAAAAACACAATTGTCTGTAAATATGTTTTACCCAAAACTTTTCAAGAAGCTTAGTTTTAGCTTCACTTGGTCCAAAATTCACTAAAGGTATTAATTTCAGGTAGCAAAATGTTTATTTTCTTATTTAAAACAATAATGGATTTGTTGGTTCATTTGCAGCTTTTAATGTATTTTTAATATTGCACAAAAAGGTTTAAGTGGTTGGTTGAAAAATCTGCAAAATGTGTCAGATTAATCAATTAATAAAATAATTGTTAGTTGCAGTTTGGTTGAAATGTCACAAATTGAAAAACAAATTAAAGGCCATGAACAGTTTGTAATCTCTCCACGCGTCTGCAGATGAGCGACATCGTCGAGGCGTCCCAGTCGTCCACCCGCGAGCTGCAGGAGCAGATCGACATTTACAAGGAGAAGAACCGGCGGGAGCTGGCAGAGCTGCAGCGGCTCCTCAAGGAGAAAGGACAGGAGCTGGAGAAGTTGGTGCTGACCACCAGAACCCTGCAAGAGGAGGTAAAGCGTCAGGACGGAGCGATCTCTGCTTTTACGATAAGATGATGGTCAGATGTAGGCCATCATTAGTCGGACTGGCTCATGCAGAGCAGTTTCGTAATCAACCCTCCTTCAAAATCACAGCCTGTGTTAAGACAGTGATGTCACCTTTTAGGTATTTCTGCCTCCCCCTGCCCTCTGCAACCTCAAACATGGTCTTAAAGTGAGCGGCTGCAGCACAGGCTGTTCTTTATGAACGCTTGACTCAGTTTTTCAGCTAAAAGAAAGACATTGTTCTCTCTTTTATATCCCACTGATTCTTGGATAAAGGTGAAAAACATAAAACTTAACATATGACCTACGCATTATTAACGGTCAGAAACTCTTTTCTAGTCGGCATTGTGGAATGTGGAGAATTTTTTTTTTGTTTGTTTTGTTTTTGTTGGAAACTGGATTAGATAATTATTTATACACCAAACATTTACTGAAGGCTGAACAGTTGACATAGTTTTTATGGTTTTATGCCACGACTATGTCCAGAACTGTGTGTAAAATTAATGTTTCAAATGAAAAACAAGTAATAACTTCTGTGTTATAGAACCACTTAAAAAAATACCTCTTTATTTTAAGTCTTACTTAAAGGTTTTATATTTCCTGCTGCAGTTTTTCCTTTTTGTAAAAATGCATTTGATGGGGCTTTTAAAGAGCTTTATGAGATGGGGGGGGGAAACATTATTTACATGTTCTATCACTAGCTTTGTAAACAAAACAATAAAAGCTCAGCTGGATGCCGTTTGAGGACGGAGGTTCTGCAGGTCCTGCAGCCATTTCGGGCTTTAAAGGCTTCATTGAACACAAAATGTTCTGGCTTTGCAGATTTCCTCACTGCTTTCTTCCAGTTGCACATTCTGCTGTAAAGACAGACCACCACTCCCTTTCTGACTGCTCTAGATTTTTCTCAGATGAGGTTTCATCTGCGTGGAGTGCAAGGAGCAAATGGGTCAGTGTGCATGTTCTTCCCGCCTGCATCCCTGCTGATGAATCTTTGTTCAGCTGGCGTTCAGGAAGAGCAGGATGTCTGTCCGGGCAGATCGCTGTGCTGGCTCTTTCACATCCTCCGCCACTACTGAGGAACTGATGACTGGTCCAGTCGGTCCTCTGGTTGAGCTGATTTCAGATGTTTGTCTACTTTACCCCGACATTTACCAGGCGGATCATGAGTAACTGCAGTTTTAGGAAATGAATGGAGATTTAAAAGAATAAAAACTGATCATTTTTGGAGTGAAGATTCATGACTGTCATTGTACATTCGCAGGAAACCATTATCTTGATATGTGCATGGAAAAAAACATTCAATAACCTGTAAAAATGTTTGGGTAAATGATGAATTTCTCTTGTCTGGACAGCAAGCAGTGGGGGTGGGGCTTTTTATCGCTGAAGGAAAATGAGAAGCCTTGAAATTATTCCACTAAAGGTTAAATGATTGCTTACTGCTACAGCAGCAACAATCAACACAAATCAGTAGAAAAGATGTAAAGGATTTAACAGGACAAAAGACTGTAAAGTACAAATGTTGCGTTCAGAAGTATTTGTTTGATTTCCCTGTCGAGTATTGCGATTTAACTCTTCCTGACTGAACGAATCGGCGGCGATCCAGCCAATTTTCAGAGTCTTAATTCCCCCACACTTCGCGCCAACTGAAAAATGTCAGCTGGTGCAACTTTATAATGCGCTTTCCAGCCAATATCGGGTTATTACGGTAATTTCACCCTGCTGTAAGAGTGAAATGAATCTGATAAGTCACTTTTTTAGTAGATGGTAAATTGCGAAAATAACTAGCAAGATACCAAAAGTTCCAGTTGTTATGGATAAACGGGCAAATGTATATTTACTCACAGGACATTTAAAGAACTGCGTCAGTTAAATAAAAACATATCCAGGCAGAGATGTGAAACGTACGACTCAGAGGGTTAAAGATAACGTTCCTGGTGTTGGTCAGAGCTTTGGCGGCAGCATTTTGGATGAGCTGCTTCTTCTTTTTGTTTTGTTTTGTTGCAGAAATCCAGTAAAAGTGTTTAAGATCACAAGAGGAGGATTTATTAATAAACTTTGTGGATTTTTAGGGATGTGGCCATTACTACACCCACTGACCAAAAATAACATCTTCAGAGACAGAAGTGGGAGTTATTCTTTCACGCAGCGATATTATGAGTATTTTCTGCAGAAGGGACGGTCAGTTGGTTGCGAGTCATCACTGTATCACGATGTGTGTATTTCTTAATAATCTGAGGGAGCGTTGAAGCAACCCTGAGGAACTCCACCTGTGATCTTTGCACAGATAATCTTATTGAATCGTCATCAAACCGGTTTAATGGATTTAACATTTTTAAGTTATAGTTTCTCTTTTCAATGAACAGCTACGTTTGAATTAGCTAATAAATGCTGTCTGAGTGTTTCTTGTAAATTGCCGTTGAGATGAAGTCTCTGTTTCGTAGCCGTGGGTCCGATCAGACATCTGGAATATTCTTCATTTCTGTTTCCAGCTGTCGCAGCGGGAGGACGAGCTGCGACGTTGTAAGACGGAAAGAGACGAAGCTGTTCTCCAGGAGCAGACGCTGGAGAAAAAGGTTCACGATCTGGAGATGGAGGCTGAGAAAAACAAGCAGACCAAGGATGACAAAACCAGACAGATGAAACTGATGGAGGTAGGCCACAGCGACGATCTGCCTCTGCAGGAGTCTGCGACATCAACCACCCAGAGAGACATTTGTCCAGCTAAACAATATTCATTTATAACCTAAAAACATTTTAAAAAATACCTAAAAATAAATACCATGTTGATTTAGAAACATGAATGTTCAGAAACGTTGGCTGCGTTTATCTATATATCTATACATTCTTAAAAACATTATTTAGTGCGTTCGTCAGGTTTTTTGATCCGTTGTGGCTCTGGATCCACAGGTTGCAGATTCTACGTTATTTAAGTCTTATCTGTGAACTTTACGCCGTATTATTTCTGTGCCATCTCTGAGAACAACTGCTGCGACTGACGAAGGTTTTCAGCGATAACTCACAGCGCAGATGCATCGCCTCTCATTTTCAGAACAGGATTGCTCAGCTGGAGCTGGACCTGGAGGAGGAGCGGCAAAGTGGAGACCAGCTGATGGACAGGATAGACCGAGGAAGAGAGCAGGTACACACACACACACACACACACACACACACACTCTCTCATTACCAGTGCTCACCTGTCTCAGGGAGACGTTGTCCGTCTTCACTGAGACGTGTCACTGTTCCATCTCTGCCTGTAAATGATCTTCTGTTGCTTTGTCCTCCACTTCTAACATCATTATTTCAGCCACTAAGAAAACTTCACATGTCCCAAATACGTCCTCAGTGAGTCTGTGTCTCACCTGTCTGTGTCTCCATGTCCACAACCCTCAGCTCGTAGCTTCCACTTTAGGTTTTTCACTCTGTAGGTTGATCTTTTATAATGTTGGCCAGCCACATGGCCAACATTATGGATCCGTCACAAAAAGGCCCTTCTCAATGCACCGCCGGAGCCAGAATATTAAAGCTGCCAAACTTCTCAGGTGTTCAGGTTGCAGAGTTTACATGTCTCTGAGTAACGTCAGTCTGAGAAAAGCAGATTCTGCACGCTTGTTTAGAAGAACTCCACTTCTCCTTCCTTTATGATGGAGGCGCTGTGGAATTTGGTTTAGATGAAGTGAACATGCTTTCAGCATTTCTCTAAAGGAAGTTATTATGTTACTTTTATTAAAGCTGCAGTACATGTTACTTAAAAGTATCACTGTAAAGTTTGAGACAGACAATCTGCAAAAAGATCGATGTCCTCCGCCTCCTCCCTGAGCTACTACTGCTGTCTGAAGAAATGGACCACTCCCAGTCAAAAGCAACCAATCAGAGCCAGCTGCAGAGCAGAGGGAGAAAACAGGAGGGGAGGTGAACAGCGCCACCTGTAGGGTGCTTGACAGCGCTAAGACCCGCCTCCTGGCTCTGATTGGTTGTTTCCAGTTACCGCCGGGAGAAAAACGAGGAGCTTGACTTTGTTACTGCCACGACATGCTGACAGTTTCAACTGATATGTAAAGAAAAGTTTTTATAAAAGTTACTGCAGCTTTAAGAAACTGTATTTTTATAAAAGTGTGAACGTTTTTATTTGGGGTTTCTCGCCTTGAATAGCTGAAGTCCAGAGAGGTTTAGCGTCGTCACATGCTCCTCTCGGTGTGAATCTCAACACGGATTCAAAAGTTGTGACCAAGGCATGAATAAAAAGCCCAGTAAAGTGGCAGAGCGGAGTCTTAAAGTGTTGCTCTCCCTGCAGAGGAAAGGTCCTGGCACAGAGAAGAGAGTGGCATTGTGACAAAGTGCCACTGGTTCAGCATGAGGCTGAGGTCTGTAGTCAAGGCAACACCCGAGCTTTGTGCAGCCTGAGTGCTGCTGCTGGTGCTGGTGTGTGTGTGTGTGTGTGTGTGTGTGTGTGTGTGTGTGTGTGTGTGTGGGGTGTGGGTGTGTGTGTGTGTGTGTGTGTGTGTGTGTGTGCGCTCTGATGTCTGGAGGGGGGTTGAGCGGCGGTGGGGGGGGTTGCAGCAGGACGAACACCTGCGTCTCTCCTGGCACCAGGTGCTCCTCTCCTGTCTAAATGAGAGTAATCTCCTCTCTCCTCTCCTGCCGTCTCTCACAAAGCAGATTAGTTTCGCTGCATGTTCCAGTCTGCTGATTCAGCTCCCTCTAGCACCGCGCTGGCTGCACCAGTTATGGGGCCCATCGTTCATCAGAGCAGCCTCTGTCACCCGCTAATTGGCATAAAATATCACCGATTCTCCACAGAAACAGCCATCACTGCCGTATTGATCACTTTCCACTGCTGTCACTGAGCAGTCAGGCTCTCTCACCTTTCTGGGCTGATCTACTTAAATCTGATGAGCGTTATAGATTAATAGTCGAGGCCTCCTCTGGTATATTTGAACCTCATTGCATTCACATATGCTATCTTTATGCTATCACACTCAGTGATTTTTATGCATTTGAATGAGATGACATCAAAATTTAATGTCTCTTTTAAACTCTTTCAAAGACATTTTACAATGAAATTGATCATTTCCATTTAGTTTTGGATTTATTGTCCATTTATCTTTGATTAAAGAGCATATCTTGATTTATAATTTGACAAATTAAATGTTATTTAACCTTTGAGTCAATACAATTTTTTTTTTTTCGAAGAAATTTGTCCTCATAAATGAATCTTGAAAAATATTAGGTGGATTAGTTATTTATTTATTTTTTTAGGATTTGTTCTCAACAGAGTAAAAACAACGATTTGGTTTAAAAATAAATCATTTCAGAAACAAAATGGCTGGTTGACAATTTTAAACCTTTTATTTTAACTTAAAAACTTTAAGTTAAAATAATCAGTTGTTCTTTTTCATGTAAATTTATTGTGTAAAAATGAATGAGCAGCTTTTTGAGAGAAACATTATTATTCATCATTTTGCAGCTCGTAACATTATTATGTTTCCTGTTAAAACTGAAATTTAAAAAATTAGAAATCAGCTTTTGCAGCAAATTTTACATCTTTACCAACTTAAGCTTTTTTATTTCTTCTCCAGGAAAATCACAAATATTTTAAATCTCTTTCTTTCCATGTAGGATCCCTTCAAATAAGATGCTGAAAAAAGATTCAAATTAGTAATCGTCATAGTATTAAATTAAAAAATCGTTTTTAAGTTAAGATGACAAATTCCTGAAGTTGGACTTTAAAGTTTTTTGCAGATGAAATACTTACTGTCAACCAGATAAATTTCAATCAGTTCCTGTTTTGTTTTTGTTTGTTTTTTTACAGGATTGCTTTCCTTTTTTCATGCAGTCAAAGATTCTGGTATTACTCTGTGAAAGATAGAAATTTATAAAAATCAAGTGTTTTTTTGTTGTTTTTTTTATATTGATTCAAACTTAAATTACATTTATAAATCCAAACATGCTCTTTATTCATTTTGTGTTTTTAAAGATGCTTTGAGAGGATCCACAGATAAATGGACCAACACCTTGCATCCGGTTTTCAAACTGGACCTGTGGTTGTTGATCTGTTGTTAATCCTCCAAGCAGAAATAATAACTCTGATTACAAAGTATTCTTCAATGAACCTGCGATTTGTGTAAAATTATATTTGAAATACCTTGATCTAAGCTTAATCAGACACAAGAATGAACCTTTTTTTAGGATTTAAAGAGCAGACTTGGTAAAACTTGACTAAAAAGTTTTACTAAGACTCAAAATCTTTCATTTTGAGTCTTTTTTTTTTTTTTTTTTTCACATGTGTTGCATTAGCATCTGTATTGTTCTGCACCTTGTAAAAGGAAGCTACTCTTAATCCCAACCTGGTTTCTCTGAGAGCGAAACGAGTGTTGGAATGCAGTCGGGGAGGAAAATCCAGCTCACCAATTAGGCAGAACGTTTAGCACCTCCATTGTTCGGCGCTTTGACACGGCAGCTGCCACGGCGGTTTCTGCTGTGGGTGAGACGCAGACGGAGCGTGAGGATAATTGTTGTGGGACTGCAGTGATGACGGTGTCTGGACTCGGCTTGACAGGTGGAGCAGATGAGGAATGAACTCCTGCAGGAGAGGTCTAGCAGACAGGACCTGGAGTGTGACAAGTTGGCTCTGGAGAGACAGGTACACTCTCCTGGCTAGACGACAACACAGCAACAATCACCTCATTCATTTTCTCATCACATTCATGTTGACGTGTCCATCGTCGTTATCACCGTGTGCTCAGCGTGTGCGGAGAGTCTGGTGGTGGGTTTGGGGAGCCGCTCACTGGTTTTGTGTGGTTTCTAGAATAAAGATCTGAAGTCCAGAGTGGCTCATCTGGAAGGCTCTCACCAGTCCAACAAGGGCAGCCTGGTGAACGAGCTGGAGGCTCGAGTCCAAGAGCTGGAGGAGAAGCTGGAGGAAGAGGAGCGGTGAGGAAAAACAGCCAAGCTGCGTCTTTAATGACGCCGCGACACAAAGTCCTGCAACATAGAATCAGCAATTGAAACAAGCGTCATCGTTAAATTCTTAATCGATTATTAGTCCTGTCACGATTACTGTTTTTTGGACGATAAATTGTCCCAGAACTTATTGCGATAAACAATATTGTTGTTTTGAGACCATTTTCACGTAATACGATAGTAATAATGGGTCAAAATGCAAGAACACGTTCAATAAACTTTAAATGCTAGTGAACATTTAAAACACTGAAACTGGAAGACATTTTAAATATCCAAGATAAATAAAGAAACAGCAGAAATAAATAAAATAAAATATGACGTCTCTGTAAACAAAAAGATCATTTCTTTCTTTTGCTGAAGATTTTTATCATTCAGTTTTTGGTAAAAGAGAAAAACAATAAATCAAGTAAATTATTATTTTTTTTTTATTTATCATGCGATTAATTGATTAATTGATTTATTGTGGCGGGCCTATTGATTATCCTTCAACTCCAAACAGGTGTGTTATAAAACAACCATCGCCCTGTATTAAATAAACACCTCGTCGTTATTGCACTTATTACATCAGTTTGGTAATATCTAGTTTTTATGATGTTGCTGAAATGTGCTCTACAGATTGATTGATTGATTGATTGATTGATTGATTGATTGATTGATTGGTTCTATAGGGAGAAGTCCAACCTGTCTCTGGCCAACCGAAGGCTGGAGAGGAGAGTGAAAGAGATGATGATGCAAATCGAAGAGGAACATCACACAATGCAAGATCAGAAGGATCAAGTATGTATCACACTAATAATGTCATAACTAATTATTATTTTAGTAGTAGAGTCAATCAGGGGTGTTCAAAGTGTGGTCCGGGGGCCATTTGTGGTCTTCGGAGTTGATTTGTGTGGCCACTGAACACAACTTGGGAACGGTTTAAGCCGTACTCCAGCAAGACTTTTTTTTTTTTTTTTGTGTGTGAGATTTCCATTTATTAATTTATTTCTGATGTAATAAATTTAAGGTATATTTTAATGTCAGTAAGTACGGCAGCAAATCTCTTAATCACATCCAGTAAAATACAGTTCACATTTTTTTAAAGAGGTTTTCATTTTTGTTGCTGGAAACTAAAATTTACATTTTGAGCAACAAGTTAGGAAACTGCAAACGTTTGAGACCAATTTTCAGAGCTTTTTATTTAAAATAAATGGCAGGATGAAATGGCACCATGAATTGAAATATAAAAGCTTTTTCTTGTTGTTTGTAAACCACGAATCCTTAAGTTTTTTTTATCTTAAAGTACATGTTTTTGCAGTTTTGGTTAGTTTTAATTGTTTTAATGTTACGAGTTGCTCATGATATAAATTATTTTCTTGACATTTCCAGCTCTGTCCTCAGCTGGACATCTGAAAGTGACAGCTAGCAAAATCCTGCAAAGTTTCTTCTTTCTGTTCCTGAATTCAGAAAATAAATCTCATTAATCCAAAACCTGTTTTTAAATCTTGTTGTTCTGCAAGTCCTTCAACTCTTTTAGTTTTAATGTTTTAATCATCTTTAAAGTTTCTTTTCCTTCACATCTGACTGTAAGATCAGAAATCACTGAACTGTACTAATAATAGCCTTTATTTTCCCCACCTTATTTTTATTCCCTTTTGTTTAGTTTTCTTCCTTCAGTCCCTCTCTCCCCATAAGATCCACGTTTAAGTTTTACTCTTAAATAATGGCGCTGAGGTCGGGTCTTTGCTCAACTTCCTGTCGCCTTCTTAAGCTCGGGATGTGATTATTTCTTTTTCCTCTCTTGCAGCTGAATCTGCGTCTGAAGGCTTTGAAGCGGCAGATGGACGAGGCGGAGGAGACGATCGACCGGCTGGAGCACAACAAGAAGAAGCTGCACAGAGAGCTGGACGAGCAACAGGAAGCCAACGAGCAGCTCAACAGTCAACTCAAAGCTCTGCGCAGCGAGATGAGGTGAAACGACGCAGACGCACTGCAGGGTTTTTACTTAAAAACAACATATTCAGAGCTGTAATTAAACTGCAAAAAGAGTTTATATGTTTTGTTTTTAAGACACACAAAAAAAATCCCTGTAACATTTTATTTGCAAGGTGTTTATCATAAGACTGATTATATGTTATAAACATGAAGGAGTCTTTATGAGCGTTTATATCTGTTGTCATTTGGTAAATAATGACACTTTTAATGCCAAGTTGCATTAAGAGTCAACTTTGCAATAAAAGTAATTATTTTCTAATTTATAAAAATGCTTAAATGAAAATTTGTCAGAATCATCAATGGATTTAATTGTTAACTAAAATAATTGTCAGGTGCATTCCTGTATAATTGCTCGTTCTTTTTACAAAGCTTGTGGAAAACAAATTCCTTGCAGCTTTCTTTCAACAATTTAACACTTTTGCTATAAAAGCCTTGTTGCCCTCTTCGCTGTATAACCTAAAGACACTTTATTTAGTGGTATCAGAGTAGAGACGACGATACTTTAAATGTTTTTGTTTTAATTGAAAACCATTTTTGCCTCTTGGCCATCAGATAAAATCCCCTGTTGCTGTTTTAAGGTTCAAGGAGTAACTTTCTTTTACCCAATGCAGGCGCAAGAACACGACGGCCCCTTTGCTCAACAACTTGGACGACGACGACGACGACGATGACATCAGCACCGACGGCGAGATGTACTTCAGCTCGTCGGGCTACAAGCGCTCGTCCAGTCAGGAAAACAGCTTGTCAGGCTTCGGCGTATGAGCGGAAATGCTCTTTAAATGCACCACTAATGAACCAAACAGCAGGATGTTCGATTTCTGTCATGTGCTACTGTTGATGTCACACTGAATTATCGTGTAAATACGGGGACTTTTTGTTTTTAGCTGCCTGTCGGCAGCGGTCGCTGATCCTGGGCGCCATCCCGATGTCTGTAAACTCACGCAGTATTATTCGAGCAGCTCTCTGAAGGATGACGTTTAAACGGTTTAATTTGAAGAAATGAAACGTGTAAATAATTTACAATCCCTCCTGAATGTTTCTTTGCTTATTGTTGATCATCCCACCAGTGGTGAACTTGAAAACCAGCTACTGTAACCCAAACAACCAGAACTGCCTTTATCAGCAACCTTTTATATTCTCTTTTCTACCACGCAGGTATATGAAATATACAAACTTTTCCTTTTTTAATGAATATAAAGCTAATATGAGGTGAATTTTGCCAGGACGCTTCTTTAATTTATTCATTCTTGGCTTGTTGAGGGTTGGTTTTAGGGAAATGAGGGACTTTTTACGCATCTTTTTTTACAGTGTTGTATCCTTTCATGACCAATTTTGTAACACAATTGCTTTCATTTATATGTTATTAACACTTTCTGTGTTATTAATTAATCAGCTTTTGTATAATAATCACAGTATTGTTTATAAGCCTTCTGGAGTTTTTGTACTAAATGAGATATAATTAGTCACATCTGTGCAAACCTTCGATTTAATTCCCGTTTCCTGTCAGATGCGAGTATTGAGCAGCGTGAGACTTTTTCAATTCTCCTTTTTACCTGGGCGAGTGACTTTCTTCAGACGAACTGACAATCAAATGTTTTTCTACACTGTGATGATTTGCACTCTGTTTGCTGAAAATGCTGATTTCTGACGCCTGTGGAGGGAAGCAGATTCCTGCCGCTACCTCTCTGTACGCAACTGTATGTCCATAAGTCCTGCTGCCACAAAATAAAGTTACTTTCTGCTCCTTTATTTTGCTTTTTTTGTCCTGGGAATAGAGTCTGAATATGAGTAAATGGTAATGTGACGAGTCCTGCTGGAAGTACGAGCAAAACAGAAAAGAGCAGTCAGACATTCTGACTCAAATGGATGTGAACTAAAAAATAAATATTCCTCTGTGGTAAACGAGGACTTTACTGATTCTCTGGGAAGTTCAGTCCCACTTTGACGCTTCAGAACCAAAAAAAAAAAATCTGAATTGCTGTCGTTCTTCAGGCTTTAAGCTCCGTCATTTTACATTTTGTGATGTCATCAACCAAAATGCACACGAAGCAGAATCGTTTTTTAAAGTTTTCCATTCGTTGAAATTCCGCTGTGAAAATCTACACTTTAATAAATGTCAGCGTTTTCATTGTCAGCACATGTTTGTTAGTTAAAAACCAAAACAAATCTTTATGAAGCTACTGTAAGCTAATTGAATTAGCCTGTTGAAAACATGGTTATGATCTGTGTAAATAAATAACTTGATTAGACTGACACTGACAGCATTTTAATCATAACTCCAGCAGGCAGAGAAAATCCACATCAATAATCTGAGTCTTCTTAAAGGGCCGGTTGTGCCAGAATGTATTGATAAAAAAGTTTTAAACTATTTAGTTTAAGCAGTTTAGAATATCTGTTTAAAATAACAGATATTTTAAACTGTTGAAATATCAATAAATAGCTGCTCCTCCAGGACTTTGTGATTGTTTTAGTGTCTATTTGCAATCAAAATCACAGCTGTTGTGATAATTTGGAAATATTTACAAGGAATTTTTGCGATATTTGTGCTAATACGAGATGCTAAATATACCTTTATCACTCGCCGTATTGCTCACGGACTATTAACTTGACATCAAGTAAGGCTGAGGCAGAAGTCACTTCAACTCAGAGTTAAATGATTTTGCAGAGATATGAAAAACTGGAGGAACTTATTGTTGCCATTTGGAGTCTTTAGGGCCAAATAAAAAGCTGCGGTGGACCACATTTGGCCCCCGGGCCTCGAGTTTGACACACGTGGAGTAAAGAGCATTAATGCAAAAACAAAGGTGCTGTCGATTTCAATTTACTGATTTACTTAAAACATGATTTAACCTTAATCTCCACGTTTGTGGCAGGAAACGTCATCTGGAGCTTCCCTTATGTTCCCGGAATGGCTGCCTTTTGTCAGGTCACGACCTTCGTTTGCTGCCTTTCTGAGGGGAACAAACAGTCCGACCCGTCCGGTACCGAGGCCTTATCTCTGCCTCCCCCGCGTCAAGCCGAGCAGTGAACGAGTGAGGCCGCAGGATTAGGAGGCAAGAGTTGCGTAAACCCAACAAGGTGATCATTCCTGGGATTCCTTCATGGGCCTGAGGGGCTTCAGCCACAGGGACACAAAGGGACACAGATGTGGCCGGGAGGGGAAACTGTGGCTAATGTGTGACGCGAGGTCGGAGATTTAAGGAGGACTTGGCCGATTCTCAGAGAAATCAGCGCTGGGACTTTCTTTACTCCCGAGGAATTCAGGTTTTTCCAAGTTTAAGGGAGATTTGTGAAAATTCATAGTGTCACACTGCCCCCTAGCGGAGGCTCAAGCAAAGGCACCCACGTGTCTTTAATTTAATTCAGTAAATTAATAAATAAATAACATGTGTATTAAAGAAAATATTTGCATTATTGGTGCAAAATTTTTTTTTGAAAAACAGTTCTTACAAAATCTTCCTGTATGAGTTTTTAAAACAGTTTATTTTATTTTATTTTATTTTATTTTATTTTATTTTAAACTTATCTCCATGTCCTCCATTTACTCCATTCAAATCTGCTCCCATGATAATTAAAAGCTATGATTTATGAACTCATCGAGTAAAGTTAAAAATAACTGAGTGGCATTTTTTTGTTTTCTCTCAGACACATAATTGACAGTCTGACCTGTCTGTGAACAACACCCGGAGTGTTTTGTGTTTGTCTCTGACGCACCTGTGATGCTGTGGCTCGGGACTAGAGCTCAAACATCCGGTGAACGCCTCGGCTCCTGAACGCATCACTGCAGCAGGACCAACCTGCTCAACATCGACCTGCTGACGCACCGCGAACATGATTTGATTTCCCAGGAACACGCAAAGGTTTGCAACTGCACTGGTGTCAGTGAAATATACTCCTTTTTTAGATTGATCTATTTACATCTTAAAATTAACTTGTCACCTGTTGATAAACAAAAGTTCTGAGTGAAAATGAGTAGTTGGAAGAAAAGAAATGTGAAAAGCAATAAAGCATCAATCAATCATCCACATTAATGCACATTTACACACAAAACAGATAAACATTTAAAGTTAATACAGAAAAAATATTACCTTTGTACTGATACATCACTCTACTGAGTCAATATAATTAACTTTACATTGATAAAATACTGCATTAATGTAAATCCCAGTTAAAAACAAATGTTGATGCTAATATCACTAATTTACTGAAAAGTAAACCCTGAAAGTTGAGCTTTGTATAATTTATAATTGTGATAGAGTGAAGTCGTGTCTCTACATGTTAATTATTGCAGATTCACTTGTGTTTAGATTAATAAAGTCCAGGTTAAAAAAAAAAACACAACTGAATATTTTAATCTCTAAATGTTTCTAAAGAGGCTAAATTAGCTTAAACATCTGAAATGATGCAGGAAGAAGCTATAAAATAAGAAATGCTCATTTCAGCTCTGAACCTCGATGTCAGAAATTAATGCTCAGGAAAACAAATTGATCTGTGGATTAATCCAGATTAGCAGCGGTGTGAGAGAACAGATAGCAGGATAAGAGCATTGATCTCACAGGTCAGGTAGATGACGGATTAGATGCTTAATCAGTCTGTTATCGATTTATGGAGTTGTTATCTTGACCTTTAAGTTGGCACTGAGCTTTTCCATTAAAAAAAAAAAAGAACCATCAATCATTTTGTTTTTACATGAATAGCTTATATCTATTGATACAAGAAATGAAAACATCACTGTGTGAATAACTTTGCCATATTTTCCTGCGAACATTTTGACTTTTTTCTCTTATTTTGCAATATTTATTAAGAATTTAAATAATAAACCGACTTAAGCAGCAAATCATTTAAGTTATATATTTTGCTGCTGTTCTTTTGATTTGTTTTAAATTTATTTTGTATGTATATTACTTTGTTTATTTGTTTATTACTCTACGTTCAATCAAGTCAGTAACTGATTAACTGTGAAGTGGACATTGTTATATGTGATCATTAAAATCAATATGAAAAATATTATCACAGAAAAGGTCAAAAGAATATGAAGACGTTTTAAGCCCCTCCATGTTGCTAGCACTCATGTTTTCTTCTAACCTTAGCATTTTTACTTAAAAGTATTGGTATAAAACCTTTCCTAAAATCCCGACTTCTAAAAGTTTCCAAAAGACGTAACCTCGACGAAATGGAAACCATGTAACACATCTGGTCGCCCAGCACTGACTGAACTTTGATGTGGGACACAAAGAAACACAAGCTGCCAGTTTGACTTTTAATTTCCCAGAAACACAACATTCTGCAGTTATTTCTTATTTAATTTTTTTTCTTTTGCATGTGTAACAAATTTATCTGTGGGAGTATTTCTGCAGCGTTTTTTTTTTTTTTTTTCTGCAGCGGTGCTGAACAGGCAAACTATTGTTTCCAGTTTCAACAACAAAATCCACCCCAAACAAACAAACAGACCCTCGCAGATCAAACGGCGGCTCTGTGACCTGCAGGCGGCGGCCGACAGCAGGCTCACCTCGCGGCACCAGAGCCGCACGTATCGACCGGGTTCATCTCTTTTGTGTTATGTTCAAACTGTAAAAAGCTTTGTACACAGTAAAAACTGCTGCGTTAAAAATAACCCAGTGGTGAGTCAAATACGGACTGACCCAACGTCGGGGAGTTTTAACTCAACTGGGCTGGCTTGATGGTTTGACCCAACACATGCGGTCATGGCAACTCACTAAAGATCGGGTTAAATTGACTTGGTTAAATTGGTTAAATTGACACAAAGTGGGGTTGAAACTCATCAGCCAACACAAGGATTATTATACCACAATATTTGGGTAAAAAAAAAAAAAAAAGATTTATTTATTCTAAATTGCACCATGTAAAAACTGGATTTTATTTCCCTGTGATACATAAATAATAGAGCCATCAGATTTAATTTACAAAAGTTACAAAACATAAGTACATTTTTCCAAAAGTATATAATTAAATCACTTCAACTCGCTATTTGGCTACAACTCCAGATGTAGCTGTTACTACACATTAGAAAACGTTTCATGTAAAAAGTCTGTTTTAAAGAAAAGTGCAAGCAAAAATTTCAGCCATTAAACAAGGAGTGTTTTTATCAACACCTGTTTTTGCCTTTCACAAAAACAGGCCATCGGTGATGCACTTATCTAAATGAAGTTAGAGCCGAGCGCATTAATACTCAAAATGAATTCACTCAAAGTGCAAACCGATGAGGACGATGTGAACCGAAAAGCTCTAATTAAGCTCCAACGTGAACGAATTGTAACATTTCCTCTGTGTGCAGACGCACACGTGAGGAAGAGCTTTGAAACTGGCTCTGATTAAATACGATTCATTATAGTAAAAGTGAATCATCCAAACCTGATTTTAGTCCTGCCTCAAAGTGACCTCACTGAAATGAGGTCAGCATAACTTGACATGGTTTTTCTGTTGTTGCTAAAAAAAAAAACTACTTCTAAACAAAATTAAGAAAAATGAAAAAATTTGCCTTAAATTTGTAAATATTTTTGAGTTAATGAGACAAAAGGAGTATTAAACTAACATAGTCTTCAAGAAAAGGATTATCTTATGAAAATGTTGGTGGTATTGTGACGGGACCACAAACTCTCCAGAAGATAATCCCAGAGCAGTGAATGGACACATAATGTCTGGGATTAGACTTGCACCAACACGTGGGATTAGTCCCAGAACCTGATGTCCTGCAGGACAAAAGTTGACACAAGAAACACTTCAAGACGGTTTTCTTGAAAACTTGAAAAATTTCTCAAGAAAAGCAACTTGAATTTTTGAAGCTCTAATAACATCGATGCTGCAAAGTTTGGGCGGAAGAAAACTTCTGTTTGTTGCAAAAACATTTCAGCGGACTGGAAAAGCTCTGCAGCGGAGCACTCAGTCCTTTTCTGAAACCCGGAGAAGCTGGTTCTGCATATGTGAACAGGATTTTAATATTTGACTCATGACTCATTTATCTCCCTACCGACCTGATCAACCTGTAAATGACCAGAAATGAAGGAAGAATAAACAATGGTTTCCTGTTTCCCAGCTCTGGGTTCTCCAGATCGTAAATCACTCCGGTGACCGTCACTGACGACAAAAAGGGAAGCGAAAACAAGACTTTCAAGATAGCTCAAAATATTTCATGTTTTTCTAAAAAGTAGACATGCTGCTGTGGAGTTTAAAAACAAAAACTTTCTCTCTTTGAGTGGGTAAAGTATGAAGCTGTGTGAGGTGAACATGTGAGGCATTTCAGAAAACGTCAATACGTCTCTCTGCTTCTTGGCTCGACTCCTGCAGCTGTGGAGTTTATGGGCGTAGCAGCGTAAACGCTCCAGGCCTGCGCTGACGTCACAAGCAGTGAGAGTGTGAACATGACAAGAAGTTAAAACGGTAGAAAAAAAAAGGTCCACATGGACCTGGACCGGGTTTGGACTGATTGCAGATGTAAAAAAAAATATATATATTTGTTTGATGTCTGGTTACTGATTAACCAGCCGTGGCACAGATTTTTCTTCTCACTCACTTTTATTGTTTTATTTTGCTGGCAGCTTTGACTTTCAGCTGTTTTTGTTGGGCAACCTGAGTCTCTTCTCATCTGTTTCTCTGAAAAGGGAGAGGCTGCAGTCACTCACAGGATGATCGTCCTTCCGCTCTGCTGCCATAACAGCGTGAAGCGGTGTAAACACCCGGGGACCGATCTGTCGGCCGTAAAGGCCCAGGTAGAGTTAGCATTAAAAAATAATGGCTGGGATCCTTTTCATCAATATCCATTGTCAGCCGTTTCAATTATTTATCACCTGAACCAACTGTGTCCGTGATGGAAACTCGTTTCTGAAGCTTTGACTCGATATTTCAAGTCATTTCAAGTTCAAGAGGCTGCAGTTGGAAAATATTTCATCACAAAATTAAAGTTTAAAAAGGAGATGCATTAAAAGGATTAAAGGGATTCACTTTCAAAATGGATATTGATTTAGATGTTCATTCTTGACGTATTTATGTGTCAACGATGCACTTAAAAGCTTGATAACAGTGAAGGTCACACTTTCATCAAACAAGACATTAATCAGCACAAATCAAGACGAATGAAGTGTTAAACGTGTAAGAAATTGAAAAAAATGAACTGACCAAGTGAGACAGAGTAAAATTAAAAAAAAAAAAACACTCCAGAGGATAAATTAACTTTAAATTTCCCTACTGTTAGGGACGTCCAGTTTATTGATTGGTGAAATAAAGAAAATGTTTGCTCAGCAGGAAAGTCAATGACTCCATGCAGTGAGCTGGGCTTCTTTTGATGCAGTTAAATTATTCATATCTGCTGGTAGATTTAGGGTAAAATTATTTATATTTAATCAAGGACCTTAATTCTCACACCACACTGTTTTTGTTCCAGTTCCTAACACACAGTAACCTGAATAATGCCTTTAAATTGCTATTTTTTTGTTGTTGTAATAAACACCTGTCAAATACTTTGTTTAATTGGACAAATCTATAAAATCTCAAAGTCTCTACACATCTCTTTCCAACCCCCCAAAAATCAGACTATTTCAGTTGTTTAATATTTAAGTTGGTAAAAAAAAAACAACAACAACAACAACAACAAGCAAACAAATAACAAATATTACAGTATAAGTTTTGAATGGGATTTTGGACCAACTTAAAAAGTTTGGACATCCCTGCTCAATAGATTCTGTCTCACATTCATCTGGACCTTGACTGGTCATAACGTAAATATTACTTCTAGTCAGAAGAAATATGTTGGTAAAATGAGATGACTACTGAATATTTGGGGATTCAACCTTTTGCTGTTGGCCTGTTAGCCACAGTTTTTACTCCACGCTGTTTTTAAGGTGGTGAAACTTTAAACTGCTGCACAAGTAGCTACTCAACAGGTTGGTGCTCGGTAACCAAAGAAGAGTGAGTTGCTAGGTAACCAAAGAACATGTGAGTTGCTAGGTAACCAAAGAACAAGTGAGTTAGCTTATTCCACCAACTTTGCTTGGTGGAATAAGCAAAGTTCCACATGTCTGTGCTTTAGCTTAGCGGCTAAAGCACAGACATGAATAAGGTTCCGCCACTACAACTTAGCTGACCTTAATATTTTCTGTGTTTAATTTTGGTCATTATTGTTTCACTCAGTGTTGATATGTGTGTGACAGGCATGTGTATCAGACACTTATAGAAATACGGAACAAATCGTCGGTTCACCCAACATTTGACAGCCAAATATGATTCCACTCTTAGGGGATGGATGGTAACACCATGCCCTCATGCTAACATTAGCCTTGTATGTAAAATACAAGGGATTTTACATGATTTCTTATCTATTAGCTATGTTTATCACACTGAATAGATTAAGTCACTGTAAATTAACATGCTTGTGCCACACGTTACCAACAGCAGTTAAGCTAACCTTAGCATTTTGGATAGTTTTAATTGATACACTAACATTAGCATACTGAATGATGTCAGTAGCATGTGTGATGTCACCGGCATTGTTTGCTTTCATTGACTTAATCCATTAACTATGGTAAATATTGCTAATGAATATAAAATTATGTAAAATGCTTACTTTAGGTACAAGGCTAATGAAATAATAGCCATTTCAGGATGGCTATCATTTACCATATACCGTCACTAGCATGTCGATATTACCTGCATCAATTAAGCTAAACTTAGAATTTAGTATGAGAGTTTTTTGCAGCGCCAGTGGCTCATATTTTCGACAGTAGGCAGACAGGAAAGAGGGTGAGGAGAAGGGGGAAGACATGCGGCAAAGGTCGCCAGGACCGGGAGTCGAACCTGTGATGTCTGCGTCGAGGACTGAGGCCTCCAAACGTGGTGGGGCGTGCTAACCCCTGCACCACCACAGCAGCTGTATTTATCTTACTGAATAGACTTAATCTATTCAGTATATTAATACTGAGTAGATTAATCTATTCAGTATACAACCTTTGTTGTTATACAAACAACAAAGATTATACAAATGACCTAACTACTAATAAACAATTATAAAATGACCTAACTAACTACAAGTGAACAATTATAAAACGACCTAACTACAAACGAACAATTATAAAATGACCTAACTAACTACGAAAAAACAATTATAAAATGACCTAACTACTAATAAACAATTATAAAACGACCTAACTACAAACGAACAATTGTAAAACGAACTAACTGGTAAGAAACAAATTTCAAATTACTCAGATGGAGGAATAAATGGCTCAACAGGTGTGATCTCATCATACCTGGGCTCACCTTCTGATTCCTCCTCCTGCAGGGACTCTGAATGAACCCAGGCCTCCCTTGGTGTGATTTTAAACCTGGGCTCCAGTTCTTCTTCCTCTCGCTCAAAGTTTTCGAAATAGATGATGTCTGACACATCATCTTGATCACTGACGGAGTCCGCAGGTAAGAGTCCATCACACCTGGGTTTGCTTGGCAAAGCATCTACAGGGATCCAGGTCGTAACAACGGTGTAATAGGTTTTGGGTTTTTCCGGGATATTCACTGGAACAACCTTAGCAGAATGTTTTCTGGTGAACCTCGTGAAAAACCCCTTTATCCTCCCGGTCAGACGCTTGAACATAGATTGTGGCTCAACTGGGACGGGAGGAGCTTTCTTGTGCGCCTCTTCATGCAATCTGACAAAAAGATCTTTTATCATCATTTTTGTTTCGTTAGCCATCTCATTGAGTGCTTGAACGTGACTGCTTGAATTACTGTCAGAGTCAGAGTTAAAGCTGGACTCGACTCTTTCCAGCACATAGTTGACAATGAGCTTATTTAAATTGTCAGTGTGGTCATTTCGTGCATCTCCGTGAACCTTTGCAACTCTGGCGAATGCTTCAGGGACCTTGTTGCCAACTATTTCTTCTATGGCTTCGATGGTGCAAGTGTTCTTCTGAAGTCTATACTGAGCATTAGCGACAAAGAGCTCCAAGATATCTTCTAAGATCCTGAGTAGGACTTCGATGGAGGCGTGAGTGGGGTCCCCTGTTGCCAGACGCATCCATTCAATCCAGGTCAAGCTGATGAAAAGTGGATGGATTATCCGTCTCAGGGTGTTCATGGTGATGCTCTTGATTGGCGTATTGATTCCACTTGGCATTATTGCTATTGGGTTCACTGGTTGGAGATGAAATTCGAGTTTACTGCTAAAACAGCAACGACGACAACAACTACTGATCCGAGCTCTGCTAGGAACGAGTGCAAAATGAGGGCTAGAGAAAAAGAAGGAATTTAAAACCCTGACGTTTATGACGTCCGTTCACACGTCATATGTATCAAACCCGCCGAATTCTATGTTCTCACGAAATACGTCACGTTTCCTAGACTTACATTAAGAGCTGTGTCCGAATGCCGGGTCTGCATCCGGGTCCTTCGGAGACCGGAAGAGAGAAGCTGTGACTTGGGACAGGTTTAGCTGGTTCGACGTTCAGTGAAATTATTTAATATTTGATCTATATTCTATCTTTTGATGTTGATCGCGTGTCTATCGCGATACGTATTGTTGTTGGGTTATTGTCCAGCGCTAATGTGAGTAAATTCACATATTTACTTGAATCAGGCTGACCTAATTCCGCTCTTCTGTGTCTCTTCCACTCATAAAAGGAGGTAATATTAGATTTGTTGCTGCTATTTAGATGAACACTGCAGCATCAAGCTATCGGTGGATAGGAACCTTTGAGCTGTGCCGTGTTTGGGGGCGGAACATAATACAAAAGAGCACCTGCTAAGATGGAGGTGTCAGTATCGGAGGACAGAACAGAACAAACACAGCTGGAACAAAATGAAAACATGTTGATAGTTTTTGTTCCAGAACATGTTTGACTCAGAAAAAGTTTCCTGACGTGACTTTTGAAAGGCAACAGCGCCTCTTCAGCTCCCCCTGCTGGCCACTCGGGTCTGGTGCGCGCCGCTCCACCTGCCCCTGCCCCGGGGCAGGAGGACCCGCCCTGTGGAAGTCCAGCAGAGGGAGGCAGGTGAAATGTGGCCCGACAGGTTCTGATGGGAACACAGACAGAGGCAGGGAGGTGACTGAGGCGCAGTCCCAGCAGTTCGCCAGCTCAGGGTGGGTCTGGTGTGGAGGTAGTGGACCTGTGGACTCCCAGCTGCAGCTCCACTGAGGGGGATTTCCCTCCTCTCCTCTGCGCTGCTGCCTGGGGCAGATGGTGGGACTGAGAGCCTGAGCGGAACTCAGGAAGGAGTGAGAGGAAGGAGAGCGAGAGAGGGAGAGAGAGGGAGACGACGACAGGCGAGGACCGGAGAGCAGAGCAGACATGCTCCGCTACGGCTCCAGACCCAGGGTGACCACCACCACCACCACAGAGGACTCTGCAGCTCCTTCCAGCGAGGTAAGAAAGACGAAACCCTCCCTCTGTTCTCCAGTTTTCTTTTCTCCTTCCCCCTGTTTGAGTCTGTCCCAGCTGACATCTGCAGCCCCCTGACTCTCAGGGTTTATGGTTTATGTGCTCAGTTGCACAAGCCTGTGCAACTGAGCACAGGCTTGTGCCCAGTGGGCAGGAGGCAGGGATGTCATGGTTATTTCAACGCCTCCTGAGTAAAATAAGCCAGTTTTTAATTTCTACACTGCAAAAAATACTAAATCCTACTCTGTGTTTTTGGTCCAGTTTGAAATAAGACAAAACTAGTTTACAAGAAAAGTTTGGCGCCAGCTTTAAGTCAGCAATTCTTTAATATTGATGAACAAGAATTTATTCCACTTGCAGATTGTTTCACTTAAAACATGAGAAAAATATCTTATTATATAGTGAAATAATTTCATACTTTTTGATCAATATTAAGGTGTTGGCTTAAAACAAGCTCCCATATCTTGCTGAAACATTACTTATAAGTTAGTTTTGTCTGGTTTCAAGTGTAAAATACTTGGTAAGAGTTTATGTTTTTGCAGTGCATGCTGCATGTTTTCCTTTTTTTTTTTTATCATTGCAAAAGTAACCAGGATTAACTGCTGAACTTTTAGCTCAGAAATTAACCATAACAGAGCATTTACTGTGCTGTCCGTGGCGTGACATATGTTACTTTTCACAGTTTCACATCATTTACATAAACTTTGTTTGCTGTTCATCACCTATAAATAAACTGCAGAGATGTTGGTGACTCTGGATTGTTTCAAGCTAACATTTTCTCACTGCAGTGTGTTTCTGAATGTCTTTCTTTCCAGCGGAGGGTCCTCAGGTTGACTCTGCTCGCAGGAAATGATGGAAAAAAGGAGGAGAAAACTGCAGACACAGTAAGTCTGAAGTTTCTCACAGTGACATTCCACAATGAGCCGCCCCGGTCCGATTCAGGCAGCTCAGGCTTTATTAAATCAAGTTAAGTTAAAGCTTTAATTCAAGAAAACTAAATTACTGTAACTGGGAAGCCGCTTCAATCTTCCCACATTTTGATTCTTTAGCTCCAAGATGAAGACTCTGAGATTTATGCCTTTTATCAACCAGTTATGCAATCATGACCGAAGGGCGTGTGGATTTAATAATACACAAACATCTGCTTCACATTTGCTTCAAAGATAACGTCAGAGCGTTCTGCTCGTTCGGCCGATCCAGGAGAAAATACTCAGAAACTCACACCAGCTGAGCGAAGACACACAGCCGCTAATAAAAGCCCATAAAATTATTAGCTTGCTGAAAGGCGGCAGACGTTTTTAAAGGTGACAGTGTGAATTACGGTCGCTGCAGGCTGCATGGGTGTTTGCTGTAGGTGGCTCTTACACAGGCTTTGTTTGTGTTGTGGATCTGGTCCTAAGTCCGACCGTGAGAACAGAGAACTTTCCTCTGCTTGCTTTTTGCCTCTCCAGAGGTTTGTGCTTGCTTTCGCTGTGCAGCAGCCTGACTGCATTACTGTGGCATGCTTTGAGTGAACCTTGGCCAGAGAGCAGAGTGGTCGTCTCGCTGCCACACCTCCACACTGATAAGTCGGAGTAATCTCTGAACGTGCTTCGGGAGGGTGGGACCGTGACGCTCCGCACAAAGGAAGGTGTTTATTTCTGTTCGGAGCGATCATTTTCGACCTTTTAATCAGACTTAAAACAATAAAACAGTCCCCTAAGCAATAGAGAATTTTACATTTCTGCGAATGAGCTTATTAATAAATATGTAAAATGTCTCAGTAATGTACAACTAATGACCTCTACCTATTTCTTTTATAACTCTGATAAAGTTAAGCTGTGATACATTTTTATGGCTCCGGTTCTGGGAGGAGTAAAGTTTTCTTCGTAGCAAAGCCAAATGTAACGGCATCGAAAGTAGTGAATATTGCACATATTAGTTCATTTGTACTTTTAATGCAACCTTTACTGTGCACATAAGTGTCATTTTTATATACTTATTGAGCTGTGGTCAACTATGGAAGTTCTTGCCCCTCCTTTTGCAAGAAAACCATGTTTACATGTGCACTATACTGCAAACATATTGAGTCACCAGCTTCACCTTTGTAAGGGAGCCTTTTTGTGTGGAAATGTTTGACCATTCTCCCAGAAAGCAAAGGTCATTCCTTATTACAGAGGTCAGACACTGATGTTGGATCAGAAGGCCTGGAACATAATTTCTGCCCTAAATGATCTTAAAAATTGGGACTCTTTCCAGTTTTATTAAAGTATTATAGACCTTGATTTGTGCGCTGGTCATATTGCAAAAGGAGTGGAAAATAGCTGTTGACATATTAGGAATTTATTTAACTGTAACTAAGATCCCAGAGGAGAGCGCCGCATCATGACTCCATCTGCAGCCAGCTGAATGTAAATGCAGTGAGAAAAGAGCTGCTCTTCTTCTGGCAGCTGCAACATCCAGACTTGTCAGTTTGATCATCAGACAGAAATGTGATTTGTTCCTCCAGAGAAGGCTGAGGTCCAGCGGTGACATTATTTACAACACTTGGTGACGTCAGGCTTCAGTACAGCTGCTCAGCCCTGGAAACCCAGCGCAGCTCTGCACACACTTCATGATCTAAACCAAGGAACAGCTAGAAACTGGAGGACTGACTCTCTTATAACAAAAATGGAAATTTTGTTCCATTTCTGTGAACACATTTACACGAAGACGTTCTAATTACAATCTTTGTTTACACAGTAACGGTACGCATCGATAAGGTGTAATGCCCTCGCCAAGCCACTAGTTGGTGCTAGGTTATTTGAAACTAAGTGCGCAAGTGTTTAAAGAAAAACGTTCAACTTGAAGGCACGTCGATTCGCGTTTCCCCATCAGGTCCCCAGAGGGTTAGGGTTAAGGTTAGGGTTAGGGTTAGCAACCCTAAAACACTATGTGTGTCTGATTAGGGTGCAGTTGGAAAAAAATGGGATAACTTTGCCGAAACACGTTGTTTGAATCTTTTACGGTGTCCGTAGTTCTCCAGATAAGAGTGCTGAATAAGCACGGTGTATTTTGCCACCTGGGCTGAAAGAGACGGTGGGGGAACACGAATTGTAGCAGCACCAGCATTGTCAGTAGTTTCTTCTTCTTCTGTGGTTTATAGGAAGCAGCTATGTTTTGAGTCACAGTATGCATGAGCTCAGGGATACTATTGGCCTGTTGGCTTCTTTTTTGTGTCGTAGTGAATCTCTACAGCCTTAAATATTTTACCTCATCTATTTGTCCAAATATCCAAATAACTGGGATGAGTGAGTATAAATGCACATTTATAGTATTTAAGGTTAATCTTTCTAGAACAAAAGGCAGAAGTTACAGAGACGTACCCCTGTTTCTTGCTGTGCAGGGAAACACATCGAGAGATGAAGCAGTCACATCCGTTTTTGGGATTTTTCCGGTATTTTAAGTTGTTAGAGTGAAAAATGAGAAGCCAGAGATCAGACCGACTCCAGGAAACACAACCTGGAGGGAATCACTCGACTTGTAACGGTAACAAATTTAGCTGGATGATAAATTGTGCCAGAAGTTATTGCACTAAATGATAATTTAGTTGTTTTCAAACAATTTTAGAGTAATGTCATAATGCAAGAGCAGATTCTCAGATGAACAAACTTTGCATTTTAATGATAATTTAACAATGGAACATTTTAGACGTACAAGACACATAACCAAAACAACAAATAAGAGGCATAATGTCTCTGTGAACTGGAACTTCCTTCAAAGGAAGGAGCTACTTGAGACCAAAGCACCAGACTGAAGATTTTTGTCATTTAATGTTTGGTAGAACGAGACAGAAAGGAGAAAATGATCATGGGAAATGTTGGGCATGTTTTAATTCATCACACTATAAATGGATTTATTGTGACAGGCCAGTGGAGGAGGTGTACCAGCAGGCCTGAGAACCAGGCAGCTGCTTTTCTCCTGCGACCTCTGAGGATTGTCTGAAGGAGTGGAAGAAAATTAGAAACTAAAAGTCCATGAAAGAACAAGACTTCCATGGTCTTGTTGTTGTCGGCCTCCTTTTGCTAACAAGAGACTGACAAATGATTTGTTGGTTAAAAAGAAGACGCCTCACAGTTTAACAATCGTATTGTGAGGCGCCTCTGACACAACAAAGACTTTTAGATTGAAGGGAAAAATCTGAAACTGTTACAGGGTGCCATAGTCAAAATGCTTGAAATAATTTCATCACTGGAAGTTGGAACAGTGTTGACTTGTGGAAGTTGCAACATCTGTTTGCTGAGTTTTCATATCGTTAAAATGTGTAAAAGCAAAACTTCCCAAAGTCTCCTGATCGCCCCTGGCTAAAACAAGCAACGTGCTCCTGCTGATTGCAGTTTCTTTTTGTTCAGGAGATAAAGATCAGAAGAGTGATCTTTTTGAGCAGAAATCTGCTTCAACATGTGAAGAATGAGGTCATCAGGCCATGAGTTCACAAAATAACTCTTAGGTTTCTGCAGACAGGAATGAAAGCTGAAGGAGTTTCTTTACCTGCACAGGTTTGCGTTCAGGATTTATCTGAGCCTTGAAGGCTCACGGTGCTACAAACCTCTTTACTATCAGTGAACTTTGGCATAATCACCACCGAGTTCAAATCTAGATCTGTCCAGCTGCGATAAAAGGAAGTGATGAAGTTAATCAAGGAGGAAGGAAATGACCGAAATACTGTGAGAGGGGGAGATGCATGTTTGGACAGAAACACACACTGAAGCAGCTTTACATTGTAAAATTAGAAAGGGTGTGGCCCGCAGCTTGACTCGTTGTGGATTCAATCCAGAACTGTGACTCTAATGCATCATCATTGTAACACACAGACTGAAGTAGCTTTTGGAAAAATGTTGCTAAACCTGCAGAGTTAGGGTTTGCCTCTTTCACGGCTCGCAGCGTCTCCAAACGACTCTGCTCCAGCAGCTTCATCTCGGGTCTTTGTGTTGTGAAGTCAAACGAGACTTTGTTGTTTGTGCTGGAAATCAGCAGCTTTGTGCTTCAGAAAGCAGCCATGTGATCCCCAGCTCAGCCAGATTTAGGTGTTTAACTATGCGCTGCATGAGTAGTTCACAACGGCGTTGATGTAATCCGGGTCAGCCTCGGCTTCTCCAGGCGTGGAAACAAAGGAAACCTGTTCACCACCTGAACTGTATGGATGCAGCCATAAAACCCGGGTAAACATTACCCCGCTATGTGGACAAACACCGTCAAATTCAAAGCTGAATTCAAAGCCATCTTTATGCTACCAACGCATAAAAATGCAGCTTTTCCTCCCTCACATCTGCTGGAATTCACATCCCCACCAATCAGCTCAACGCCGCCGCGGCTCAACGCCGCCGCGTCTTCTGTGTATGAAGTGGTGATGACATGTGAGGCCCTGCGCCGTCCAAGAGGCAACACTGGAGGCTTTGTCCTTGTTTCCTCCTCATTCTTATCTCTGCGAAACTGTCGCAGCATTCTCCAACTACTTTGTAAGTTTCATTAATTCGGCTCGTCTTGAAGCAAAAGACTAAACGTTGTGTAATAAAGGAATATGTTGTAGATGTTTTTAGATGGCAGGAGCTTTTCCAAACTCTAATCAGTCATTTTGCTCCCACTTCTGAGTCCGAATTTCTTTTCAGGCTTTTCCAAACGTATTCACATCCCGTTCAACTTTTTCATATCTTGGCACTTTTTAAAATTACAAATAAAACACTTAAGAGTCTGTTTGTTCAGTTTGCTCCAATCTTTTGGTGTCACTCGCAGTTTTGCACGTCCAGAGAGAAGCTTATATCGGTTCTTCAAAACAAAATGGCTAAAGCTCAATCAGACTGGATGGGAAGCGTCTCTGGACCACAATTATCTCATTCGTCATGGAGTTTTGCTGCAGTTAGTTTCATCGTGACACTGCCACCCTCATGTCTCATTGTGAGAATGTTGTATTTAGATATTTATCTTTAAAATGTCAAAAATCCAGGCATTGTATTCTCTCCACTTTTCAAAGGGTACTGAGTGATGACTGGTCACATCTTAAACCTAAAATCCCTAAAAAATGTGTTGCTCATCCGTCTCACTGAAAAGAGCATTAACTTTTAAATTCAGTCCACTTTGAATTTAAAGTGGACTGAATTTATTTAAAGTTATTTCAGCAACAAGGCAGTTCAAAGTGCTTTACCTGAGTTAGAAGGAAATACAACAAAACTACAAACCAAAGGAAAAAGCAAAAGAAGAAAAGAAAATACAAAAGTGTAAAAGTACAAATTAGTTCCCAGTGCTTAAGAATAAGTGGTCTGTAATTTATAAACTACTATGTGTTTCTCTGGATTCTTGTTCTGATACAACTAGATGGTGCTTTCTGAGTTTGTTCTGGTTTGTAAACTAACAGGAGTTTCTCCAGGTCTTATTCCGATATTCAAAGTTTAATGATAAACGTTGAGAGAATAGTTTCTCTAGATGAACTAGTTTCTCTGGAAGCTCCTTCTAGTTTTCCTGCTCTGGGTTGAGTGAAAACATTTGCTGATAAATGTCAAAATAAAACAAAATAGAAATGAAATACAGGCTTTATTGTGCCAATGTGTAACAAAAGGAGAAACAAGCAGAGGTCAAAGTCTGTAGGGATTTGATTGAGGAAGCAGTGTTTGATCTAAGGACAATAAATGCACTAAATAATAAAAATAAAGTGAATTCAAATATAAACGGATCATAAAATCTTCTCTTTATATATAAAAGCTAAATTAAGGAAAGAGTAATTGTATTTTTGACCAATGTCAGTCACTGAATGTCCCTTTTTGAGTGTGAAAAGAGATTAACGCTGATCCAGGGTTTTGGTGAAGAATCAGCCCAGAGTGGTGGTCAGATTACTGGGTTCAGACGTTTTACGAACAGAGATGATCTTTTCGTTCCTCTGATCTAAAGCTGCAAACTGAGCTCCAAATATTTATTCAGTTTAAACCGCTGGGGCAATAACGACTCCTCTACGGAAACAAACACATGCAGACGTTATTACAGACCATCAGGGCAAATAAAACTTGATATTTACATCCTGCACCATTGAGTCCAAGAGTTTATTTGCTTGTGGTCTGGTTGTGAAAACATCTTTCTCAGGCTGCGTTTGCATAATGATGGTCTGAACGTTCAGATTATGCAGAGAAGACCAAAATGAAGATCGGTCATGATCGAATAATTGGGATTATTGTCGAGCTAGAGTTGACATTTGATTACAGTATAAACATTTGCTTCCTGTAAAAGAGTCACGACAAAAGTACATTTGTGCAACCTTTGTGTTTTCACGGCACTGCATTTAACCCCAGATTGTTCACCAAGCCTATGAAAAATCACCCACAGAGTCTGTCTTTAATTAAAATGCTTTCTGTCCGCAGGCTGAGGCTGAGAATCGTCTCAAGGAAACATGGAAGACGAAGAACGGGCTGATCCACCGAGAGCGGCCGGCTGGCATGGAGTCGCCTCAGCAGGTAGACGCAACAAAAGCCACTGTGACTCAAGTTCCTGATGCCCTACAAACACATTTCTTTCTCTGCACGACTCTCAGGATGTCGTTAATGTCTTCCCATGCATTCTCCAGGAACAATAGACAACAGTAGCAGTTCATTTCTGTTTATATCGGAAGAAGGTGGAGATTTCTTTGACCATTCAGCAGCTCTGTTTTTGCTACAGGATGAACAAATGAAATCATGTTTTAGTGTAACATTTAGTCAATCTGCCATTAGAACATGATTTAATTAAAAATACCCGAAAAGTTGATTAAATTTGGATCTACTTTGCATATTGGTGCTCTTGTCTGTTTTTCTTTTGCTTATTTTGAAATTAGTTCCTCTTCTGGAAGAAGCAAAGATGTTTGTGTTTATTTAAACGCAGCTTAGTGTCTCTTTTTATTGTGAAAGAATCTAAAACTTGAACTTTGACCAGAGGATGCTTTCATTTAAATACTTGTGGGACGGCAGTAGAGCAGATTAAATGTTTAGTTGTTGATGAATAGTTGATTCATACCCGGCATACGGAACAAAATTACTGAAAAAGGGTTAAATGACTTTAAACTTCAGATGTTGGCCCATTGGATCCTCTTAAAACACACAAAATGTCTTTTTAATCTCCTAAAATGATAAGCGCAGGAAGGTTTATGTGATTAATCTTTGTCTTTTCTGGTGGCTTTTTGGCTCCTATTCCTGCCAACAAAACAAAACAAAACAAAACACTGAACCAGAGATTCTTTTGGAGGAAAATGAGTTCTGATCTTTGGTTTGTGGCCATTTCTTAATCAAACAATAATTTCTATTGTTTACAGTTAGTTGTAAACATGCTTGAAAGACTGCCTCGTGTATTTCGGACCTTTTATTTCAGAACAAAGACATTTCTGATGTTCTTTTTTCTTCTGTGCAGTGACGTTGTTGCTCTACGAAATCTGCAAGTGTTGCAGTAAGAATGTTCATAAATCTGACTGCGCTAAATCCAACAAGAGCAAATAACTTATAGTCGAATATTGCATTTCTGCAAGAATGTCTAATTGCTCTCTATTGTGATTTTTTATTTATTTATTTTTTCATGTATTTTGTATTCACTCTGTTTAAAGGACTAGGAGTCCCAAACCAATTTCTCTTTCAAATAACCTATAAAATATTCATTGAAACGTGATCTGACTCACAGTTTGGTAATTTATCTGCGCCAATCACTATTGTTATTTAGTTATGTCGGCGTCCCAGTGACATGCTGTGCCTGTGCGTCTGTTTTCATTGGCTGATCGAGGGACAATAGGCAGAAACGGCAGAAGCTCATGTTCTGGGTTGCAGAAACCCGACACCGTCTGTGCACTCTGCTCTGCACCCCTTTTAGCTGCTTGTTACCAGCCTCCTGTTTCTCACCAGCAGCAGTGCTGCAAACGCCTAATCAAGCACACACATATGCGCATCCAAATGCAGGCACATAAACCTGAAAGTGTGCATGTCCACACATTAAACCCTGAGTTCAAAGACGGTAGAAGTCAGCCTGAGTGGAGGTTGGGGGCAGAAACCTGACCGGTGTGATCCTGTCTCCCTCAGCACCTCAGAGACACAACCAATGGGGCGCCGGCAACCTCGGCGCAGCATCATGGGCCCAAGGTGTACGGCGTAGTGCAGAGGACGAGCACGGACAGACGGCAGGAGCTGATGGCCCGCGAGTGGACCGTCGACCACCTTCATGATGAGATGAAGTACATCCGGGAGGTGAGTGGACAGAAGCAGAGCGGCCTCCGCTTCACGAGGTCGAGGAGGTTTAGGCGTCTGTGCTGGTAACATCTGCATGTTCTTGTTTTCCTGCAAACAGGTGAGGGACTCTCTGGAAAAAGTGAGAGAACGGATGTACGGGCAGTTTGGAGGAATGCAGCAATCCATGGAGAAGCTCTCGCGAGAAATCAGGGTAGAGGATCGTAAAAGAAACACGTCATTAAACTGATTCATCAAACTCTTGAACAATAATAAAAAAGCTTGCGTCTCTCCAGGCTGCCAACGCACACCGGAAAACGTTGGAGTCTGAGGTGAAGGTTCGTACCGCAGCCATGGAGAACTTTGACCAGATGAACAGCTCCCTGATATCTGCAAACATCAGCCTGCAGGTAACAAATCAGGGTCTGGTGAGGATTTTTATCTATTTGACAGCTGCATGCTGGTACAGAAACCATATGTGTCTCTTTTTTTTCCCTTCACAGAAATCCCTCTTGGAGAACTGTCAGAACAGAGTGGACACCAAAGACGAGGTGAAGAGTTTGCGGAGCACCTACGAGAAAACTCAAGAAAAGCTCAGGGACAGGGAGCGGGAGCTCGCCGCAGCGCAGGCTGAGAACCAGACGCTCAGACTTCAGGTGATCCTGCAAACCCACGCATGTCCACAGACCTCCAAACATCTGCTGCAGCTGATGTGCGAAGCTGGCACCCTGATGAGAGGCTGCATGCCAGCCGCCAAACACGCAGATGCTTCACATGTGGAGTTTCTCTGCATGAGTTTTCACAAAATCAAACCCATCATCAAAATAACTCCCCAAACCTCGGCTAGCGTTATTTTTCTGCACAACAGAGCTGAGATTTGAGCTTTTCCTGCTTCTCACAGTGCAGCGTCAATGTGTTCCCGTCTGCTGAGAGCGGTCTTAAATGTGCTGTGCTTCGCTTTGCCCAGGTGGAGTCTTCACAGGAGGCCAACATCCGCGCCGTGCAGGATCTCACCGCGAAGCTCCAGAGAGAGTACGAGGAAAAACTGCAGAGCGAACAACAGAAACACAGAGAAGAGATAGAAAACCTACAGGTTTGCATTCTTTGCTGCTTATAATCACCAAAGTCTGTTTCCAGAGATAACAGGGGGAAAACCCCTTTACCCCCAGGACAGGAATACATGATGTTTACTCCAGACGCTTCAGATGCTTTGATTTTTATCACATTTTGCTGATAATCAAACAGAATCAAACAGATGCAGAGCATCAGCATGTTTCTGTCACACAGGCCCAGCTGGATGAATACATCAGGCGGCTGGAGGAAGCAGAGCAGAACCTCAGGACTGCAGAGGCCAAGATTGCTGAGCGAGACCAGCGGATCGTCGAAGTGGAGCGTCTCCTGAGCTGCATGGGGATGGTAAGGCAGCTTCCTGACGAGACTCGGTCTTGGTTTCGGTTTCTATTTGAAATCTTATTTCAACGTGAAACCTAAAATATTTTACAGGAGAAGAGCCAGCTCCAGCAGAAGCTGCAGGAGTACGAACAGCGTATCCGTTTGTTGGAGCTGACGGACAAAACAGACGCAGCCGCAGCCAAAAAGTACAAATTAAATTACATTTTTTCTGATTTTTCTCCAAACAACAAGCCTGGAAAAGATAATCACAGATCCTTAATGTGTGTTTCAGGTCAAAGCAGCTGCAGGAAGAAGCCGTGGATCTGCGTGAGCGAATCAAGCACTTGAACGACATGGTGTTCTGCCAGCAGAGGAAAGTCAAGGGGATGATCGAGGAGGTGAGGAAGACCTCTTGTCACTTTAATTACATTCCAGCCGCATGTGAATCCATTCTGATCCTCTTTCTGACGGCACAGAAAACAAAAACAAACAAAAACACTCACATGACACTTTATTCGGTTCAGTTTCACTTTGCTAATCTGTGCCAAAACGTTTGATGTCGTATTAAATCCGACAGAATCCAACCCTGGTCGAGTTGAACAAACTCGGCAGGTCAGCTTTTGTTCAACAGAAAATCTGCACCTTAATTCAACCTCCTGTGAAGAAAATGGAAAATATTTTCTACTTGTAAGCTTATCAGTTGCCTTCTAGAGCGTTGGAAATGTGCTTAAATGCCAGAGAGGAGCATTCAGGAGGAGCATCTCATTATAAAAACTAT
The DNA here is from genome assembly GCA_911649635.1 of Poeciliopsis gracilis. Lineage (NCBI taxonomy): Eukaryota > Metazoa > Chordata > Actinopteri > Cyprinodontiformes > Poeciliidae > Poeciliopsis > Poeciliopsis gracilis. The sequence continues at coordinate 9,757,322 of CAJVRI010001179.1, read as the reverse complement.
CTTGTTTTAACGAGATATGTTTTATATTTCATCCTAACAACAGATAAAATATGCTCCTCTGACAGGTTAGGACTTTTTTAAAGGGCACAAATTGCTACGATTCTCCTGCTTCCATAAATCCCAGGAGGTTTTGCAGTTTTACTCAAAAGAGGAAATATTTTGGTTTTAATGAAACACAAATCCCTTCAAATCTTGTTAAAATAAGAAAGATTTCTTTTTTTTCACCAAGAAATAAAACGAACATTTCTGGACAAGTGAGATTAATTATTCAAACAATGTCACGAGGTCAACTATAGCTAGAGGTCGGAGGTTAAAACTAACAGGAATTTATGCCACATTAAAATTTTCTTTGAACTTCAGAAACTGCCGAGCATTTGTAAGCGTGTAACTGTGCTGTTTTGTGCAGGTTGAATCTCTGCGAGCTCAGGTTGCTCAGAAGGACATGTTCATTTCAGAGCTTCTTGACAGAATCGCAATAGTGGAGTGTGAGGTAAGACCGTGAGGAATAACATGTGTTTAAATCAAGGCGTGGCTTCCTTCTGCATGGCTACAGATGATTTGTTGGCCTGGTGAGCGCAGGATATCCCGGTCTTTCAGCGACGTGTGTGTTTTCCACTTCTCCTGTCAAATGGCCTTTTTTCCATGTAAAGAGACTGCCGTCCTTTGCATGATGATGACCTGATGGTGCTGTTTCCTGTTTCCCTTTTCCTAGAATAATGAATTAGAAGACAAGCTGAAGTATTTTATGTCCACACAGAATAGGCCTCAAGAGATTTTGGAAAGACGAGACGTAGGAGTAGGCTGCGATCTGCTCCCCAGGTAGGAGTCGGGCCATGGGATTTAGCGACTGGATTGTGTTTGGTGCTTTGTTTCAAACTGGTTCCTAATTCTCACGTTACTTCATGTAACTACAGACATGAAGTGCAGAGGCACGATGTTGAATCTGTCCATCTTCATTCCACCCCACCTACATCACCTGTCCTACCTTCATCACCGGTTAACACTACATCACCCACTCAACCTCTGTCGCCGACAGAACCTTCATCGCCCACATCTTGGGCTCCATCTTCTTCACGGCCTTCCTACCTGTCATCCCTCCAGTACCCATCGTTCAGACTAACAACACCCACCCAGGCATACAGTATGACTAACCCCCCACCCAGCAGGCTGGAGACCAGTTTGTTAAAGTACTCTCCTGGTCAGTACAGTCAGTACCTGCAGTCCAGCAACCCGGCGATGAACGGCGTGTCCTCTGAGTCGGACCCCGTTGTGAGTCCGGACCCGTCCGGAAGAGACGAGGTGGACGCAGAACCGAAAACAGACTCTACGACGCAAACCAAAACACAGGCGGCCACGTCTTCCACCTCGTCCTCTCGGCCCAGGTCCAGGCTACAGGTGTCCTCACCCTTCATGAAACTGATGGGACACAACCTGAAGGAGAAGCACTGATTGATTTAAAGGGTTCAAAATTTGGGATATTCTAAATAATAATTACATTTATTTTGCTCCTTTTTTTTTATTGTGTGACTTTTAATTTTTTTCTGGTTGATCAGATCTTGTAGACACTTTCAGGAGAAAATATGCAGCTTTCCGAGTCATTTACAGTTAGGCCCAAAGTTGTTCATATCCCTCAGAGAGGGGCTGGACGATTGTAGCAGGAGAACGTAACATTTTATATTTTTGCCAAACTGGTTGCAGGACCGTTCCTGTTTCATTCTGTTTTCATTCCATGTTGTTTTATTATTATTATTATTATTATTATTATTATTATTATTATTATTATTATTATTATTATTTATTTTTCAGCAGTTGTGAGTGGTGAAACCTTAAACTGCTGCTGCTTAAGTTACTCAACAGGTCGTTGCTAGGCGACCAAAGAAGGAATTGCTAGGTAACCAAAGAGAGACCAAAAACCAGAACTGTGCGGTTCTGGCTCTGAGTTCAGTGAATATTCTATTTATCGAATGTTGAATATTCTATCAGATGTAAATAAATGTAATAGAAACTTTTATTTTTAAATTAATACTCTTCTTAAAGTGTTTTCCAACTGGAAACAAACTTCTGGTTGAAATTAAATGAACTTTAAATCTAAATCTGTCTGGAGTATGGATACCTTTGGGCTTAACTGTAATTCATTTGGATTTAAAATGAAAATTTACTGCTTATTGTTCTCATTTACCGTGGAAAAAGCTTTTAAAAACTGCACAAGTAAAAATGAAGTTTATGAAACACGTTCATGAATCTTTGTTGCCCTTTGTTTGTTTGTTGTTGTTTTTTTCACTTTTTTTGTTTTTTAATCGCAATGGTGAAAGTTAAAATTGTAATACATCTTGTCTCTGCCAGGCATGATGGAAAAAGTGTTATTGGTGATGAATGAAGTCAGCAGCTTTTGCAATAATACATGTAGCTCTCAGTGGGATGTGATAAACTGAATTAATTTTTTAATGTGTTTTTATATGTAGCCCATTTTCCACACTTACTGAGCTAAAAATATCTGTCCTGGTTAAGGATTGATACGGTTATTGGTTGTATTTCTAAATGTTTTTTATTTGTATATAATAAATGATATATTTTGCTATTGTTCATGCCCTGTAAATAATATTTATTAACTTGCATTGTGCCTTTGTGTACATATCCTATTGTCTCATATTGGTGGTGGGTTAGCGGACATTTTGAGTACTAAGACTTTGCAGTTGTGCTTTTGTTTATAATAAAGTGACTGCCATTCCTGAGCCACAAGCATTGCTGTCCACCTTCTGTGCCATAACAGACTGATTGTGACTGAGAGTACTTTTATAGATGGTTTAAAAAAGACAGAAAGATCGTGTCAGAAATACATAAATGCTAATGCTAAATGTGGACAGGAAAGAACATTTTGGAAGCGATTTTTCATTTACACAAATAAACCAACTGTATGGTTCTTACAGAAAAAACGTACGTGTAAATAAATTCTTAATAATACATTCAAACTTCAAGATTTCATCAAAAACAATCCAAATAACCTGAGAAAAATTTGAATCAAAATCTGGTTGACTGGATGGGGTAGCATCAAAGTTTTAACTACCCAGTCGGATTTATAATTTCATTAATAAACTTATTGATACTGAATTTTGTAAATCCGTAACAGAAATAAAGTGCCTTTTTTTGTTGTTGATTTTTTTCTTTAAGCTTTGCAGCAGTGTGAGAAAGCAAGAAAAAAAACAACCCTCATTTCAACAGATTTTGACCTTTGACACTGGCTGTGAAGGACACAGCTGTAAGTTCTCGGCTAAAGTGTGGGCCATTGTCTGCTGAGCTAAATGAGAAATAGTTTGGTTCAGTGGTTGGAAAACATCCGGACAGGAAATGCAGCTGTGGAAAATCTGAGGCTGTGAAGCTGGAAAAGTTCAGACTGGTTTCACTGGTGGTCAGCCAACAAGAAATATCTAAACACCAACGTCCCTCTGAACATAGGAGATATTTTACAACCTGCAATAGGATTACATTTTATCACATATCAACAAACCTCATTGTTCTATCAGGACTTTGTGGGAAAAATCGCGGTTTTCATAATATCCTGTGATCTACTGTATTCATTGTAGCTCAGGCTTTATGTTTATTTTCATTTTTCTGTTAGAAATACAACCTTCACCAAAGACCCTTTTAAATTTTTGGACAGATTTTCAGCCAAGATTGTCCTGTTTTCATCTTCCCATTAACTCTTAACAAAAACATCCTCACAGCATTGTTTCTCCACCGCCATGTTTCACCGACTGATTTCTTCGGCTGGCGTTAGTTTGAATGTAGGACAGAAAGTTCAGTTTTGGTGTCACCAAGTCAGCGCATACTTTACCTTTACTAAGTATCATTTTTTGATTAGAGATAATAGTTGCTCTGTGAGATGTTTAAGTACATGACACATTTTTCTCACTGAATCTTGTTGATGACAATTTCCTCAGTTTTAATGAGAATCTTCTGGACATCTGCCCAGTCACCAGTCTTCCCAATGATTGTGCAGCCCACGACATCTGTATGCCACCGTAATAAATAAATATATCTATATATATATATATATATATATATATATATATATATATATATATATATATATATATATATATATATATATATATAGATATATATATATATATATATAAGAAATATTTCAGGAACTGTAATAAACTGATATAATGTATGTATGAGTTTCACTTTTGGAAGTAAGAGACAAGAAATATTTAACTATCATATAATGGAGAAATAACGCAGACAATTTGAAACAATGGAGCTCATCATTTGCCATACAATATGATAAAGTACTTGTATATCAGTGCCTCTGTGTCTGAAAAAAATAATAAAAACGTAAATATTACATAAAATCATCCATAAAATCTCAGTTGTGGTGCTGCTAACCAAATGTGGCCGGAAGAGGGCAGCAAATGCGCTTCTTTTGCTTCCATGGAAACGACGTATTTATTAATGTCCAACGGTGGGGGCGATAGAGCGCAGTTTGTGACATTTCACTTCCTCAAACGAAGAAGAAAACGGACTCTACTTTCAAACACTGTTGTGTCATGTGTGGTTTGGAGTGAAACCTCCTTCTCGGGCAGTTTTTACGTCTTTTTAACGATTAATAATCCGTATTCTAGGAGCTGTTTCGTTTTAGATTCGGTACACGTTGACTCTTCAACCGGCGCTGCGTCTGTTAGCGAATGGCTGCCAGTAGCTAAGCGCAGCGATGTCCTCACCGTGGACAGAGCGGCAGGGACAGGTTGGAGACCTGAGGAGCCACAGTTTAGAGGAGCTCCGGGAGCTGCTGCTCCGTCAGGAAAAGATCCTGTCTAACAGGTGAGTACAATAAAACACGGTGACAGCTGTGATGATACTCGCTTTCTCTCTCCTATTGTAGCTTTTGTGTTTACTCTCAGATTAGCTCAATATGGATCACTGAACTCATACAGGTGTGTTTTGTAGCACGTTTTTGATGAGCTCCACTTGGAAAAAGTCGTTTTAATATGTTCAGGGTTTCGTCTCAGTTTGGTAAAGTAATGTATACTTTCCAGGTGTGGAAAAGAATGTGCTTATGTATCCATCCATCCATTACATAATTAATTTATCTGTTTGTTTGTTTTTACAGGTTCTCTATTTAAAGTTTTTTCACTGTACACAAGAAAAAGACATGTTTATTTATACTTCATAAACGGTTACAGGGACTGACATCTCTGGAAATGAGAGCCTTTAAAGACATAAAATGTGTAAGAGAAAGGCTTCATGTGCAGGTGGCTGTATGTGTTGAAGCTGTATGCAGGCCTCAATCAATGCGATCAAGCTGAAGTGAGGCAGGACAAAAAAAAAATCAACCTGCTGACCCAGCATAAGTTCTAAAAGTGTGATTAGGTCTGCAGGTTACTAATAGATCAGACGCAGCACTGTCAATCATGCTCTTGTACATGCTGCTCAGTGTCTAGCATTCTCCACCAATGTAACATTGTTTTTCCAAGATAACTGTTTATCCGCTGTGATTAGTGGCCTTGCTAATTAGCCTAAGCAGTCAGGACAGGCTCTGCTGTTGGTGTTGCAACTATTACACTAAAAATGATTCACAATGTAATGTAAATATATTGAAAATATTTGTGTACTAATCCAAGCGACTGGTGTAATTCGGACAGTTATTATGGAGTTAGCTTTTGTCTGTATTCGGGAGATTGCATGTTTCCGTCATTGTGATTATAGATGAATTTAACTGACATATTCAGTCACAGCTGTTGCGCCTTTATTCAAATATTGTTACACTGTCAACACGATAGTATATTTTGTGTTATTAGCCATGAATGTGTTTTTGCTGCAACTTCCGCTTCGTCCGTAAATAACGTTCGTCACTGCCGTTCATATTCACCGTTATCAGTGAACATAATGCTTTTCTCCGGTTATTTTAATTTTAAATCGGTTTTCTTTTTGTAAATAACTTTTTTTATATTGTCATTTTGTTTATCTTTTGTTAAAATAAGTGGATTTTTTTTCTCTATTTTGTTTGTGCAGGATTCATGTCAAGACATTGTTGGTTGTATATTTTTGTATGATTTGTATTTTGTGTTGAAAACGCAGGCAAAACAGAAATTGCTGCATAGCGGCATCTGTAAAATATGTTACCCATGTACATACAGTATAGTGTTTGATTAAGATGAAGCATAACAGAGTTTTCTTGTTCTGCAGGCGGTTCTTGCAGACTCTTCCTGACAAAGGGAAGAAAATCCAAGACTTTGCAGAGAAAGTGCGTCTCGCCATTGAACAATGCAGTGAGGAGGAGAGGAGGCAGAGCTTGATGTCTGCTGCCAGAGCAGAGTTACAGTCCAAGTATCACCAAGCTTCCTCTTCCCAGCGCCGTGCTGCACCCGTCGCATCGGCAGCTTCACGCCTGAATGAAGAGAATGAGGGCGCTGCAGGTGACGGTGCACGGGACACGTCTTTGGACAAGCGACAGGACCAGCGTGTCTCCACAGCAGAGACGGCTGCAGCTGCAGTGAACTCTGATCACACCAAAGAAAGTGAACTTGTGGATGCCTTGGACAGAGTTACTCTGTCTGAAGCGAGCACTGATGAATTGAATGAACAATTAAGCAGCAAAGCAAAAGATAACTACTTTCTTGTAAAGCAGCCGGCGAAAAAGCCTCACTATATAACTGTCCTAGAAAAAACCGAGAGGTCTGCAGCTCCCAAGAAGCAAAAATTCAAACCAAATCAGTAAGAGCACATTGTGTCATGAGTATAATTCTCTTGTTTCAGTGTTCTCTCACTATGTTCATGAACACCATCTTCTCCTCCATATTATCCAGACTTCCACACAGAAATGACGGCTCTCCATCAGGATCTTCGTCTCCTGGGCGTTCCTCTGGGACTGCGTCGCCGCTCTCCGCTCGGGACAGGAAGGAGCGCGACAGGAAACACCTGGATGACATCACGGCAGCCAAACTCCCTCCTCTTCATCACAGTCCAGCACAGCTTCTGTCTTTAGAAGAGTCGGCCGCTCTCGTCAGAGAACAGACAAAGAAACAGCAGGTCGGTGCAGCCTGCTGTTATTCTGCTGTTATTCCCTCAATAGCTACAACTCCACAACTTTATCTGTTTGCTGTGTTTCCTGGTTTTTGTGATGCTCTGTCTTCACTTGTTCTCTGACGAAGATATTCTCAGATATTTGAAGAGGAGTCCAGAGTTGTATTCTTTTCATAAATTTGACAACTTCCAAAGGCAATTGGTTGTGCTCAGTTTTATTTGGGAACATCAGAGTAAAAAGGCTGAACAGAGCTTCATGCCATACTTTTCAGATTTATATTTGTAAAAAACTTGTATCTATTTGCTATGAATATTGTGACTATTCCTCTTTGAGTTGGTTTGAAACAAAATTGTGAAATATTCAAGAGGTATGAATACTTTTGCAAAGCACTGCAGTGGCTAATTCACATTTTTTGCCGTTTATAATAATTGAGTTGGCTTTAGTTCTTTTTCATCACCACTAGAGGGCAGCATCCAGTCGCTGGTTGTCACAGCCAAACTCCTGTGCTGCTCCTGCTGCTGCTGCTGCTGCTGCTGCGGCTGCTGCTGCTGCTGCTCCTGCTTCTGGCTCCAAGTTTAGCTTCTTATCATTCATAGTTAAAGGTTTTAACACCACTAGCTTTACTGCTGGTTCTCTGTTTACCAACCTTTTCATGTCGGCTGTCTTTCTGTCTTGGGGTTTATTTCCAGGAGCTGCAGGCCAAACTGGCCGCCCAGAAACTGTCTGAAGGACTGAAGATCTCTATGGGGAGCTACACTCCTGACGGTGGCCCCCCGGCCGCCTACAGAGAGGTCCACGATGAAGGATCCCACCTCTCCTCTGAGGAGGACTGAGTTTGGATGGACAGCTTGGGAAAACAGTGCAACCTTGGCCTCTGACGGAAAGAGGCTTTGGACCTCATGGTTCAGGGTTTTCCATTTCCAGACCAAAGAGAAAATCAGTCCTTCCTCACTGTGAATAGCGTTTAACCGTCAAACACTGACGGAAGCCGATTGTCACTAAATTTATGTTTGGACCGGTTGTTGCAAAGTCTCGCCAGTATTAAAGTACATTGAAGTGACGACGAGTCTTAAAGTGATCGGTGGTATTATAACATTCTGATCTGGTTTATGTGGAGCTTCAGCAGCAGACGCTGTGCAACAATTAATTCACACCTTCACATGTTTTTCTCAGACCCGAGGGCTACAAGATGTCAAACAAAACTTAATAAAAGCTTCATTTTGAGCTTCTCACCGGCTTCGTCTTTACTGATCTACAAGTACAAGACATGAATCAGACACGTTTTGCTGCGTTTTTGTTTTTTCCTTTATCTTCTGTCTTTATGGAAACACATTTGCTCCGTTGTGGGGTTCTTAAAGTCAGCGCCAGGTATATATAGTGAAATGTTATAAGGAAAACCAGCTGGTTGAGTACAACAGGTGGTGACTTTAAAAGTGGGAAGACACACTTTGATGTAAACATCACTCAGATTTATTTTACTTCACCTTCTACCACGTATATATTAAACCTGAGAACACTAGCAGCGTAAAAATGATTTTCTGGCCTATTTCTTTGATAATTGAATGCATGTTATGACCTGCAGAAAGTCCCGTCTAAAGAAAATACAGACCTCATACACCACAGAGATGTGATTAACTACCACACTTGAGTTATGTGGAATATTTCCTAGATGTAGATAAGGAAACGTCAAGGAAAATATAAAAAAAATCCTTCTCATTTATCACCTTCACTCTGTAATCCCAGCATTTCTATAAAATAAACAGCATTGAGATTCAAATCTAAGCGGTCAAAAATCATAGAGGAATAGTTTTTCATTTGGATAAATTAAAACATCAAGTATATTTCAGCTCATTCAGGAGTGAGGAGGCGCCCACCAATCAGCTGGCAGCAGAGCTGTGGTCAGCGGCAGGAACTTATATTTTGAAGGGCTGTGAGATGTTATCAGACAGGAATCCATCACACGCTTGATAAGATTAATGTGGGCTAGTGAGTTATTAAGGCTTGATGGCTGAGACATCTGGACTGCATTTGGATCATGTTTTCTCTGGGAATGGCAGGCGATGACGGGACGGCAGCAGGCTAATGGAATATGGCAAACCCCATTTCTCAGCTGCTAATATATGGTAGATAAGAAGTGCCAGCGTCTTTCCGATCTGCCTCTCCTTTCCCGTGATCTGCCTCGCAGCTCTGCTAACTCTCCATATTTAAAGGGCCTGAAATGGGGGTGTAATAAGGAGGAAATAAGGCGCTGAGGCACCTTTGGAGGGGAAGTGAGGGTGGGTTTCTGCAGGTCACAGTTTGGTGACAGATGCCCCTTGATAACCTTTAGTAATTGTGGCTGAAGGAAGGGCGGAAGATGTTTTGAAGAGAGAAAGGAAACATGTAATGGCCGGGTATTTAGAAACTGTATCTGATGGGCCCAGGGTGACGTTAGATAACCAATACGTGATCACGCTCTGCAGAGGATCCTCTCTGCGCTGGGATTAATTACACCATACCTTGCTTACATACACTTGCAGACTGTTCTCAATTATGGCGCATATTTCTGCTGCAGCCCGTCTCTGGCATGGCACTGGGTTTCTAAATATCTCTAGAGGTTGTGAGGTGGAACTTAGCAGAAAGCTTTTTTTTTTTTTTTCTATGTTGTTTATACTTCCACTCAGATCCCAGACCCCTTGACTCAGATTAATAAGCTCCTCATGAAGTAGTCTGCAAGTGATTTGCTCCAACTCAGGGTCCGAAATCACACGTCCTGCGGGAGTAGAAATAATTTGCTGTTTGGGAGGGAAAACTGGAATGTGATTTCAAAACTTTGTCTTCAAAGAGCCGTCTGCTCGGGCCTTAAATTAGATATACAGTATGATGTATAGACTGGCGTTCAATGCGAGTTCGACCCTCCGCACAATGATTTGATTACGTCTGCCAGGTTGCAAAGTCTGAGCTCATTCTTTTTTCCATTCTCTGATGTTTGTGTCATTTTTTTCAGCGCATATAAGGAGATTAAATAATGCAGCGCACAGCAGCTTTCTGCAGATCTCCACCAAACCCAGCGTCTGCACACTCAGGTTAAACCATCAGACTTTTGTGAGTTGAAACGTTTGATGATAATAATAATAAATGTGGTTTGGATTTGCAGGGATGCTGACAAATAACTGCCCTCTTTATCTTGAGCCTTTTAGCAGACACATCATTTTAATCTAAACTGATTCGCATTTGGAGCTTTTTATTGTTTTATTCCAGATCATGATGCTGCCACCACCGTGCTTCACTGTGAATGTGATGTTATTTTGGTTTAGCAATGTTGTTTTATTGTCTTTTACAATGTTTTACCTATAAGTGCGCTCCAGTGTGTTGGCCAGCCGATGGTTTCCTTAAATTTAGGAGCTCAGTGATCGTGTCTGCATGTTTGCAGTTAACAGTAGTCACCCCACTTTTGCCAACTCAGTGACTTTCTTGCTACGTTTAGCAACTATTCAGACAAAAATATTGGTACCTGCCATAACTGGCATCGGCAGGTTTGGCTTTTTCAATTTTGGTGAACAGAAATCGGCCAGAAAACTGCAATCGGTGCAGCTGGGACATGCAATGAAAACTAGCTAAACCCATGAATGTTCCAGTGTTCAGTGTTGGTTCGTACTTTGTACCAGTACAAATGGATAATAAAGAAAGAAGGTTTTCATCGGTTTCCTGGAGGATATTTTTGTTTGGTTTACATTTGATTAACACCATTAAAAAAAAATTTAAAAAATCACTTTTTTACATGTCAAACATTAACTCTGACTGCGTGTCGACGTTTTATAAACTAAGTTAGAGATTCGTTTATTGTGTGTTCCTCAATAAAACCAAAACAAAGCAACAAAGAACTGAAAGAAACTTGTTTGCTCCTGTGTTGCACTGCTGAGTATGTTGACGGGAAACAAAAAATAAAGAGCTTGTCGGTTTCAACTCATGCAAAATGAAAAAAAAAAAAAAAAGAAACAATTCATATGCAAATGAGAAGCAAACATCTGTGACTTTGCGCTGGTAGGTGTCTCTCTGTGTTCTCTTGACACGAGGGAAGCAAATACTTTCCTGACGGGATGGAGGTGCCGGGCGCTCCAGTTATCTCACCGTGAAACGAGTGCGTGTGTGTGTGTGTGTGTGTGTGTGTGTGTGTGTGTGTGTGTGTGTGGGTGTGTGTGTGTGTGACGGTGAGCCAGCTCATACTTCATGTCATGTTTGTTGGCTGCCTCAGGAAGCATGATATGTGGCTGCAGCTCTCACCAGGTCCTGCAGCTGCTCTTAGAGAATGTGGACGGGAAAATGATGCCTGGGTTGATCTGTTAAGTAGAAGAAGAAGAAGAAGAAGACGGTGTTTGGAAGTGAGTGTTGGTTGTAAAACCAGTCAGAGGGATGATTTATTGCAATTTTACATTCTCAAGATGTCTTTTAGCATCCGTAAGAAGTCTGGACTGTTCAATAAGAATTTTTCTGTCAGTGTTTTTGTTAAATGTGGCTCACAGACGCTGAAATCAAGCTGGAATCTGACAATAATGTTTTGAGTTTCGCTCTGATTGAAGTGGATTCTCATAATGATGAGGACGTTGTTTCTGATCTGCAGGTTATCGCCACAGTTCAAGTGTTGATGCAGAGGAGATTCGCCACTGATCCGTAAAATATCACCATCACGTAGCTCAGGACGTTCAAATGATTAACATGTATTGCATAGAAATGGTTTGGTTTCATTTTATTTTGTTTCTTATTTTACAGTGTAATATTTTTATTTGCTAAATAGTTCAAGTCTCGGTTCCACTTTTCATGCCTCTGATTTCCTGAAATTAACTAATCAACTATTAACTTCACATCCCCGAAATGAAAAACAAATTAGTAAATCAGAGAAAAAAAAAAGCAATAATTCAAAATGCATTCTAACTAAAACCAAATCGCAACGTCTGCCATTAATGTTTTGTTTTTCACTAAGTACTTTGAACAAAATGACTTTGGTGCTTTTTATCTAAGCAACTTTAAATGTGTTTTTAACATCTAAAGGTATTTAAAAAAAAGTCTAGGAAAAGGCTTTTTTTTAGTTAAGAATAACTTAAATCTACTGTACCATAAAGGTAAAGATAATGTTATGCACAACTATAAAGCTCTAATATTTCTCCATCAATCTCTTTTCACAAGCATGATCATTGATTTCAGGTTTAGTCTCCTGAGGAAAGCAGTTTTTCAGCGTGTGATTTATGCATCTCTTCCTGACAACAGCCCGTCTGGATGATCTTTCTTATCATGTGGAAACGAACATCAGTTTTCCAAAAAGACAGCAGAAATGTGGATCCATCGGATTACAGAACATCAATATACAATCTGTCAAAAATGGAAAACTAAAACACCCTGTTGCTTCAGGCCTGCTTTATAAATGTGGAGACGTTGAAGCAGGTTCCTGACATGATAAAAACACTGAAAACATCACAAATGTTGGACATGGCAAGAGTTACAATGGACAAAGATTTCCTCTGTGGAGAAAAATGGAGCAATTCAAAAATAATCAAGTAACATTTTCATCTTTGTTTCTTAACTTATTCACATGTAAACGTTTGTCTCTGCTCCATTTGAGCTTGTGGTGATTTTTAATCGGTTACTTTTACCTGTCAGTGCTTTAAAATGTCAGGTTTTTGGTTGTAGTTCTGGGTTTACGTTCTATTTTTATCATTTCAACAGTACAGAGCCAGTGGTCTGCCATTGATAATGCAACAAATGCTCCAAATCCTTCTGTTCATCTCCACCCTCTTATCATAATTGAGATTTAATAAGTGTAAACAATAAATAATTATTTTAGTTAGACATTTGTGTTTCAGATAAACACATCTGCTTCTAATAGAGTGATGAAATACACATGTTATTTTACTATACATGCGCTGCTGGGGTTTTTTTTTATAATGTTGGACTGTTTTTTTTCCCCCCCATTAGGGTTTTGTTTTGTTTTTTTTGCCAAATAATTAGCAGGTTTAATGTAAAAGTAGTGAAACAACCCACAGTATTTCTGTAGGACTCGAATGTCACAACACATGCGTTATGTTTCTTTTTTCTTGGAATAATGTTTACAGTGGAGAAGCCATAAAACTCACCACAAATGGAAAAGGCATGGTGTGGCTGTAATGAGTTACCCATGTTGCTGCTCTGCAGGCGCAGTACTCGCAGGTCACCACAGGATGGCAGTGGTGGATCTTCTGTCTGCTTTTGTTTGTCATGTTTACGCCAAGATTAGTTTTTAAAAAAAAACAAAAAAAAAAAACCTACCAGTTCTGAGAATTAACTAAGTAGTAACACATTTTTTTTTTTTTTTTTAATCAAGGTCGTTTAGCTTTGAGGAGTAAATGAAGCTTTTGGGGATCCATCAACATCTGTTTGAGCCAAATTCAGCTCTTGATTCCAGGTAATGGGCCTCAGAGACGGGGACCCGTCTCCAGTTCGGGCTCCGGCCTGCCCATCCGTCACAGAGCAGATAAGAGCTCACAGTCTGAACCCGTGTCTCTCACCATGACGGGAGATCGTAGTACAAATATGATCCGGACACATGTGTGCCTGACAGCCCTCCCACACTCTCTGCTTGGCCAGCTTTGCATAACAATCCTGAGGCCCGAGGAAGAAAGGATGGAGAAAGTGAGGAGGGGGAGGAAGAGGCCGGGGGGGGGAGTGAAATGGGTTGAGGCCCGTGATGCGGAGCGTGGGCCAAGAAGCTGCCAGGATCCCAGCCGCTCCATGTCTGCGCTGGCACAGTATTAAGCAGGCTGTTTTGGGGCCTGTCAAAAGCTCATCACGGCGAGGAAGCCGTCTCTGTGGGGGGGAGGCGGGGGTGCCAGGGCCTGGCGGGGGGCAGAAACCAGAGAGCCGGCCTGGCAGCCTGGTCATACGGACCAGGATCACTCTTATTCTTGTACTCTCATTAATGTTACAACAACAATGAACTCGCATCCAACTTCTTTTCAATGTGTTTTGCGCTCCTCTTTCGGTTTATGCGCTCTCTTCATCTTGAATGTTGTGGTCTGTAAGCGACGGAGCCTTTATGGAAGCATCTCCTCTGTAAAATCCAGCAAAACACCAAGCCTGCTGCGAAAACAAATTCTGCTTGATGACAAGTTATATTATTGTTGTTTTGAGACCATTTTCGACTAATGCATTGGTTATGGCATGATGATGCAAGAACACGTTCTCCCAGATCAATAAACTTTAAATTTTATTTAACATTTAACGCTGGAGGTGGAAGACGTTTTAAAAACATCAATAAACAAACCAACAGAAAAACACAAATAATCATGAAGTCTTTGGACAGACTCAAGATTTCTGTTGTCCAGTTTGTGGTAGAAAAAGAGAAAAACGATGAAAATGAAAATTCCTGAGTTTGTTTTAATCTATCGTCCCATTAATTGATCTGTTGATTATTGTAGTTTCACACGTCAGCTCACAATCCTTTTCTACATGCTTTTATGTTTTAATATTGTGCAACAGGAGCCGGTTCAAAGTGTAAGAGAGCGCTCAGATTTACAGAGAACAGGTTTGTGAATGCACCACTTGCAAATGTTTCACACTATAAATGTCTGTGGATCAATAAGTAAGGTTATTTTTTCTTAATGTGCACCTTACGATTGTCTGCTGTCCAGAATTGGATTATTTTTACTTCAATCTTCCCAGACAAAGTTGTCAGAAACTCCAAAATGTGATGTTTTTTTTTCAGTCAGTGAACCCAACAGGCTGCGGTGACGACACTCACCTCAAAGTTACACTGAGCGAAAGAGACTCAAACTGAACTGTGTTGGCGCTTAAACAGAAAACAACACACCAGGACGAGTTGAAACATGGAGACTGCAAGAGAGCGAGAGAGAGCAAGACTTTCAGTGTAAACTCCCAGAGCAGAGCAGAGCAATCGTTCCCCGTTTTATGCTTTTGAGGTTTTACTCTCTGGATTTGGACGAGTTTCGTTCACTTTACGTCTCTGATTGGGTTTAAGCAGCATGCCGGTGTGTTTGCACTCAGCTAGGTTTGATGTGATTTGGTATCGCGATTAAAGTGAAGGCAACCATGCGTGGGAACGTCCCAATTACAAAACATCACAAGATTGCTTTTGATTTCGCTTTTGTTTTCCTGAAAACACACCGGCCAAATCCTGCTCATGCTTCAATCTGCGCACTAAAAATCTGCTCCAGTAATACTTTATTTCCCATACCAGCGTTTCACATCTGTGCAGTGTCAGTGCTGTGCAGATCTTTGAGAAGGAACTTACTTTGTGTTTTGCAAAATTATGATCATAAAGCCTGCATTGGGCGTTTCAAATTGGCCCGAGGTCTAATGTGCTACAACAACAGTAAAACTGCGCAATAAAAACACAACAATCTGAAATCCTCCTCTGTCCAACAATTATGGGGGCTATACGGAGCGGCTGGCTCGGTCCTGCGCTGTAATGCTGTGACCATTCCAAGCCCGGAGGCCAGGTGTTTTTGATTGCAATATAGCATGTTGGAGTGCACACTCTGCAGAACAGCTCTGGATTTCTGATAAACCAGATGAGGCTGAGTGGGAGTGGGAGGCCCTTATTTATTCATTAATGTTCTGTTTTCTCAGGGAGAGAGACAGGCAGCTACACCCTCTTTTTAGATGACTTCCTTTGCTGAGTAACTACATTCCAGCTGATATACAACATTTCAGTGAGCAAAGTGTTTTTGGGGTAAACACCTACGGACACAGACAGATTTCGCAGCTTAAAGAGGCAACGGAGTGGGAGAAAAAGAGACGACAGTTACTTCACTTTTATTCCGTCGAACCTTTTCTTGTTGTGGATGTTCTGCAGCTGCTCCTGACACATTCAGGGTCTTGAAAGGAAAACTTTCATGACGCAGAAACGCAAAAAAATATTGACATTTGTGAATATATTCAGCTTTTAAGAGACCACTGCGTTGAACTCCATCGAAAGCCTTGTTGTTCCACCAAATGCTGATTTCTGAACTCTTCCTGAGTCACAACATCAGTTCATACTCTACATGAATATGAACTTGTTTTCTCTGCATTACTTGAGGTCTGAAAGCACTCCATCGTTTTTGTTATTTTATGCAAATAAATCCTACATTTTTGCTTGGAATTTCGGAGGCATGTTGTCAGTGGTTCACAGGATAAAAGAACGATGTTCGTTTTAATCATCTCTGAAAAGTGAAATAAGACAAACCGGCCGTTTTAAGTGGTCTCTTAATTTTTTCCAGAGCTGTATGTAAAATTCAGTTATGAAAATGTCAGCCTTAGCTGCCGTAAAGATGACTTTAGTTGCAGCTGAATGCGCTAAAAAGGTCATAACCCCTGGCTTTTATTTTGAAAACAAGTCACCGATTACGTCAGCGCAATTTTGCTGGAGCCTTTAACCAATCGTCATTGTCTTGTAGCTCTGAGTAGCTCCCAGTTTTCCACTGGCAAATGTGACTTGCGAGTTGAATTTCCCATTTCAGAGTAGGACCTGAACGCAGCATCAGCGGCATCTTTGATGTTGACCGTTTGGAGTTGAAAGCAAAGAGAAGGAGGAACGCATTAAAGCCGGACGATGATAGGATGCTGTTACACAGGGGAGTAAAACAACCTAACATACTGACAGGCAGGAGTGGCCTTTAAACAAAACAAAAAATAAAATGCACTTTCCACATATCTGATCACGTTGCTGTCAAATAACAAAACATCTACACCCAGCTTAAGTTTCCCTTAGCCATAACAAGAGTCATGTATTTCCAGGATCTGACAGTGGAGCCTAATTCCTGCAGTGTGTGTACTGTCATCCCCGCAGTCCCTGAGCTAAACTCATAAAAGCTGTCTTCCTGTTCTTTCTTAGCTGTCAGCACAGAGCATAACAACATGACAAAGATGGTCATGACCAATGAAGAATTTATTAAACTCTGACAAGCATTTACAAGCTGCATCTGGTCCTGATTCTCGTGTGTATACATCTCTGTGTCAGCCCCTGCAGGTGCCACTGCGCCGGTTAGCAGGCCGGTTCTGGACGCAGCGCGGTCCGGACAAAGAGAGCGCGCTCCTCGGCGGATAATGGCGAGACGACGACGCCTGTGCAACTGCGGCGTCCGCCATGATTCCTTTCAAAGCTTATTATTAATGAGAACAAAGTATTCCACGGGAAATACAGTGCCTATAAAAGTACTAATCCCCTTGGAGGTTTTACCCTTTTATTGCTTTTACAAATCAATCTGGATCAAAAGAAATTGCAAATAAAACAAACAACAACAACAAAAAAGAGCTCTTTAATGTAAAAGTAAAAACTGATTCCTACAAAAATAAAGACAACTAATAGATGTCTCAATCAGATATTTTCCTGAACTCGTGTTTAGGAAGTCACAATCATTGCGAGGATTTAGTAGCAGTAGATTGAATAAAGGAGTGTGTTTTAGTGTATCTAATATTTATGACACAAAGTGCCTCCCTGAATGAAGTGATAGTCGTATGTAAGAGTCCATGACTGGTGTGTTTATTCAGCTGAATCTGTGAGCGGTCGCTGCATTAATCTCCTGACAGACGCATTGATGCGCCGCAGCCTTTCACCTGTGCACATGGTCAGAGTGATGTATTTAAGGTCTGACACATGCTGGGAAAAAGCAGTGAACATAACGTGACTCAGCTGCGTAATTCTCTTTGTTGTTTTGAAATAACCACTACAAAGCCAGGACTCTTTTTGATGTGGCGTTCTTATTATTTTGCTTCTCTGTAACTTGCAGAAACGTCTGCAGTGTAATTTCTCTTAAGCGGGGTTTTTAAGGACCTCAAGGGAGGTAAAAAAAAAACAAAACAAAATGACTTCTTCTAAAGGGAAAGATGCAGTGTTGTGCGTTAAACTGTCTGCTGATTGTATCCAGGCTTCATACCTGGGTGTAATTGGAGGAGTAAAAACTTATAGAAAACTGATGAGAAAGCTTATAAATTAAAGCACAGATTTCAAGTATTTCTTTGGATTAATCTAGAATAAGAAACAGTAATTACTTTAATAAGTCATAATATGTACAGATGTTCATTTTTATTACTATTTTGCGTACTAAACGATTTCAATTTGAAACTTCACCTGCAGGAACTGCTCATTTCAAAGAGAGCTTGCTATAACTTTCAGCTCAGCAATGTCAAACTCATTTTGGGTCATATCAACAATCTGAACCTTCTTAAAGGGCCGGTTGCACCAGAATGTTTTAATAAAACCCACTTAACTGTTAAAGATATCAATTAATAGCAGTGCTTCCAGGATTTTGTGATTTTTTTAAATATGGTTTTTGTAATCAAAATCCCATATTTCTGGATGCTAGTTTTGTGCTAATGTATGATGGTAAAAGTGACTTTTTATCACTTGCCGTATCGATCGGCCAATTAAACTCAATGTTTTTGACCAATTTTCAGAAAAATTTGTGGCAACGCTTTACTTGACAGGGTGTGTGCATAATAATAATAATAATAATAATAATAATAATAATAATAATAATAATAATAATAATAATAATAATAATAATAATAATAATACGGACATTACTCTGTCATAAACATGGTATAACATCTGTTATGAACATGAAGGAGTCTTATGAACTTATATGATGCGTCATTTGGTAATAATGACACTTTTAATGCAAAGTTGCTCTATAAGTTGCATTGAAAATCCATTAAAAGTGTCAACTTTGCATTAAAGTTTTGTTATTTACTGAATGACACTTTGTGAAAATAGTCAGAAACGTTCATGTTCATAACAGTCTTATGCACAGCCTGTCAAATAAAGTGTTAACAATTTTGCAGTAAAATCTGACAAAATATGGGGATTTGTTGATTTGTGAAAAACTGGAGGGACTTATTGGTCTGGAGTCGAGAGGGCCACATAAGATGCTCCGGCGGGCCAGATTCGGCCCCCGGGCCTTGAGTTGGACACGTGTGTTTTAGACGCAGACGAAGCAGCTTCTTTTTCCCACTGGTGGAATCTGCAGGATGTGATGCTTTCATGACCTCAACGTTTTATGTTCAACAAAGGTTTTGTCAGAAATCCTGCCAAACTATGTATTACACTATTTGTTAAAGTTCTCTCATGTGAATTATCTTATTTTGGTTCATTTCAAAGTTCAGGAACCTTTGAAGTAATTTATGATTACTCCAAACCCTGAAAATGATTTTGGCTTTCTGTTCAATGGAATAACTGACAGCTTGAGATGTTGTGTCACGAACAAAATATTGTATTTTTGATATTTTTGGCCTAAAGATTTTGGTTTGAAGTAAATCAGAGCTGTCCAAACTTTCTGGAGCAACAACTGCGAAGTTAAAAGTAGCTGTGGGTCACAAAATTTGTATCTCTTTTGTTATTAAAAATAGAAAAACAATTCTTTTGTAAAAACAAATTAAATATGCAATATTGTAATGAAATGTTCAATCATTTTAGATGTATTCTAGGCTACAAACAACATACTAAACTCTTTTTTAACATGTTTTTTGGTCTATTTTAACAGATTTTAAAAGTTATTTGATGTTTTCAGTGTCAAATTTAAATGAAAGGAAAAAATGTGGCTGTTAAAAAGAAATAGTTTCCAACTTTTGCTTGTGTTTTCTTTTTAACTATTGTTTTTATTCTTTCTTTTCCTTTTGTTGAGAGAAAATTAAATTTTAGTTTGCTTTAAGCGTTTCACCATCAGCAGTCTGGTGAAATAAATTTGCGATACTTTTGATTCGTGGACAAGGGCCGCAGCGAAATCATTCGAAGGGCCACAAAAGGCCCCCGGGCTGCACTTTGGACACCCCTGGAGACCGAGCTTGTAGAGGATTTTGATATAAAATGTAGGGTGGTTGCCCAGGACGACATTTGAAAGGGGTGGAACAAACCAATCAATGATTAAACTTGTTTTTTGTTGTGTTCCTTGTTTCCTGAGCAAGTTTTCTGGTGCTTTTATTCATGTGCAGGCAACGGAAAGTTGGCACTCCATGTATTTCCAATGCACTGCCGATTACAGCGGGATAAAGGCGTGTTTGTTGATCCACAGGAAGTAAGGCACAACTTACTCTGTGAATCCCTCTTTTTCTTTGGCTGGCGTGACTGAGCAATGCTTCTAGTTATGCTCAACTAGCAAATTTGAAGGAATTGTGTATCCACAAACTGGGAACATTTCTGTGCATGTTTGTGTTATGCAAGCAACCATGAAAGGAAGATAATAGTTGTAGGAGTAATGGCAGAAGGAAGGTGCTGCCCGTCCATGCAGGAACCACCACTGTAAATGAGCCTGTACGTCATCAGAAGTCCACCTACGTGTGACTCTGTCCGTGAGAGATGGCGCCTCTCTACTACCGAAGACTCTGCTTTGTGTTTTGACTGCTGTTGTTGGAATGACGTTTGAAGACACACGGCGGTTAAACTTGTGGTTTCCGCCGTTACGTTCAGTCGGCCCAGTGAACAGCGGCTTCACCTTCGGAACCACAAACCAACTCTGCGTGTTAACATAGCTCCCATTCATTTTTTCCAAACACAGCACAGATTAAACAAAAGGAAAACTATACAAAACTGAACACTCAGTCATTAAACCTAATGTTTGGCTGCAGAGAGGTCAGTGTTGCTAACCTTATGAACCAAACACTCTGACCGTTACACCGCCGGCTCACCGTAGCAGAAGCCAAAGTACGGCGTTCATTAAAAGACATACGACACCAACTGCTAGAACCCAAAGGACAATCTTGGTGGCTTCTGCTGACATAGTTAAGACACTAACCAACGTTTGACTGGAGTGCAGGTGAGAGATTCTGATAGGAAGTCTTTGTTTTGTTTGCTGTCCACACCTTGGACACCAACCCAGCTCTGAAAGTGAAAACCACCAAATCAGAGTATGGACTGTTTGTTGTCCTGCTTTGGCAGTTCTGCTGCTGGAAACGGACGGATGAATGAGACGTTTCCCTTCACCTTCCTCTGTGTTCAGTTTACCCTCACAGTACTGGCACTCAGCAACGCCTCTTTATTTAAACTGGGAGACCAGCACTCTTGTGATGAACGGTTCGACTTTTGGTCAGTTTATTTTTTATATTTTATTTTCAGTTTTACCCGTTTAGTTTATGTTTTAATTTGTTTGTGCATGTTTGTAACTTAATCTAATTCAAGGACCATTAGTTTGGTGTTCATCCTAAGTAAGTCTTGATCTTTCGAAGAATACAAAAATGACTGATCTGATTTTTGACAGATCGGGAGACTAATATATTTATGAACATTAAGATAATTTAATGTAACTTAGTGGCCAACAAGGGGTTTTGTGCCTACAGGGATGCATTTTAATTTTTCCCACAAATATTTAAAAAAATCTAGCTCATTACATTTTAACATTTGGTGAAAACACAGAAGAGCTTCTGCCAATTAAATGTGCCAATAACCAGAAACTGTCCATTTAAAATTATTTCTTAAGATTTTTTTTTTCTTTTCTTTTGGAAGCTGAAACAGCTGTTTTTGTTTTCTGTTTGGAAAGTTTCAATCAAAAGGGCTAAAAATGAAGATGTCAGGATTTTTGGTCATTTTCAACCACAGTTTATGAGGGCCAGAAATATCCACAAAAATATCTTCTTTTCACCGATTAATGTGGTTATTGTTGTGTTGTTAATACCTGAGTGTAATTCATAACATAATTATGTCCAGAAGGTTTGCTTCAAATCAAATCAAATCAAACCTCAGACTTACCTCGTTTAATTGCTGTGGGGATCTGATTACCGTTTGGCCAAGCAGGATTTGTGCTCACCACCAGGCTGCCATACCTCATATAACACCTCAAAGCGGGTTTGGACTCAGGCTGCAAGGTAATTTTAGCTATGTTGTCTAAGTGGGATGAAAGCAGGCCAGGCCGTCTGAACTCTCATTTTACGTCAGACTTGCATTTTAAGTGAGGCTGGTACGTGCTTGGAACGGCTCCGGACTATAAACAAGAGATCCAGCAATCTGCACTTTCATTTCGACAGCACACCAGCGTGTCTGAAGCAATTATATTTCTTTCCTGCCTTGGTGGAAATTTAAAATAGGAACACACCTTTGTGGTTATTAAGTAAGAGAGCGATATTGTTTACTATGGAAAAGATTTCTGCGCTGTCAGATTGTTGCTCAGAGTTATCTTTTTGACAGATAAATGAGAAATATTACAGGGGGTAATTTTATCCATTATCCTGTTGCAACATGGAAACATTCATCATTCTCTTATTATTCAGAAGATGTTTCTCACAGCGTTTCGAGCGGCCAGAGCATTAATGCTGGCTGTTTTTCATGCGGTCGCTCCGCTGCCAGGCCCAGGCCTCTGCTATTGTGCATGTTTGGCTCATGGCTCACTGGGCCACCGAAACGGGACAGAGCCATCAATAACGTTATTGGTTACACCTGACAGGTCAAACTTACTGCTGTGGGAAACATCTATATTAGAAGATGTCTTTCAATAATTACATGAAAAAGCCGGGAAGAGATCTGCTCATCCTTATCTAAGAGACAACATACTGAAAAAACTAATAGATGCTTCAAATAAAAGTCACTTTATTAATAGGTCACTACAGAGTTGAGTAGTGACTAATTGCAATTAAATATACTTGAGTATCATTTTGGAAAAAACTGACTTTTAGGGTTTTAGGAAACATTTTTAAATCAAAAATTCTCCAGAGACAGACACATATCTGCAGTTTTAGTGAAAGTTTAACAACTTTTTTTATTGAATGAAACTAATTTGGAAACATTTTATTTTGCCGTTGCTATAATTATTGCCATTTTAAAATACCAAAGTTTCCACCAACTTTATGTTTTGATCCATCGGAGGATGTAATTTTCAAAGATTAAATGACCGATAATTTGGCCAGTTTCTCAGATCTTGAGACAAAAATCCATAAAACAAAGTTTTTATGAGACAGATTGGACACAGAGCCTCAGTAATAATCCCTGCATTCAGAAAACTCTAATCTGAACCTGAAGTTTTCTCGTCAGCGACGGGGTTTTGCCTCAGAGGCCTCTGATCTCGTTGTGATACCTGCGTAAAAAAAAACTATGAAGGTTTGCTGGCAAACTGCGGGGAATGTACAGATCAAAGTGATGACATCACGTTTTGAATTGTACTGAAGTCAAATCAAAACCAAATGATTGGCGGATGCAATTTTCCCATTTTCCATTTGGAGCTTCAACCTACCGAAGTGTTGGACGCAGCGTAGAGCACTTAAGAGTAATTTATTGGGCGGATAACAAACGCTGATCCATCATCAATCATCATGCAACCCAGACAAACATATTTATTATCATTTTATAACCATGTTGACGAACAGTTTGACTGAATCCAAGAATAAAAAGTTCAACCCAGGTAAACATAAAAATAGGAAAAGTGTAATTTATTAAAAAAAACCCATTAAATTGCTACAGAGAGAAGAGTGACTAAATATTAATCTATTCATAAATACAGCTTTTAATATTCTTTTTGTATTATTGAAATACTGTTGTTTATAAGAAAAGTGGATTTAAGGGCAACCTATTATTTTTCATTGAACTAGTTGGCTGTACAAAACACATTCATTATACGTTTTGAACAAAATCTGTCAGTTCTGCCTATTTTATGGCCTCTTGTCACTTTAAATCTAAATAACCAAACATTCGCACACAACATGGCTGCAATTACACAACCGTACATCTTCGAAAAGCATTAGTGGAGCCTCCTGCAGCAACTGGTTTCTGAATGGTAAGTCCGCCACAAAACTCTTGTCCTTTCCAGAAGCTTCTGCTTGAGTTGCTAGGTAACGGGGCTGGGCTTTGCTGGGGTTGCTAGGTAACGGGCCAGCGCCTGCTGATTTGTTGCATTCCGGAGGTTTTGGAAACGGCTCATTTTTCATACACAAGAAAATATTATTGCCAGAAGTTGTCTGTGTGTTTCTTTTGAAGCACTTGTGCTGTTTTTAGAAGCCAACGCTAGACCCAAATGAAAGGACAAAAAACGTGCAAAACGTCAAGTAAATTAATGGCTATGAAACCTTTGACAAACTGAAACTATGTGCATAATTTTAGAAAAGTTATGGCAAAACTCCCCGTACTTTTGTTTCAGCCCTCCAGAGGACGACCTCTGGTCCGGCCCGGTACTGGTACTACAAGGCCTTCACACTAAACAGAAAACAAATACTGTAGCCATAAAGGACCTGGCAAAAGGAGAGCAGCAGCTGCGGCTGCGTCTGTGGCCTGAAGTCCTAGGAGAGTATTCTTTAATCCTGACACCTGCAAGCCATTTTATCATGATTTACAGTGGGGGGGTGGATGCTGGCTGGGGGCAAAGGGGCCAGAGGAACTGTTTTCACAACAATTGATGGAAAACACAGCGCTGCTCCGGCCAGGGAGTTGTAGTTTGTTGTGCAGAACGATAACATGCTGAACTTAATTTGAGAAGGAAAGCTTTGATAGAAAGTCCTGCTCTGATTTACAGACAAGTGGTCTGAGAGAGCAGAAGAGGGGATGAATGAATGAACGAATGTTTTTGTGTCTCTGCGTGAAACCAGCTGAAGATAAATTGGCCGGAGGTTTTGGGACAGGATAGGGAGTTCACTTAAATGATCATTAGCGGGATCTCTGAAGGCCAGTTTAAAGTCGCTCAGCTGCTCAGCCATCACGCCTTGATGCTGCGCTGTTGTTCTCATCCATTCACCGCCTCGTGCATCATTACTTGTGTGTGTGTGTGTGTGTGTGTGTGTGTGTGTGTGTGTGTGAGTTCACCACATGCTGGATTACTTTGGGCTTGGACATACCGAATCTGTTTCTCTGTGTCATGTAGCAGCTGTAATTATCTGTGTCAAACAGGCCTCGTTTGTGCTGCAGCTGGATCTGAGTTGGTGAGTTTGTTGTTTTTTTAAGTGCATCTTAAAGTTACAGTGCAAATTATAGGGATGACACTGGAGATCACAATTCAAAACAAAACAAAAAAGATGAATTCAAAATGAACTCATGTCTTCAATTCTGAATGAATGTTTTTTTTGTGTGTTTTTTTTACCCTGAGTTATGTTTCATTTAGACGCTGAAGCCAGGACTGAGCTGAATTTGCTGGTTCTGACGTGTTTTTCTTATCAGATTTCTCGAACTCCTCTGCTCCAAAAACGCACTTATTCAGCTCCAAAACCACCACGTTCAGTTTCACTGAGAAATTAAATCGTTGTCTGCTGCAATTAGCAAGACCTTGTGAGAAGTATAACCTTTGATGTCAGTGAGCAGAATGATCCAAACCTTGGAGTGAAAACGGTTTTTTAAAACCTGAAGTGTCTGGAAACGGAGCATAAGGAAAAATCACTTTAAAACCTGGTTTGCATTGTCCTTTCAATTTTTACAAGAGGAATCACACTGCAGTGGCGTCTCTTTAAATTTAAACATCCTGCCTATTCTGGGAAACTAAGCGCGTTTTGTTTTTTTGCCATTTGAAAGCTGGACTCCACCTCTGTCTCCTCTTCTGTGGCGAAAGCAAAAGGGTTAGGATTTATCCAGTACATGGCAAATAATATAAGTGCTGTCGTGTAACTGAAAAATTAAGTCACACTACTTTATTTACCACTTTTATAGTATAAAAAGGGACCATGTCCAACAAGCTGAAATCATAAAACTCCTGGTAAAGATGTGCAAAAACTCTTTAAAATGAATGAATCCTTTATTTTAGTTGTAAACATCACTGAATATGAACCAAACCCCTTTTATTCTTAGTTTCAATACATTTTCAGTGAGTTTAACAAAAATGATCACTGCTACCCGAGTACTGCTAACAGTTCCTATTGATTTAATGTATTTGAAGTGATGTGTAAGATTTAATTTGATGTTCCTTCAGAAACGACTTCACCAACAGGACAATTTCTCTCATCTTTCTTCGAAATACAAAAAGCATCTTTCATGTACGACAGGGAGGTCATGATTTTTAAAAATCAGGGAATAACTACCCGATAACCACGACTCACCCAAACCTGTGCATGTCGAGATTCAAAGCAACAGTAAAAAAGTCTAAAACTAGTTTAACTTTGAGAAAAAATGTTAATGAAAAATTAGCTCCACTAGCAGTCAGTCTTGCAACAAATCCGAAGAGGCCTCTGACTGAAGACAGTTGCTGTCATGGCAACGCCTCAATTTTTGGGCAGCAGGAACCACAACAACATGTTCTGAATGATACCGCCAGTTGCTGGGAAACACTGCTAATCCACTCCATTTGTTTTTGCTACTCCTCTTTAAATCTCTGAATGGTTATAAGGTCGAGCGGTGAGACATTAGAGTTTGGGATTTGATCCTTGACCACCATGATCGATGGAGGAGGCTGTTTGAACTCCCTCCTTCTCTCTGGTCCACGAGGCCTCCATCTCAACTCCTCTGGGATTCGGGGTCAGAGTTCAGCTATTATTTGATCTTTTTAGATGCTGATCATCAGCTGCTCTCACTTGTAAAAACAATACCTTATTGCCACGGCTCTGCAACATAGCAACTGTCCAAAAATTAAAAATAAGAGCCAAAATCCTTCCAGCTGCACAGCTTTCAAAACCAGAGGGAGTAATTGTCCAAAAGTTAAAACCTTAAATAAATAAAATACGGACAAAAGTTTACAAAGAGAACAAACTACAACCGACCTTTTTGCAAAACCATTTTCCCGATTAGAATTTAGTTTTTTCTTTTTTCTTTTACAATACGTAACATTTCTTAAATATCTGTAAATTTTATTGAAGATTTTAAAAAATATATAACTGGCATCCCAATTTAACCTAAAACGCTCCAGTAGAACTGTCCTATCATTCATCATAGTTTCCAGTTTTGTAACGTTTAACTGGAAATTGTTGTTCACTGGTTGCAAATCTTCATTGAAAGCTCATTGAGAAACTTCACAAAGGTACAGAAAAAGATTCTTTAGGTGAGTTGCTCTAAATGATAAATCTACACTTTATTAAAATGATGCAATACTCCAAAAGTCGATTTGATGTATACAATAATTTTGACACTTTCTATATTGGCCGGGAAAATAAATTCAGAGTTCAGAGATGGGAGGAGAGCTGAGTTGCCATTTAGTTGCATAATGAAACTTTTCTCTTTAAGCAAAGTGGTGCAGTAAGTTATGTTGGGAGGAAAATGACACCAATATTAACAAGATCTGGACTTTTCAGCCCATCATAATGTGTCATATGTCTCAGCGTTATCTATGCGTGTTGCTCAAGCTGTGAACTTCTCTGTTTCCCCCTCTGACCTTTTGCACCAGATGAGTCAAACCCACACATATTGTTTGACCTTTATTTATACAAGGTCCAAGTTCGTATTTGCATGAGAGACTTATAAATTCCTTGTAGCGGATAAACATTTGTCTCTAGCGTTAACACATTTAGCAGCACACTCACAACGTTGATTGACAGCACAAAGACCCTCCCCTTGTCTCTGATTGGTTGTGTTTGGTTAGGAGCGCTGTGTTCCTTCAGACAGCAACATGGTGAATTTGACCAAATATGTAAAAACACTTGTTTTTTATAAGCGTTACATACTGCAGCTTTAAAGAGGATTCATATTTATATTCATTTCAGTATTTTGTAGAAGTTAGTTTATACTTTTTCTTCTCAAAGGTAAATTTTATTCAACGTGATTGATGTGAAGTGTGCTGAGTGCTTTTCATTGCATAACAGCGTCTTCGCCCCGCATATGAAGGTTGCGTCAAATGCGTTTATGATTGCAGTATTCCTCTGACTGCTGATGGTTTGTGTTGTTGTGTGGGCAGCCGTCCCAGCAGGCCGAGCGTACCTCAGCTGCGGTAATGAGAGAACAGCTTTTCATCACAACGCTGCAGCTCAGATGCGGAGCCAAACAATCAACATGCCCTGCAGATCATTTATTTCCTCCACTTTCCATTATTTCATGTAGTGTTGCGTAAATCACAGAGACGGACCGGCTGAGCCACCCAACGCACTTCCCCTAACGCAAAACATGCTGAGGACATCGGATACCCACCGTGTGACCTCCAGATCTTTATCTCTCAGATTCCACATGAGCAGGTTATTTAATATCCATCAACTGAGTCCTAAATCAGGCCGAGGCATCTATAAAGAG
This sequence comes from Poeciliopsis gracilis, assembly GCA_911649635.1. Taxonomy (NCBI): domain Eukaryota; kingdom Metazoa; phylum Chordata; class Actinopteri; order Cyprinodontiformes; family Poeciliidae; genus Poeciliopsis; species Poeciliopsis gracilis. The sequence continues at coordinate 9,729,240 of CAJVRI010001179.1, read as the reverse complement.
CGGAACATACGTTGGATCCCGGCGAAAACTTCTGCTTTTTGAGGCAATCAATGATCATAAATCTGTTGTAACATATTCTATTTATTCTTGGATGGAAGTTTTATGGCTTCACTGTAAACTTTTAGATGATTCATGGTTATTCTGAGGCTCTGGATCCCAGTAAAGTCAGGATTAATAACAAATGCTTAAGCAACTGGTTGCTGTTTTTGGCATTTAGCAACAAGTCATTTGAAATTTTTATTGCCACATAACTTTTCTGTTTCTCTTGTTTGGTTTAAAAGCAAAATTGGGGGATTTATCTCGGCAGTACGTGATTGTCTTCATCATCTCGTTTACTCAAAGCTCTGCTAGAGCGAAAGAGAGGAACAATTATGGTTGAATCTGTTCAAAATGCATAAGGAAAGTGTAATCCATAGCATTTATTGTGCAGTGAGAACAGAGAGGCGTAATAAAACACCTTACAGCGTCATAAAACACACACTCAGCTTCCACTCAAACACTTTTTTGTCTGCCTTTTCTCTCCTCTGAGCTCCATTCCCAGGGATGACACTGTCATATTTTGAAACATCTCTTTCTTTCTCTCTCGGCTGGCATCGGTACGCTTTCCTCCGTTTCCCTGTTTCTGTTTTGTTTAGGACCACACAGAGGGATGACATGTTGGAGGCAGATCCAGGCTGGGTGGCCCGGCTGCAGGAAAGATGTGGGTGACAGGATCAGCCTTCAGCAGACTATGGCAGTAATGCGTGCAGACAGTGTAAAACCAGTCCTTTGGAGACCTGGAGAAAGAGCAACGCTTGCAATTCTGAATAAATGCAGTTTGAAAACAGAAGGAGAGGGTTCTGTTTGGGACTCTGGACTCTCATGCACTACTAATGTCTTTGAACATGCTTGGCAATGGAAGCAACTCTGAAGCATCAGATGTGAATTTCCCACCTGCTGTGGAAGGAATGTCGCTTATGGAGAAGAATTAGAAATTAAAATTTGACTTCAGTGGAAATATTATACAAAAAATGCATTTGGTGAAGTACTCAGCCACCAGAACCGGATTTTGCATCATTTCTGTGTTTCAGGCAGATTAGAAAGCATGAATCCAGTGAGAAAAGGGCCATTCGTTCAGTCACTAGAGACTTGACTTGTTTCAAAATGTCATTTGAGTATCTCTGTAAGCATTTACTAAAAGCAAAGCATGTAAAGTGTTTCCAGTTGACGGAGAAATGAAGCTGTGTAAAAATACATTTATACTGTTTACCCCATTTTGCTTCTATATCAGGCAAAAATCTGATCAGAAATGCAATGCAATGCAAAAGTGTTAACAGGTTTTTAACGGCTCATATAAGAGCATAAGCAAAAATTACCAGATGTTTTTCAGGCCGGATGTTTCCAAGTTAACAGAAGTTGACGTTGAAATTGTCTCCTCTCTTATTAGCCGTTGGCTTCAGCGATCTACTCTGGATTGATTTAAAAGGAAGAGAATTACCTGCTTCTGGCAAATTATCAACAGGTTTTATCCTGTTTGCAGCACAACTTTTGAATTATCCCTTTAATATTAAAAAGAAGTATGTTCTCCTGATAAACAAAAAAAAAAAAAAAAGAAGTGTTGAATAAAATAATTTCTTTAATTAATTTTAAAGTCCATATCGATGTCACACAGATCTGCTCTGTTTTGGGACTTGCTGTTTAGCTCGTTAAAAGCAATGAGCTGCTACTAATCTGTTGCAGCCCTTGAAACGGTTCAAGCTGAAGTTTCCTCTTTTTAAACAGCCTGGCTTTGCAGAAACCAGAGATGGCTCTTTTCCTGATAATCAGCTTGTTGCATTTAGCAAGTACTTAACAAAACAAATGGGCCGACTGTGTGTTTTTGTGAGCGTGTGTGTGTCAGGGAGGAATAGGGAACTCCACTGATGCTGGATTTTGTCAAGCCTGAAGAGCAAAGAAAGTAGAGCAGAAGTGTCATCACAAACAGGCCCCTGGATCCCGGCGGCCCCCACATTCTTCCTCTGGATGAAGAATGGTGCGACTCACAGTTGTTTATTTTGTTTTCTATCTTGTCTTAGCAACCTCGTTTTAATGAGAGGGAGTAATTCCACATTGAGGTCTGCTCTCTATTCGCTTCCTGGTAACTTCTTCAGAGACAACTCTATTTTGTTGCATCGCCACAGCAGCATAAACGTGGCAAGCTGGGAATCTTGCACAATGAACTGATGCAGAAACTCGTTAAATTAGTTGAGTTTGTTCGCCGGTCTAAAGGTCTGCTCATTGCAATTGAAAAGCAGTTTTGATGTTCTTGACTGCAGAGATAGTGAGCTATGAATACACCCAGAGTAAACAAATCAATACGTTTATCTGACGCAGAGTGCTGGGAAAATAGTTTTTAATCTGTTTGATTTTTTTCATACTTAAATGTTTCAGATTATCAAACAATGTAGAGTTAATGCAACATGTGGGACCTGTTTCAGCCAGGTATCTGAAACAGCAACACATCATACCTCAGTGCATTATAAGGTTCAGCATTGTTAATTTATTATTATTATTATTTTAATGATTGCCCGTTTTTTTAAGAGTTAACAGTTGGCTTTTAGGTATTAATCTTCTAGTCGTCCAAAAACGCAGAACTATCAAATGATATTTTCAAATTTCCACTCAACTTTAAACATTTTTTAACTCAAAACCACGGCAGGTGGCTGCATGACTGCCGTAGCACCCTGAGCACCGGGCTCAGCAAGTTTTCTGGGGGAATCTCTGTACCTATTATGTAACATTTCTGTTCTTCCAGTTTGACCTGTGCTGCTTCTAAAAGCACCACCCAACTCTTTTTTGGTGTCTTGAAAATGAGCCGCTTCAAAAACCTCCTGATTGTTAAGTCACGTTCCATGGCCGCTTCACCGTCACCCAGCGACCCAGCCGAGCCCAGACCCGTTACCTTCCAACCCTCGTGGAACTCCAGACATTTACTCAGCTAGTTTTTAATGCTGTATGCATTGTATAACGCCTCCTGGAAAAGACAAGTGTTTTGCTGCTCAATTACCATCCGGAAACCACTTGCTGCACGAGGCTCTACTAATGCTTTTCAAAGATGTACGGGTGTATAATTACGCATCTGTTTGCAGCCATTTTTATGTGCGAATGTAAACATTGAGTTGGGGGTGCGGCCAACAGCAGCTTTTTTGGATTTAAAGTGAGAAGATGCCCTACAACAAAACAGGCAGAACTGATTATCTAAGAATGATTTTGAACAAAAAAATGTAATGAACATGTTCTGTTTAGTCCTTAGACCTACCTTCACCTGTTCAAGGACGCATAGAAGGTGCATAATTCATTTTCTTAAGGGGTTTTAGTTGTTTGTTCAAGAGACAGGATACTGAAAGAGCCAGGTTGATTTAATTGCTTTTTTCCTCCCTTAACAGACAGAATTATCATTTAAAAACTGTTTTTGTTTACTTGAGTTATGCTTGTCATTTAAATGTGACTGTCTGAAAGTGGCAAAAAAAAAAAAAAAGCATAAACTGAATCAAAAACTTTTTAAAGTCACACTAAATTTTGAGCATTAAAGAGTATAAAAATATTACACCAGAAAGACCTGCAAAGCAAAGAGTAAGTAGATTTAATAAATCTGCATAATTAATGGTGGCTAACAGACTGAATGCTTGAAACAGCACTGAGGGAGACGTTTCAGATAATGCTCTGAGCAGGAACCAGAGAGGTGTGACAAACTACAGCCTGTTACACATTATGGTGTTTGTGGTTTTGTGTGTCAAAATGGAATAAAGCATGTTAACTTGCTCCATAGAGAGGGGAGGAGATGTAAAGAAACTTTCAAACAAACCTGCTGTCAGAGGACAGATAAAGACACAATCAGCAGTTTGTGTGCGCGTTCCCAAGCACCAGCGGGCCGTCAGGTGGTCCCCGGTCCTCTCCGGTCACCAGCCCACCAACCTCCACGGCGCTATTGTGCAGAAAAGACGCTGCATGACTGATGCAACAAAGGAGGAGACATTGATCTTCTGAGACAAGCTCTACTCTCTGCATACTGCGCTAAAGGAAATGAGCTGATCCTCCTCAGTGGTCTGCAGCTAAGCCTTGCTTTTGAACATCGTAGCTCTTAATCTACAGCATCAGGACGACCAACGACTCAGGATTTTGTGTTGCAGGCCTTGTTGGGTCTGGGAAGAAAAAAAAAAGCAAAAAAAAAAAAAAAACTCCCAGAATCTTTAAACTGAAATTAATTCAGGAAACAGGAATAGAAATCTCAGAGGGTAGATCATATGTTTTGGTAAAATAATTTACTTGCCACACACATATAATGTTTCCCAGAGCATGCAGCACTGGCAGGTGCTGCATTTCTAGTGTACCCTTGAGCAGGGCACTTCAAATCACTTATCGCGGCTTAATTCAATTGCTCCTATAAAACTATCCAGCTGCATAAACACATTACAGGACGTGTGAAATCGGAAACGCAGAGCATCTTTAACGCTCTCTGGATAGCGCTGTCCACTACAGGGGACAATAAATCATTTTACACAGTAATTTAATGATTTAAGAGCTCAGTATTTGTCACACTGTCATGTGGCACCAAGCCGGGATGAGGTGTCAGGCTCCCATGAGTCCATTAAAGTCCACTTTCCCAAATGGCAGAACGTGAGATCCCATTTGGGGCGGCTGGTAGGAGCCGTGACAGCATGAATCTGTGGAGAAGGCTTTGGGTTTTACACCTGTGTGTGACGCAGGGGAGGTTCGGCAGCGAGTGGGAGAATCGGCCAGCTGTGCTCTCTTGTGGTAACTCTGGGGATAGCCTGGAAAATGGCAGGAAGGATTTAACCAGCTATTTATAGATTTATAGATCTTTTTACTGCAGTTAGCTGCTGACGGTCTTATAGAAAGAGACTCAAATGAAAGACATGAAAATATTTTGGAGTGCAATAAAAAAAAAACTCCTCAAAACTTCCTAAAACATTTTGTTCCTCAATGCTGTGTAAAAGTATAAATATGGTTCTTATTCCCTGTTTGTTCATGTGAGAACTAGTCAACTAAATATCCACTGCAGATTTCTCAGATAAAATAATGAAAAATAATTAGATCCTGATTTCCAGGAAATTCAGCAAAAATATTATGCACAACTTCTCTGAGCAAAGTTGAAATATTTGTGATTTTGAGCTGCAGATGATCCAATTCAGCCCAAAGTTTAAAAAAAAAACCCCCACTGAAATAGCCCTTTACTATTGCAGCTAATGCTAAGACGTGAAGCAGTTCCAGGGATAATTTTTCCAGGGATTACATCTTGCATATTGAATAAGAAGTATGCTAATTAAGTTTCACGACTTTGCAGCCGCAGAAATGTGGTGAATTATGTTTTCAGATGGTAAGACGTAATCAAAGCCAGGGCTCCTTTCGTTGTCACTCTTAAGAATATCCATTCTAGCTACAGATTTCCACACAGTTTACAGTGGCGGTGGTTTTAAAACCAAAACCTCTATAAAACAGCCAGAGAAGTATTGATCTGATTGTACACTTTTCTTTGCCAAAAATGGCAGAAAAACAAAAACAATATCAGCAGGAGATCCTCTCTCGTCAGAAATGCAGTTTTTAATCAAAATCTCTGATTTGTTTCAGTTTTCTGGGTGTAAAAGTTATGTAACGTTTTAGTGAATAAGAACCGTAAGTTTCTATTTTTAAGCATTGAATCAATGTGCCTTCCTTTCTCTGCTTTTTAATTGTTTTTTCCAAACAGACTTTTCTTTATGTTGGGTCTGTTTGGTGTATTTTTTGAGGCACTGGTGTAATGGAAACTTGAAAAAGAGGACAGAGTGTGACCTGAGGGTGTCCAAACATTTCGTCACGTATTCAAAATTATCGAGTCAAAAGTGCTTGCAGGCCAAGAAAATAAAATAAACAATCTGGCAAATGAAGTAGTTCGATTTTCTTTTGAAGAAATCTGATGTTATTCATCGTGGGACCAAAACTTAAAAATCATTTTGCACGTTTGCTAAATGAACAGAAAGAAATCTAGTTTTCAATTTCTTTTGGGTACGACTGAACAATTTAATTCTCAGGAATAAGATTTAGGTCACTTTTCATTCTAATCGCTTGTTGTATTACGTAAAACTGACTTTTTTGAGTTTTACATCATGTGATGTTATTTCCTCATCAGAAACGTATCTGGAGAGTTACTTTTATTCTTTCATGCATAATTAGCTAATCTTTTAGTCTCTCATGGCAACCATTCAGTTGTACAAGACGCCTGGATGGACCTAGCTCCGCCTTCGAGGCGCAGCTCCTCCTCTGAGCTGCAGGTTCCGAGCTTCAGAGTTTCAGCCTCGCATAGCAGCCCTCCCCGAATCAGATCCTCCAGACTAGCCAGCAGCAATTAGCAAACACCTGGTGGAGCTGCACATCTGCTGAGCAGCTTCTCGGTGGAACGCTGGTAAAATTGTTGTCAAAGGGTTAATAGAAGAGCGATGCTGCGGTGATTTCCTGAAGGCGGACTTTCAGAAAGAGCAGGAGTTTATTAAAGTGACAAAGGCTCAATTTTAAGATGTTAAATAAGGAAGTAAAATTTCTTTTAGGTCATATTAGATATAATTTTCATTTGTGAAGTTAACATAATTTCTAGATTGTGCTACAAAATGACAACTTCACCTCTTGGAAAAACTCCCAAGTTGTCTGCATTTCCAGTTTTTTCATCTGTACGATTGGGGAGAGGCTAGTTCTTTTGGTAGATGTGGGTTCCTTCTTGTATCAGTGCTAGCAGGTATAAATGCTCTCTGCAGGGCCGCCTCTGATGGGAGGTCAGCGGCCTCTCGGTGCGGGCCTGCACATCGTCCTCTCCATCACTCGGGGCAGGCCAACATGTACAGTGTGCACGTCTCCCAGGACGACTTCAGCATTTGGTTCATCAGGACTGATTACTGGAGACATTCCTCTCCCATGCAGCCATAAATTCACCTGATGTGAAGCAGACCTGCATCCTCCACTTCCACTGAGGCGTGGAGAATTAGGGGAGAAGCTTCGCCGTCAAATTCAGCAACACACTTTGCTGAAACGGCTGAATAAAACTTTGGAATCAGCAATCAGTGATAACCACCCTGAAATTACATCATAAATGCAACAAAAACCCTCCAAACGCGTTCTGAGTCCAAAGCCACTCAGAACGCGTTTGGATGATTTTCTTTTCACACAAAATGTAAAGTTGCTGTAGTTTTAATTAAAGAGAATTTATTTCATCTCAAGGGGGGAAAAAAAAATCTTTATTTATGACCCCATCATTGACACAAGAATAGGTTCAAGCTTCTCTCCATCTGTTTGCAATTCCAGTGTAATGCTATCATCACCTGTTTCCACGGTCCCAGTCACATCTGGCTTACATTACAACAGAAAAAAAAAAAAAAAATTACATAAGGTGCATTTTTCTCTCTTTCTCTCTCTTTCTCTTCTTTCCTTAACTTTAGTATTTGGGTCGAATTTCAGAAATAGACAGATTAAGCCCCAAGTCATGAGACGTGAAAAGCAAAACAGCATTTGGCTTTTAAATTTTAGAAATCCCTGTAGCTTCAGCAGTTTTAAACAAAAAGAGTTTAAAGGCTTTGTAAGGTTTGCTGGAGAATAAAACCAGTTTAAACCAATAGCCGAAAGTTCAGCTCTCAAATCTGGCAAAGAAAACTTCCGGTTTTGGTTGTTAGAAACACAAGGTCACAATTAAGTAAAGTTTCATACATTCGAATGCCTTTTGAAGGCAAGGCACCACTGATAACAGTGACTCAGCCAATGTATTTAGGCTCGGTGATGGCAGAGTAATCTGCACTGTGGATCGGTAAAAGTGATCCAATTTAAATCTAACTCAGTACACTGTACCTTTTAAAAACCTCAGTGGTTTTAGTCACTCGATTTGTAATTCTCAATTAAAAGAAAACTTTTGTTTTGTAATGAGAAAGCTGTTATGATTACAATAATAATTATTTCTTTCATTTTACTTACTTGTTCTCACACTAAGTTAACTAATACGACACGGATTGTGTGGATTTTATTTCAGGTTCTTGTGATTTAAAGTTTAGTGAAAATGTTTTTACCGCCTTACAGATTTCTTCTGTTTCTTGCTTTTCTATGAAGTTTCTACCTACAACTGACTTGAAGTATGTTGTTTGTTTATGAAACTAACTAAAAACTAAACAATATTCAACTATACAAACTAGCCAACCATCTAAACACTAATTAAAGCTAACTGAATTCGACAAACAAAAAATGACAACAAAATAAAACCAAAAAACTATCATAACTCTGGTTTAACACACATTTCCTCCTAGTTATGGAGGTAGTGTGATGATCTGGGTCGGCTTTGCTGCTTTCGCAAACAGGCGACTTGCTTTAATAGACGCTCGGCCAGAAAACCCTGAAGAAGAACTTAACGCCATCGGCTCTATGAGCTTAAACACAATCTGCAGGATAATAACTGGCCCAACGTCTGAATGGCTCATAATTAAGCTTTCAAAGTGGCTTAAGCAGGCTTTTCCTGCCCACCCCTTCTGCTAATAGGAGTGTGCTTTTTTTCTGCTGCTTTGGGACTTTTTTTTTTTCCCCTGAATAAACTGAATCATTAGTTGAAAGCCGTATTTTGCTTCCACCCTGCGTATCTGAACGCAAAATTACATTTTAGTTCACAATCTAAAATGCAAGTGTGACATAAAAGCAAAAAGCCTTTCTGCAGCACTGTGAGTTTTATGACCCGAAACAATTGCGGAGTATTTGTTAAGTCCTGAGCCGCAACGTTATACAGACTTTTGATGGATGTTGTGCAGGTTTCATGTCGGTGGTTTAGAAGGAAATAACATTTGTGGTTACAGCTCAAAGCGTAGTATACTATTAGAAAACTCTTGCCCCAGGAATTATATTTCCCCGCCTCATAACAGTCTGGAATTTGTGTATCCGCTCCGTCTCTCCCATGGACACCAGCTGTGCAGCTGGTGTCCATGCGCTCTGGAAACTGCAGTTAGCCTGTAGCCATGTGGGATTTTTAACTCGGCTCTCCCATGTGCGTTTAAGGAAGCAGTAATGTCATGCAATCGGGGCCTGTGTTATCATTGTGCAGATCCTGGAGAGTGATGTCAGAGGAAAAGGGAAACTAGCAAACTCCCAAACCAAGGGAGGAAAGGTTTTGAAGCTGGCTGGCAGAGACCCAGATCAGCTTAAAGACTTTCCTTATTCTTTCTTTCCAATTTGCTGACCTCAGAAGTATACGCACTCCATCCAAACGGCTCGACTGGACAGGACGTTGCTTCCCTTTGGCATATGTGGCTGTGAGCAGTGATGCCTCTAATAAATGAAAGGCGTTTGCATTGATAAAACTCGCTTTTGTAAATGGGATCAACGTAAAAAAAAAAGAAAAAAAAAAAGGGGCACATCCGCTACATCAATGTGAGCTTTTAATCCCGGGTAACGAATAATCAACACCGCCTAATCAATTAAAGCGAGATCATTAAGTGTCCTTCAATAGATCCTGTTTTATGGAGCGAAGGATCAAAGCTGACTCTTTAATGCACCTGAAAGAATTTGCCACAGTGAAATTAGCTAAATGTCACTGCAGAAAAACTCTGGTAATTTATCACAGAAAGCCTGCGACAAAGACTTTTAGCCTCTCACATTGTTAAGCTAGTGATTCATCCATAATCTTTAATGAAACAGACACACCTGCATAGAAGAGCTTTCATAACACCTACTGTATTAGTTGTGTTACACGCAGTGGAAAAAAGTATTCATATCCTTTGAACTTTGTCAGATTTTACACCAATAAAAATGTGTATATCAGGAAGTGGAAGGAAATGAAATTAATGAAACTCTTTAGCTTACGTTACATTAAAATAACACTATTACACTTTCATCCTGAACACATTATTCCAGTGGTGAAGGCAAATCATGTGCAGATGTTTATCGTCAACGAGTTAATGGGAAGACGGATGGAGACTGCAGGCTGGTCAGAGATTCACCTTCAAGGACCATAAACATAGAGCTGGAGTTAACGGAATGGTTAATAAACATATTCATGAGCTACAATGGACCAGTCAAAGCCCAGATCCGACCTGAGCTTTTGTGAACCCTTTCCAGCAAAAGGCAAGTTTACATAATTAGCTGGACTGAATACAAATATACGGAACACTTTTCACACTTCAATTTGAAAAAAAACGTCTTTGCCACGTGTGACGTCACAAGACCGCGAGCTTTGTAACTGAAAGCCATCTTGGCAGGCAGTTGCCATTGACAACAAGTAGTTACTCGCTCTCCCCTCTAGTTACTGTAGCGCTTACTGCCCAACTAGTAAAGTTAGCTTAGCTGATGTGGTTTTTATCGACAAACCGAGACACGGACATGGAGCCTACGTGTGTGTTTACCGCGTGTACTCACTCAGCCAGTCACCCGAACAGTTCTATTCACCTGAAGGGTTCGGGTTCATACAGTTCGGGTTACAAAGGACGCTAACTGTACGCGTCCGTGGATTTCCGGCCGTGAAGCTCCTCCACGGTGGTCCACTATGTTGTAGATCTGAGGCCACGTCGTCAAACGTATCTTCCCTCTCCGTCTCTTACGGGCCTGTCGGTCCCGACAGCAGCGGGTTTGTTCACGGAGCTTTTTCTCGCACGTTCTTTCTGTTGCCATGGCTCCGCGCTGCACTGTGCATGCGCTTGCCTTGCTACCATTGCGCCGATTGCTTCCGGTTGTGATCGGTGGGACTTAAGGTCGCAATGAAACACAGTGAAACGGTTAAATAATTATTTTCATTATTTGTAAAATAATGAAAAAGTCAAGCAATCACTTGACGACAGAAGCAAACTCTCGGGTAAATTTATGAAATAAAAAGATTCTTCTTCACTCTCTCAGCGAGCCACAAACACTAAAACCCATTTGTTTGATGAACTTTTGTGACTATGGGAAATAAAAACGGGACTGAATGTGTGTCCTTGGAGGTAATTTATGACAGTTAGAGGTTTTTCCTCTGTAGTCGAGGAGAAGCAGCTGTGTTGCATTGGCTGCGTGTTTTTGCTCTTACAACCAGGACTGGACTGTTGACAGAACCAGGTGTAGGCCGGCTGTGTTTCTACAACACTGGGTTCTTTTTTTTATTACAGGCAACTCTGCTGTCGAAACGCAATATCAGCTGGAGAAAGCAGTAATACTTCCTTTCACTGGTGACTTAAGTTACTCTGTTTTAGTGTTTCTGTAATTAATGTTATGATAAAGTGCAGGAATTGCAGATCTTTTCCGTGGCTCTGCAGAGCCTCGTAACATGATTTAGTGTAAAGCTGTGATTTTTCTCAGCTTGTGCGTGGTTTGATTTTAGTTGGACCCAATGATGAAAATGAAGACTTACAAAACAAGAAGAGGACAATGACCCGAACGTAGCTTTGAACAATCCAAACCAGGCAGCTTAAATACTAAAGCAGAGGTGGAAAATGACAAACAACCAGGTGAGCTAGTTAAGGGATGTGGGGCAGAAGAAGAACAGGAAAACTGAGGGAGGGAGACGTAATTAACAGAGGGAAATTAACCCAAAAGACTCAAAAGGATGTACAAACTAAAAGGGGAGAACCCAGAAATAAAATAAATGCAGAGAAGAAAGAAGAGAAGAAACTGAACAGAAACGATTCAACTCATGTAGCAGCACTGTAATGGTAATAATAAGCAGAAAGGAGTGAGCTGAACCTAACTGGCAGAGACTCAGCAGGTTCGGAGTTCGTCCTGTAACTAGAGAGTTGCCAGTTCAAACACCCGGTCTGCCTGTTGTGTCCTTGGGCAAAACACTTCACCTGCTGGTGTTGGTCGTATGGCAGCCTCGCTTCTGTCAGGGCAGCTGTGGCTATTATGTAGCTTACCAGCATCAGTGTGTGAATGGGTGAATAAGTGAGTGTGCACAGCGCTTTGGAGTCCTCTGGACTAGACAAAGCGCTGTGCAAGTACAGGCCATTTCCCATTTACAAAAGGAAACCAAAACACAAACACTCGTGGATCATGGCAGCTTGTTCTTGTGCTGCTCTGTCTCCTCAGGCAAAAGGGAAGTAAGATACGTTTTTCAAAGGATCATTTTCCCCACTGGAGATCTAAAAACCAGACATAAACAAAATCACCCTAGACAAACTATCTTTCTCTAAAGACAGCATCACTTAAATTCCCAAATAGTTTTTGTCTGTAATTTACTAAAGCCTCTCACAGAGCATTGTGGTACAAGCAGAAAAAAAATCCAGTATGTTGCAACATTCAAGAAGAGAGGAGAGACTTCAGTGTTTGTTTACTTTAATATATTTAAATAGCTGAAAATGAAAGATTTATTTCTGTTATTTATTTGCATGATAAACGATGTTCTAGTTTGTTTAGTTAAATGTGTTGAAAAAAATATTTGAAACATACACCTCACTGCACCAATAGATAGATGGGAAATATGTGAATATTTTTCATATTTGGCTGATTTTTTAAAATGGTGATGGAAAAATGTGAAGGCTGTCTCTCATTTTGACAGATTGCAGTTCCAACGCCTGACCACTTTTTAACTTTATGCACAGAGTACATAAAAGATCATTTCTGACCTGATCTCAATTTACCTTGCTATCCATGAGCTGACAGCACGTTGAAGAGTTATGGAGGTTTTGAAGCCCGTCTGGTGCTGCAGGATTTCCTCCAGCTGAAGCGAGGCCCTGTGAGATCAGGAAATCCTCTACTTCAGAGAGTCTTGCCATCTTCCGATCACTTCAATCGTGGAAATGTTCCCTGATTTCAAAACTTTGACTGAAGTGGTGCTTGTATTTCCGGGCAGCGTGGCAGCAGAGCACAGATTCAACCTCCAGAACGGCATCACAACCTCAATGGTACGTCCACACCACATGCCTTACGCGCGTCAAAAATGCATCCTATGCTTCAAGTTTGATGCCTGTTGACTTTGGAAAAAGACACTTGACATTTTGCTCTCATTTTGCGCGTTTGGTTTACATTCAAAGACTAAGTAGAGGTGCATGGAGGGTGCATCAGAAACTCTAGCCGTTGTTTTCCGTTGGACGCTCTTGACGTGTCAAATGCTCAAATTGCTCCAAACAGTTCAAATCTCCAGACACTTGAAACACGCCTTGACGGCCCTCGGAGCACATCAACATAGACTTTGAATGTAAAGCAGACACGCCTGATGCCCAAAACGCGTTTGGTGTGAACGAACCATCAGATATTTGATTATGCGTAAGCGGGTGTCCAATTCATGTAGATATGGACCAGGAAGAAGTTGTATGATTAGGCTTTCAGGTGAATCATTCATAATGTAAGTGTAGTCATTTCTATTAACTGGTTATATGTAGATTTGAGACACAATGAGCAGCTTTTGTAACTGTGAAAAATATTGCATGTATTCATCTGCTTGATAAGTGAAGGAACAACTTGAATTTTCTGTTCCGTTAATCGAAATGAAAATTTAATGGAGCCAACATGTCATTGTTATAATTTCAAAAATGATGGGTAAAAATACATTTTGACTTGTTTTTAGGTTTTATTTTTTATTTTTTACCACTTCCTTCAAAATGACAACAAAAAGCCTAGCAGAAGAAAAAAATAGATAATTTATCACAATCATAACGTGTTCATTTTATGTTTGAAAAATTTACATAAAATCGACGGCTTGAGGTTTGGCTACATCAAAGTCCTTTCCAAACTGTCTAAGAAGCTTTAACTATAAAATATATTTACCTTAATACCTAAAAACATTTTTCAAAATCAATCTAACCTCCACAGCTAAACTTCCATCGATCAGGCAGGTGTCCTTTCTTCGCACATTTAAATCTCATCGAGTCAGACTGCAGACACATCAAGCTGGTATTTTATGATGACAGTCATAGCTGCAGTGTCCCTGCCTCATTTAGGTCCTGACAGCACAAATGAATAAATTCAATAGTTCCAGATTAAATTTGGCACACCATGGATAACCCATAGATCACCGAGCAATTCTTTTCTTTAAAAAGTTATTTCTCACAGGTTGAATCAGAGAAATCTGTGCAGCAAAACGTAACCTCTGAAGCTAATGAGCAGGCTGAGGGATTAGCATACGAATGGCTCCCATAGCTCATCCTTCTGAGCATAGGGTAATGGCAGGTGAATGATACTTATCAAGCTTCATAAGTGCTCCTTCCAATAAATACATAGTCCAGGTCATTTGTACTGGGATTCAAGAGTTGATGGATATAGGATTACCACTTAACCTTGGAGTAATTCCAAGACTTTGCTTAAATCATCTAAAACATTTTCTATCCCATAACGGCTTGACCGGTCTTTAAGGATATCACTTCATAAGGCAAAATATGTTTTATGAGATAGATTTAACAGAAGGTGTTAGTGACTTATGAATCATATCGATGCAGTCACGACACAACACCAACAAGCTTGTATTATTAAGAGATTGTTCCTGAATCTGGCGTTGATAGATTCCCTGCAGGAATGCTTTCATTTTTAAACTTCCCTCATATTACTGCTTTGTTGACATGAAGGCATTCCACAATGAGTGTCTTGCATCACTGCAGTGAGCGTATTTACTCCTGAGAAGTCTCTGAAACAGGCCTGATCTTCATCAGGCTTAAACCTGACTTCTCTAAAAGATCATGTGATCCTCGCTGAGGCCTGGCTCTCGTTCTGAATCAAACACTTGACCCTGACTCTGTCTGCCACCATTAAATCTGAAGATATTCACTCCTCACATTTCTCAGGAGGGAGAACGTTAGTGGGTTTCGTGTAAATGTTTGCAGCACATTCTTACTTTCACTTCCCACTGAAATCAGACTCCCTGTTTCTATCTTAAAAATGTTTTATGCTCACTGACATTTCTCTCAAACTGCAGGTGAAGGTCAAGCAAACGGCTCCTCATGAGCAGTTTCAGAAAATCTGAAAGTTCTGCTTTAAAGGAAAGACAATTACAATTACAGGATAAACTATTCACGATCATTTCAGTCACACATCCCGTTTCTATGCTTTATTATAGCATACTCTGCTACACTATTCTATGCTAAGCTATACTATAGCATGCTATGCTATTGTATGCTATGGTGTAATATATAACACAGCATTATATTGTTCTGTATTACAGCTTGGTATACTATACTATACCATACTATGCTACACTATTCTATGCTAAGCTATACTATACCATGCTATGCTATACCATACTGTACAATACTATGCTACACTATATTATGCTGTGATGTGCTGCGCTACACCATGCTACCCTACATTACACTACACCATGCCATACCATGCTATACTATACTATTCTTTACAATAATACCATACTATTCTATACTATACTACTACAATGTGCTATGACATGCTATCCCGTATTATATATACTATGGTGTGCTGCCGTGTTATACTATACTACACCACACTATACTATACCATACTATACTGTGCCATATTGTGCTATTCTGCACAGCGCTATGCTACACGCACATTGCGTACTGCACTATACTAGGGTGTACTATACTGTACTGTGCAACACCATGCTATGTTATGCTGTACTATACCATACCACTGTATGCTATGTCATAGCATACTGCGCTGCACCACACTGTACTATAATATACTGTGACTATGCTATACCATGTCATACGATACTATACTATGCTATATTGCACCATGCGATGCTACACTATACTGTACTAGCTATACTGCGCCACTCTATGCTATGCTAAGTTATGTTTTACTACACTATGCTGTGCAACGTTACAATGTGGTAAACTATACTATGATGATATTGTGCACTGAGATGTGTACTGTATTTCTCTTCAGTATGTAAAGCAAAGGGA
Organism: Poeciliopsis gracilis; assembly: GCA_911649635.1. Lineage (NCBI taxonomy): Eukaryota > Metazoa > Chordata > Actinopteri > Cyprinodontiformes > Poeciliidae > Poeciliopsis > Poeciliopsis gracilis. The sequence continues at coordinate 9,713,434 of CAJVRI010001179.1, read as the reverse complement.
TTTCCACTAGATCTAGTCTTGCCTTTTAATCTTACGTTGCAGGCCTTCCCTCATGTTTCCAGCTGTGAGAGCACTAAGTCAGCTTTGAAGTATACGTGTGAAATACAACAGTTTAGAAAATCTGGAACAAGTTGTCTTCACTTTCTCTTAAATATATGCAGAGGAGTCCGAGAAGCAGCCGACCCAAGGCAAGCAGTCAGGAACGGCTGTGAAGAAATGATCTCAAAGGATTCAAATGGTCATCATGATGCACCATAATAGTTCTCAAGAAACACACAAGTCCAAAGCTGCTTATAATAATCGGACTTGGCGAGCGAAACTCAAAATAGTTCCTATTTTATCAGCAACAAAATGTGCATCTCCTTCTTCCCTCCATTGTTTATGTTTCTGTCGCTGCTGATACTGTCGCATAGAAACGGTGGTCACTCCCCAAGGCGCGCAGAGGAAATAAAATTACATTAATTAAGTGACCCAATGTCAGCAACGCGTGACTGACATCACTGGAAATAACCCATAACTGATTTTAAATAGAACATTTCAGAATAGAAAAATGGACATCCTTAAATACAAACTCAACCTTTTCCTTGTTTTGTCAAAAACAAAAAGTCAATTTTCACATGCAGTGAGAGAGTTTTGAGCCAAAGTCAGATTCTGCACCACCTGATCTGTTGTGCTTTTAACTGTAGACAAACAACAGTTTTGTTGACAACAAATATCTTTATTCTCATAATCCACTGAATTGGTGAATAGCAGCTTATAGGAATCAGCAAAACGGTGGAGCGATGACTCTTACTTTCCTGACAGATCTTTTGTTGGAAAACGTTGTGAGATTTACTGGAGGATACTTTATGTTTCTCAGAAGGGTGCCGAGCTGTTGGATCTCCAAACTGCTGCTGTTTTACAGCATTTCGACTGACTGCCCACAAATCACCAAATAAATCTCCACATTTGTGCTTTAAATCTTCACAACTTATTGTCATTTTTATTTGTCAACTCTTTGGCTGCTTCGTTCTCAGTTCCTTTCATGCTTTTAAGCATATTTCCTAACTTGGAAATGAATAACCATTGTGATCTATAAGCCTGTACACACTTTGAAATTTACCTCAACCAACCTGTGTGTTTCTGGAGCAGCTCTATGAAGACTTGGCCTAATTAAAATGAGTAATACACTTCCTCTGGATACCCCACAACGGTCCTTTCCGTTTAACCTTTTTTTTCCGCTGTTAAAACGTACTCTTCATGCCTTTGCACAGAAAGCACATAAACACACTTCCAAGACAAAGATTAAGGTAGCAGCTATTTTCGGTAATGTTTAGCAGACATGCCATCTTCATTTTTACGGAGACATTAACTCAAAATAGCATCACTGCGAGGCGGAGGAGCGTCTGACTCTCACCACCCTGGAATGAGAAGCATCCACAGAGACGGTTGCACAACAACGTCCCAGCGAGAAGATTCAGATCCCTCACACACTGAGCAGCGCTACTACGCTGCCGAGCTGCTGAATTACCACTGTCTGTGATGATGAGGACTCTTCCTTCATAAGAATCACAGAGTCCTTATTAACAAACACTGGACAGACTCTGGCAGACGTTCCTGGGTGTTTGGTGAGTCATGTGAGAAAATATCCTGAGAGAGCTGATGAAAGGGGAACCAGCACGGCCTTTCTGGAATATTAACTAAATCCATAAAGTTTTGGAAGGGTAAGTGTGCATCTGGACAAAGGGTGAATGTCCCCGACAGTGTGTGGTCTTTTTAACAAGCTCATGTTAAAAGGACTCTGGGGTTAGGCCTGCTCACGCTGAAGAAACCGAGCTTTTCAAAGGGCTCTTCTCACTAAAAGTAAATAAAATCTGAAATATTTTTATCTGAATAAAAGGCCCAACATTTATTATCATTTAGTCTTCCACACAATACTTAAAAAATGACTTTTCCTGGATGGAGCAATCAATAGAAGTTGAAAAATAAAATAAGAAAGCAGAATTTGCATTGCTATGAGACGCTTTAAATTAATTCAGGTAAGTTAGGGTAATTGTATTTATGTAGCATATTTTCAGAAACAATTCAATGTGATTTGCATGAATTAGAAGAAATACATTCAAAATAACAAGAGAAAGAAAAACAAAAAGTACATCACAATTTATGAACTGAAAAGAATATCTCTGCATAAACTAATAGAAAAGAAACGTATAAAACGACATATTGTTTAATAAGAATAAGTGGTCTTTAATTTATAAACTAGTCGGGGTTTCTCTAGATTCTTGTTCTGACACTTAATTAACACCTCAAACAAGATTTTACTAAAGATAAATGAGCCAATCACTAATCAAAAATTAATTAAACAGCTTAATTTAAACCACCACTTGATAAAACCATCGTCACATCTAAACTTTCATTTGGTTTCAACCTGTGAGTGAGCAGCTGCTGCTGCTGCTGCTGCTGCTGCTGCTGCTGCTGCTCCTGCTGCTGCTGCTGCTGCTGCTGCTGCTGCTGCTGCTGCTGCTGCTCCTGCTGCTGCTGCTGCTGCTGCTGCTGCTGCTGCTGCTGCTGCTGCTGGTTTTCCCTGTTGTGTTAATAAAGCCATCCAATAAGCTGGTCACTTTTTCATTTTCACTTCCTGCAGATACCAGCTGAGAGAAAAACTGTGGGAAAAAGCAAACAAATAATTCAACCATTTATTTGACAAAGGAAAGTTTCCGTGCACCATCAAGTCTGCTGCAGCATAAAATCAACTCTTTTTATTGGGTGAAAGTGACGTTGTGTAGTTTTGGCTGAAGGTAAATCCCATGGAAATGAACACTGAAGTGGAAGAGCTCAAAAAATGTCTAAATGAAAAATGAGGTAATTTTCTAAAGAAGAGGATAAAATAAAAACATTTTGACTTTAAAGTACCTTATTTTTTTATGTTTTTTAATTAAGATTTAAAAGGACAAACAATTGATTTTTCCCCATCTTGTCTGGACGTATTAAAGCAGGAAAAACTTTTATTTTGTGCAACACTGTGTACTCACTTTCACTTCCTCGGTTTTTCTTAAGAAAGCATGAAATGAGGCCAACTCAGCTGGACTTTAAACATTTGGGAACTGGTCGCCTTTAAGGTCACTCGTAGCGCCCTTTCCTGCTTGAAAGGTCATGACTGACACAAGACTGGATGACGTCGGTCAGCGACGACGACTGTGGATGCGAAAAATCTGCTGTAGGTTCGGCGAAAGTTCAACTTCTCTGCATGACCTTTGTTTCCTTCCTCTTTCTGACTTTTAATCAGAAATATTTGCAACGGCGTCAAAAATACAGCCACACTGAAACTGAATGTTCTATTTAAAGTGATTTAACTTAAAACTACCTTTAAATGTTATTCATCTGTGTCTGATTGATAATTTATTGGATATTATCACTGAAGAAATTCTTACATTTCTTTTATCTCATCGCTAAGAAACAGATGATTTGGAAAACCTGCAAATGATGCATTTATTACTGCATTTCTTTTTAACTTTGCCTTTATTTTTAGAATTTGCTCTCTGGATTTTGAGAAATTAAGATGGACTCAAATCAAAACTATGGTTTAAAAAAAGGTTTCAAGCAACACACGTAGTTTCTAACTCTGAATTTGAACATTTAGAAATATCTTTTGTAGTTTAGAATATTAAATAGCATATTTAGCATACAACTGAGTTGTATGATGTAGCATATATTGTATGTTTATTGTGTTAAACTGTACTTCAGCATGCCCTGCACTGTTGTGCCATTTATTTTATTGGTGTAGCGTATTGCATAAAAACATACCAACAAACCAAACTCCCACAGAAAGGTCAGGGGTGAGTCGATAGAGGGGTGGAGCAGCATGAGTCGTGGCTGCTGCACACTGAAAGCTGTGGCTGCTTTGCATACTTCCTCGTTCATTTAAAGCAGTGACTGTAACAAATCAATCTCAGCCTGATATTGTTTGAAATCATGTAATGCATTTGTTTTACATGTAGAAAGAGGCACAGTTGTAATGCAAGGCAGATAAAATGCAGTAAGAACTGTAAAGCAGAGTTTCAATTACTATTTTTGATTTACTGTTACAATGCCCTCCAGTACCAACTAATGGAGTCCATATTTGCACAATATTTAACTCGTGTTCTTTTCATTCCAGACACCAATTTCCTTAATGAGCTGAAAGTCTTGTAAATATATAGTCGGCCCTAAAAATACCCACATACCTCTACATGACTGTCAGATGAACGGAGACGAAGATTAGATGATTTTGGAAAAAAAAATAATGTCAAAGCTACTGGAGGAGACACATCCATAAACTTACCAGCAGGTTTCATTTATTGAGAAGGATTGAAATCATTTCCAACATGTTAAAAAGGTAACTTAAAAACTGATTCCTCTTGTTTAGTTTCTTTGCATTTGTTGGGAGATGTCTGTTATATCCAATCACAAACCTCTTTATGGACTAAAAATGAACCTTGTAGTTAATCTGACAGCTATTATTATGTAAATGTCTGCAGTTAGGAGAACAAAAGTAGTCTGATAGCAAAGTATTCACAAAGTGCAAAGATATATGGCTTTAATTAATCTCTAAATTACTTCACTAGTAATCTGATTACTTCATGCTTTGATTGATTTATTCCAGGTAACTCATAATTTAGCAATGAGGGAAATTGATATTTCACATACGGCCAGGTCGGATTGAACGTTAATTATCCCCATAATATACAAGTTATTATACTTTTATTACATTTAAAATGTTTTTGAGCTGGAACATTTTAGTGTGAGAGAAACAGAACACAGAAGAAATTTGTCGGGGTTTAAGTAATCGTTTACAGCACTTTAGTTTGTTAAAGGTTCATCAGGCAGATTAGTTTAATGATAAAGAAATGGTTGATGAGACTAAAGACAGCATGACCTCCTGAGACAAAGCTCTAAAAAAAAACCAAACTTTTTACAGCAAAAGAAAAATGATTTACTGCAAAAGAACATAACTACACTCATTTTATAATTTTATAGCATACGATTGTATAAACATAAAGGACATCAATGATAGTTACAAAAGTTTAAAATACGCCTACTCTGCTTTTTTTTTTTTCCCCCTTTTTTTTTTTTAAAACAAGTGAGTGTAAAATGCTTTTTAAGAGTTTAACAACTTTACGTCAGTCAAAGGTTTACATACAGTGTTAGGTCATATGAGCTAATATATAAACAAAGACAATTAGGAGTCAATTTAAAATCTGAATCAACATTTCATCCGTTCATGCGTGAGGCTGACGGAAACATCAGTGGTCTCGAACGAGCCGGCGCGCTCCGGGAAATCCTAACCTAGACGAGGAAGAATGAGGTTTTTGACAATCATGCCGCACGGCAGAAAGAAAACTCCCAGCACGCCACATGCAGCTGGCGAAGGGCTTATTGCAAGTGCAGCGACCGAGTCTCTGGGCATCCAGCATCTGGAGAGGGCCGGGGGGGTCGGGGGTCGGCGGTGTTGGACGGCGCAGCCAGAGCAGCCTCCCTAATCATCTCTGTGAGTGCTTTAGTGTCGTTAGTGGAGGAGGAGGAGGAGGTAAACGATGCGGGGGCGGGGTCAGTGGTTGCCAGTGGAGACCTGATGGAGGGGAGGGGAGGGGGGGGGGTCGCCAGGTCGAGTTAATGTGGGTGGAGAGAGAGTAGAGGATGAGTTTAACCATGGAGAGAGCTAGTTCGGTCGCCCGGTGTGGTCTGCTGCAGCGGACAGTGTGAGGATGACGATGGAGAGGAAGACGCGCGTCCACCTTTAAGAGTTTTTGGAGGCCATCTTTATTGTGATGGTCTTCTGCTCTGTGTACTCCCTCAGGCCACTTTCTCCCCTGAAACAGGAAGCAGCTCTGATCACAGACAATACACACACACACTGAATCCAGACGGTCACACAAATAACCAATTATTTTACCGGTTTTGGTTCGTTGGGATAACCAAAATTAAATTCCACAACAATATTTTTCTGCCTTTGAATTCAAGAGTTTGCATGCAGGTCCTGTTTGTTAGCACTGCCTTCACTGCACAAACAGACAATCTTACCAAATACTTTAGTTTCTAGTACAAATATGATAAAATTCTTGAAATAAGACAAAACTCACTCCAAGGTAACTTATCAGCAAGACATAGGAGCTTGTTTTAAGGAAATAAATCCTTGATGAACTCAGATATTGTGAATCAACCCTGAACAAGCTTCACCTGCAAAAACATAAAATCTCACCAAGTATTTTTGTTCTAGTTTTTAGTTCAAACATCTTAATACATAAGATTAAACTAACTCACAAGTAACTTCTCGGCAAGACATAGGATGTCGTTTTAAGTAAATAATTTATTAACACTGATGAAAAATAACTGGCAGATTATTTAACTTTAATAAGACATTGTTGTAGGAGAATTTGTACTTTTTCCAACCATATTAAAGGATCATTTACTTAAACCAAGCTCATATAACTTAGTTTTGTCTAATTTCAAAAGTATTAAGATATTTTCACTGAAATCTAGAATAAAAATACTTGGCAGTGATGTCTTTACCTTTTCCCAATTGTTTGAATGCACCCTAACTTTATTACTTAACATATTTTAAGAAAAAGAAGAAAAAAAAACCCCCAAAACACTGTAAAAATCTATTTTGGAGATTTTAAGAGAGGAAACTTTTAGTCAGATTTAATATTTGACTGAGAGAAATAACAGACTGTGCGTCGACATGAACATCTGGTTTCAACTGCACATCGGAAAAGACGCTTACAGAGAGAAACATTGCAATATCCTTTTAAAAAAAGATTTACTTGAGGCTAATAAATGTTGTTTTGAAACATGAAGTCAGTTAAGTTGTGTATATGTAGAGGGCAGGAAAACCAAACCGTACTCACAATTCACGTCCATTGCCAGACATTTTGTATCCTCCGAACGGACACTGTGTGCTGAGAGCATTGAAGCAGTTTATCCTGGGAAATACACAAAGCATTGATCAGTCTGATGCATTCGACTCCTGCGGTTTGCTTCAAAGCGGAGGACAATGCAAGCCGCATTAAGGAAGACGGATCTAGAAAATACCGCCATCGTCACTGCAGGTTGTTTTCACAACCTGCTGAACCCCATCAAATAATTCTGCCTCGCTGCGTGAGGGAGTTTCATTACAGCTGGCTGGGAAAAAAAACTGATAAAAAGAAATGGGACGCAGACAACTGTGGTCAGTCTGAATGAAGAAAAGCCGAGTTTGTGGGAAAATAACGGTGAAAATGCATAGAAGTAAAGCTCAAGAGGCGTTTCCTTCAAAAAGATGTTCTTGTGAGTTTTGTTCTGGGAAGAGTTTGACAAGTTCTGCCTCGTTTGTGTGATGGTGGTGGTTGTGTAATTGTGACACGTGAAAACTGAAGGACAAAGCTGTAATATAAACGTTTGTTTAGCTACCAGACCGCTGTGGTACAGGCAGCGAAATGTTTCTGGCAGATGCTGCGTGTTCGCTCCACTCCTGCTCTTACTCATAACCATCTGAAGGTAATTACAAATGAAACCAAACAACTCTGAGAGAACTCAACAAGTGGTTGTGTTACTCCTGCATACACACCAGATTGCACCGAATCCCGTTCTCACAAATTTCATCTCACATTTCTGGGAGTTGTGTGTGAGTGGGGGGGGAAAGAAAAAAAAAAAAAAAAAAACACAAGAGAAGCTGGTTGCAGAGTGTGTAATAATAGTTGAGATAGTGCGGTGTCGGCTTACGGGCTCTGGACGGCTGAAATGTTTAATATTTCCCACATGAAAAATGAAGCTTGTTACAGGAAACTGAACTCACCACACCGTGCCGGCCTGCAAGGCTGTGGTTATGGTCATGGCTTTGTTGATGTCGCTGGTGAAAACAGCAGCAACCAGACCGTAGTCTGAGTTGTTGGCTCTTTCGATCACTTCTTCAATCGTTTTGAACTTCATGATCTGCTGGACTGGCCCGAAAATCTGCAGAAATAATTAAATCAGAATCGACGTTCAGCAAACAAATGGATATTATTGCGTTGCGTTTCTGCTTTGTATGGACTGGGTCTCACTCACAGATCATTTTTTTTCTTTATTTTCATGTTCCTAAGTTTTGTTTCTGCATTTTATCGTCTATTCTGTTAGATTTCATAGATACTGACTTTTTTATTGCTCAACGACATTCAGGATGAGGAATTAGCAGATTATTAGTGTTGTAGTGCGAAGAGGTTTTAAAAAATTATGATTTGAAGACAGTGGAATCTGTTTGTCTCCTCATTACTGTGATTTACATTTTATTTCAAGTTTCACAAACAAGCCTGGTTCTGGTTCTGTCTGCCTCTCTAGAACCAGAACCAAACATGGAGAAGCAGCATTCAGCTTCTATGCAGCACTTGTTGCTGAAATGTGCAGCTATGCCAATAAACCTGATTGATTTATCGATAAATTTAATCATGTTAGAAAAATTGTGATTCTATATGGACTGTAGTCTTCAAATTTTGAAATGAAAGAAACTCATTCATCACTATTGGCTATCAATAGGAAATAATAATAATAGGTTATCAAGAATGAATAATCTTTTTTGGACAAGTAATGAAAAAACTGATTGCATAGTTTCATTTTTGTACGTCTTTTTAAAATAATGTTTCTTCCACACAGCTTCACTGAACAATGTTGAATTAATATGTAGGTTTCCTAAACCTCTTCTCTGGCGATGCGCATGTCGTCCGTCACGTTTGAGAACACGGTGGGCTCGATGAAGAAGCCCTTCAGGCCCAGAGCCTTGCCTCCACACTCCAGCTTGGCTCCTTCACTGACGCCGCTCTGGATGAACTCCAGCACACGGTTCTGATGCTCCCGGCTGATCTGTGGAGGTAAAGGACATGCATGGATTAGGACACGAAGAGCAGAATAACTTGGATGTTTTATTTAAAAAAAAAAAAAAAAGGAAGGCGGAGATTAAAAGCGAAGTCGTCCCACCTGTGGACCCTGCTCGGTCGTGGGGTCGAAGGGGCTGCCGACTGTCCTCCTCTTGGCTCGTTCCACGCTCCTTCGGACAAACTCGTCATGAATGGAGTCCTCCACAAATATGCGGGAACCCGCTGTGCAGCACTGGCCCGCGTTGAAGAACACGCCCTGGTGGGCCTGTTCAACCGCAACGTCCACTGGGAACAAAAAGAGTTTTTAGCTCATCAATGCAGAGATTAAAGTATTTATTCTGTGGGAGAAAACCTTTTATTACCCATGAGTGCTCGCATGAAATGATGTGAGGAAGACATCTTTGGTGAGGCCAATCTGACACCAGCAGGATGGATCCCGCTCTACACCAGAAAGGGTTAATGGACCCCGGTGATTTATGAAGCACCCGACTGAGTCGGGGTCCATTCTCCTGATTTACAGGCCCCAACCAGCCCCTCTTACGCCTGTTGAAGGCATTTGAAAACACTCTGCGCCCCCAGTTTGGTCGGGCACCTTGAGGTTACACGAAACTCATCCAACCAGAACGTTTCAAAGCACAAAAAGGCTTCAGAGCTTTGAGGCATCGTCTTTTAATTGAATTCAGTTCAGACGGAGGCAGATCTGCTTCTGAGCTGAATAGAAAACAAATCGGTGTTTGTTTGCCGTCATGGAGTTTTATGGAAGATGAAGTTTCGCTTACACACTTTTCTTTTCATTTCAAGTGAGAATAATCTCATCATATGAGGAAATGTTGCACACGTTTGGCTAAAAGTGTTGGAAACCATTTCATTATCGACTTTAAAATAGTCGGTGGAAGTCACTGATTCCCAAGTTGTGCATCGTTTTAAGTGTAAACTCTCACCTGGTTCATTCGCTGCAATACAACAGTTCAGAAATATAAGAGACTCATATGATAAATGTGTTTCAATCAGATCAATCGTTCAGCATATTTATTCCCCGAGTAAGAATGTCTTGTCTCAAAGCAATCAGCTGTTGCTAATGTTTCCAAACTTTATCTTTATTTCTCTAAAAAAAAAATAGAAAAATTTTTAACTCTACAACAAAACCTCCCGAAGGCTCCGGCCCAATTCTTCCACAGCAAAACGGATATTTTTACCTCGTTGGTTAAAAAAAAAAAAAACAATGTAAAATATTTAGAATGAATTACATTTTAGTAAAAGGAGGAAGAAACAGGGTTTTATTTTAACAATTTTATAAATGTGAAGTTTGTCTAAATGTATTTATCTGAATTTATTCTGTTTCGTCAACAAGTTGTTTCTCCAGATATTTATTGGCGCTTTAGCTTCTGTTACGTTACCATAGTAACCTGTAACTGTCAGCTCCTCCCCCTTTATTCCGTTGCCGTTGGTAACTGTTGCACCTATCAGAATGAGCTCTGTGTTTTCTTTACAAGTATTATATTTTTAAATACATGTTGGCCAAATGTAATAGTGCACAGCGCTTCATGAGTAAATTAGTTATGTTTCGTGTTTGTTTCTAAACGTCGTCATTGTTAATGTTGCCCATTTTAGCTACAGATGTTAACTTGTGCTAACAGCTCATTGGGAGCCGTTGCTTTGTGGTTTGTTCTGGGTTATTTATTATATTTTATTTAATGTATAGGGGCAGAAGCTACTGGACTGATGTTAACCACCAACTTGATTTGCTCTTTTCTTAGAATAAATACAGCGAACTTGAATGTGTCTGTCGATAAGTCGACCTACTGCAGCTCAGATGAATATAGAAGGGTTACACTATTAATGCCCTTTATAAGACGACACAAATACACATTTAAAACATTCAGTGATTTTCTTGTCACAGTTCTGATCATTTTAAACTTTAAACTTTTGCTTTATCTCACTTGAATGGTATGTTTTTTCTATTTTTCCCCATTTTGAGGAGTGGCTTGGAGAGAAAAATAGCTCCGTCTCACATTATATTTAAGGAGAAAGTGGATTTTCCAAAACCAAATAAGAGTGAAGCACACTCATACATGTAAACAGATCTTTTTAATCCAGAAGATGGTGTCAAACTGAGGTCAATAGGTCAAGAGGGGTGCATCTATGTGACAACTCTCAACACCACTGGGTGGCGCTGTGAGAATAACACAATATGCATGTGTTCACCAATTCATATGTGGATCCAAAGTTCTAAGTTTTCAGACTTATTGCACAAACTCCTGGTGGAATATCTCTGATTACTTTGTAACTCACAATCTGCATCTGCAAAAATGATGTTGGGATTCTTCCCTCCCAGCTCCAGCGTTATTCTCTTCAGGTTACTCTTCCCCGCCGCCTCTTGGATCAGCTTGCCAACCTGGCGGAGAGAACAGATCCAGGGTTTTACTAAGAGAGATAGGCCTGCAGCCAGATCGGTAAATCAGCCCGAGCCATTAAATATCTTAAAGAAGCTGCTTAGCTCCAAACAAGGAATGCAGCAGTCGGCCAGCTGCATGAAACATGAGTTCTGCAAACACACAGAATGAATATCTATTACGGGTTTTTTGGAGCGAGCGGCAGGAAAACAAAATGATGTTTCAGCCTGGAACACCATCTGATATGTAGCGAGGGGCAGGAAGAGGCAACCACAAGGTGTGTGGGTGGTGTCCTGTGATCCAGCCAACTGTGGGACGTTTTGTTTGCAGTGAAACGGGTCCGGTGTTCTGATATGAAAAAAACCCAGTGGGGATTTGCCTGTGGCTTTTCTCTTATCTTCCTATTATCCCCATTTCCTCTCTGGCCCTTATCGTCGCAGATGATATCGCAAAACCAAAACTGGAGAACAATAAATAGAGCATTGAAGATCCACATTCCTTGCGAATACTTGAGGGAAAAGTCTCTTTGGTCAGGAAACTCTACCGTGTAATTCATTTTAAAACGGCATGTTTTAGTTTTACAAGCACAAATCACCTTATTTTACAGTCTCACCAATTTCTGATCCAGGCTGTGTGTTTTTCACATACTTTAACATGAGGTTTGTTGAAGACATAAGTTAGAAGTTTGTAATTTATTCATCCCAAAGTTTAAAGGGCTCACATAATGGAAATGTTAAATAAAAACTGCAACAAAAAAAACCCCAAACCAAACTGATGCAGATTTTAATCCCTTTCAGATTTTCATCCAAAAATATCCACATCTTTGCAAAGAGCAGCATTTCCACCATTTGGAAAGTTTGTAAATCACAGTTTCAGATGAGTGGACTGATAATTTCCCGTTGTGATGGACTGAGAGCGGACAGATAAGAAGCCTGTGAAATCCCCCCGCAGCTCCCTCACAATCCTACACCCTGAGCAAGTATTCGTCTTTCCTGTTACTCACACAGCCTGTTTTATTTTCCAAGGGAACTGACAAGATCAAGTGGAAAATTACCCTCTAAGTGTCCAACCTAAAATACCCCGCCTCCAGCATGGAAAAGGCTCATCTTCTCCCAGTATCTGACTGAAAGAAGCAAGATACTGAACTGGTGAAGATAAGAGCAGAGTCGACGCCTGCCTCTTGAGCTGAACAAAAACAACGCGGCGACGCCGCGCTCCGTTCCAGACTTTATGATCCAATTTGTCCGCTTTTGATCAGGAACTCGAAGCGGCTGACTCAGTGGATGCTCGCGTGTGCTTTTTCCCAGAGTAAAACAAAACATGCAGGGAATTCAGAGTAACACAGTGGTGTGAGTCAGTGAGACTTCCCCCCCCTAAAATCCACCTGTGGCTGCTCAGACTCTAAGCAGGGATGCTTATATCTTTCACTGTTGCTGGTGACTCACTGTCTGGGCATCAGACGTCTCTGACAGCAGCGGCTCACTCACTCTAATCGACTCCAGATAATGCAGAATAAATAACAGGGAAATGAGGAAAAATAAACTGGAGACATATAATCAGGACAGGATTTATGTTTCTGTTGTTTTACATTTACTCAGTCGCAGCATGAACACAACTATTGATATCAAAATGCAGATTAATATGTGCTAAAAATCTGAAAGGAATATTTTACTTATATTTCTGTTTCGATTTCATTTTGATCATTGGTGAAAATAACACTAAACTAAAGACAACTGAAAAACTGCTTTGTAACCAGGCATCAAGTTGTTTTTGTTTTGTATTTCAGATAAAACAGATCAATAAAAATCAAAGCGGGTCAAAGTACTCAACTTGAGTAAAAGTATTGATACTCATGGTCAAATGTCGATCAGTCGCAAGTGAAAGTTGTTCGATCAAAAGTTTACTAAAGTACTAAAGTGCTTATTTTTTAAAATACTTCAAGTATTCAAAAGTAAAAATGGCATTTTCTGGTATCAGTGCATTGCTGTCCTGTTTTCTGAGTGCTTTTATAGACCTGAGCAACTTGATCAAACCTGATCACGATGTTTCCATGAGGCAATTCCAATCGACTGAGTGTCGACTGAGCAAACTATGGCAGGTTAACGACTGATTAAAGCGTTTGAACTTATAGTATTTAATGATTAAAGATGGCTACTCAAAAATCAATGACTGTAGATAATCGTCCGCCGTTGGGACAAAGGAACAGCCTGCTTTCAAAGAGAAACTAGAGAGATAATTACTAAACTGGCAGCTTACGCACTGCATGCAGCTAAACTCATCAGTTGTCATCTCGTTCTTTTTGAGTCGCTTTGTTTCTGTCGTCTCCTTTTTACATTGTTGAAACTTTTCAAGCAGCTTGAAGAATAAATGATAAAAGCTAATGAGTTAACTTTCATCATGGCACAAAATGTATTCATCTCCGTGTGAACGGGTGAATGAATGTTGTGTGAAGCACGTTGGGGTGCGATGGACCTTTGGACCTTTAACTGTTCAGACAAAACAAGGATGAGCTGAGCAGCAATTGATTTGAAAAAAACAAACAAACAAAAGGAAAATTACTCCTTCAAAACATAAAAGATTAATTGAATAAAGTTTTATTTACTCTGTCATTGAGGGGGAAAAACAAAACTTTATCAAACGTGTTTTGGTGACGCATTCGAATCTAAGGTGTCAAACTCAAGGCCCGGGGGCCAAATCCGGCCTGCTGTAGCTCTTTATGTGGCCCGCTACATAAAACCGTCAAGATGACAGTATGCTTCATCATTTTATCAATTCAAGACCGTTTTTTTTAATCTATTTAGTGCATCAATTAGTCCCTCCAGTTTCTTGTGAATTATTGTGGAAATTCACGCAAATTCAAAAATCACTTCACTTTTTTTATTGCCAATACATAATTGTGAGTTTATTGCAGATTTTTGCAAAAATGGTTAAAAAAAAAAAATATATAGGATTTCAGTGATGGCGAAGTATTTACTTTTACTAAACAGCCTCCTCAGCCTTACTTAATGTTGATTTATGATCCGTAACGATACAGCAAGTCACAAAAGTCACATTTACCATCATACATAAGTGCAAATATTTCTAAATTAGAACCACAAACACTTTTATATTGCAACAAACAAACAAACCAATCAAAATCCTGGCGGGATTGAAAAATATTTAATGTCAATTATCTATTTAATATTGAACAGTTTAACGGGTTTTATCAATACATTCTGGCACAACCGGCCCAAAAGGAAAATGAGTTTGACGCCCTGCCTTAACTGCTAACAGCATTGAGGAGTCATTGCCCCAAAACTGTTGCAAAAACACCTCAAATGTCACAGCAATGATCCAATTAATGGGTCACTTAAATTCAATCTACACTCTGCACAAGTTGTGTCTGCACTGATGAGGATTCACTGGCAAGTAATTGAAGAGGCTCCGACTGATGCATGACCTACTTTCTGATCGTTTGGCTGATCAATTCAGAGACTCAGAACAGCACCGCTAAACTTTCAACTTTGTGGCGTCACGATAAAATGAAGATATCAGTCCTAATGCAGTAGAAACTTCACCCCATTATGAAAACACACAAAACAGGCACGCATCAAAACCAACAAACACTTCAAGGACACAACAGGACTTTGTGTTCCAGAACATTTTATTCTGCTTAGACCAAAGTGACACATGTTTCCAATGGGCCAACGTACATGGCAAGATAGAAATAATGTTCATAATGGGAACAGATGTCTTTGGGCTCCACTGAAGGAGTCATCAGACCAGTTATTAAATCATCCAAAGAAACCAAAGCAGCAAAAAATGGATGCGGCTCAATTTTATCAGGAACGGAATAGCGAAGAACTCTGCATTTATGAAATCAGCTCGCCACACGTGTCCTCATCTTAGACTTACACGTTGCTGTTTTGTCACTTCCTGCTTCCATTTTCCAGAAATTATGGGAAAAAGTTTTAATTAAAAAAAAAAAAATCCTCAAATCTCACTTGTAACTTGAAAATATTGACTGGAAACAGCCAATATATGGTTCTGTAAAGCCTGACAAATACTTAAAAATTACATAATTATATGGACCAAAATATAACGTGAAGTGGAAATTTTGGTATTTTAAGTATGAAAATAACAGTAATTCATATAAGTGACAAAAAATAACAATCAGGTCTTTTTTTTTTTCAATAAGAGCAAAGCTTTAACAAAAACTACGTGTGTGTGTAACTGAGTAAATGTAACTAGTTACAGCCAGAGCGACCACACCGGAAACGCTCTGCTGAAACGCTGGACCGTAAAACAGCGAACCGAGCCGCAGCAACATGCACCGCGTCACGCACTGCATCTCGCACCGCGTCACGCCGCGCCGCTCAGTGGAAATGAGGCACAAGTGACTTCCTGCTGGCACAAATTATTTAGCGGAAAACTATAATCACGTTTCCAGACAAGCTGCTTTCCGATGTGAGGAAATGGAGCTTTTTCTGTTTTCACCCCAAATTTTGGAATATGTTGCTGTTCAACATTAGACTGGCATCTTCACTTTGTTTTTAAAAGCACATTTCTTCTGTGCTGTTTGGCCCAATATGAGTTGTTGAGTTTATTTTATTGTCTGTTTGACTTTACGTGCATTTTAAAATGTGAATGTTTTTTAAAATGGTTTAAGTCTTGACTTGATTTGCACTTTTGATTTTAAATGCGCTTTATAAATAAATTAGATTTTGATTTGCCGATGAAACCTTCTTTGTTCTTCGTCCACATATGAGAAATTAACTTCTAGAATCAAAATAAAATGCAAGTTAAGAATTAATAGAAATTTAAGTTCTGGTGACATTTTCTCTCGCCCTCTTTTCATCATGAGGTGAAAAGTCAATGAACGCAGTTAACAGGTCTTAGACATCTTCAATCAAAAATAACTATCATCATATTTGTGTAAAAAAAATCTGAATTTTGATCCCTCAAACCTGACTTTCTACTTGCTTTTCATTTACGGAGCTGCAAGAAAATCTCGACAGGATGCGAGAATTCAAATTCAGAAATGCGTTATTGATCCCAAATGTTTTAACTCATTAATTCAAAGTTTTCAAACAGTCACTGCAAACAAAATGACCTTCAGCGTGGAAGCTGCTTGAGTCAGTAACTTAAATAAAACATCTACTTGCCTCTGGTCGGCTGAATTTCAGTTTCACCGTCTATGTGGCTCCAGACAGTGAAGTATTATGTCTGAGCCTGCGGGAGCTTATCAGATGCTGCTTACAGCAACAACATAAATGAGTCACAGGAAACTTTGTTCACTTTCCAGAGAGACTTGTTAAAAACATCTTGTTATATATTCTGCTTTTGCTTTGCTGCGAATGGTTGGAACGGAGGAGGTAAATGACAGATGTTTATAAATGATCTGCAGAGAGGTTATTTGGTGTCTCTCTGCTGTCTGCCGCAGAAATGCGTTCAGACCACAACACTCAACACCTAAAATGGTATGTGTCCTTCTGCTTTGTTCTAGCCGCTTCCTGGATCTGCAAGGCAAGCTGAGCTTTATGCGCTTTAGATCCGGCTAGATAAAGAAAAAAGATGTTAACATGAAAGAGACCGGCGCACAGAAACATGTTTGTTCTCTTATGAAAAAGCAATAAAAGACATAAAGGTCACTTTCCCCTCACTAAATCAGATGCAACGTTTCCTGTTAGGGATGCAAAGTTATTTATATTTATGAAATGCCAGAGCAGTGAGCAGCAGTTTTTAAATATATTTTTTATTGTCTTCTTCATGTTGAGAAGACGACAATAAATAAATACATGCATGAACAAAAGTGAAAATCCCCAATTATCATAGAGTTCTCTGTCCCAGAGATGTTTTGGTTTAAATGTGCGTATCAAATGACAAACGCAAAGAAAGTTTTGAAGATGCCGGCTTAAAGTTTGATCAGAGACAGCCATCGAGAAATAAGAAGTGAAATGGACTAAAGTGACTGAAAGAAAAACATCTCTGGAGAGTTTTCTGGTGAAGCAAAGTCAATAATTGTTATTACATTTGAAGAAGGAAGCTCCCAATCCTGGGAATACTGCTCCAAATGGAAAGTAGGGAGTGGCAGCATCATGTTGTTTTAATTTACTATCAGAGCTACTGCTGCACTTCACAAAATATATGCAGCCATTAGGAAGAAAATATTCAGAACTACTAAAGCAAAACCTTCAGTAGTTGTAAAAATGGTCCAGAATCACTTTACCAAATAAAAAGTCAATATTGTAATCGGGGTTTCCCTCAGAGTGACATCAGCCTGGCGGGCCACCAGGCTTCACTTGAGTCCCCACCAGGCTACGAGTCATTTGTTTATGCATTAGGTTTTTTTTTCTCCACACCAGTAAAACAGCTAAAGAGTCTGTTAGGTGAAATGGTTGGAATCACATGGTCATTATTTTATTGACCATCTTTACTGGTCTAAAAACCAACAACTTCAGCAAATAAAGCTATTTTAATTACTTTATAATAAAAATATAAAGCAATAAACAACTGAAGTGCAAAAAATGTGTATTTATTTATGTCTTTTTTTTTATTTTAAAGTTGATGTTCCTGTATTGTTACTAATGTCTTACAATAACACATATTCACCAAGTCATCCTCAAATTTCCTGTCAACTTTATAACTCAAAAACGCAGTGGGCTGCCGGATGTCTGGGGGAACCTCGGTAACCACCACAAGGCCTCTGTCTCAGTCCCACAGAAACGTTTTCAGCCTTGCTGAAAAGAAAGGTGTGTGTGATCAAGGTGGGCTGCACACCTGACTCAGCAACAGCAGCAACAGATATTCATGAGAAAACTCTACCAATTAAGAAGGAAATGAGTGAATTTCTGACTTCCAGGAAAGTTTTTAAATGGTTCAAAAGTTCTCTCTCTTTCTGATTATTCTTGTATTTTTTTTTTTTTTTAAAAGAGAAATGCTACTTTTCTTCCTAACTATCCAAAAATGGAAACCGTTTAGTCTGACAGCAGGAAAAGCCTTTTATACGGCGTATGCAAATATATCTGGTTTTAACTATACGTGCATGTGTGGCAGATAAAATCAAAGCCTTGTCACGGGGATTAATGACAGGCCATGCAACTTATGTAAGCCCCCATTTGTTTGTTATTAAGACTGTGCACACAACATCCCCTAATTACCCAGCCTGCTCCTTATGCTCTGCACATGTTGGTCACTGTGTCACTTGTTCTCCGTGACAAAAGCAAGCGGCAGCTGCAGATCTGACAAACACGTACCTCGGTTGATCCCGTGAAAGCCACTTTGTCTATGCCCATGTGCGAAGCAATCGCAGCTCCTGCTGTTGGACCGTATCCTGGCAAAATATTGATGACTCCCGGTGGAAACCCGGCCTGTCAAAACAATATGAGAGGAAACAAGCTTTAGTGGAGATGACGGCGGAGCCAAGCAAAACTGCAGGCGGTGCGGGGGAATCCGGACCCGGCCCAACCTGCCTGTAACCAGAAAACCGGGGGAGCATCACAGAGAAGAGAAGAGGGCCACAGACAGATAGTCTCCAGAAAGAGGCGCGGCCTTGGAGGACACACAGGAAACGAGAGCGGATGTGGACACTTACATTTGCACATAACTGAGTGGGACTGCATGGTAATGTGAGCCTGCATTGTTCCTGTGCTGTTTAACTTAAACACGTGTTTATTTCTATTCTGTCCAGACGGCTCAGAAGATCGAAGCTGAAAAGCAGGGAAATATCTGCACAGCTGCACTCTGCAGCCCGTTCACCGCACACTACTGGTTTAAAATGGAAAACACATTTGTTAGTGTTCTTAATCATTCTTTCTGTTGACTCAACTTTCTTAGCAGAACTGAGGGTATTACAGTGAGATAACACGTTAGATCTTTTATTTGGTATGTCAGCGCTTTCGTGTGAACCGTCAGCATTTATATTACGCCAGTCTTCAGGTTAAATCTGTGAAATAACAAGCAGGTTTCCAAGTTCATTTCCTTTTAAGCTAAGTAATCATCTCTCTTTGCAATTAAAGCGAGGTGATTATTTAGTCCTCCGTTTTTTATTTTGCTTCCAAACTTTCTAATCTTCTGTTAAAATGCTATTAATATGTAGTTCTCTAGACCTTTTGGATGTTTTTCTTTGGGCATCGTCTCTTCGTTTCCCTCGTTTTCTGTCCCATTTCTGAATAATCGTCAGATAAATGTTTACCAAGTCAGTTAACTCTGACCTATCAATCATTCAGGGATATAAAGAACCCAAGTTGATAAACAATTGTTGTGCCTGAAAATACAACAACTTAAATATGTTGTATTAAATTGGACTCTTTATTTCTTGCAGCCTGTTTATGATATAAATAAATAAATCATAAACAGTTCATACCTCAGTTTGCTGCACATTCAGTACATGATAAACTAAATGAGAATAATCTTTTCAGTGTTTGTTCAGTTCATCTACCGTTTAAACTTTTAAGTCTAATCTCCACTTTCTAACTTTGTAGAGAATATTGTTATTGTAAGAATGACCGACAAAGTAAAAAGACGAAGCAGCTAAAATCTGATAGGACATTTTGACGCAGCTTCAAGAGAGCGTCGAAAGCTTCAAGTAACTTGAATCAGTTAAAAGAGATAAATACTGAATACATTTGGAACGGATCGATACTTTTTCACAGTATTAATATGACAAAATAACCATTTCTTCTGTTCATTTGAACATACGGCCACTTACAGATAAAACACTCCACTACAGAACAACTTTAGCAGAGATTTGAGTCTCCACAATCTGTAAGCCTAAATTAGAAATTTACAGAGAGGAATTTCACTGCCACCTATCCTGTTCTTAACATTTAAAACTAGAGACTCTAAGCAAATCTGTTTCAAGAGCCTTAGTGGTGGAGCTTTTGCAATTTACCCTCTTAGTACTCTTTACAGGCTTCAATAACTGTGCCTTGATCACATTTTCTTCCTTCCACTAAACTTTTTGTATTAAAATCCTAGAATTCCCAGGCAACTCTGCACCAGCACATGTAAATACACCAATATCTTGTAAAAATTACAAATTTGCAGTCAGTGTAGATAGGAGAACAACAGCTAATGTCAAAACAAACACGACAGAAACAGAAACTGACAAAAACAATAGAGCATTACATAATAATAGCCAATATATAATTTTTTTCAATAATGGGACGGCTATAGACGTGACAATACAGCAGTGAAAAAAGCTTAAACCAAATCTGCTCGAGTTCCGCTTCGTTGCTAGGTAACAGGGCTGGGCTGGCTGGGGTTGCTAGGTTACGTGGCACCGCCCGTAGAATGCGACTTAAACAGGAACTTTTAGAAAACGGCTCGTTTTCCTGACACCAAAAAACATTAATAAAAAAAAAAAAAAAAAAACAGTCTGGGTGTTTCCAGAAACAGTCGAGACCAAAATGGAAAAAACAAAAATAAGCAAAATGTGAGTTTCACACATAACAGATCCCCTGTAGGATTTACCTCCTTGGTGAGAGCCGCTATGTAGAGGCAGGTGAGCGGCGTCTGCTCGGCCGGTTTCAGGACGACGGTGTTTCCACAGGCGACCGCCGGGGCCAGCTTCCACGCCGTCATCATCAGAGGGAAGTTCCACTGCGCGCGCACACACACACACACACACACACACACACACACACACACACACACACACACACACACACACACACACAAGCGGGAAAAATCATGCAACTGACACACTGGGTGGTCACAAGTCAAGCTCAATAACTCATCGCTGTTAAGTCACTTACTCTCATTTTCATTCTGTCTAAACACAGTCAAGTGAGAAAATGTTCTAGGCACTGGTACAGTGTTTTCTCTTCCCACAGCATTCTGAGAAAGTCGGGAAATTGCAACACATGTGCAACGGAGCCGTATCGCTGTACGACACGCAGGCCTGTGTTATTTCTGCCTTACAGAGGAGCCCATGGGGCTGGGGGGCAGAACCACAGGCTTTCTGCTCTCTTGCACAATCAGCAGTGTCTCCTTCTCCTTCATCTTTCCCTCCTTTCTCATCACTCTCTCTCCCAACACGTGAAATCCCTTCCCTTCTCACTTCTCATTTATCATTACTCAACCTCGCTGGCACAGTCATGGTGAGGGGAGCAGGGGGCTCTCTGAGTGGGTTTAACCCAAATAAACAATGACTGTCAGGGAATTACTGGAAAATCAGAACGTAATCCAATAAACCATCCAGTTTCTCTTTCATACAGAGCCAGCTCTTTCTTATCTGCCTTTGTTTCCTTTTTGTTTTTGTTGTGCATGTCACTTGAAGGAAGGCTAATACTCACGGGGATAATTTGTCCACAAACTCCTATGGGCTCATATCTGGTGAATGTCAGATACTCTCCATCTGTGAAGGGAAACACACGCAGACACTTTCAGGGAAATCTGCGCTTCCAATTCCAAACGTTTGCTGAAAAGTAACTCAAACTCATGTTAAACATTCACCACCCGACACCGCCGCGGTTGTCGACTCAACATGCTAATTTGTAAATGAATCCACGCTGCGCATTCTTGCTTCCTTTACCCTGGTGAGAGATTACGTTTCGAGCCCTGTGTGTGTGTGTGTGTGTGTGTGTGTGTTTTAGGTCATACAGATGGGTGTTATGCTGGAAAGGTTCGCTCATTCCTCTTGCATTAGTTGCGTTAAAGGAGGTTGTCAGGGAGGGTGTGCCATGCTTGTTCACGCTCCACAAAAACAATTCATGTTGAGAAATGTGTGTATGAATTTATTACCACAGCGGTCAGCTGATTATTGCCTAATGTTGCGTTTGGACAGAGTGATCAGAGGACGATGACAAGCCAAATGCTCTCTTTTCTTTTTGTGGGAAACAGTAGAAGCTTGTAAACAGCGGAGAAACTTCCCATATGCTCGTCGTTTCGTTTTATTCTGGACCGTTTAAAGCTGCTCGCTGAGATTTCCAGCAGAAACTCGAGTGTCCGCGAGGCTCATGTGAAACTATGACGCCGACAATCGACTTGGATTTCAATTTGGAACGAGCGACGTAAACGATACCAAACTGTGTAGCCAAAGGTGCTCTGCATAATGACACTCCCTATTCATGTCACGCTGCCTGTGATACAAATTTAATACCGCAAGCCCGGCTTAACATGCCAGACGAACAGAGGGGGCTGTTGATGGTGGGTGTACCGCGCCGCAGCCTGACAGGTGAACAAACACGGCTCCTTGCATCATGCAGGCTGCAGGAATATCCCCGCTTGTTTAAGGTGAAAGCCCACAAGAGGAGCGGAGCTCGGAGCGCAGCCCTGGGAAAACGCGCAGCGCGGCCGGCCGGTCTGGCAGCGCTGAATAACAGGAGCTTTGAGAGGAACAATGCGGTGGTATCAACAGGTTTCTCATGTCCTCGCTCTCATTCTTTTCTCTCCTTCCTGTTGAAATCGACAGCCGACCTCTTCAAACAGCAAATTTAACTGTGTCAGGGGGACGAAACCGGTGGCTGCAACCTTAGAACGGTGAATGGATAACAAGGGTTTGGATTATGCACCAATTTGTTGTCTTTCTTCACCAAGCATGAGAACGCCAGCTGTTGCACAATCTGAGTAAAAGCTGCAGTTTTAGAGTAAACAGCTACTGGTCAAGTGGCAAATTCAATGTTTCATTTTGCCATCTTTTGATTAGCCTGTATAAATCTGCTTTAACTTCACATGTAAACTCAGCTGCATCCATCCATGGATGTCATCCAGATATTTTAAGAGTGATTAATGTGAATTTAAAGTTGGTTTGAAACAATAACACAAATAACATTTTCTTTTACGTATGAAAGAAATTGTGACTAAGATCAGATTTTTATGCTTTTGTGTTTCTTTACTGCTTGTTTACCAATTAGATTAATGTTGTATGCAGTCTCTCAAGGTCATGAAATTATTTTTTTTAAATAAAACACATAAGGGAAACTCACAGAAGAGCATATGGGAAAAAAAACAAAAACTTTTTTCTCAAAAGATTAAAATCAAATTCTGAAAAAATGCAAACCAAATTCTCTTCTGCAGAACTTTGAAAACACACAAAATGTTAAATTAAGCAATTACTTTTTGCTTTTTCATCATTAATCACCAGAAATAAGCTTCAGTTTTAATCGCACTCCCAATAAAACCACCGTGTTCATCTGAAAAAACCCTGATTTTCACCAGACTGGTCCCATTAAATCTCTGCTGCAGCGACTCAGAGGAAGCTCTCACCCATGGGGATGGAGGTCCCATGGATCTTGTCTGCGTATCCAGCGAAGTATCGAAGAGTCTTTATCGTTGCCTGGAGATCCACAAACAGGGTGGGCAGGAAAGGCTTCCCACTGTTCAGCGACTCAATGGTC
The DNA here is from genome assembly GCA_911649635.1 of Poeciliopsis gracilis. Lineage (NCBI taxonomy): Eukaryota > Metazoa > Chordata > Actinopteri > Cyprinodontiformes > Poeciliidae > Poeciliopsis > Poeciliopsis gracilis. Next base: position 9,689,875 of record CAJVRI010001179.1, on the reverse strand, counting down.
TGAGGGGAGAAGAAGAGGGGAGACGTTTTGGGAAAAATGTGATATAACCTTGTGATCTTCACATAATTCTGAACCAGTTCATCCTTTACACTCACCCACGGGTGAAAAGTGACACCAAGATAACATTAAACTACAAATACAGCCCCTCAGTTCTCTTTAAGGCAAGGCAAATATTTGTATTTGCAAAAGGAGACCGAGGCAGATTTGCAGGAGGAAATAAAACGCACCGGATTGAAACTGGAAGAAACAAGCTGATGGGTTGAATAAACTCTCGCACCACATCACGGATTAGTTCACACAGATTAAAAGTTTCATTTTCATTCACTTACCGCTAAATAGACGCTGTCTCGCTCCACCAAGTCGGCCAGTTTGGCCAGCAGACGTCCGCGCTCAGACGCATCCATCTTCCTCCAAACCGAGCCCAGAGAGAAGGCGAGGCGAGCGGCCTGCACCGCTTTATCAACATCCGCCTGCAAAACACCATCATTATATCAAATGGATGCTAAACGTCCGACTCCATCGCTATTTTCAGACTTTATCTGCTGCCAGACAATAGTTTGATCTTTGGGTGAAAATAAAGAGATGAGGACATAATCTCCGTTTTGACTGACATGAAAAACAAAGTACATTTACTCATCCTGTTCAGGTATTTATGCTGCTTTTGTGTTAAATTAAAGCTGCATGTGGTTTTATACATTTATATCCCTTATGAGTTTCTCCTCAGACCAAACAAGATTAGCAAATATTTCCATTTCCAGAATGACAGAACAGTGACAAAGATCAGTTTAGATATTACCTCCCTCAAATTCATAAGTTTACACACACAGTGACCTTTTAGGTCAATTTGGGAAGTCCAGATGATGATGATGATGATGTCACGGCTTTCTGAGATCTTGATTGCCTTCTACTTTTACAACAACGTGGGAAAATCAGAAGAATGTCAATGTTGTGAACTTGAAAAAGAAAACGGATGATTAAAACTAGTAAAAGGTTTAATCTCCTCTAGTGTGGAAAACAAGGCAGTGTGTAAATGTCTCAAAACAATGAATCCTGGTAAAAAAGAGTCGTAGTCTTTATGGTTGCAGATCCTCATCGCCGTTACTCCAACATTAACTGATTGCTAATATTTCCTCCTTAAAGATATCAGGGATATCATTTATGGACCAACTTTATTTCAAAATACTGTAAATATTGCACTGATACCAACGTCCTGTCAATTTAAACGGTTTAATTTCCAGCATTATGGAGAAAATCTGATTCCAAGAGTAGATTTGTAATTTTGAGAGAGAACGTTTATAGCCACAACGGACCCGTTCTGGACCCGTTCTGGACTCACCTTATCCGCCTCCTGGACCTCACAGATCTGCTCTCCGGTCGCCGGGTTGTACACGGCGAAGGCCTTCCCACTAACGGAGTCATGCCACTCGTTATTGATGAAAATCTGCAGGGAAAACACATTTTCACTCTTCAGCCACACTTAAAGCTGAGCCACTTTCTGTTGTAACGCAGCAGCGAGTGGAAAGAATGATCGCTGCTGCTGCTGCTGCTGCACATTTGTGTTGCTGCTTTAGGGAAGCTGGCTGCTGCAGCAGAGCCTGTGAAAGAGTAACGGCTCTCAGGCTGCAGGCCCAGCATGTCCAGCCTCTCATGTAAGCGATATGGGAGAATCTCTGGAAATCTGGACAGAGATTCCTGTGTGTCCAGCATTGCTCTCTGGGGAGTGCTCCACCATGCAGACAAAGGGGGTGGGTGAGTGTGAGACCGTGTGTGTGTGTGTGTGTGTGTTGGGGGGGGGGGGAATAAATCCCTATCAAGACCCCCAAGCACAGAGACACACGTTTCACAACATCGGCGCTCATTTACAAGATCATAAAACACGTGCTGCGCTTGGTTTCTGTGAAGCGTTAAAGCAAGTCTTCCGTTAAACAACCGGCCGGGATTCCAAACACGGCATCTTTAACGTCTACGAAGACCAAAAGGAAAATAAATGTTTAGACAACGGCGCGAAGTGAGGATTGTGTCTGCAAAAGAGGAGTTTCGGGGCTCCAGATGAAAAGCGCAGCAAAACGTGAGGTGTGTCTATTGAAGGAGACATGTTTAGACTCATTAGGAGGAACGCTCACGGTCTGTTTTTAATGGCTGTCAGTCCTTCTGATAGATAGAGTGCAAGGAGAACATCTGCTGGCACAAATCCCTCTGTGTATACATGTGCTCTTACCATCCTTCTCCTCCGACGCGCTGAGAGCAAACCTGAGAGGCAGGGTTCAAGTATCCCACCGGCCGGAGCCCTCCTAAACTCTCCAACATGTTTACCCCAATAAACGCCGCCCGTTAAGGACTTTTTAATTGGCTGCAAACCCCTTTCTGTTTACGCTCAGGCTGCTTTGACATCCAGCTTACTGACTTATGGATGAACTTCAGAGGAGATGCAGCTCTGGAAAATGTTAAGAGGCCCCTTAGCATGATCAGTTCCTCTGATTTTACTCTTTATAGGTTTGAGTAAAATGAACATTGTTCTTTTATTCTCTGAAATTACAAGCACAAATTTAGATTTTAGTTGCAGAAAAGAAGAAACGGTCAAAAGGTGCAGCGACAACATTAATGTTCTAACTCAGGAAGCAATCAGGGATCAATACTTGGTGGAGAAACCAGGAGGTTTTCAGTCTGGTTCAGTGCAGTGGGCTTTCTCCATGTGCCAGCCTCCAGACGACCAAACGCACACATACACTGCAAAAACACAAAATATCACCAAGTATTTCTGGTCTAATATGTAGTGCAGATGTCTTAGTACACTTGGAATAAAGCAAAACTAACTAACAAGCAACTTTTCTGCAGATGTAGGAGCTTGTTTTCAGTCCATAATTGCTTAAAATTGATAAAAATAAGGGATAGTTCAACTGACAGATTATTTAATTTGTAACAAGACATTTTTCCCATAAGTTAATTACTGACCTAAAACATTCGCACTGAGAAACACCTTCCAGGTTAGTTTTGTCTCATTTCAAGTCTCCTGAGATATTTGCTCCAGAAACTAAGATTTTTGTGTTTTGCAGTGACGTCACCTCTCTTTATTTTCCAGCACGTTTTCTTCAACGCCACCTTTAATCTGCTGCTCATTAAGAGCACTTCATAAAATTGTCAGTAACTATAAGGCGAAGAGGGCCCTATGCAAAAAAACAAAACGTCCTGCAGAGCGCTGAATTAGTTTTTAAATTTATAGGGGCCACTGAAGTGGGGCGCCCTAAATCAGAGGAGCCCCCCTGACAGCCTCAACAGCCTGGGCAAGAATGCGGACCATGGGTAGCTTTATCCGTGGCGTAACCCCTCTGGTTGGATGCCACTAAAGGAGAAGGGATAAAGCACAAAAAAACGCCGTGGAGCAGGCCCCACCTAAATCACGGCGAGAAAAGGACGACTGTCAGATGCCGCTTGGCTCGGCCGCCTCGCTGGGCTCAGACTGGTGCGAGACTTTTGTCCCCGTTCCATTGAGAAGCTTGATTAAGATGACAGGCCCGGGTTGTAAATCAACTCTCAAGGTTTCTTAAAATTACTTTTTAGGATCGTTTCGGACAAGAGGGCAAAGAACGCAAGGATAAAAAAAAAAAAAAGAAAACCCAGAGCAAGGGCGCACATTTTCAAATGACTAATGGTGTTTTCTTTTCCCCTTTCCCTGCAGGGTCTTTGCTATCGCTTCACATAATGGGTCTGTGTTTATGAAAGTTTGAGCTGCCATCCAGAAAGTGCAGTAAAACGTCTTCTTTTATTACTAGCAAATACATTTGTTTGTTGTTCCTTCACAACCCTTTGAATTGTTAACTTTTGCAACGTAGCGATACAAAGAGGCTTTCCAAAACCCGTCATACTCTCAGTAGGAGAACTGCTCCACATTTTGAAATGCTGCGACCACAAAACAACAACACAGTTTATTAGCATTTATCAGATAGTCTGACATGAAGTGGAACATAATTATGTACTGGCAGAGAAATGGTTATATAAAGTTTTCACAAATAAAATCTGAAACCGTTGAGTGCAATTGTATTCCCCCCACTAAATCAGTGAAAATTTGAGTCTGCCACAATTAGAGGCTGAGATTCTTGTCCGTTTTTTCTTTGTGAAATGGAACAAAGTTAAATTAAAAGCAGCTGCAAGTTTACGGTCGTCCGGCTGGATGACGAAGTTTTTCCAGGATTGCCCTGGATTTAGCCGTCTTCCTTCCCTTCCCATCACTTTCCTTTTCCCTGCCGATAAAAAGCTTTCCCCACAGCATGACGCTTCCATCGCCATGTTTTACCATGAAGGTTGATTTGTGAGCTACTTTTCTGACCCTTTTGCTCTTTTCTACCACCCGATAGCCGCGGCGCAAGCTGGAGATGACATGCAAGAGTCATTAAGGTTCTTTTTCAGATCACATTCCATAAAGACCAAATTTGTCCAATAAATCATGAATAAATCTCGCATCAACAGTTTTCCCGACAGAGCTGTGGATCCATGCAGCTCCTCCAGAGTCACCATTACAGTATTAGCAGAACAGCTACAGTTACACTAGCTGTGCAAATATTTCAGTGTGCGACGATTTGATTCTGATTTTTAGGGATACAGTTTGATTCTGAGACCATTTTTAATTCAGAAACCAATTTTTCTTTGTTAAAACTGTCCAGAGTTTCAGTTTCAACTATGTGGCTAACAAGAGGAAAAGACCGTAAGTATTTAAAATGTTTATTTAAAATTACTCAATAAGGTGCAAGCAAATTCCAAAAGCTTGAATATGTAAGAAACTTAAAAAATGGGTTTGTGCATACAGTTCTTAAATTAGCTGCAAGGCTTTTTAAAAAATAAAAATATACAAATGGGTGCGTAAAGCGACATGCAGATTTTTGAGCATTTTGAAATGATTCAAAATTAAAACTCTGATTCTTAACAGAATGAACTTTCTGGTTTACATTACAATTAAATTGCACAATGGACTCTATTGAACCAGAACGAAGAAAACTGGATCCAAACTGTGTTTTACTTTATGGCCAATCAAGCTGGATGCATTTTGGTTTTGAAATTTTACTAAATTTTGTAATTTTTTTTCTTCCATCTCACAGTTATGAACTCCTTTATGTTGGTCCAGCAAACTAAATCCAAACGCACTGAAGTACTCCGTCAATACTGATCCTACTAATAATAATAATAATAATCCAGGAAAAGTAAAAGTATCTCTGTCAAGTTATTACTTAAATTAAACTACTAGAATATGTACTTTCAGAAATACTTAAGTATTGAAAGTTTTTTTAAGTGTAGTCGAGAATAATTTCTGCTGAATTAGACAGAGCAGATAATCAGTAATAAGGACACTTTACAGTTTCATGCATTATTAATTTACGTCACTATTAATAAGGCAACACAAGTGGGACAAAAATGATTCTTCTTCCTCTCTCAGCTGGTTTAAAGCTCCATATCGCCGCCTTCAGTACTGGGGTCTAATTTTCCTGTGTGTCGGTGGAACAAAACTACACAAACGTCGCGACATGTATTATAGTGAAAGTATTAACGTTTTGCAAAAAATGCCACTGAATTAAAGCTCAAATATTCAAGAACTGTGCGGATAAATACAATAAATGTACTTCATTACTGCCCACCTCTGCAGGAAGGTGTTGATACTTTTGCAAGCCAGTGTGTGATGGACGCCTGAGCGAAGCATTCAGGCCAAGAATGTCTGCACAGGTCACAGGGCAGCTGCAAATATTTAGCAGCGCTCGTGCTTTTCACTGAAAGCTGTCAGTCCCATCATCTTGACCTGAAGACGGAGCGCACTTTAAAATTATTGCACACTTTCAATCGGCAACAAATTGCTTCAGTCGTCATTTCAGACGATGGCTTTAACTTAAAGAAACGTTCTTCGTGACCGTTAATTTTTTTTTTTGAAGTGCCCCGTTATAGGAAGTAGGAGAAGCCAAAATACTTTCCGCTGCCAACAAAACATCTGTTTGGCTCTGTGCTTCCTCTCACGGCTCAGACGCTGGCAGGCCAGAGGAATGTGTGAAGCCCCTCGTCTTTTCCCTCTGAAGCGGGGAGGGTGGTGGCCCGATTAAGGACGTGTGTGTGTTTATGCGCGACACCACGAGCTCCCGCAGCCCAGACGTGTCCTACGGGCTCCGAGAACGGCTCGTCTGAGCAGGAAGTTTCATATCCTCCCCTATCGCAGGACCTCTGCTTCCTCTCTGCGTCTGGATGGGTTTCAGGAGTCTTTATAATTACTACTGTTACAAGTGAGGAGAGCATGTGAAAGGGGAGAGCAGCCGGTGGGTTTTCTTTTTTCCTTTCTTTTCCTGCTCCTGCTTCTCTTCACATGTTTGACACCATGGAGCCGTCATGTTTTTCACGCACACTCCCAGAGACAATGCCGCCCCGCTCTCCTGCGTTTCTGAGGGGGCGACCCCTCCGCCGCTCACTGGCAAGAGTCTTTTTCTTGTCGTTGAGTGTGTGTGTGTGAGACGACTCCAATGGATTCAAGCAGAGCTTTTAAAAATCAACTCTGCTTAGTAAGTTTGATTTATTTCATAAGCGTCATTTTTTTAAACGCCTAATAATAATATTTAATTTATTTCTGAACGTTTTGGAGGGAAATCGGTTTGATCCTCTTTGAATTGAGCAAATGTGTTGCTGAATAAATGTGAATATCTACAAATATTAATAAAAATGATAAAAAATACACTAAATTCCTTTTTTTTTTTAAACAAACCATGTCTTATTTTTAAAGATAACTAAAATTATTGTTAATTCCTAATTGCCACAAAAAACTACATTGTCTTAAAGACTTTAATTTATTAACCTTTTGTGATTTAAATTTAAAGTCCCCGCTCATTTTAATTGTACGCAGTTCTTTAAATGTCCTGTGATTAAATATATTTGCCCATTTATCAACAACAGCTGGAAATTTCACTACCTAGCAAGTTATTTTAGCAATTTACTTTCTACTAAAGGAGCGTTTCATTGGATTAATTTCACTTCCTGCTACGGCTGAAATTACCGTAATAACCCGATATTGGCTGGAAAGCTCAACGTCTGGCCTTTCAGAAACCGTTGGAATTTGTCAGACAGCGCAACGTGTGGAGGATTTACGGTACTGCACATTTGGCTGGAGTATCGGCTCCACGTTTGGTCCGGAAGGATTAAAATTCAGAAGTTTACATACACTTGTAAAATTAGTTTTCGTGCGATTTGGTTCAGAGGAAACTCGCAATAATTTTCTGGCATTTTGGTCCAGTCAGGTCTGTAATTCACTTTGAAACGTGAACTTCTTTTGTCTTGAATTAATTTGGCCGTATGCTTTGGGCCATTGCCAATATTTGCCCCAATATTTTACTTCCTGGTTGATCTCGTCAGTTCAACTTTCTTTCTGCAGGATGTCACATATTTTGTGAAGAGCAACAAAACGCCTCCACAAGATGTGATGATGTTCTTAGGTTTGACATCTGACCGCCGTTCCTTCCAAATGTGACGATAATCCATCAGATTACAGGTCCCGTTTTGTTGATTTGTCCCAGGATTCATTTGCGATCCGTAACCTGGGTTTCGACCTTCCTCTTGGAGTAATGACCTCTTCCTCGACCTTTCCGGTCTCGTGTTGCTGCGGATCATGAGCTTCGTCCAGCATCTTCACCCTGAAATATCTTCATCACTCTGAATCCGTCCTCTCCCTCCTTCACTTCCTCGTGCTGTTTATGCTTCACCATAATTATTTGAACAGATGAACTTGGCTTCTTCAGACGTCTGGAAACCGCAGCCAATGACGAATCAGGTTTTTCGAAATCCACAAATCTCTTGTTGATTTTTTGGATCATTTCTCTTGATTTTTTTTCCATGATGTCACAGAAGGAATCGGTGTGGCTAAAAATCCATCCTCACGTGTTGCTCCAATTAACTCAAATGTTGTTAATCTTTTTAATTAGCATTCTTCACTGCAGGTTTAAAACGCACGGTAAACTTCTGAAATTAAAGAAGGTAATAAAAACGTTCTGTGATATTTTGCAAACAGAAACAACTTTGGTGCTGAAAACTTGCCCTAAAGTTTCGCTCAAACTTCAGCGCAAGTTTCCCTACAAGTTTGAGCTCAAGCAAAAGTTTGTTTTATTTGAAATCCAAACGACTGACATGGTCTCTGCTTTCAGATGCATTTTACACGTTGTTTGTAGAAGCTGTTTGCGTCTGCGAATGCACCTGAAATCTCTCTGTTCGGCTGCGATATCTAGTCGCATATTAGAAGACCGGGCTGATAAAAAAAATGTTTTTAAAGCTCAGCAAGACAAAATCTGAAGGGTTGATGAAGGAGAGAAGATTCACTTCCATGCATCAGCAATGAAAACTGACCTCCTCGCTCTAATTACCGAGGCTTTGACGCGTTTCCTGTGTACTTTACAGTTCTTTAAAAGACAAGTCAAGGGAGTGTTAAAAGAAAATTTTTGCATAGTTTCACTCTTGGGATCAGTAGACGGAGAGGAAGTAATTTATAAAGAAACGTCTTTCACAGACAAATAAACACAGAGGAAGGGTTGTGTGTGTGTGTTTTTTTCTGTGCACACACAAAAGGAAAAGTTTAGTGCAACAGATTTATGAAGCCAAGTGTTTTCTATAATGACACCGCGAGGAATTGCACGTTGAACAAAGGACGGAGAGGAAGTTAAAGGGGTAACCTCGCTGTCACTCGTCTCCCTTCGGCTGTGATTAAGAGACGAGGGGACGCGATGCTGACGTCCGAACCGGGCCGTAATTTACAGTTGCTGCACAAGTGGGCATTTCACACCGACGGACACATTGATGGCGCTGCACACTTAGCCTGTCAGGGCCAAAGAGACGTGCGCCGCGGAGCCTGGCGGCCATGTGATGTTGTGTAAGCGGAGGGAAGGGAGAGAGAGAGAAAGAGAGAGGAGGCTCTCGCTGCGCTCGTCGTGATAAATCATCGGATCCCCTAACTTTGGGCCGCGTTTGATCTCGATCGCGGTAAGATGGAGGTTTTGAAGTGAAAAACTCCAGGACTGCAGGTCAGGCCGTGGCGAGGCGGGGCCGCTAACCCACACAGTGAGCCGGGGTCATAATTTACACCCTGGTGGACAGCAGCAGAGCATCGGGGAGCCCCCCGAGCCTCCATCTGTACTATCTCAATCAGTGACAGATTGATGGAGCCTCCTCTTCACGCAAACCAAAGAGGACGTCTCTGCATTGGCCGCTCCACAAACACGCCAGCCCTCGGCCGGCCGACTCAGAGCAGGTTCCTATGGTGAAAAGTGCACTTACGCCACCATGAGCAAAGCAACAAAGAAAATTTATCACTTTTGATTGGATTAGGAGATGTGTAACTCACACACTGAATGGGGCTAATGAGCTCTAGCAGCTTTTAGGTTCTGCAGATTTGTGACACAGGTCATTATCCAATTACAGCCTCAATAAAACCAACGAGAGCATTAAAAAAAAAAAAAACGTAAAAAATAAAGCTGTTATGAAACCTTTTTTTTTTTTAAGTTTTCAGATTTTACCATGTGCTGGATTTATTTATCACAGGCTGAAATGCATAAAAGGAAACAAACAAAAGAAAAAGCAGGAAAGGCCCCGGCTTTTATTCCCCCTTTCTGTTAAGTTCGCCCCACAGAGTGTCTGGTTTAACAACTCATTATCACTAAGCTGTGTGAAAAAAATCACAAAGACCAGAGGTATCACCTGCTGAAGGGAGAATAACCTCAACAAACTCACTTTTCCTGCCTTCGGCTGCAAGTGGAGAAGCACAAAACATCAGTAAACAGGAATCACCGCTCTCTTATTCTTCCTATTAAAACCATTTCTGTTGAGTGAAGGTGAGAGTAAAGGACTAATTAAAGTGAAATGTAAGTAAAATTACTTATGCATGTTGGATTCTCCCAGATTTGCACACAAAAGGAGACGTCCAACGCAATTACACAACGTGACTTTGAAAGGTGAGCAGTTTGTGACTCGGCGAAGCGACAGGAGGAAAAAAAACTTGTTTTATCACAAGCTTCTCTCTTCTGCAGGAGATCTGATCATCTATCAGCCGCATCTCAATTCATGTTGTGGAAAACTGAACGTTCACATCTCCACACGGTCAGTTTCGAGGAAATCCTTCCAGCGCAGGGTGGAGTTCAGGAACCGGGTGTGAGGAGAGCCCACATCAGGGATGCCCATAAATCAGAGCCCTTCTGCCCCCTGGTCCGCCGGGCCAACAGGGACTGGATGATCCAAATTCCTAGGGGTTAATTCACCAAGTCGCTCCCTAAATTCCCTCCAGTGCTCCATCGTTTCCACCTCTCCAGCGCCGCGAGAGGGAAAGGGGAGCACGCGGCTCGACCTGCACCGTCCTCCTCGACATGCGGCCGCGTGGCCTTTGCTCCAAAAACACTGGAGACGTGTTAACACAAAGCGGTTCCTCCCACATTATCGTCAGTCTCTCCCTCCATAGACGCCCTTTTGTCTTGCAATCATAAAAACACTTGTTCTGCAGGAGGAGCGCTCAAGAGGCCAGAAACTGGAGCAGGCTGCTCACAACGCGACCAGACCTCCAAACTACACATTCCTGCACGGATCCGTCCAAAGCGCCTCGCTTTGGGGAACCTCGCTTTTCTGCAAAGTGCCACAATTTGTATCAGAAATCACATTTACTGGATCCACTCAGTTTGCTTCTGCATCTCCCCCCCAGAAAAAAAAAAGGATTTTCAGCAAAGCAGCCCAGCTGCAACAAGACACACATTTCACCTCCAAACTATTCACCCTCTGAACAAACTGCAGGTCGGTAAGGACTAAATCTCTCACCGAAGTCGTAACATTGAGCTACTACTTGGATTTGAACTCGAGGTGTTTTGCCATTATAAACCCGACTAAAACCAAATACTGTAAGTCGTTGGCATGCGCTCGAATCCGTCTCGATTCCACCGAGGCCTAATTTCACTGTGAGCTATTATAATGTAAATTGAGGGACTAGAAAAAAAAAAAAAAAAATCATAAAAGCTTCACGATGAGAATTAAATGAGAAACAGAGAGGCTTTTTGTTCCAATTTTTTGCTGTTTTCTATAAAAATTTTAATAGCCCCATAAAAATGCAGTTTATAAATTGGTTTCCCGCAGCGAAGTGAAATAATGCAATAACGTCTGCAGTCCAGGTGAAATAAAAAAATGAAACAACATGACAGGAAGAGCATGTGACTGCTCGTAACTTTTTAGCAGCGTCTAAAACTCGGCGCACGCTGTTTTTTTTTTATTTATTTTTTTTTTTTTTATTATTGCCTCATCAAATGCTTTCAATTCAATTTGGCCTCTTTAAGCAAATCAATTACGAGACTTTACCATCATCTCAGCAGCGCTAATAAAATATGTTGGGGTTTTTTTTTTCTTGTCTTAAATGTATAATTTATTGAGCGAAATTAGAAATATTGAGTGCGCCTCGGCCGTATATATCAGGAGGACGTTTCCTCTCAGCCGGCACTTTAGATAATGATTAATAATAAACAACAAAGTCGTGACGGGCTGAAAACTCCGCGCAAACTCTGGACACGGTCCAGAAAGCCGAGCGCGTCCGACGGGAACAGACCTTGCAGTGCTTGACCTCCGGGTTGGGCACCGGGGAGGGCATCAGCTGGAGGGATGCCATGAGAGCCGCCGGGTCGCTCTTCACCTCTCCGGGGATCTCGATCTTACTCGAAGTCATCGCGGCTGCTGGTCGCTTCCTGCCTGCGTCCCCTGCGCCTTTCCTCCGGTTCTTCCTCCTTCCAGCTGGTGTCTGATTAGAGCTGCGGGTTCCTTCCTGGGTTTATAGCCAGGTGTCGGCCGCGGCTCGTTTTCATTGGGCGAGGAGAGAAGGGGAGGGGGAGAGGGTGGTGGGGAGGAGGAGGGTCAGGCTTTTTGGGGGGAGAGATTCAATCCGCGCATTTACATCAACGACCTCGAGCCGCGCGCGATGAGTTGGAGGAAGAGGAGGAAGAGGAGGAGGGACGCGCGCGCGCGCGCACCCCACCCACCTCGCGCTCGCTTTCACTCCGCAACAGTTTGGAGCCTTTTACATACGGACTCGCAGTTTTTACATACACAAATATCGCAGAGCCTGCGGCGAGTTATCACACCGGTCTGGAACTGGTTACCTCATGAGTGCGCAGAGCGCTGATAATAACTCCGCATATTAAGTTTGCGGCTGTTTTAAATTGCGGAGGAGAAAAAAAAAAAAAAGAAAAAAAAAGAAAAAGGAAATAGATCCCAGATCTGAGCTCATATATATATATATATATATATATATATATATATATATATATATATATATATATATATATATATATATATATATATATATGGTTTTCTGGTGAGATTTGGTTTAGAAGTAAAAGGTCGTCATTAACAATTTCCTGCAGAGGTGACAGAAAGCGTCACCCTGCCCTGCAGCTCGCTCTCACCCTGCGGCCTGATTTGCCTAACACAACCTCCCCACGGCCGCCCGGCGCTGTCATGTAAATCGCGGGCTGCAGGGATCTGTGCTGCAGCTCTGTGGGCACAGATTTGTCCTGCAGGTGATAATTCCTCCCAGAGTCTCCTTCTAAAAGGCCCCAATAAACATCCGCGCAGCGCCGCGCTCGGTGCGGATTCCCCCTCGCCCCCGCGTTCATGCGGTTAAAACAGATTTCAGTGGAAGAAGTCGAAATCTTTTCAACTGAGATTGAAATGTCATGTTGAAGATCAAGCCGATCCAAGCGAATAAAGGGTCATTAGAACCGAGATATGATCGCTTCCTAATGTGGCAACCGGTTTGGTTGCTGGCAGCAACTGGTTTCAAACCATTTCATAACTGGTGGTGAGTGTTTTAGTTTGCTCCTCTCTGCTCTGCAGAATGAAGTGAATCCAGAGAGTTGACGCTCTAGATGCAGGTCCAGACTTTGACTCTCTTGCTGTTGTGAGGCTTCCAGAGGTGAACTCACGCTGATGGTTGCTCGATCGCCTGCTGGGTTTTATGGCAGTTCGTCATGTTGTTTGACTGAAGTGGGACCAAAATGTCCACCTCTGTGTCTCAAATGTTTTCCAAAATCTTCCATCAAAATGTCTTGAGCCAATGCGTTCTTTCAAGTCCAAACGGGTTTCCAATTTGTGAATCTGAGGAAACTGAGGCCTTTTCAGAGTAATTTTGTGCGACTGCTTCATCACAGTTTCCTGTCTTCTGCTGCATTATGGGAGATCCACAGCATTAGAAATGGCTTTAACCTCTGCAGACTTTCTGCATTGGGATGAAGCTTCAGGAGACGTTTCGGGGTAACTGGTGTTGCCGGTTGGTTTAAGTTTCAGCGATTCGGTAGGAATCGACTGAACTCAGCCTCACAATTCGTTTCTGACGTCGTGATGATGGAGGAAGGAATGAGCTCAACATTTTTTTATTCTGGTCGCCTCTGTCCGATTGTAAAGTTTTAGGTAAAGTTCAAAGCTTCATCTCCTTTCCAAAGAGATGCATTTGGTGAAGGCGCTCAGCAGCAGCAGAAGAAGAAGAAGTGGTTTCAGGATTAACGGAGATCCTGCTTGTGTTTGAAATGTACATCGTCAGACAAAAACGACGGGGGAGAAATATGACTGTCCTGCTGGGTTAAAGTCTCAACACGAAGGTTTGACGAGCTCGGCTTCTTGACAGGACAAAGAAGAAGCTTGGAGACAGATGCAGCTCCATCATTTGCAAACCCTGCAGTGGGTGCTTTTCCTCCATCAGCACATCAGTGCTTTTTCACAGCCCGGGCGACACTCTCCAAAGTGTCTGTTTCACATCAAAGAGGACAGGCCTGCAGCCGTGACGTTGATTAATGGATTCAAAAACATCCCGTCCTCCGCCTGTCGCCTCACCTTTTCTTTTTTCCTTCTTTCTTTCTTTTTTTTTTTTTTTTTCACGAAGCCCAGCAAAACGGAAGATAAGACAAACCGGAGCAGAAGGTGTGAGCAGCGCCTCAAACGCTTTCAAAGAGCGCCCTCTGTCGGGAGAAACGAGTCCTTCACGCGTTGCACAAGTTGATGGCAGCAGAAAATGCTGCGGGCGCTGAGGTGGTGACAAGCAAAGAATGAATCAGATAGAAACGTGGAGGAATGACTAATAGGATGAGTGTTGCTCCAGCTGCATGGGGAAAGAAATGATGGATAAACTGTGACAGAGCATTGAAGGGAGGTTGGCTCGGATGAGCTGGGATTGATCATTTCAAAACCCTCACAAATAATGTCCAAATATTTATTTTCCAAGCGTCAAAACGTTGCGTGAGCGTTTGTCCGCGTTCACGAGAAAAGCCACAGACGTGAACCGTGTCGTTCACACTGCGGGGTATTTTATTTCCAGTTGCCCTGCATTTATTTTCTCGCAAACATTTTTTCAACATGAGTTTATTTTTGTTTGTTTTTAATTCTCAGGACTTCTGAAAAAAAAAAAAAAAGAAAAGGGAAAAACCATGTCACATTCCTGGTTCTTAATATAAAATTATGATGAAAAAAATAAAAACTGTTTCTTTTTAATTTTAGGACTCAGTGAAGCGGAACGTGCTTATCTTTACCCAAGCAGCAGTGTAGACTCCACAGATGATTTATTTTAACATAATGACTCGTAAAACGTTATGGAGGTCAAAATGTGTTTGTTCACACTGTAAACAATGTTTGTTGTTTTAAGGTTAAATTACTGTTTTTAAAACAGGGATTTACTACAATGTGCAGAATGTGACAGTGTGGTTTGTGTTATTATTAATAATTAGCAGGATTGCCTTGTATAATCTGTTGAGATTAAGGTAGATGTGTAATGCATGCTGGGAAAATTCTAAATCTGAAGCTCAGCTAGTCCTCAGAAAAAATAGTTTAGAGTTGCTGACTCTTGATTACTGTAAAATTGTCATTTTTACATGATTTAAAACGACTTATTTGCAAACATAAATCAATTAAACAGAACGTCTGTAATGTGTTTTGACGGTGAAAATGTTTTGTAGTGTTAGTTGTGATAATGTCATATAAAGTAAAATAAATTAGGAGAGAAGCTCGATTATTGTCGTCACTAAAGTTAAAGTGAGTTATTTTTAGAGCTGTTGTATAGAAATATTTTAGTAATTGGGTAATCTATCAATTATTCTTACGATTAATAGAGTAATCGGATAAAAAAAAAAGATAAAATAAAATATTGGTAAATCTAACGTAACACCAGTTTTCCAATCGGATATCAATATTAGTCCAATTTTTCATTTTTGAGCTTCCCTAATAGTAACTTTATGGAGTTTAGATCTGACCTCGCCCTCACACCTGTCCAGCTTTGGGTTTGAGAAAACAGGAAATGATTCATCTCCCATCCATGCGCCGCCATGATGGTTTCCGCCTCCCGTTTGTTTGGGAGCGAGAAGACACGAAGCTTCACTTACACTGAAACCATCAGCGACTCGGTCCATCCGCTCACCTGGACAAATTCACCTCAAATCTCCAGCCTGAAAGCTGGACGTGATGACGGCGACGCTTCGCTTTCGTCAACAACTCAGGTGGAAGCGCGAGCGCTGCGCAACGCAAATAATGCCCCGACCGGAAACCAGCTGGCTCCAGGAGGGACTTTAATAATCGAGGTACTCGAATCATTCGAGGAACCGTTTCAGTGATTTTAGCAATAACCTATTTACAGTTCAACAAATATATATATTTATATATAATAAACCAAATATGACAAATTGAGTGGAGATTTAGTTTCCTTTCTCCTGCTTATTGCAAAAATGATATTCCTAGAGTAGAGGAGCCTCAGTGCGTCCTGATTGGATCCGGATGTCATTACAGTGATGGTCGTTTTCGAGCGGACCCCTGGTGGCTGCGCCGGGAAGCAGAAGCGGGGAGCTTAGCGCGTCCGGCAGTGGGAGGCGACAGCCTGCGCTCTCAGCCCCACCGCCTCCAGCAGAGCTGCTGGCTGTTTGTTGTGATCGGAGGAAGGCAGCAAATTGTCCCAGAGAACAATCACCGACAGCAATAAAGCATGGAAGAAGAGAGGAGGAGGAAGATGAAGGAGAAGTTTGGCCTGAGGCGGGACATCTTGAAGGAGTTCCTGGCGGAGTTCCTGGGGATTTTTGTCCTGATCGTGAGTATCGCTGCTCCCTCCCTCTGCACCTGTCGCCCAGCTTAAACAGCCGCTCTAAAGCTGCTGATAAAGAGTCTCTGCTGTCCCTCAAATGCCTCTGCAGGCAGACAACTGGAGGCTCTCTGAGGACAAGATGCAACTAAAGTGACTTTTAGGGGCTTTTCCCTCACATGTAATGTGTTTCTTAAAGCTTCAAGGTTGTGAAAAAGTAGATAATTGCAGAAGTTGATCCACTAATATGCAGAGCAGCACTGTGGCACCTTCCAGTAGAGTCCCAGCCTCCACCTGAAACCCTCTGAGCTGCAGCTGTCACCTCAAAGAGGAGAAAAAAGTCTGCTTTAGTGTCTGGGACGGCCCATCAGAGGGGCGATGCATCTTCCACAACAACCCGCTTTATTTGTGGATGACTGCTTCCACCCCAGCCCTCTAAATTACTTGTGCCTTTTACCTAATAAGTGAGGGATTAATTATTGTTTTGAGCTCCAGCTTGGACAAATTGTCTGTGGCAGTCAGAGGCTGTTTGTGGACAAGAGGGCTAGTGTTAATGGTGAGCTTAATTGGAATGATTAGAAACAATGAGGCTTTTCTAGCTGCGCTCTTTGTGTTTTTGTTCTTGTCTGTGTCCCAGCTCTTTGGATGCGGTTCAGTGGCCCAGACGGTGCTGAGTAAAGGGGCTCTGGGAGAGCCGCTCACCATCCACGCCGGTTTCACCCTGGGAGTCATGATGGCCGTCTACATGGCGGGGGGAGTGTCAGGTAAGAGACGCTCGCGCGTCGGATTCTCCTGGTCCACTCTGGTTCCTGGTCCACTCTGGTTCCTGGTTGGCAGGTCAAATGTAGAAAAAAAAATAAATAAATTCTTCCATTTTCTCAGCTAAAACTGTTTACTTTCCCCAGTTTAATAGATAAATTGGTGTCACTTTACACCTGGAGAAAAAGCTGCGCTCACTGCAACCATTTCCTGGTGTTTCTCATTCACTTACTCGTATTAGTTTAACAACATATATAGATCTTTTTCCTTGTACTATTTCTTTTCATCAAGTTATTTTATTGTTGTTTTTGTGCAGCACCTTGGTGCAGTTTTAAACTAGTTTTTAAAGTGCTGTATAAATAAATTTGACATTGACGTGTAAACGTTTGTTGATGGTTTTTAAAAGTTTCCTCCAAGGAAGCATTAATCAGACTGTTAGTTTCTGCAGTGACAAATCCGCCATGATGACAAAAACAGGCAAAATAGTGTAATCTGATCATTGGAAAAAATAGGACTCTGGAAAAAACACACAAAACAAAAAACAATTCAAATAGTCTAGGTTTTGTTTGTGACATTTAAAAAAGTACTTTACAGTTCTCATTTTTTACATTTGTTAATTCATGCAGTAATTTGCATTTTAAGACCCTATGAAGTAAATATCCAGGTATAAATATCGGGCAGGATAAAATATAATGGTGCAGTTTAAATTAATTATGTCCTTTTTTTGATCCTGCAAACATTTCAGTTTTTGAGTTTTTAGTTTCTGCCAGTGAGAAGAAATGCTTTATTTAATGTTTTGACTTTAAAAAATGTTTAATTATCCTCAAAGTACCTTTGCTGCAAACTTACGTGAACACTTCAAAAAGTAATTTCAGAGGTTGTTAAATGTTAGGAATTAAAATTATTACACATTGAATAAAGCGTATCAGTTTGTAAATCCAAAACTACATTTTGATTATAATCTCATTTCAGTATATTTAACCTTTACCAAGTCAATCTTTTTTTTTTTTGCTTTACTGAAAAAGTAGATTATCAAAATGATCAATAATTAGTTTGAATTTAGGTGTTTTAGTTGCACAAATACATTTATTCAATTGATTGTAATTTGACTAATTTGGTTTTTACACTCGTATAATTTTCATTCAGAAATGTGGATTAATGTGTCTTTATCCTGAGACACAACAGAGGTGAGAAAAATATTTATTCTTTATTCAGACGAGTTACTGAATCTCTCTAGCAAAAAAAAAAAACAACCCATTTTTTTAAAATCATAACTTTATTTGTTATGACTGTGTAGAGATAATGGGATAATAATTATTTGTTCTCCTGCCAGCTTTACATTTAATTTTGCTGCCAATAAACCAAGAAGTTTATTTCTGCTAAAAATGTTTCTTAAAAGTGATAAAACATAAAAAGTAATTGTCTGGGTGTATTTACATTTCTACACATATAAAAATAAATTTAGTGTCACAAATTGATTTTACACGTCTCAAAAATCAGCTAAGAGGAGTTGCAACACTCCGACCATGCTTTATTTCTGCTGAGCGGCTTTTCTGCAGGTCTCCATGGTTACTTTAGCAACGAGGCTTCGGTGATGAAGCTGAAGTCTTTGAGACCGGAAGGCCTCTGTGCCAACATCCTAATCTTTCGCTCAGGATTCTGCTGCTTCGAAAAATAAAATAAAAATAAAAAACCTTTTTACCAGAATCAGCAGCCACAGTTTCTCAACGAAAGCTGCATATTCTGCAACAGCAGCAAAAACCTGCGGCGTATTTTTAAATTATTTGGAGTATTTCCAGTATGTTGGATCTTCTATGTTCTTTTTTAATACTTTTTTTTGTTTGAGGCGTTTGTTTCTGTCTGGTTTAGGAAGCTGTGAAGCTGAGAGGTCTCACGATGTGTAACTATAGCAACAAGGCATTGTTTTTTTTTTTATTTTTTAAAAACTTAGAGCATCTCATTAGCATCGCAAAAGATCCAGTAATATCTAAACCAAGACCCCGAATGGATGCAGGACCAATGAAAAGAGAGCGAGGAGGAGGAAGTCCAAACCGGAACTTCCTGTGGTCGTAACGGGCTCAGATCATTTCCAACGTCTCCGTCATACGGCCACACAAGAACGGATGTTGTCACCCAGAACGTGGGCTGTTAACACTTTCACAACAGCAGTCTTCAGTCAGAGGCCTGTTCAGATTCGTTGTGAGACTGACTGCTGCCAGAGATCCTTCCATAACGACTAAAGATACGTGGACAAAACAAGCTACGACAACAATGGACTTCAATTGAAGTATTTCTTCATTTTAATAACACAAACCATAGTACATAGTACATCAGGGGTCAAAGGTAAAGCAGAGACTTTGTTAGTGAAGTAGTGGTGGGAATTTAACTACCAAGAGTTAAGAGATCAACGTTCAAGATGGCCGCCTGAAGATTCTAAGAAGCAGAAGTTTAATAGACCGCAAAGACATTTTTTGATATAATTAAGGCAGAAAGTATGGGATTTTATTTATTTATTTATTTATTTATTGTGATTTGCAGTTTATATAGTCAAACAGCAAAACACAGACATTAAATATACCTAATATTGTTTGATGAAAATGGTGTCAATTGTGATACTTTAGGTAAATAGAAATATTTTATACACGCATATTCAGAGTTCATATATATATAATATATATATAAAATAAACGCATATTCAGAGTTCATATATTTTTCAGACTTTAATACACTTATAAAATATATCATGATTATTACTATCATAAATATTCAGCCTTTAGCAATATAAAATTACAATAACTTGATATATACATATAAAGAGGCCACTTAAAATGATCATTTTCTCTGATTTTACATTTTGTAGGTATATGTTTCAGTGAAATGAACATTGTTCTTTCATTCTATGAACTACTGACAACATGTCTCTGAAATTCAAAGCAAAACTGTAGTATTTATGTTTTTGCATAAAAAGATAAACAGTCAAAATAACAAAAAAAGATGCAGAGCTTCCTCTCAAGAAAAATAGTCTCTAAACATTTAGAGACAATACTGATGTTTTAACTCAGGAAGAGTTTATCCATATACGTCAGTTCTGTGGTATAAAAACCATTAGCATGGCTAAAGCTGATCACTGTCCACCTGATTAGTCTGAATTATAATGTCTAGTATGTCTTTTTTTTTTTTTGAGGTAAAATCAAGATAATAAAAAATCCACTTGAACAAGTAGAAAATAAAACTTCACTCCACTTTCAGGACGGTTCGGTATTTTACAGAATCGTTTATGACTTTTACGGTTGGTGTATGTTTCTCTCTTCGGGGTAAATCTTCAGATTAACAGGAGATTAAGCCATGAATCGACGCTGAAGACGAATGTTGTGATTTCTCAACCAGCGGCTCCCTATTAAGAGCAGCTTGGAGACTTCAGAAGAATAGCAGAAGAGCCAGAGGACAGAGAGGTTAATATATGGAAAGCTTTTGCTGCATGACTGGGCCATTTGGTCCGCAGCTTGGTGGGAAGCTTCTGTCCAACGACATCTCTGAAGATGATCGTAGGTATTGGACTAATGAGCTTTACAGGGGCATGGGTCTGTGGAGATGAGGGGGGTCAGGTGTGACAAGCCCGGCTCTCTGGGCTTCCCTGGCAGCGCGGCCCCATAGGAGAAGAAAACACAATTGATATCACTTTGTAGTCGGCAGATTTTAGCTGACAGTGTACGGTAAGTGTGACACATCATGGTCACTCTAATGACCTGCAGTCTACGTGTGCCTTAAGCAGATTCAGGCAGATTATGTCAGAAGCAATTCGGGCAGGCCGGGCCGGCTGCTTGTCGTGGCCGGTGTTTGTGAACAGGATGGGGAGATTAACAATGGGCGCATGGCTGATACCCCCCAGTGGTGTTACCCCAGAGAGGTCAAAGCCAAGATCCCAGAGTGTTAAATAAATGACCCCACACTTGGTAACAATTGGCTGGAATGTGCTCAACACTTTGCTTCAGGACAAAATATGGGAAAACAGATCTGAGGGAGCACAAACCCAGAAGAGTGAGCCGGAAAAGTGTTGGGTGAACGGAAGAGGTTTGGTGATGCAAAACTTTGTGAATTTCAATGGTGCAAAAACTAAGAGAAAGTCAAAATGGAGGAGCTGGTGGGGGGAAAAACTACGTCCATCAGCGCTGCTTGCAAGAATTAAAGCAGATTTTATAGAAAGTAGCTACATTTACACGGTTACGTTGAAACATGTAACTTTTAGGAATATATATTCTGTTCTGCTCTGTTTACTTTTACTTGGATTCTCCACCCACTGAGCATAATTTCACTGGATGGAGCGTATTTTACCCAGGAAGGCACGCACGCACGCACGCACGCACGCACGCACGCACGCACGCACGCACGCACGCACGCACGCACGCACGCACGCACGCACGCACGCACGCACGCACGCACGCACGCACGCACGCACGCAGTTTCATCTTGAAAAATGTTTCCTTTTTTGTAATTATGTTATTTATATGAATTACTTTCAATTTGGCCTTTAAAATTTCTGTATATTTTATATTTTGTTCCGTCTAATAATGTTATTTTTACATATTAAATAATTTATGTTTTCACTAGTTACTCAGTTCTTAAGAAGCTTTTTTACTCCTGCTTGGATCATTTTTAAAATTTTTCACTTAAACTTAGTAATAATATGTATAACTAGTGCTACTCTTACTTGCTAACTCCGATTATAAGTGCATCAAATTGAGAAATTTGTTTTCTTAAAGTTAAAATCAGTAAAAGTTGAAAAAAATCTAAAAAATATTGTGGCAGCATGACTTCAGTTTTTAAATACAACAAAAAAAAACTGTAGAAAAATCACTTTTAAAATGAGCAAATAATTGGGGTTTTTTTTCTGACTTTTTGTTGTATAAAAATATGAGTCATTTTAAAAACCTTTAAATTTTTCGCTGTCACTCTGAGATGCTGAAGTTTCTTGGTTCTTCAGGAGCCCATGTGAACCCGGCTGTGTCTCTGGCCATGGTGATTCTGGGGAAGCTGCCTCTGAGGAAGTTCCCCGTCTACGCGGTGGCGCAGTTCCTCGGAGCGTTCGCCGGTTCCTGCGCCGTCTTTGGGTTGTATTACGGTGAGCTTAAATGTGGAAAGACGTGGCAAAACAAAGAGCAGAGAAATGTCCAGCGTTTCCCCCAGAGTATCACGAGCCTGACGGGCCACCAGGCTAAACATTGCTTACTTACTGACGTCTTTTTGAAATGTTTTCATTTTTTAAGACTTTATTGCTGGTCTTCAGGTATTAATATTCCAATCTTTTAACAACACCTAATTATCAAGTGATATTTTAAATTTCCTGTGAACTTTAAGCATTTTTTAACTCAAAAACATGACAGGCCGCTGGATTCATCCAGGTTGGATTCATCCAACCGCCAGGCTTAGCAAGTTTTCTGGGGGAAGCTTTGAACGTCTCATATTTTAAGTCTTTTTAACATGTGGTGGTTAATTTTCTCCTCAGATGCTTTGATGGACTATACCGGTGGAGATCTTGTAGTTACTGGTGAAAATGCAACAGCCAACATATTTGCATCTTATCCTGCAAAACATCTGTCGGTGCTAAACGGGTTTGTTGACCAGGTGAAGTTGAAAATGTATATTTCTGATTGTGATCGTCTCAGAAATATATAGATTAAAGAAATTTATGATACTGTTTTTTGAATTACATAGGTTCGAAGTGAATATTGTTACGTTTGTTTTAACTTAACGTGGTGTTACGTTTGTGGATAATTTATCCAGTGGATAAACTGACAACTGGAGTTACGTTAATCTGCTATTTGAAAGAAAAGTGTTTTAGATTCCATCCAAAATTTGTTTCACTGGCTTTTACATACCAAAATATCCAATTAAACAATAACAAAAAATAGAAATAACTAAGACAAAACAGGATTTTGGAGAAAATAAATAGTCAATTCAAGTTAAAGTGGCCTTTACATTCTGTAAAATTGAGTACAAACGCTATATATATATATATATATATATATATATATATATATATATATATATATATATATATATATATATATATAATTTTGCTTTATTTTATTTTGACATCTTCGTACAGTGAAATCTTTTGATGAATCCTAACTTTAATTTAATTTAATTTTTTAAATACTGATACCACACCTGTTGGTCATTTTAACTCCTGCAAGTGTTTCCAGCTCTTTGGGACAAAAATAATTCATTTCAATATTTAATTTAAAAACTGAACCTATCCATAATGGACAGGTTTCAAATGTGATTTTAAAGCTGTTAAAATTTTAAACCTGATAAAATTATAAAATGGAAAAAAAAGGCTACATAAGTTAATGGTTTTAATATACCATTGTGAATCTAAACTTACTATCTAACTATTAAAATCTGTGTTTTAAGCCCTAGCCCCCTGAAATAGATATTTCAAATGTCTGTCATGTTTAACTATTTGCCTCAAATGATTAAGTGTTGCAGTTGCATAGTATTAATAGTTAGAGTCATGCAGAACTGATTTGACCGTTTCCATAGCAACGATCAGAAGCCGGACATTACCCCAGAACTACAGTGAGCTCATTGTAGCTCATTGTAGTTATAAATGCTTCCATCTCAAAAGATCAGGTAGTAGACAAGCAGCCCTTTGACGATCAGCCCCGTGTTTTTACTAGCGTTTTTCAAATGGAGGAGGTTTTAATAACTATGTTTTTTCCCTTGTCGTTTGGAACTGGATATGTGGTGACCACGGGAGTCAGAAAATTATTTAACAAACTCCTTCCTAATATCGAATTTGATATTACGAGTTATAAGGACGAGTCCATAGAAAAATATGACGAAATTGACTCTTTCATTTTCAGCCCTTCTTGGGCAGTGAAGCAGACTTCCCCGGCTGGGGAAGAAGACTCAACTGATTTAAAGAAAAAGGAATATCAAATTAATGCCGAGCTGGACGCTGCCCTCAGACGGTACAAGCGCTTGACTCGCTCTAAATTTGGGAGAATTAAATGTGAACCTTCTCCGCCGACAAAGGCAGACTTGGAAGATTAGACACATCTGGAGGGATATGTCCCAGATGAGGAAAGTTTTGAGAGGTTCGTAGCATTTTTTCGCAAGTAGTTTTAAAGGTTAATTTATTAAAGTATCAGACATAGCAAACCTTTCTTTACCCTTAAACATGTTTTAACAGATGGTCATAATTCTCTTCAGGCTTAGTTACTGTTTAGTTGTAAAACTAAGAGGGTTCTGGAACCAGTCTCCTTGAGAGGGGCTGGACTTACTTCCGCTATGGAGTTGCCCACGGTGAGAGGCACTGGGCACGAATGGGCATACTTGTTGCCCCCCCAACTCGGTGCCTGTGTACGTTGGTCCACTGGTCTCTAAATTCATCTTAAAAAAAAAATAGCAAAAATAAAAGATCAGGGCTGCACAGTTGGTAGCACTGTTACCTTGCAGCAATAAAGTCGTGGGTTTGAATCCCAGCCTGGGTTCACATTAGATGATAGATGGATGATGGAAACATCTTTTTAACTTGTTAATATTTAGTATTATTATTAGTAATATTGATATGAAAATATATTAATTATATATATATATGGAAATTGCGTGAGAGCTTCTGTGGTGGCTGGCGGGCGGCGGTTGCTCGTACCCTCGCGGTGGCCGCACGACGCCGCCTGCGGCTTTAATTTCCTTTGTACTCGTGTTATAAACGTTTGAATATTTTTGCTCATTTTAAATGTTTTCTAGAGTTGGTGCTTCGGAAATTTGGTGTCATGTGAGGGAAAAAAAATCCAGCAAATTGTCATTTATACTGATAAAAGAAACAGACTTTAAATTTAACAACATACAATTGATGCAGATGGTGGAACAAATACGTAGATCTATATATCGGGGAACAGTTTTAAAGGGGCAATATTACGTAAAATATATTTTTTAGCTTTATATCTTATTATAAATCAAAACATACCTGCAGTTCTTTTTCATGCATATTTGAGAAATCCTTTAATCTCCATAGCAACCGTTCAGCTGTGCAAAACGCCTGGGTGGACCAAGCTCCGCCTCTCCCACTCTGTTCCTTCAGACTAGCCAGCAGCAATTAGCAAACACCTGGTGGAACCGTGCATCTGCTCTTTAAATGAGCTGCTTCTCAGAGTAACGCTGGTAAAAAAATAAATGTTGTTAAAGGGTTAATACAGGAGTCATGACTTCTTGAAGGCGGCATGTCAGAGAGTTTTTAAAGAGACAGAGACCTAATTTCAAGACAAAGTTGAATCAGGATCTTAAATTTGATTCCATTACCTCTTAAAGTAACAGTTACTTGACTGTACTATAAAATGACACTATGTGGCAGGAAATCCATGATTGTGCCCCTTGAAGCCGTCTCACGCAGCGTGAAACAGGAATAGAGAGCCCCTAATAGGCTTAGAAAAACACAGGTCAGAGGTCATTGCAGCAGATGAGAGGACTCAAAAACTTCCTCTCAAGAAGCAAACGCAGCAGCTAAAGCAAACCCAGACACAGGGATGGGGGAGCGTCCTGCTCCAAAGCCTGCGCCACGGCAATGCTCGATCCAAAGACCCAAAACAAATTCATTGTCTTTTTCCTCTCCTGATATTCAGAACAATGTTTTAAAAATGATCCGATGCTTCTTCTGCTTTGGAAGGTCATTGCCACCGGAGCGCTGGTCCTGTGCATCCTGGCCATCACCGACAGGAAGAACATCGGCGCCCCAAAAGGCATGGAGCCGCTCTGCATCGGCCTGACCATCATGGCCATCGGCGTTTCCATGGGTCTGAACTGCGGCTATCCCATAAACCCGGCTCGAGATCTCGGGCCGAGGCTCTTCACCGCTATGGCCGGCTGGGGCATGGAGGTCTTCAGGTAGTTTATATTTTTATTAGTGAGAAAAAGCTTTGAAACTAATAGAAAGGGGTGAAAATCTGGTCTTTGGTCTTCTCTACGGAGAGCTTCCAGCACTGTTTCTGTTCCTGTCCAATCTGAATTAATATTTTAAACACAATACATGTTTAAAAGGAACAGTTTCTCCCACATATAAATATGAAATATTTAAAAGTTTATTTCAAAAATAGAACCACTGTATGTTCCTTAGACTCGAACGTCAAAGCGGCACGCAACATCTTCTGTCTTCAACTCAAATATTAATTAGCTAAGGGCCAAAAAAATGAAACATAAATACAGCTCGCTAATGTAAGTTAGAGATACTGCCTGGTTCCAGTTCTGGGATGACGTTTTATATACAAGGCGCACAAAGACGTTTCTGTTTGAGACGCTTCTTAACAGACACAGCCATAAAAAGCAAGTTTAAGATGGAGAAAATGCATTGGATTCCAAATATCTGATCAAATTTAAATAATAATTATTCTAAATATTAAAGTAATAATCATTTCTTCAAATGAACAAACAGTTTGTTACAGCAGACATCAGGTGCAAGAAAAATGTCCAAACTGTGACCACAGATTTAAAAGAAAATCCGTGCAGAAATCCTCAGTTTGTTTTTGAAATTATAAAATATTGTTTTTAAGGTTCAGTGCTGTTTTTGCAGCTTTAAAAGCTGCAAAAACAGCACTGAGTTGTTGTTGTTGCTGAGTTGTTGTTTTTGGTTTTAGTTTCCCTGAACACATTCTCGGTCCAGTTTAAAGTTTTAATTCGGAGCCAAGCTGGTTGTGATCGACACATTCCTGCGGCCGCCTGGTCAGGCTCAGTGCCTGGATGGTTGGTAAATACGTTTGTGCCTTTGCCCTCGGTGGCCGTCATCCTTGACCCCGCTCTGGACCAATCTTTTTAACCCCTGCCCCTGAAAGCGTCTGTGCACGTCGCTGCTTAAAGGCATTGAGACCGACTGCCATGGTTGTCAAACGGAGAACAAAACGCTGCTAGAAAGTCCAGACCGGTGCAGTAATAAGGCTGCTCAGTTAATCTCAGGATGTGTGAAAGCAGCAGGTTTTTTTTATTTTTTTTTTTATCTAGTTTGAAAATGATACTGAAACCTAAATACAATTTGGGAGATGTTGCTCCAGATGTGGATCCTTTACTGGTGTAAAATGTTTGAATTTCATGCATTTAAAGCATCCTACCGAGTTTATTACAGTAAACTAAAACTAACAAAATAACAAAACTGAAAATAAATATTTTTGTTAACTGGAAAAAAACAAAAACAAACAAAAAAAAAAAACGAAAAGTAACTGGAACTATGGAGTAGATAAAACTAATGTTAAAATACTGAAACTATGGATATAATATTCTTTAATGTTTATGAATCTAATTATTAGCCTTTTGAACTGATGTGAAATTTGTTCCATTTTTTGCCCCACAAAAGCAGTTCATGTGATCATTACGTTACTTCATGCTCCTCCAGGTGGCGCTGTCCGATGGCAGCAAAGGTTTGAAGAAAACCTGTCACTTTTTGTTCAACAATAATTTAATACGTTTTTTTGAAAATCGTGTCTTCTGTTACGCAACCGATGCATACGAAATCGCAACGCTTTGCCATTTTTGTATTCTGCACCGAAAAATTAACCAAATTTAGAAAATAAAATACTAATTTCTACGATAATAAAAACCAAGCTGAAAATAAAAAATATTTAACTAATAAAAACTAGAAACAAAAACTCTCAATGAAATAAAACTGAACTTCAACATTACATCCCTGTGTCCCACCATGATGATTACAGTTTATTTGTTTTTCTTTGCTCAGTTGTGACCCAGAGAGAGTTTTCGTCTCCTGAGCTGATCAGTAGGTTTAAGTCTTTAATCCAGGCGTCTGCCGCCTCCAGCTTCCTAACGGAGAGACTCGGTCTAGTTCAGACGACTGTTTACGTCTGTCCATCGATCCTTTTACCTCCGTTAACGGCCCACAGCATGACACTGACCTGCCGTGCTCTGTAATCTCAGTAAACGACTCAGAATAAGAGCGAGGACACCAACAAGCAGAGGACTGTCCTGTAATCCATGATAAATTGATGGTTACACCAGACTGAGTTAACAATGTGCTTTTTGAATGTGGATTTTTGTTTTATATAATACTGGAGTTTAGCTGCTTTTCAAATATTGTATATGAAACATTAATCAACAGTCTGCTACAGAAACAAACCGATTGATTAAAGTAAAATTAACTCAAATGTACACTGATTTATTTCAAAAACATAAACTTTAAAATGTTGCCTTTGTTCCCCCAATGAAAATTTTAATTAAAAGTCACAACCTTCTAAATAAACGACATGTGAAAGTGGTTGAAAGTGAAAGTTGTTGTCAAATCAGGATGTTTACTGGGGATTTTTTTCTAATTAAAATCTGAAAAGTTCTGCATTAATTTATATTTTGCTCCTTCAAGCTGTTACTCTTAAGCAGGGTTGCTCAAAAATAAACTCAAGTAGGAACAACCCTACTTTAAAATGAAAATAGTTTTTCTCAAAAGAAAACTTGATTGACACATCTGTGAAAAGGTGGTGTAAAGACAAAATCAATCAACATTTAAAATAAGGAAAACGACAAGAATTGGCTTAAAATAACAAGACAAAAATAAATAAAGAAAAACCCTTACTGTGTCAAATGCCGAGGAATAAAAATGTGTTTTCCAAACAACCAGAGTTATAATCGGAAGGTTTACGGCGATACAAATCCATGAGCTACAACGGCCCAGTCAAAGTCCACACACAAAAACCATTGAGATCTTGCAGCAAAACTTCAGATGTTAATGGATATTCTCCACACAATCTCACTGAGGTGAAATTATTTTAGAGAAATAAAAAATATCCTTAACTAGATGTGAAAGAGCAAAGTATTATTGTTGGAGAATGTTTATACGTTTCCTTTTTTCATTCACAATTAGCAGTTTGACTGTCAAAGCGTTTAGTTTAATAGACTTTTATGATTCGACAAAATTCTGCCAGGGTCGAAAATAAACTCTTTTTGCGTCGGATAAAGTTCACAGAGCGGCGAGCATCAGGACGTTAAGCGGTTTGCCGGGTTAGCCGCGGCTGAATGACGGTGTCCTGTGTGCAGAGCTGGAGGCTGCTGGTGGTGGATCCCTGTGGCCGGGCCCATGGTGGGCGGAGCGGTCGGAGCCGGGATTTACTTTCTCTTCATCGACTTGCACCAGCCTGAGCCGCAGAAACAGGACGGCAACAACGTTCAGGACAAATACGAAATCATTACCATGACTTAAAACCAACTGAGCATCAATTTCTCAGTGACAGCAGGAAAGAAATATATAGAGAAAATATATTTCACTAGTTGCACTCATGTCTCTCATAAATGACAAAATTATCCACATTCCAGGTTTTTTTTTTTTTTAAAGTAATTGGCTAAAATATATTTTCCTGCGTAACGTTTTGTATTCAGATGAACAATAGCCATGCAATATAAACACAAAATGTTGTAGTGAAATGTGAACATTTACTGTGAAAATTTAGCTTTTTCCACTTTTTCATAAACTTTCTTGCAGGGGAAGAAGAGTGACTTTCTTTTTTACTTTTGCATGCTTTTAAAAATGTGCTTTGGTTTGAAGTATTAGAGCTTTTATACTATCTACAGACAATTCAGCCTTAAATAATTTGCAGAGTATTACATAAAGCTTAAGATGGTGTCATTGTATTGCTTTACAGATGCAGGGTACATTTCTATTTCAGGCCATCATTGCATGCATCTCACCTGATGGGGAAGAGGATGTGGATTTAGGGTCTGATTTACTGAAGTCAGCTGGTTTAAAAATCACTGACTGAACGACGACAAGACCAGTAACACTGTTTGAAAGAGTAAAAACAGGAAATAACTTTATGTTTCTTGATGAAAATCTGATATAGACTGCTACAACAATAGAGACTGAGCATGAATTTGTTTTACTAGAAAGCACTTGGTGTGATTTTACAGCAGCCCAGAGCTTGGCTAATGCACAAAAGCATTTAATTTAGATATTCTTTCTTAAAGCACATTAAGGATTTTCATATTTGGTCTGTTTTATTAAAGTTTGGGGTCTTTAATTCACCATATCTTTGCTTAAACTTTGTTTTAGATGACCGATTTGGACCAATGTGCAAGTTTCATTGTCTTGTAAACAGGAGGAGGAAAAACAGGAAGTGAAGTTTGTTGTGAACAAAAATATGTGGCATGCCAATAGAAGTTTTGTAGTCGATCTGTGCAGAATAAAGTTATTTTTTCACTTAAATTGTTTTATTTTTCTTCATTTGTCTGAAAACGGAATGTAAAATGTAAGAGGTCAAAACAGTTGGGATTTCTTTTTACAAAATAAATCAGCTCTGACTTCTTAATCCACATTTTAAAAAAATTGTAAAAACTTTAAAATTAATTCCCAACAAATGCACACTTTTATATCCGCCAGGAGTTTCTTCAGCATGCAACCATTTTTCTTTGGGCACTAAGTCTACAAGTAAAATGTGTCATAATCATCTGTTTACACAAGCAGAAACCAACAGAGAGGTTTGAATAGCTACAAAAGCGTGGGAAAAACGGACATCACTTTTATAATATCCCACAGACAGATTTAATGATGCGTTGACTTTTTGTTTAGATCAAGCTAAAACATTTGGGAACTCCCATTAGAAAGTCTTAAATAAATTAATTCAGCCTGGTTTTTTTTATTTTTATTCATACCTAAGCCTTTGTCTCCCAAAAGCAGCAGATGTTTCCTAACTCTTCCTTTCTGGTTGTGGCTTAAACAAAAGATAAAAAGAGGGAAAATTGATGTAACTTTGTGGAGAATGGATGAAGATGGTTGGTGGTTCAGAGGCTTTCCTTTCATGAACCTGCAGGGAGCGTCAGATGTGTATTTTTCCACATTCATGTTAGCGTCTCTCATTCCAAAGCAAATTTGTGATTTAAGCTTCGTGTTTCAGCTGCGAACACGTTGGAGTTTAACGCTTCATAACGCCCACAGAAAATAGTTAGAAAAGAGAGTGAGGTCATCTGGGTTGCTCAAAATGAAGATTTAAGAGCATCATTTATACTAAAGTCTCAAAGATGGGAAGCTTGTTTAAGATGACATATGTCTGGACTTTGACTGGTCCACACATGAACATGAATTGATCTGAATTGCAGCTGTTGCTGTACATCCAGGGTCATTGTCCTGCTGGAGGACAGTTCCAGTCTAAAGTCTTTTTCTGCCTCCAGCATGTTTTCCACTGCGACTGAAATATATACTGCTCAATCAGTTTTAAGCTCCTCCGTCTCCTACAAAAAAATACACACAGAGTATGACAACATGGCCACTGTGTTGCACCAAGGAAATGTCGTTCAGGTCGATGTGCAGTGTTTAGGTTTGCACCATATATGGTATCTAACAAAAAACCGCAAAGAAAAAGCCTTTTTTGACCTGGCGATGGTTTAAAAGACCAAATACCGATGACTTATGAACTCCTTTGCTCTTGTTTGCTACGGCTGCAAGTTTAGACGACCACGTCTTGGATTGCTTCACTTTCAGACGAAAGTCATCCTGAGATGCTAAAAGCTGGAAACATTGCTTTCCAACTTCGCACTTCCTTAAAACCTCTTCAGAAATCTTGTTTTGCAGTGTTTTTGATGACGTTCGTTCACTAATGTTGGTTTTTATTCTTAGCCCAAATCACGCATAAGTGGGCTTTATTTACTTAATTAGCTGATCGGTTGAGATGGACTTTTTTTTTTTTTTTTGGATGACAATAGATTTTATACGCATGCCTCACTTTTCAGAATTTTACTCGTAAAATCTATTGAAAACTTTGTAGATTTACCTTTCTACTTTACATTTGCACACTGCTCCGTATTGGTTTGTCACACAGAATATTAAAAAGTTTATGGGAAAGGTGGAGAAAACTGTAATGTATTTCATGTGCCTGATTTATTAAGATGCTCAACAATGATAACACCAAGCACCAGCCACAAAATGCCTGAAGTTTTCCAACTGTTTCAGGGTAATGTTGATGTGCTGAATCCAGAAATCTCATTGCTTTTGCTCAATCAGGTCAACTTTCTGAGCTATGGAGCAACAGGAGTATCAAAATACATGACGAGCCTGTTTTTGGATGAGAAATAAACTGACGACACAAAAATGTAATCGATTTAAGATCGGATTTCTCTAAATCAGATTAGAATAAAAACCTGACCTGGTTGAGAAAAATGGATGTCAACTGAAATTATTCAGTTGGGAAAAAAATTCATAGAAAACTTCAGACATTTTTTGTAACCTGGTGACAATTCGTGAAATGTTTTATGTAACGTAATTTATGAAGGATTAACCGAAAACTTCTAATTTCTTTACTTTTCTGTCCTCACTAGTCATTTTGGGTTGAAAGGTACTGAGATGTTGGGTTCTGTCTGAACACAGTGTGATCATTAACCCTGTCTGTGTACTGAACCTGCCCACAGCATTGACCTCAGTCAGGCTGAAACCTGAAACCAGTCCAGGGAAAAGGTCATTAAATCTGAAAACTGAAAACACTGCAAGACAGCTGGACACCTCTTTAATTTCTGATATTTTTTTTAAACGTAATCGATCATTTGAACTGCTGTTATTGCGTGGTTCTCACAATCACTGCACTGAAGCTGCATGTTGAGAATAAACAGGTGTTTTTTTTAAGACCCAACATTAGAAATGACAACAAACAGGAACAGCAAACCAAAGTCCTGCTTGGAGCAACAATGTTGCTTCATTGCCTGGTTCCTCTCAACCTTCTGATCCCCTTCAGCCTGAGCCAGGTACATTTTAGTAAACATGCGACGCAACGTTGTGGGAAACTTCCACTTTAAGGACTCTTAAATTCAACCTCCTCTCTTTTAATGACTGGTGTAGTGCTTGATGGATGAGCGTGTTGATGAGGGTTTCGTCTTCAACCATGTTCTCTTTCCACCCATACCTTCGGTCTTTCACAACGTGCTGAACGTACACGGCGAGGCCTCAGCCAATCAGGTCAGCAGTGCAACCACCTGATGTCTGAACCATGACTTCTCCTCTCTGTCCGTTCAGAGCAGTGCGATGATCTCACTGCAGATTTCTGGACAGCTATGAGGCTTCTCTGACGCGGCTCCAAAACCCTTCAGGTCCAAACGGCCGGTTCAGAGGAAATATCAAACGTGAAGTCATGTCTGCGCTCAGACTCTTGTGCTGCTTGCTGATGGCATGTTGCCTCAGTGAGGGGAAGAGAATTAAAGGACGCAGAGAAAGTAAGTATCAATCGACTGAAAAATGTGACATAAAAGACGTTTGTGTTGCTTTATCCTAAATGGAAAATTCATAGACAGAACTGATACTGTGAGTAGTTCTAGTTTATATTTGTACTGGTCCACAAAGTCCTTAAATACATCTTGTGCTTTATTATATAAATGACATATAATTTAAACCAACTCAGAGATATACAGAGGGATATTTAAGCGCAACATGACCGCTCTGGAAAAATTTGAGACCACTTAAAATGACAAGTTTCTCTTATTTTACTTTTTATTGGTATACGAGTAAAATGAAAATGGTTGTTTTATTCCATCAACTACTGACAACACGTCTTTGAAATTCAAAGCAAAATGTTAGCATTTATTTTCAGAACGAGACATTTTCAAAATAAAAGAGATGCAGTGCTTTCAATCCTCAAATAATGCAGAACACCCCCCCAAAAAACAAGGTGATATTAATTTATAAATATAACAATGCTAATGTTTCAATATTTGGTGGAATAACCAGGAGGTTTTCAATAAAGGTTCAGTGCAGTGGGCTCTTCATTTTTTCCCAGATTTTTATAGTTTTAAACAAATTTCCCAATTGCTCGGTGTAAAAGTGCTCAGATTTGACTTGTTCTATTGGAAATGTTGCCACCTGATTCCTAATTTTGATTCAAACTACCTTTGTGCAGTCTGTAAACTTCTTTATATCAAGCAAACAAAAAAATAATGTTTCTTCGAACCAACTTGAAATTTTCAACCAAATCAGAATTATAGCTTGAGCAAAACTGGTAAATTAAAGTAATTTTTCAAAGAAGGCTCAAAGAAATATTTGTTCAGTGCAATTCAAACCAATAAGAATAATTAATCAAATCAGGACGGCTTTTTATGTGTCATTATAATCTTCACATGTGGTCGCTGTTGTTTGTAGCTCCTGGCAGCAAACAGATCCATCTGTCTAAGCTTGAGTATATTTGAAAACTTTATATACACGGCATGTTTATTTATGCCAAAATGTGGCAACGAGTCAGCAAATTGTCTCTTTAAAAATCATGCACTCTGTCTCAGTGTTTTAGTTTTACATGTGGACAGATAATCCAGTGCTGCAGTGAAGAGACCAAAGGAAAAAAAAAAAAAAAAAAGCAAATCGAAGAGAGACCAGAAGGTTTAATAGTTAACTGCAGATTGAGCAGCAAAAAGGAACTTGATCTTTGATGTGAATATCAAAAGAGTGAAAACCAATAAATGTCGTGAGAGATTATTTTGGTCAGAATCTGCAGGTTTTTGTTCCTAATCCAAGAGAAAATCTTTTTTTACACTTAGGAAACACGGACGAGTTGATGGGGGAAATGTTTTGCCTAAATTAACCAATAGAGAGATTAATCTTGCTGAGGCATCTGTGCATGTCAGCCAACAAATCTGTGTAACTTACCAACCAAAACAGAACGTCGAAAGCAAGCGATTTATCAAGGAATCTCACTTTACTGCTTTATGTGTTTAAGTTCCTGTGGAGATCTGGGGAAATATTTACAAAAGTTTGTCACAAACACTTCATGCATTGCCAGAAAAAAAAAAAAAAAAGTTGCTGGGATGAAACATTGGCTCATTTTGTGAAAATACAAACAAACTTTACTTAAACATTCAAAGAACCTATTTATTGAACTCGGGACTGTTTGTGTATTGTTTTGTGAGTGTATTTTTTTATTTTTTTCTGTAATGGAGAGAGGCGTTTTAATGCAAGGGGACATTAAATTAAAGCTGCACAGTATTTGGACAACCAAAGACTTTTCTACATCTTTTTGTTGAGTAAAATCATCAAAACAGTTGAAACGCTTAATTGAAATAAAGTCCAAATGTTTACATTATTTCCCTAAGGTACAAAGTTTTATCAGGGTTTAAATGATAGGATCTGTCACTGTTGTTTTATTATCATGCTTGTGAGATTTACATTATTTTGTGCGTGCATTGGTTTATATCTCAAATAGACATTATTGAACTCTTTCTTTAGCATAGAACAGGCATGGATAAGTTCAATAATTTAACCCAGTTTTGATGGCATTTATATTTATATTGCCATATTTGGTGTATAACAAATTAGTGAAGACATTTTCTGATTGTTAAAAGTCCAGCTATGAAATCATTCGTTTTGTAAATAAAGTTACTAGTCTGATATACTTTTTAAAATGAAAACCAAAGCGCATTTCAGTGAAACGCAATGTTCACCTCCTAAACCTACACAGTAAACATCCAGATTTCGCTGTAACTAACGAGCAGCGCCGTTTGCTCTCTGAGGTGCGACGGACCCAGAGGACGTCGCCAGGCTGAGCGAGCCTCATGTCAGCGGCTCCGTGTTCAGGCTGTTTTTGGGAGGTGAGGACACCTGCATGCTGGACCCTCTGCAGCTGCACACTCTCACCTCCTGTGGCTTCAACAGCAGTAATCCCCTCATCATCATCACTCACGGGTGGTCGGTAAGGTCATCTCCTGCTTTCTGCGCACTTCACTGAACACAAAAACTCAGAACCAAGAGAAGAAACGCGCCCAAAAAAACATCACAAGCGACGACTACTGCCGTTTGCAGAGCTGCAAAACAAAAGATCTTAGTAGCTTCGATCTTGTTTATTGTGATAATATCTTAGTACAACTGAAATGCGATAAAATTCATTCTTTTTAGCAAAATATAAAAGCTTAAGTATCCAATTCCTTACTATTGAGGAAAAAACACATCTCCTCTTATGACACAGAAAAATGTCTTATAATCAGTTTTCTCCCTTCCATATTAAGGAATTATTGACTTAAAACAAATTCCTAATATTTTGCTGAAAAGTTACTTGCAAGTTAGTTTTGTCGGTAACACTATTTGAAGGGGAACATGTTATGAACATGAAAGTGTCTTTATGCTTATATCTGTTAGTATGAAGAGCCATTTGGTAAATAATGACACCTTCAATGGGAAGTTGACACTTTTAATTTACTGTCAATGCCAATTTTAATTGAACTTTGCATTGAAAGTGTCATTATTTACAGAATGACATGACAACAGTCATAAACATTTATGAATTCATGTTCATGACTGATGTTATGTCACGTTTATGACAGTCGCATCTCATCAAATAAAATGTTACCGTTTGTCTCATTTCAAGATATTTCCTCCACAAATCAGACCAAAATTACTTGGTAAGATTTTTTTTGTTTCTGCACTGCAGGAAGTAAAATGAGATTCCAACTTTATGATTTTTTTGTTGTTTTTTTCCCCAAGGTGGACGGCATGTTGGAGAGCTGGGTGCTCCGCATGGCCGCAATCCTGAAGACGAACCTTGTGGACGTCAATGTGGTGATGACCGACTGGCTGCGTCTGGCCCATCAACATTACCCCTTGGCGGTGCAAAGCACCCGCACCGTGGGCAAAGATATAGCTCATCTGCTGCAGTCACTTCAGGTCAGACTCACTAACCAATGTGCACAAATGTGGAAAAAAATGAATTTAAATGCAATAAATCCCAAACAGAGAGAGTACCGGTACCCAGTGAGAAAAGTTCATCTGATCGGATACAGCCTGGGAGCTCACATATCCGGATTCGCTGGAAGCTTCCTGCAGGGTTCAGAGAAGATTGGAAGGATTACTGGTGAGTTTATTTTCTCTTACCGTTTATCTTCTGATAGATCCAGAAAGGAGAAAGAAAAAGATTGGAGCCTTGCACAAAACGCAGTAATAATAACAAAGATAAAATATTGAATAAAAATCTGAAATTATGGCTCTGGGGAGAGAAAACATCTGGCTGAGGACAGAAGCCGTTTCAGATTATTCATCTCAATTCTAAACCACTATAAAAACTTTTCTTTTTATCAATATGTTTGAGCTATTTTGGGTTTTTGCACATTTATGAACTAATACAAATTATTCTTATTTCTTTATGGCATTCTTTTGGAGAAGTATTTTTCCTATTTAAAACATTCCCTGTCGCTGCAGGCCTGGATCCGGCAGGGCCGCTGTTTGAGGGCATGTCTCCCACAGACAGGCTTTCTCCTGATGATGCCGAGTTCGTCGACGCCATCCACACCTTCACACACGAACGTTTGGGCCTCAGCGTGGGCATCAAGCAGGCTGTGGCGCATTACGACTTCTACCCCAACGGAGGAGACTTCCAGCCCGGATGCAACTTCCAGAACATTTACGAACACATAAGCGAGTACGGCATACTTGGTAGGATGGATAGCACTGAAAACGCATTTTAAAACGCAGACTTTTAACTTCTTAATCTCTCGATAGTTCACTATTTGGATGGAACATTTTATTTATTTCCAAACCATATTTTTGCTGGAATAAACGTAAAAATGGATGATAGTAATTAGAGAGTCTTGTGAAAGTATTCACGCGATTCTAGCTTTTTTAGCTCTCATTATGTTACAATATACTATAAAGGTGAAATAAACAAAGGATGCATGATTTGCAAAGAATAAAATAAACTGAGAACAATGGCATGTACAGCTCTGGAAAACATTAGTAGCCCACTGCACTGAAAACCTCCTGGTTATTCCACCAAATACTGATTTCTAAACTCTTCCTGAGTTAAACATTAGTTTTGTTGTTTCTACATGAATATGAACTTGTTTTCTTTTCATTATTTGAGGTCTGAAAGCACTGCAGCTTCTTTGTTATTTTGACCATTTCTCATTTTATGCAAAAAAAATTCTTAATTTTTGTTTGGAATTTCAGAGACATCTTGTCAGTAGTTCACAGAATGAAAGAACAATGTTCATTTAAATCAAACATGTCCCTATATAGAGTAAAATCAGAGAAACAGAACATTTTACGTGATCGCCCAATTTTTTCAAGACCTCCACATATTCAACATCCCTTAATCTGATCCGTCACAGGTCACATTATTATTGATTTTAGAGGATTATTATAGATGCTATTTAGAAAATAGCATCATGACGACTGGTGGAAACACACCAGAGAGGTCAGTCTAAAGTTGCCCGAGACGTTTAATGGATAATTAGATTAAATCATTGAGTTCTCGGTCAAGCCTTCATCTGAAAATAGAAAGAGTACGAAGCCTACCAAGCCAAGGCTGTGAACCGTAAAACATGCTGGGCAAGAAGATTATTAACCTGAGATGCAACAAGAGCCCCGTGGTAAATCTGGAGGAGCTGCAGAGATCATTTTTTGACAGTTCAAATAAAAGTCCCACACCCAAATCTGCTCTTTATGGAGGTATGAGAAGGCAAAGGTCACTGATTTGCTTCACGTTTCAGATTTTCAGACGGAAAAAGAAAAAAAATAAATAAATACTGAAACCCGGTAATCGATTTACATCCACTTCCAAATTACACACTACTTTGACCCCCATGTGTCATTTTCAAAGCGCTGCACAGTGTGTTCAGCTGCTCCAAAATATTTCTGGTTAGCTGCTCTCTGTGCTTAACCATAACATTTTAATTCCTTAATTGCTCTTTCCAAATCAAAACATTGGTGGTTTGGAAGCCACATCTTGGGCAGCAGTTCATCTCTCTGCTTGCCGACAGTTTGATTTTGATGCATTTAACTCCCTCTGGCCCCACAGACGCTGTTCTGGAAACTGTGGTGCCCCTTCAATTGAAAA
Source organism: Poeciliopsis gracilis (assembly GCA_911649635.1). NCBI lineage: Eukaryota > Metazoa > Chordata > Actinopteri > Cyprinodontiformes > Poeciliidae > Poeciliopsis > Poeciliopsis gracilis. Next base: position 9,651,265 of record CAJVRI010001179.1, on the reverse strand, counting down.
CACATCTGCATAATCTGACAGCGATAGCCACATTAAAGCGACTGTCATCCTCAGGAGCTAATAGGCAACATGTGCTGCCCCCAGGCGACAACAATCATCGCAGAGCTGAGATAAATACAACGAGAAGACGTGACAGAAAGATGCCACTATCTGACCCGTCGCACAGTAACGTGTCCCATGTTGTCCTCTCAGGCTTTGAACAGACGGTGAAGTGCGCTCATGAGCGCTCCGTCCATCTGTTCATGGACTCGCTGCTGAATGAAGACAAGCAGAGCACGGCCTACGGGTGCAGCGACAACAGCGCTTTCGTCAGGGGCGTCTGCCTGGACTGCCGGAAGAACCGCTGCAACACCCTGGGCTACAACATCAAGAAGGTCCGAACGGCAAGGAGCAAGAAGCTCTACCTGAAGACGAGATCCCGGATGCCTTACAAACGTGAGCCTGAACTCTGAGAATAACGACACTTTATACATTATTATTACTTGTAAGCCGGTCACAAAACAACATTTGCTGAGCGATTAATTGTCAGAGTAATTGTTGTCGTAAACAAAAATATTGTTCTTTTGAGACTATTTTCAAGTGATAATGAAAATGGTCTTATTTTGGGGTTTTTTGCAGTGTGATTTTCTGCATTTAGGTTAAAAAAAAACAAAACAAAAAAAAAAAAACTGAAAAGTGTGGCATGCATATATACTTAGCTCCCTTTATGGGATACTGCCAAACGAAAAAATAAAAATAAAAATAGTGCAATCAAAAGCCTTCAAGCACGTAAACAGAGTTCATCTGTGCGTAATTTAATCTTTTATATGAGGATCAAATGAATATAAATGCAGCTGGCCTTGTGGAAGCTTTCATACTTATGAATAAATGTGGAAAAAAGTAGGAGGTGTGAATACTTCTTCAAGGCATGGTGGTGTCTGTGTGTTTTCCATGAATCAAGACCCGTTTGGTTTGCTTCTCGGCTCTTTTTTCTGCAGTCTATCATTACCAGTTCAGGATCCAGTTTGTTAATCAGACGGAAGAAATCAAGCCAACGCTCATCATCTCCCTCCAAGGAACTCGGGATGAGAGCGGAGAGCTGTTCATCACAATGTGAGTACTGCAGCAGATCTGGTGCAAGAGAGACAGAAGCTACTTTTTTTTGTTTTGTAATTTTTTTCCTCCAAGGATTATGTTGGCTCTTAAAAGTAGGCTGACAGGAAAGAGGGGACGGAGAGAAGGGGAGGACGTGCGGCAAATGTCGCCGGGGCCAGGCGTCGAGGCCGCGATGGCCGCGCCGAGGAGCTGTAGTCCTCCTACGCCACCACAGCACGCCCCAGAAAAACCAACCTAACGAGAGCAGCTGACAAACAAACTGCTGCATGAAAGAAAACACGAATACGAATGGAATACATTCCTACAGCAGGACATGATTCATTCACAGTTATGATGTGTTTATGCTCCGTGCATCAAAGAGCTTTAAACAAATCACTGCCTGCAGAAAAAAAAAAACTCATCTGATTTCCTGCTTCAGCTGTGGGCTTTCAAATCAGCGAGCCGTCACTCTCCAACAACAACACGAGGATTAAACGATGACCTTGTTTCTATTTGCTCCCCTCGACGCAGAGACGAAGGCATTCGTGGAAACACAACTCTTTCCTTCCTGATTACGCTGGACAAAGACTTGGGGGAGCTGATGATGCTGAAACTGAGTTGGGAAGTGTCTGAGATGTGGAAGAACGTGTGGACTCGCATGCAGAGCATCTTTCCATGGGGCGGCCAGGAGAGCAAACCTCGGATGATGTTGGGAAAAATCAGCGTCAAAGCAGGAGAGACGCAGGACAGGTACAGCGCACGTCACTGAAATTTCAAATCGTAGTTCCACATGTGACGAGGGGGGAAAAGCATCTGGGCTTTTGATGCCATCTAGTGGACACTTCATCTGTTTTAAAGCTTTTATCTTGCAGCGTAACCACATTTTAATGTTTTGTTTTTTGTTTTTTTGTTTTTCCCCAGGACATCATTTTGTTCCATGAATAATGATGGGCAACAAATCGAAGTTGTTCAAGATAAAGTGTTTGTGCGCTGCAAAGAGAATGAACCAGCGCACCGCAGGAGAAAGCACAGCAGACTGGTTAAAAAGATTTAATCTGACACAAGCCAAATGATAATACCTAATGGTCTCTTCATGATGGGGATTTGCAGAGTAAGAAAACAGCAAAATAAATAAATAATTGAGGAGAAGTTAAAAACAAGCAACCTGTTGACACTGTGTTTACTGTAAATTGTGATGAATGATTGGTTGATTAATAAACTACATGTTTTTCAGCTGATAACACTGAGCTACTTAATGTTGAAAGTTTTCAGATTCAGTTTTAAAATAAAGTGTTTTTACATGAAATCGCCAATCAGCTCTTAAAGTGACAGAACAGCTGCCAGTCTGGTTCAGACGTTTCCAGCCACCGTTCAACACAAACGTCAAACGTGATGATTTATTTGAAACCTTGTGCAACTTTGATTATTTGCAAAAGCAAATTCTGAGTACACAAAATAGAATTTAGTCAGTTTTGATTCACACAGTTAAAAAAACAAAAAAAAAGCACTTCCATTACCACATTTTCTGCAGACATCAGCAAGATTCTGACGCATTGGATTTTTGACCACTCCTTTCAGAACTGGAACTTTTTAAAAATGGTTCAAAGGGAAATATTATGATCCGTTTTAAATAAGTTAGAATACCTCTATAGGTTGTATAAAACGTGTTGTTTGCTCAAAATCATCCCCAAATCTTGGGAGATTTCACCAGCTCCGTTGTGCTTATTTTGAGCTCCTTTCAGGATGAGCCATTTTAGAGAACATTGTTACTTTATATTCACTTAAACATCAAATTCTACACTCGCACGTGAAACTGGCAGGATCAGTGGAAACAGAGCCTCCTGACCAAAAGAATGCAGAAGAGGTTTCTGGATGGTAAATCAACAACTAAACATTTGTCATTTCCAGCAGCCATTGTACAACGCATACAACGGTAAGACAAGCTGACCAAACCTGCTGGAAATACTTACTAATGGACAGACAGGACATCAGAGCAAAAATGATCATCTCCATTAATTAACAGCCGTTACAGCACTGGATTCTCTTTGGCCTGCTTCAAAATACATACTAACAACCTGGAACATACAAATGATTAAACCTGAGCTCATTTCAAGGAAATAAATACTTGTAGCAGCACTATTCTGTAAGTGCTGCTTGCTTACTGAAACTAACAAATATTTGATTTATTTCAAACAGGTCTTTAAAAACAATAATGTATAGGACAAAAAAAAAAAAAAATCATGCATAAATAACCAAGAACAAAATAATTAGCTTACCACTCCTTTTCTGCTTGAAAAAGAGTGGTAGATCCTTTACCTCAATTTAATGACTTACTTACAGTGCCCTAATTATCAAAAAATTGCAATTAAAACATCTTATAATGTTCCTGTTTGATAGACTGTGCTAAAGAGTCAACAAATAAACTATATTACATAGAGACTAAATGATTACAAACTCATAAAGACAAGAAAATCTACAATAATGACAATTTAAATAGCAATCCTTCATGCAGCCATAGAACAATTACCAACTCCTTGCCAAAGTACACAGATAAATTCTTCTTATTTTGTGTTTTAATCATGACACGCTGGGACCAACGGCCGATTTTCCCTACGTTACAATGCTACGTTACTGTAACAGGATATGTGCAGGTTCCAGGTCAAATTTCACCACTTTTCAAAATCACAAAAAATGGTGGAAAACGACCAAAGACTGGGAAAAATAACTTACCGAACAACCAACGCAGCGCTTTCAAGCGTGTAGCTGCCGCGGCCTACTTGACGTCACTGCGGCCTCCTCGTACTTCGAGAACTAGACGCTAAGCTAGGCCTCGATGAACACCGACACGATTTCAGTCGGACCCACAAAAAGTTTTGGTCATAAGGCTGAGCGTCCACTCGGATTCCCGCTTCTTGGGAGATCAAAAAAGATCATTTTTAATCCACATCGTCTCAAAATTCATCAATATCAGACCCTCAGCTCCGTGTCTCCGTGCAGGCAAGAGCTAGCCGCATCTTTTTCAAACAATGCTCACGTAGAAGCTGCGTCATATTTCTGTCCAGCATGGCGCATGCGCGTCACGCTCATTTTCCAGTCAATGCACAGGGTAAAACCTGTAAAACCTGCCCAAATGCAAAGAAAGAGAGTAAATCTAAACCTCAAATAAAACTCATGTTAGTAGCACTAAAGGTTTTATTCATAATCTATCCCCAATATATTTTTACAATTTAGAGACACAGATCAATTTTATATTTATTTGTTATAGAGTTGGACTGAAACATTTTTTAAAGGACAAACTAATACAGTTTTTAGAAAAAAATTAACAGTAAAATGTACAGACACACACACACACACATATATATGACTGGCCCACAGTCATTGCTTTTGACTTAATAATTGGGATATTTATGAAACGGCTGCTTTTCCAGACACAAAGTTCTAAGTTACAAACTTAAAATTTTTTAAAGTATTTGGACTTTTTCCCAGAATGCCTCTATAGCTAAATGGAACAAAAATGTTCACAAATGAATTTTGAATATGTCCCCTTTGATCTTCCTCACATCAGTCCACTGTGCTTTACCCACCCAATGACAAGTTTTAAAACGTTACGGATCACTTTCCTGTTAGAGCACCCAGTTTGGTCCAGCTTTCCAGCAAGTAATGTAAATGTATAAAGTTGAAGAATGTATAAGTTTTTTCCCCCCCTCTACTCTGTAGTGAAATAGACCCTCGGCATGACGCCACCACCACCGTGCTTGAAAACTGGAACAATGTTCTTGGGTGTAAAAAGTCTCACCTCAACTTCCCCAAACATATTTCTCAAAGCAGACTTTGACTGGACCATTAACTTTCTGAGCAAGTTCTGCAGCTAGCTTGAGTCTCTAAGGTCCAACAGTAAATACAGATTTCAGGTGGAAAAAAAATTAATGAGATACAAAAGCTTCACAGGTGATAAGATTTAAGGTGACAATTACTGAAACGGAAGAATGAAGTAGCTCTTACTTGATCACCTTGTGATTTCTTCGTAACTTGAGTCAGCAGCTCCCTCTAGTGGCCAACATTCATTATTGAACTGTGGCACATTGAATTTCTCTCTCATATAGAAACCCGTGTATACAATTTAATCACACTTTTCTTTAAAATTTCAAACGCATCAAAAAGCATTTTGATCAGTTCTAGTTTATTACTTTATTTCAAGTATTTGTAAAGAAGTTAGGTTTTTGCACATTTCTTGCAGGTTCGTAAACTGTTCAAAGTAAGCCAGATGGGATATGGAACCAAAAGAACTGCACTGAAACGTGATATAAAAAGACAAGAGGCATTTAAATCAGACCACAGCCTTGATTCTTTGTTGGATTCAAACAAAGGTACTGACATAAAAGGCTGCTTTTATGTCAGTGCACATTTTCACATCACAAGGAATAAACACATTTCCCAGAGATATCAACCCACTGAGGATCACCCATATCATACTGCTTCAACATAGAAAAAAAAAAAAAGAAAAGAATACACCCATAAAAGTTTGAATATAATAATTAAAAAAAAGAAAACACCATCAGCACCAAAAGCTAAGCAGTAAGTAAAAAAATAAGTTTTTTGTCATCTTGTAAGCCTTTTTTTCCCCCCAACATCTGTATGAAAACCTGTCCTGTGTTTTGAAGGCATTTCTCTGTGATGAGGCCAGCGTGTTCACTGACGAACTCTGATTCTCTGCATAGGCGGATCAGTGAGAAGCTGGCTCTTTGCATACGAGAAACAACTTTGTGTTGCAGCAGTTCTCCGGACAGCAACGCCCTTTACTCTTCAGCCCCGCCTCAAACCAAAGATTCAGCCGTGTTCAGGAGCCTCGCTCGTCTCTTTGAAGGCGATGTGAAGCACATCCTGAATGAGGGCCGCTGAGGTTCAACCTGGGATTTAAGATGACGTTACAAGAGAATCTGAAAATCAAAAGAAGTTAAAGATTTGGCTTAAAAAAAAAAAAAGCATATGTATACCACATTCTCAAATATTTCCACACCTTTTAATTTCAGCAGTTCATGTTTAGCAGTCATGCTACTTTAGTCATGCTGCTCAACGTAGGCACATTTTCAATCAGTTACACAAACTAAGACAGTGCAAAGAGGACAATAAAGCTTTCCAGATGAAAACCGCAGAGAGGAAGTAAAAAAAAAATAAAAAAAAGGAGATTAGCAGAAGACAATCTGATTGTTCGCTCTCACATGACAGCAGAGCCAAAGCGATTAAAATTTACAATCTACCCTCTATCAGTCTCTGTTCCTCCACATGTATAAAGTCACCTGAACTGCAATATATTTCACTAAAGGGAAGAAAAATCCACATTTACATTCAAACCAAAGAGCTGAACCGACTGGTGTCAGGTGGTTTTATTTGGCCTTTTTCTTTAACAGCTGATTAACTTACTAGAGATGAATGATGGATTTACTGTGATTTAGTAAAACCGTGGAACAATCTGTTGGATAAAAAACAAGTTTCTCAAACTATTTCAGTTCTGTGTACAAAAGCAAGTGCAAAACAGTCCCCAAAGTCTCACCCCCAGATTAGAGGCGACTCCATGTTTTCATGCAACCTTTTTTTTTTTTTAAACATGCATGCAACCATTTTTATACTTGAGCGCTATTAGTAATCCTGAGAAAGTGAATTAGAACAGTAGACAACTTAGATCCCCTATGAAATATTTTTTCTCTGAAATAAGTGAAAAAAAAAAACAATTAGGATGCTTGCATTAGAAATCAAATCTATTTGGTTTGGAAAAAACGAAATCCTCCAGCAATGACGTCAAAACGATTATTTTAAACCGGCAGCTAAAACTCGTACCGACATTCAGCCGCCATCATGGTGATGATGGAAAAGATGCAGACACAATTGCGGACCAGTGAAAAAAAAAACAAAAAAACAATTAAGGCCAAACAAACAAAATCATGTTCTCGTAACCACCCGTTCTCATAAAAGATTAGAAAAAAAAAAAATCTTTCAAAGAAACAAAGCAAGATAATTAAGACCACATGGAAAAACAACTGCAAACTCCCCCATGTCTCTGCTTGAAAGATTTGTTTCCTATAAAAGTTTTGTGAACCATTATTAAATTGGCTCTCAGAGTAGAGGAGGGGGAAGACGGCAGCCCCCCACAATAAAACATCTTCGGTTCAAAGTTCTTTGAAATTGGATTTTTGTGGTGAAGGTAACTCTTTGGAGTGAAGTGCTCCTGTTGTAGGCACTAAGAACAAAGGCAAAGAGCAGAGCATCGTCTCAGCGCCTCATGGGTTGCATCAGGACCTGATCTCTGGACCCTTGCTGGTAAACCTGTCCTCGAGGTGGCCGCTGTCGATGCTGTTGTCGTTGACCTCTGTTCATTCTTAGTGTATCTGCAAGATTCATGTCAGAGAGACTCAATATAAACCACTCAGCAGAACGAGGATTTACAGGTAGTACTGTCATAAAACAAACAAGTAGCACAAGTGTTTTAGCACAGGCGTAACTTATTTGGGTTCTTCTACTCGTCAGAAGCCACAAACATCACGAAAGGCACAAATTTATATCTTTTTGGCACCCTTAGCAAATATTGGTAAAAAGCCTTGAAATAAATTTTTCCTTCGCTGCAGCAGAAACATCCCACACTGAAAATGTAAGAAAAATTCACTTGTTTAGCAAGTGATTGGAAAAAAGAATCACAGCCCTTATAATCATTGCCAACATTAGTACTTTTCCTTTGTAAGTTGACGAGTTTCTAGAAATTTTAAATTAGTAAGTCACAATTTTCTGTCTCCCTCTGTGAAATTTCTCAGTTTTTGCATGAACTGCAAAAACTGCAAAAACGCAGGAAATCATCTGAACTCGTCCTTTTCTCCCAACGTCCATCATGCGCCTCGAATGATTAAGTGACGCAGCGTAGCAAAGGGTCAATGCGTCATTTGTGTTGTTGATTAAACACTGTTCAAGGAAACTGGCCAACATTCTGTACCTGAGAAGTGTTTATGTTCAGGAAGTTTGGGGTTGTTGCTGGGTGTGTGAACACTGCAGATCTTGATGAAACCCGCCATCAGCATGATGAGAGCAATTCCCATCAACAGCACAGCCCACCAGTGAGCCTGAACAGCAGGAAATGTAAAACACGTCAAAGGGTCGAGCTTTTCTTTATTGGAAATGCGTCTGTATTTCTTATACACTAGCCAGGTCTGCTGCAGACACTCACCACAATCCAATCTGCGATGTTCTCATACAGCTCTGGGTTTAAAAACGCTTTCTTCAGCCTGGCCAGCGGCCCGTCGGCGTCCACCAGTCGGCACTTCTTGAAGACGTCGCAGTATCCTTTGAAGTCGTTGCAGGGTGAGCCAGGCTGCAGCGTTTTCACTTCTTTGTTGAAGAATTTAGACCATTTATCTGAACCGGTGCTGCTGCAGGTGCCGGCATCGTCTGGGTGAAATGAAGTCAAAGCAAAACCTCACAACATGTATAAATGGGAAACGAAACTACACACATAAAGAAATTGGTTTATTAAAGCAATTCTAATTAGTGTCTCGTTAATTAAAATGGCTCATTCATCCTCAGGCTGTGATGCAACAAATACGTCCGACTGAGGATCACTACTGAAATTGTACATGTTGGATGTGATATAGAGCCGGCAGATCTACTCACTTTTTTCCTGGCAGCAAACATGGCAGAGCTCAGCTGCTTCGTTCTTTTCGTCTGTGCTGGCGCAGGTGCACATTTCCAGATCGTACTTCATACAAATAGAACCAGAGCAGGTCTGATGCACAAAGAGGTGAGAACAATAAAAATAACGAATGAACGGAATACAAAGAGTATTGCTAATATTTTTATTTGTGGTCATGTAGTTCCTTTTGCAAGCGCCTTTATTCATCTTAGCATGTGCGTGTCAGGTCACCGTCAGTGTTTACGTGCATTTAAAGGTTAGAGATGAAGAATGATGTGGTCAGAAAGTTGAAAAATTAACATGTGCTTCTGCATTTGCTGCTCGAAATGGTTTTCCTTAAGTTTTACTTTTGCCAAAAGTTGAAAATATGAACAATGAAACAATTTAGATGTAAAATAAGTGTCCGAAATGCAATGTAGTAATATCACTGATTGACATGTTCTGCTTTCAAACTCATTTTAGAAGTGTTTATATTTCAAACACATTGTCAGATTTTTGTTTTTATTTTTTTACATCTACACACAGAGAAGCACGTTAGGAATTGATTGCGTACCCCATTGATGCAAACTTGTGTGTCCTCGTGGCAGGAGGTTTTGTCTGGCCTTGGCTGTGAGGGTGGACACAGCGCAGTGGCTCCGTTGCAAAAGCCTTTCAGAGCACATTCAGATTCCACTCTGCAACTATCCGTAGGACTCTTAAAAGTACATCCGGTTGTACAACATGGGCCTTGGCTTGGACTGGAGGGGGGGGAAACATTACACACATACAATCAGGAGTGCAAAACGTTAGGCCATGACGATGTTGTTTGGTTGATATTCTACTCTGAGAAAAACATACCTGCAGATTTTTCCAGGTTTAAGTTTGCACTTTTTTCCCGCCTCTTCGTCGGCATGATAGCAGCACTCATCCCTACAGTCGTTGCGGTAGCCGCAGTCGCACTGCTCTCCGTCTTCCACCAGTCCATTACCACAGATGGGCTGACCAGACTCTGAGCAGAAACACGCGATTAAAACAGAATCTACCACAAACACACAAAAAGATTTTAAAAGTAGAAAGCTTACCAACAAAGCAGGAATCTTTCTTCTTCAACAGAACTGCACTTATATTCCGAATACTGCAGATGGAGAACCTGTTATTGTTCGGTTTGTCCCCCGATGTGGCTCTGGCGTACATGATGAAGTTTCCCAACTCCTTAATCTTGTCCTTGGATTCTCCAGGGGTGCACTCACCCCCAGAGTCATGCTGTAAAACAGAAAGCACTTAAATCACCTGCAGGCCGCATAGAGTCCTGCAGAGGAGCTTTGAGTGAGCCGGAGTGTTTCGACTAGCTTACGGGAGAGCCAAAGTTGTGTCCAACTTCATGTGCGAAGGTGATGTGCGACACTTTAGGCGGGACATGTGAAGCATAGTTCTGCACTGTGATGATGCCGGTGTTGAGAGATTTCATCTTGCCATCAGAGTAGTGCTTGCTTTTTTCACAAATGCCTCCAGAGCTTCCTGTTGAGTGGCAATTTAAAAAAAAAAAAAAAAAAAAAAACAATACACGTCTGTGAGATAACATCAACGTTAGCAACGTTCCAGAAACGTTACCTGGCATTGGATTAAATGTCTTTTTTATCAGCTTAGCAACAGAAAAAATAGTTTAACGGTTTATTGATAAAGTCCCAAATGACTAAATCTGACAGGATTATGTAGAATCCTACATAAAAAGCAACCACACCCACTGAAAAAGACTGAAAGCACATGGTTCGCACAAATAAATGCTGGGTCTATCTATACAAAACTACCAATTTGCAGAAGGGCCTGCAAAGAAGCCTTCTTAAGAGCAGAAACTCCTGAACGCCGGTTTCACTCTACACAGCAGAAAATGACAGATAAGCCTTTGAACTATTATTAGCTTCCTCTGTGAATGGCTGCAATTATAAAGGAGCGAGCATTCGGGAGAAGATTAGAGGACTTTGAGGTGAATCTTAACTATGAAACTTCTCCAAATGAAACTCTTCCTGCATTATCTTAGACATGAAGGACGTGTGTGAGCCAAAGGTTAAAATAAACTGTACAGACGCCAAAAAGTATGTAAGCAATGTGTATAATTATGATTGCCTGACCTGTTAGGGAACTATAATACTGTGCATTTTAATGCCTCTTAAGGTTTCTTATTCAATAAGTATTTGACATTTTTAATTAGATGCTTATGGTAGAATAAGAGAAAAAGATTTAGAAATTTCTTACAGAGGACAAGAATAAAAATACCACTTAGTGAAAATTGTTATTCCCTAATCATCATAAACTGTATTTGTACTGCATGCTTATAGTTTATATATGCTTTGACATGACAACACTTTTTTTCTTTCCCTTTGATGCTCCAAATATTTTTCTGCTTTGATATTTGAGGTAAAGTTTATTAAAAAGGCAGCAGAATCTACTGAACAGATCTGAACTTTGTAGGCTTTCATGTTCTTTGATCTCTGTGCAGAGCCTGTTTTCAGTCGGAGAGAGAAGAAAGATAGACGCTACCTGGAGTATTTCAATAACCCAGAGTATTTGCTTTAACAGCCTGTGAAGCAGCTGTTTAAAACAGTGCTGTAAATGTTCATCTTTTATATTTAAGATCGGTCTCAGTTTTATAAATACTTCAAATATCAAAGAGGCTCTTCCAATTTTGCTATGACGTGTGTTGTGGCTCAGACACTTGTTCAGAAATTATTTAAATTCAGGGCTGGAATTGATGGCTTTTTTACCACTAATATTAATCTATTGACTAATGTTTCTCCAAATATAAAAAATTACTTTGTTTAGTTTCTTTTTATTTATTATGCAACAAGAATAGATAAGGAAAGACAGAAAAGGCAAAGCTGGCAACTTAAATATGACAAAAAATGTACAAAATGTAAAAAAATTGTATTTTATGTTATATATTTAAAAACAAAAACAGCCTGAGTAATCAAAATGTGACATGCAAAGAGATGAAACAGAAAACGGCCCATTTTAGAAATGACCACAGCATGCAGGATGAAAGTGGAGCAGATAAACTTCCAAAAGCAGCGCGTAACATTTATGAAGAGAAAAAGGTTTATAAACTTCACTGGAGGGAAAAAAAAGAAACAGGTTCTGATACGGACCTGAAGGAGCGCCGACCCAAGCCAAGCCGAGCACGCCGTCATCAAAATCCCTGTCAGTGAAGACGTAGGCCAGGCAGTAGTCGTCATGGTTCTGCTCAGAGTTCAGCTCCAGAAATTTTTCCACGCCAATATTGGCAAAGCGGAAGGGATTAGTGGTGTCCTTGGAATCGGCCGTGGTGTTGATCTAGACGAGGTCAACAGTTACAAATGAAAAATTCAGAAGAGAAAGCTTGGTTGTGCTACAGGCTCCTGAAATACCATCTGATTCAGTTTATTTTAAACCAACTCTACCAAACTCACCCTGATCCTTTTAACCATGAAGTTGATGTTTCTGATGCCCAAGAAGTCTGTGTCCTGGTAAATGGAGTCAATAGCCTTCACATGGCTGGAGATCTATAGAAAATGTAATTAATCAGACAGGCAGTAAGGTACAAACAGAAGCTAATAAAATGCTTTTATCAATCCATATTACATCTTTCCACTGCAAAGGGGAAGACCAGGTTTTTATCTGCATAACATGAACCTGATACAGTGGAAAAGTGAAGTGGAAATTCAGGAGAGGTGAAGGGGGACTTTGAGAAATAAAATACAGTTTGCATGTTGACAGAAAAACCCAAATCTCTTGAGCTGAATCAGTTTAAAGCTAACAGTTAGTACGATAACTCACCGGATTTCCCGACTAGGCTTCTAAAAGATTTTTATGTTCTTGTAGGTCAAGAACACACTGCATTTTATACAAGTCTTTTAATCCACCTCCTAATATGTTTTGTGATGTGTTGTGATGTGTAAATCCTCAGTTCATCCAGTTTCTCACAGCACCAGTTTAGTTGCAGACGCCAGAAGTCCTGCAATGTTTTCGTTTGCAAGTCCATGTGGGGCTAATGTTAGCTCTCGAATTGACTTTATTTCTGTAGGTAAATTGGATCTGTTTGTCTTTTGGGATTGAGAGTTACTGCTATGTAAATGAAATCAACAGAATTCAACTGGTTTATAATAACATGCTTTTACAAACAAGATGTTCAGATCCGGTTTTTGTGTGCGGCTACCTGAGCGATGACAGCGTCCCTGGAGCCGTAGTAATTATGGAAGAGGTGGTCAGTCTGGATGTAGAGCTGGCAGGTGTTTTTGTCCTTCCCAGCTGCCCTCTTTTTCCTCAGAATAACTGGACCATAAGCGTCATCGTCTTCTTTCACCCTGCTTACATCCTGCGAAAAAACCCCAAACACACCAGGTCAGTTCTGATTGTTTTATTCTGTTATCAAAAATAAGGAGCAGTGTCTGCTCTGAAACCCGAAAGAAACTCCAATGAAAAAACAGGTTCAGCAAAGTTCACTCAGAGCAGACGGGCGGGTTTGTTGTGATGTCGGCACTCACATTGCTCGGCTCTTCGACTGCAGACGCCTGGTACTGCTTCATCCTTTCAAACACAGAGCGGTCGGCACAGCCTCCCTCGGAGCCGTACTTATGAGGATAATCTGGCAGATAGAGTGGAGATACGGGAATGACTTTGACATGCTGAAGGAACATGATGTATCCATTTTGATACGAGAGCTGATTGGTGGAAGAAGGATTTAATAAAAGCTTCAGTGGAAGTGATGTGCATCATCATGATGCATAATGATGTTCGAGTCAAAGTTTGACAAAAGCATTGGCACCAAAATGTTAATGAAAAATGTATAAAATCACACTAATGCTTGTACTTAAAAGGGAAAAGCAAAAATGTAACAACTGACCTTTAAAGTGTTATTGAAAGGTATTTTATTGTTTTTTAATCTTTAAAAATGCACTAAAGCAGAACGATTCTGACGTGCTGGAGATTTATTGCATCTTTCTGTTTGACTGGGACTCAGCTGAAGCTGTTCTTGTTCACATGTAGGAGGTTGCACATGTAAAGTAAGTTTAGACGACACTGACTGTGATCTAAATAAACTAAATGAGCTATCCTGAGTACCAAGAAGTTGACATTATGCTGCTGGCCTGCAGTCGGCTAACCATTTTTATCTGTTCACTCTGGAGTCGACTTGTCTTGGTTCAGTTTCCGATCCATGACTGTTTGAGTGTCTCACAGCAAAAATAATGTGCAAGCTGCTGATTTTATCTTTTTACGTAAGAGGAAAAACAGAGCAGCTGATCGGCAGTGAGCAGCAACAGGTGCCAAAAGGAATGCATTAGCCTGAAGTTCATGTTTTATAAAACTGGAGAAAGCCCTGGTTGCTATGATGGAAAATATTTGTGGTTTTGAAAATGTGACCTTGTTAAGATCTCAGAATATGATGCGCTATTTGAACAAATCAAACTTATCAAGTAACTAATTTTTCTAACTCTAATATCAGCGAAAAGCAGAGAGAAGAGAGCCAGATATCATCAATACAAACAAGATTTTTCTTCTACGTACTATACAAAAGCTGAATACAGAAAAAAAGTCAAAGAAATTATTTCCATTACAGTTGCACTACTTATAAAACTACCAGCAATTATAATGACATTTTCCAGTAAATCTTACATAAAGTGCTATATGCTATATAACCAGGGTATAAGTAACTGAACAAGAATAAAGTCAGAGCTTCACATAAAGGTTATTTTGAAAGCAAGATGGCTGTAAAGCAGCAGTGAGATGTGAAACTATGCTGACCTTTCCATCATCATCATCATCATCATCATCATCATCATCATCATCACTACAGAGACGGAAACATTCCCTTCCATTATTCCTTGCAGCAGACTAAACCGGTGAAACTGACTGAACACACACTGCAGGAACAGATTCAAGCTCTGACAATGTGTTTTTTTGGCGTTTTGTCGGAAAAAGACGTCTTTGTTCTTATGAAAGAGGTCTTGTACAACCGCTAATCAAAAGGCCTTTGACTTGTGGGAAGAAGTAGAAAGAAATCCATGAAATGATTGATTTTCTACATTTCTCACATCAGATGTCCTTTCACTTTCTATAAGCTCACAGCAAATGTACTGGGAGCGTTGTGAAGTGAATACAAAGCTGCTAAAACAATCTTAATTGATATGAAACATTTGAAATGCAAGTGAAAAAGCTAGACATGCCCAGACTTACAAGTGAGAAAGATAAAATGAATCTAGTTAGGTGTGTGACTGAAGGTTTGTCAACCAAAATGTGACACCATGCTGACATCTTTTAGGTCAAAATATCCCCAAAATACTCTGATTACACAACGTGTTCTTCAAAATGTCAGGTTTGTACAAAATTGGAAGAATTACAGTCTGAAGGCAGAAATTGTTTATAATGTGAAATTTCTTTTTCAAACTAACCCAGACAAACAGCAAAATCCAATTTGCTATTTCTAAATCGGAATTTGACTAATTTGTCAAATTTGACACAAATTGATTTAGCACAGCAATACTTCATAGTACTAGTGACACACACAAACAAAAGTGTGTATTTCAGTAATTAATTAGCCTTTTAATGGAGTTTTAAAGCACATTTTAATAGAACTTTGATTTAAAAGGGTCATTATTGACTGAATAATGCAAAGTTGACACTTTTAATGCAACTTTTAGTCCAACTGTGCATTAACAGTGCCATTATTTATCGAATGACCCTTTATGGCAACATGTCGGAAACATTCATGAAGCCTCCTTTGAGTTCACAACGTGTTGCATCGTGTTTTTGACAGTGTGATGCCAGTCTTATGCATCATTGGTTTTAATTAGTACTTACGAATATCATCTTCGTGATAGATGACGGAGTGGAACGGCACTTTGCTGTGCTCCAGATACCTCTCTGAGGGTTCGACATAAAACGTCCCTTGCTGGGTTTTAATGAATCCCTCAAAGCGCCCGTCAACCACCGAGCCGTGAGTCAGAGCCCCCTGTTCACCTGCCAAACAAAGGAAAGACAAAGATCTAGCTCACATCCTGGTAAACAGATCATCAGGGTTCTAAGATGACCCCAGACGACGTTCCCATGCACAAAAATATAATGGCATAAACTTCCCATTTCACCTTTTGTTTAAGACAATAAAAGCCCCTTTCCTGATGTTTATGTGAACTTACAAGGAGACGTGCAGCAGGAAGAAGAAGAAAGGAAATTAAAATATGTGGGGAGATGGGATGGAAGAAAACGGGATTTACACTACTCACTCAGGTGTGTTTATTTATATTTATCTGGTAAAATACAACTCAGGTTACGCAGACTAAATAGATAAATGTGTGAAAATAGACCTCGACTTTTGTAGCATCACACAACCTTTAACTTGTACCTTTTCATCTCCAAAGGGAATTACTTTCCTCTTGATCTCAAATGCCCTCATAAATTTTACTATGAAGTTAAGAATTGTGTCTTTGTTTAGACAAAACAAAGCATTACATTTGTCTCTCAAAATAGTGTTTTATTCACATTATATTATTATAGGTTTTGTTTTTATAAAACCACATGAAGCTATTCTTGATTCCTTAAAAACGTAGGAGTTCTTCAGTTTATTCTCTTTTATTTCCAATAGTCCTTAATAAGCATCAAGTTCAATGCTGAATGCTCAAATGTCAAAATGTTAAAAATATGCAACTGTTCTTATTTTACGAGATGACTTAATCTCTTTAAACCAGGGTTCCTAATTTTTATGAATAAATCTGTGACTTCTAAAACTTTCATTTCCTTTATGCTGATTTTAAAACACACAAAAAAGTAAGTAAGGAAGTAAAAACACAACTAAAGAAAGGACACAATGAAAGGCAGGAGGAAACGCACAGTGAATGAAAGACAAAAGGAGAAAGAAAATGAAAGAGCAGAAGATATGGTCGAACTAAAAACGTATGAAAGGAAGCGAAAACGCTCACAAGGAGGAGAATAATTATACTGATGGGTTAAGACCCCTATTTGATTTTGATAATCAGTAAGACCTGTGGAGTTGTTTACAATAAATCATTCAAAAGAGACAGACAGACAGTGAAGAAACTGTAAACAGGAAATGATGTGAGGAAAGCGCGGCCGTACCTAAGAGTTCCCCACTGTAAATATGTGACGTGTCGCTGGGTTCCTCTTGTCCTGAAACCTCAATGACGAGATCCGGAGAAAAGAGCTTTGTGTCTCTCTTCAGCCGCAGGTTAAAATGTCTACAGAGAGAGAGAATAAAAAGAAATTTTGCTTCAGAAATAAACATTAAGCATCCAAACTTAGATCCCAAAAGGTTTCAGATTTACGGTGGAAACCTCAGGGCTGCAGTACAAGCAACCACAATGAAAGCTTTGTCACTTTGCTCTGCAGGATGTTGCGTCAAGATTTTCTCTATGACAGTGATGTCAAAAGAATAGATTCAAAAAAGAAACTCATCACTGATATAGTCTCACATGAGCCACAAGTTTACCAGAAGCTTGCAGTGATGTTTGAAACTCTTCAAATGACGACAAATATCCGTGCTCAAAATAATTCTTACGCAATCACATGACTGAAGGTTCTTCCACATGACTCAACTCTGAATCACCACTGCTTCTTACTCACTGGGACCCAGTGAGTTCAACCATTTTGGCTTCATCGTGTTGGTAAAATGAGGGCACTTTAATATCTTAGCTATATTTCTCCTCCATTATGTTGGTTTGTTCAGAGATTATAACTAAGTCGTGCTTTGATGCAGTTAGCAGCGCTGCAGGATAAATGATGAGTCCTCTGTGAGAAATAGCAATGTGTGCTGTCCAACAACAGAGAGCAGCTCGGACGTTACAACATGTTAGTCATTTTATCTCATTCCTTTTTTTTAATCACAAAGCCACTTTTTGCTTGGAATATCGTCTGCCCTGATTTCTACTCAGCATCAGACACTGATAAACTCCATATTAGTTAATAATCAAGTTTCTAAATACTAAAAAAATCTGTTCACAGCTAAAAGCTAGCGATCAGGCCCGAAATCTGGGTGCAGTGATGGACTGCGACCTTAACATTCAGAGCCACATAAAGACAGTTACGAAATGCCTTGTTACTTAAATCTCTTGTACAAATAAAATTTGAGCGATTGATTGAAAAGAAATTTTTCTAAACGTGAACAGGGATATGATTGAAAGTGTATCAGCTTTACAAAGTAAACAGCGTTGTGAGGGTCAGACAGAGAGCAGGATTTCCCTCTGCAGGATGAATCTTTGACCTCTCCAAGCATTCACATTTTCCTCATCACTCAACCCCCAGTTTCCGCCACTTTACAGCAAGGTTTGGCTTTATTTTTTTTCCATGCTTCATACGTTAACTAGAATGTCACTATAAATTATAGATTTCATTTACATCCACATTGCAAACAACTGCAAACTGCTGCTTGCTAAATGTTAAGCTCTAAATAGGCTTTTAAATAAAATCCGCAGATAAAAAAAAAAAAAAAGTGTAAAACAACAACAGAAGATGTAGGGAGTGAGTTTGTGTTGTATTTTATATTACATTATATTTTCTCACAATGACAGACGTGTGAAATGTCAAAGATGTTTTCATCTGCATGTGACCATCATGCACACCATTGAACACTTAAACACATACAGAAACCAAAAACGACAACAAAAAAGGTCAACAAAGCCACCAAACTACGTTAATATGACACATTTCTAGAATATGTAACATGTAATTCTGGAAATGAGGTCAGAGACTAAATCAAATGTACTTTTTCTTCAGCATGGTAGCCACAGCATGTCCAGACTGTGCATGAAAAGGCTCTCATATAGAAGCACAGGTGAAGCTGTTTGCTCTCCAAGTGGGACACTGGTGTTATTTGTGGGAGTGGGTGTGGCTCCCACTGGCACAGACAAAGAACAAACAGGGAAACAGGAAACAGCCAACTTTATCAAAGGTGACGTCTGTCACCGACACCATGAATGAAAGCACAGCCAAATTATCCAGAACAACAACAGCTCATATATTAAAACTGCTGCTGGTCTTCTAACTGGTAACCAGTAAGATTATTAGAAAACACTCCAAGGTTGTTTTTTCTCCCCATTTTGGTGTACAATGCATCTTTATTTTTTCCACTTTATGTTATATAACAGCCTTTTCCCAATTTGTATCAAACTAATCTCTTTCCTCAAAATTCTAATTATTATATCTCATGTGTATATATTAAGGCTCTTTGAATGAAATAGTTTCAATTCAATTTAGTGAATTAATTAAATTTTAAAATCTGAACAAATTTAAGACTCTTAATCGAGCATAGACATAGTACTTAATATTAATAAAGGTCATTTTTTTTATCATTTGACTTCAACTGGTTATTTTGCCTATGTTGATTTAGAAAATGCTTGGTCATTTTTTACACACTATTTACTTTATCTTAATGTGAGTGGGAATCACAAATAATGCTTTCCAGACATTATAACAAAGATTCAAAGGCCTCTGCTCTGGTTAAGCACAAAGTGAGAACTATTTTTTATTTATTTTTTTTAAACTCTTTTTTGTGACTTCTTTCAGGACCTAAAGTGGTTTTGAATAACTTCAGATATCTCTGATAATATGTCACTTGGTATATTATTTCAGCTACAAATGGTCTAGTGAGAAAGTACAATCTCTCAACAGAACAACAGAATTCAGCAGATATTCCACAGAAAACAAGTTTCTAAAACATAGTGGGAACTTGCATTCTTGCACAATGTGGCTTTCAAATGTTCACTTTGATTTTCTTTGCATTTTAAAACTCAAAATGAATGAACGTATGGAGGAACGTTTGTCAAAAGCCGGCGATGACTAATGTGTTCAAGAACGTGAAGAACCTATAAATTATAACACTGTGGGCCAAAGGGAAATCCGGTTTGCAGAAGCCTGACATAACTGTAAGAACTGGTTTAAAGTTTGCGCGACACTTATTTTGAATTCACATTCTGAATTCTGTAGCGAAACAAATCAGGCAAAAATCTAAAGATAAGAGATTCACAGATTCACAGCTGCCTGGAGCTCCTTTCAGTGCTCCAGGCAGCACTGAAAGGAGAGACAACCAAAATAAAAACTAGAACTCTAAGACATCCTCTTTGCCGATAAAGATCAGTACATAATTCCTGAAATCCAACACGGAAACGCTTAAAAAAAAGTCGCAAAATCAATAACAATGAAAACAGATCATATTCCTCCATAGACAACACAAGCTAAATGTTAAGGCATTTTGCTGAATTACACAGCAAAATGTTAAGACATTCTGCTTTACATGTCCCTAAAAGCAGCTTATGATTCTGTGTACAACATTTTACAAAATGTGCATTCATGTGTTTTCATTTGGACTATGAATGACGTTACAAAACAGCAACTCTCTAACAAACAACCATCCAAGAGAAAAGCGACATTGAATAACCCAGCATTTCAGATTTTGCATAAAGCACTGTAAACCTTTTATTCTTTCTGGTAGACTTGACTCTCATTAACGTGGCTCATCTGTCCAATTTTCCCAGCTTCTGCATCAAGGGTACACTTGCTACTGTCCACTCCAGGTAAGTCACAGATGCATGATATTATGAAAACACGCAACATGCAATATTATTGTGGATATTTCTTTTCCACCGTCAAAATCTCCCCCGTCACTCTGCATTAGTTTCAATGTCTTGGTCATTAAAATCTGTAGCTAATCTAGGAGAGCAGATTCTGAATGGCAAATGCTAATGGCCTTCTAAAACAATGCATGGAAGTAGTTTTTCTGCTTCTGCAATATTGAGCAAACTGCTGAAAGAATTAGTCAGATTTATTGATTATTGAAATAATCATCAACTAATTTAGTAACTGATTAATTGTTAACAGAATTCCACAGCCTCAAAAAGAGGCTGTTTACTGCAAGAACATGTTACTCAGAACTATAACTAAAACAGTACAAAAAATACAAACATATCAAATTTCAAATGACAAAACTTATCTGAAAAGATTTAAAAGACAAAACAAAGTTATCTTAAAAAAAAGGTTCTACTGGGTTATAGTATGAACTCCTCAAGTGGCTTTTATTTGGAGAAATAAAAGCCTTTTAAGCATATTTTGCTATCAAATAATCAATTTCTTAATCCAGTGATGAACTCTATTCTGTATTGATGCCAATTCAAGCAGAAAAAGCTGAGCTGTTATTGCATTCTAGGAAATAAAATGCTTATTTAAAATGAATTAATGACTTCTTTACTGTATTTTTCTAGGTATTCCAAAGTCTATAGAAAAAAAAGCCCTCAGTGGTTAAATGAAAACTGCAGAATCTGGACAATTTTTTTATTCATCAATAAAAAAGTTGCTTACTAAAATAATCGCAGCCTTAAAATTGATAATGCAATGCCAACGGTGATCTAACAGACTGAGAATCTCAAGTTCAGACTAATCACTGGAATTTCCCATAACTCCCCTCAAAAAAAAAAAAAAGAAAAAGAAAGCTGTGAGGGTTTCTCCTTCAATTCTTGCCTCCAAAGAGAAACCACGTGCAACAAAAATGGGAAGTGTTCCAACTTAGCCGTCTGCATTACTGTGCAATGAGGAAGATAATTACATGGCATAATAACATTTTTTCTACATTTTTGAAATTTTACACTGCACTGGTACATGTTGGACAATTTTTTTCTTCCCCAGAAAGGAGTGACATAAAACAGACAAAGGATCCAAATTTCCGCTGCAGATTAGTAAGATTTCAGCGAGTAAGGGTGTGTGTGTGTGTGTGTGTGTGGGTGTGTGTGTGTGTGTGTTTTGAATTGAACTGACCTTCCATGAGCCTGGAAGTCCAAGTGAACCGTCTTGTCTTGTGGATGAAGTGCCCGTTTGGCTCTCTGATGACTGCTGTGCAGAGCTTCTGTGTCATATGACAAACCCTCATAGTGGCGAATATATTTGTTCAGCGGCTTCTTAAACTGGCCTGAAAGACAATTCAATGACACAACGAGGCAAACTTTGTTTTATAAAGTCAGATGCAACATAGTTTCTCTGATTTCTGGGACAAAACAAAGCATTTGAATGTTAGGAATGTCTCCAAAACGGAGCAGGGTGAAGCCGTCACTCCCAGCACAAGTGTAAAAGGCTTATTCATCTTAACCCCTCAAACCCACAGAGTTCTTCCAGACATCTTTCATTCTAACTGCTTCCTTTGTTCTTTTATCAAAAACACAGAGTCCTCAGTTTAACACCAGGGGAGCAGAGCGCATGATGCATGTCAGGTGACTGGGGGTCTGTTTCCACACAACAGCCTGTCTGAATGCCAGTGAATGAAACTGCTGAAGGCTGCTGCGGTAGTGAGAAGCTCCATTCCAAGGACTCACTGGATGCCATTTAAATACTAGCCTCTGTTTATGTTGTCACGCCAGTTTTTCAAAATAATGGCATTACAGTTGACAGTTTAGTATTAAGCAGAGAACTTAAATCACTGATTTAGCTCCAATAACCTTCATGAAAGTATCAAAGTGCAAAACACAAATGGTGGAATAAATAGATGTCAATTAATGTTATTATTCTCAATAAAACCAATTTATTGGAAACACAAGTCCTTTCATGCATAGTGCTCTATACATGGACAGCTATCTAAAAGCCATTTTCTCCTGGATTTTTATGTTATAAATGCACACAGACCACTGAAGTGGACACTAATGCATCATAAAATACACTATCAACTACTGGCCATCAGCTGCAAATGCTAGAAATTATTTTTGTTAAATCCAATATGGCTGACAAATTTAAAAAAAGCATGCCGACCGACCCGATTCCTCCTTCTACTGCAGGCCACTCTTGCAGGTAAAATAAAATATTGACATCAGATAACCCCTAAAGCTCAATATATTTTTCAAGCAACAACTCTGTATTTGTTATACAGATCAATTAAAAATAGAATAAAAAATATTTTACGAAATTTTTTTCTTACCTTTTTTTTAATGCCTTAAGAAAATTAAAAACAATATTTTGAAATAGAAATCCTGACAGAGGATCATACGTAATTCTTGCATAAAAGGACTAGAGGAACCAAAGAAACATGTCAGAATATATAAACGCACCAATTTCTGGTTTGCCTCAACAGAAAATGACAAAATAACATCATCCCCATTTATGAATTAAATTTATGATTTTAATGACTTCACAACAAAGTGCATAAATGAACCGATGTTTGCTGGTGTTACCAGGATGGGGAGGATCAGATTTTTTTAAGGCATTTTCTTGTTTGTTGCTGCATTAGTAGCTCATTAAATGGTGCTGTAAAAACAACCACAAAATGGTACAAGACTGAGTGAGTCAAACTTATCACAACTGGTTAAACTATGAGGAAATATGACTTATTTCTGTCATTTTATCTGAAATATTTGAGGTTATAGTGCCTTACTTTTATAGCAGTAAAGCACTATAGCAGTAAGAAAATGAAGTTCAGAGACATTTGGTCTGAAAGACCAAACGTTTTTATTGTTTTGCTCTGTAAAGTGGGAGTCACAACTCCCCAAACAGGGAGGGAGAGCCTGTACCAGGCTAGCTGCAACTTGTTCATGACTGCACATAGGAAAACAGCAACAATCGGCTGCTTCTGTCTTCCTTCTAAAAAGACAATAATGCAAACAAACCAAGTCAGGCAAAAACCAGGCTTTGGGATGCCTGGATGGGCTTGTAGAATGGTGGGTATTTTTCTAATTAAGGAATGTAAATTTGGTAGCAAAATAAATATCGCTATCCCAGAATGCAAGATCTCCTCTCTCAGGAGGATGTGGAAACTTTATTGATGTTTAATACTGACAGTGCGTAGCCTTTACATGTTTAATTCTGGGTCTAAGGCAGCAATTTGTTTTTTATGAAAAAGGGATTTTTGTCCACACTCAGCAAATAAAACTTGTCTACAGCCATAAAATCCAAATCATCCTCTTAAAAGGATTATTTATAAAGCATAATAAATGACTACTGTGTAAATGTATTTGTTTTATGGTTATATTAAAGAAACACTGCTTTATTTCTACTTTGAGGTTTAGGAACAAAGATAAAAAAATAAACTATTACAGCAAAGCAAATCCACCTGATTTTTACGCAGTTGTCTGCCTTAAGCTCCTAAAACACAGAGCTGCTGCTAAGATTGTGCACCTTAGCACTTACCCATATTGTAGATGTTTTATTCTATTTTTTTAATCCGTCAAATGTTTGTTGACAGAGGCCATCTTCTCTCATTTTTTTTTTACAATAATCTCTAAAGATTCTTATTTTAAAATCATGTGCTATTAGTTAAACAACAAGATTTAATAAGAAACAAATGCATCGAATGAAAAATTAGATTTTTATGTTCAATGAAAAAAAGAATGTTGTTTGCAGGAGTTTCTTAAAATGTCCAAAATGGTCATGAAAGCTCATCAACGATTAGTTAAAGTGAACTTCTTGTCTCATTTAGTTTGCTTATAATCAGATGTTTAGTTGACTTCAAAGACGTGCTTCACACGTTCGCACGAGATTTGCATCTGCACAAATACATGCAATACCTCAGTTATTGGAAGTATCTGTGGGTGATCAAGCATGAACCCGGTCAAAAATAATACCACTTCTGGGGGTTTTTTTGTGTGCTGCAACAGCACAGTTTCACTCTTGACTTTTTACACCAGGATTAATGGATAGTAATTAATAGTAAAAGAGAAGTAATTCAAACATTTTCTTTCAGTTTCACTGCTGCAACAATTCTTCAAGATTGCAGAGCAAAGTATTTTGAGAGCGTTTGCAAAGAGCAGCTCTTGACAGAAAGGAAACCGTTTTGCTGACAAGAAGCGAGGAAGTGGTAACAGCATGGATTCAACTCTTCTGGGCTTTGCCAGCGAGTTGATAGTTTGACAACAAAAACATCATAAAACTGGCAACTTCAACGTCTGCACTCAACTCTGGATTTAGCTGTGCATCCGACAGCAAAGAACAAACAAATCTGAGATTGTTGGCAAAAACCAAATCTATAAAGAAATACTCTTAAGGATCAACAGCGATGAAATTAAGAAAACAAATCGTAAACTGAAAAAAAGCCTGCCTCACATCAACAAAATTATGCCGGACAAACAACCAAACAGCCAAACAGGACTTAATAAACAAAGCACTGTTGGGCTGGAGTACAGGAACTTCATGCTATCACAGTGTGCTTTGTGAAAGCAGCAGTGTGAAGGTGTTGGACTCTGTTTCCTATTGTTTTGAAACTGTCTGGTCCAAGTTGTCTGCTCAGATTTTATGCTAACACCGACACAAACTGACACAGTTGATTTATATCACCTCTTTCTGCTGTTATTCTTTGGACATGAGAAAAGGAGACCCTCGCCTACTCGCAACTTAGACTTTTTTAATTTTTCTGCTAAACAAATTATTTGTAATTTATCCTTAGAACATATTTTACACATCAAACAGCGACATTAATTTTCCTTTGTCCTGATTGGCTCTGCTGTGAAGAGCAGAGATTAGGAAATCAGTTGTAGCGCCATTGTACATGGTACTATGTATTTTCCAGGCCCATACTTCCATTTCTTATCACAAAGAAACTATGTTACAGTCAGTTGTTATGAAAATTCTGGAAATATCAGCATTTCCAAGCCGACTAAAATTTAACACCTTGAAATTGGGCCTCTGTCTCCTACAGAAACTGACTCTCTGCTTTCAGCGTGTCATCACAACGATGCTTCTCCATTTCAGTTACAGCTATTCTTAGGAAATGAGAGGTCGTTCCGACAAGCTCAGCAGATGCACAGCTCTACCAGCTGTTTGCTAATTCCTGCTGCCGCTAGTCTGAAGGAGCCGAGTGGGGGAGACATGGAGGGAGGGCTGCTCTGTGAAGCAGGAGCTTCGGTTGACTTCTGGTTTTTGATTTGATGCTTTTATTTTGACAACTTCCGCTGCATATGTTATAGAATGGCAGCTTAACGACAGAAAGGAACGGAAGAAAGGTTGCAACAATGTTAAGTGTATCTTGGTATTAGTGGCCCATTTGATAGAGGCACAAGGTATGTTTATTTTGTAAAAAAGGATATTTCTAATATTGAAATTGTGAACTTGTTTTATTATATAAAACTCTAGGGTATAGCTTTTTTTAATTAGAGTTTACATTTTTAGTCGTGAACGTTATTGTTAGTTCAAACGTTAATGGTTTTGTACCTTACATGGTCTTTTTCTTGTGTGTTTGTGCATTCAGCTCCTCCTTCAGTGAAACTCAGGGTTCATTTCTAATAAACCTCACTGTTCATCAGTAAAGCCTCCATCCTTCATTGGGGCTGCAGGGTGTCTGCTACACACATGTTCAGTCGTCACATAATTAATTATGATTTCCTTTTTTGCCATACGCTAGAAATTCTCAACAAAACTTAAAGCAGCTTTAATCCAGATTGCACATGAACCCCCTCCTCTCTGGCGTCAGCAGCAGTAAACGTGTGTGGTTGTGTGTGGGCCTTTAACGCAGCCATCTTGGATTTCATGAAGCGCTTCCAGAGTGACACTGAGGCGTCTTCTTGCAGTTTCAATGTATTTTGTGAAAGGACTGATGGTGGATGTGGTAGAAGTGAGCCGGCCTCTATTGTGCTGCTGACTCAACAGTGGAGGACTTCACAGCCTACATCAGCTGACTCGTACAAGCAGGCTTTTTGGTGGAGGGAGTGATGTAGAGATGACATATGGTTTGTGCAACCACCCACTCGCAGGTTGCACAATCAGGTTCTTTTGTGACAGAGGCTGGCTTTTGGCTGCCTGTCTAGATTACTGTGGGAGGAAAAAAAACTTGCCAGATAGAGCTTTCTTTTACTCCCTAAAGGCAATAGATTATTAAAGTTTTTCCCAAAAAAAAAAAGTGCTAAAGTGTTATTTGAAGCTGCTGAAGCTACTGTTGTCAGTAGCATCTCAGAGGAGCAAGTCTCTCCTCTGACATGACTTGTCTCTCTCAGATGAGAGACAAGTCATCCATCTGCTATGCTTTTCCAGTAACTTTGACTTAATTAGCTACCTGTCTGTGCCTGTATGTTAATGGGCAGACCTCTTCCTGAAGATCATATAACTTTACTCCATCCATTTCAAATCACATTGAACTGAATGTGAATATCTAATTTAATCAAACATTTATCATGGTGTATGAACAATCATCTCATCTTGAATGTAAACAAGAAAAAAAAAAAAAAGAGAAGACTGTAGATTTCCAGAAATCTACATTAGATCATTTATCCATTATCTGTTGTCATGCAACAATGTCTTCAGTCAGAGGCTTCTTGAAAACCAGTGTAACACAGACGTCTGCAGGACACCCTGCAGCCGCCTGACACAACTTCTTGAAGAATCTTGACTAATATGAGTTGCAACAAAGTATTTTTGAATTTTGCTGAAACATGACTCCATTTAGTTCCATTTTATTTGAACTGAAAAGTTAAAATAAAATATGGGCACATCGACATGTGACACGATGAAGTTGGAATCAAACCCACAAAGTTCAGATTAAAAGACAATCACGCCTCCCAATTAGCTAGAGTCACCAATAATACATGAACAATTAAGATCTCGTTTTATTTATTTATCCAGGAGTCTGCCATAAATATTCAACATTAAATATAGTATTTCATTATTAAATTAATTAACAGAGATTTGCATTATTTGTGAGTGGCAGATCCAAAATGACACCGGTTTTAGATCCCCAGGAAGTAACTATGTCTATAACAGATCAATCGGCCAGACTTGGGAATCAGACAAAGTTTCATTGATCGGCTCTGATGAGTGATCGTCAGACCGAAAGCTGAGAAATCTGTCACTTTTCTAACTAACAAACTAACTAACTCATAGTGTTTCCCCAACACAGGTCTTTGTGACACACTGTCCTGGATATTGTAGACGTTTCCCTGTTTTAACGTACCATTACATGAAAACCAGTTAATCAACCATAAATTCAAACATGTGAATCATCCCAGGCGTTGTGCCTGGAGGAGGTGGGTTGGCAAACACTGTACTGACAGATGCAATTAGAAACTCTTTTATTCCCCGAAGCCTCTGATATGGGTTATAGACATGTGCTTTGATCAATAAATAGCTCTTGTGCTACTGTCTTGATCAAAAGATGCGGAGCACATCTTTCTCCTTTCTGCATCAGACAAAAAACTGGTACTGGCAGCTCTGACTTCACAGGACATCTAAAATTACAATCAGCCAGGAAAAGCATAACTGAGAATGTCCATAAAGACGATAGGAATCAAAATTAAGCAATTATTATCAATGGGCAGAAAAAAAACTTTAGATAGGGTTTATTTTGAAGACTTTCAAAACTTTAGATATTAAAACAATGGTTGCCCCACTGGATTTACTTTAAATAGCGGCTTTCAATTAAGTTGATAACTGAATTAGCTGCATGATCTGGGGAGAAACTACAAAACAGCTGACATTTACCTTTGAACAGCTTTGTAACTATTCGGTGTCAGCGAAAGTAAGGAGTTGAGCTAAGTTTAGAGAACCTTTCTGCAATATTTCCAGCACCAGTGAATGTTTCCTCCGCCTGTCTGTGGAGATTTGGCTAAATGTCCGCCCCGAGAGCTCCTGCTCGTAGACACAACACGAGTTTCCCCGCTCAGGAACTGTCAAAAAGCTCCTATTCACCTTGTGCGTCGGGTTTAAATATTCAACCTGACACCAAAGCTAATTTTGTCACGCTCGGGACTGGCTCGTGTTCAGGCACTACGCTCAACACGAACATTAGCCACCTAGCTAGCGAGTTAGGAAGCCAGAGTACAACTGTTTGATCCGATTAGCGCTGTCACTGAACACTTTCCCCGCGTGAGTGGATGGAAAACTTACCTCTAACGTCCTGCAGGTAGCAAAAAATGAGAAACAATTGGAAAAATATCATGTCCGGCTGCCGTTTGGTACTAGAGAACTAAGCAGAAATACACATAAAAGCCGTCAAGTGGCTCTCGTTTCGGTGTCGTCGCCCTCTTCCTAGTTCGCTCCCATAACAAACACCGGCGGCTTCGAACCGAACTCGCAGGCAGACTGGCCCCCCTCCCTTCCGGTGTGCGCTGCCAGCAGAGTGTAGACACACCCATTCAGTTACCAAAGCGCCTCGAAACGACAACCCGCTTCACGGCAGGACGGCAAAAACGCTGTCTGAATCCTCTGCAACCACTCTGACACCCGGCGTTATTGTTCGTGTCAAGTTTATTGCCTCTGTTTACGACTAGAAAGAAAGAAAGAAAAAAAAAAAGACTTCCGGGTTCACTTACTGGACATTTCAATGTGAGAGGACGGAGGTGAAATCTGGACAATGTTTTATGTGAAATATGGTGACAATGAAGAACAAGTATTAATAATTAGTGATATCCCACATTATAAAAATTTAAGTGAATTTTATTTGCTGTGTTTGTAATTTATTTAATTGAAAATGTAAATATTTGCAATACCTTGTAGGAATGCATTTTCTAATACATTTTGTCACATTATATTGCAATATATTTTTTGTGCTGTGAGAGTACAATATACATGATTTTATACATTTTTCATAAATAATTACTAAGACTTTCGAAAACTTCACAGTGTATTAACTTTCTCTGCTGTAAGGGTCCTCAACAAAAAGCTTACAATTTAATTTGTGTCAGATGACAGAATAATCTATTTTTTTCCCTTTTTGTCTTGGTACTTATTTTTTAGTATTTATTTTTGTGCACAGTTGTGTGTGTGTGTGTGTGTGTTGTTGTGTTTTTGTTAATGTTGTTGTGTTTTCGTTAATGTTGTTGTGTTTTCGTTAATGTTGTAGTGTTTTTGTTAATGTTGTAGTGTTTTTGTTAATGTTGTAGTGTTTTGCACCTCAGGGCCACCGTACAGGGCCACCGTACAGGGCCACCGTACAGGGCCACCGTACAGGGCCACCGTACAGGGCCACCGTACAGGGCCACCGTACAGGGCCACCGTACAGGGCCACCGTACAGGGCCACCGTACAGGGCCACCGTACAGGGCCACCGTACAGGGCCACCGTACAGGGCCACCGTAGTCAAAAGTAAGAAAATTCCCTCGGGGAGAATCTTCTGTTTCACAGAGTCTTTGCTGCCCCCTACTGGTCATAAGACGGTACTGGAAGTTAATTAATCTGTCAGGCTGCACAGCTCTTTGGACCTTTGTTCGTTTGGTCTGTTCATTTGTCAAGTTGTGGACGCCAAAGCGAAATCTGAATTCAGCTTGAACCACTGAGCCAAAATATCTGCCTCCTGAACTGTAAGGTTGAGTTCCAGTTCAGAATAATGCACGTTTAATGGTTAATAGGGATAAGTATATAGGGTTAGGGCACAAGTAAATGTCGAAGCAACATCCCAGTAATAATGTGCATGAGTGTGCATGTCCTATACGTTCAGGGTAGCTCTTTTCATTCAGTCTACGCTTGAGTTGCTTGCCACTATTTTTGCTTCACATGCAACCAGTGAACTTGAACAGCACACGAAGCTCCTGCAATGTCACATTGGAGTGGAGTCACAAAAAATGGGTACATCATATTCTTCAGCATGCAGCCAACAGCTTTAATGGGCTAATTAAACCTCATACCTTAATATCACATTTCTGTTTGAAAATAACACATCGAAACGTAACACGTTTATTTAGAGTTTACACGATCGGCATGGAGCATCGGAACTAACAGTACCGAGTCTGCAGAATACGAGCGGAACTAAACGCATCACCCAGCCGTTGGTTTTCTACTCCGGTGACGTCACTCGCAGAGTTGTCATGGCGTCGTCGAGGCTGAAGCTACCGTTGCAGCGTTGCTAAAAAAAAAAAAAAAATCTGTCGCGAGCTTTTTAACCGAAATGGAGAAAAATGCAAACCTGCATCGAGACACTGAGGTGACCTCTGTGTGTGGCTCTGTCGCGGGCGAAATGGGCGACGTTACGGTCGCGGGCGAAGTGAAAGGAGCAGTGGAGAAATTAAAGAATAGTGAAGCTCCCCTCAGTACTTTGGATAACGTTCCTTGTGATACCAGCGCCTCGAATGCTAGTACTCCGAGCTGCGGCGGATGTGTTCGGAGCGCGGTGCCGGAGGTTATCGAAGTCCCTCCGGTGCCGGAGGACGCGGAGGAGAACGCCGAGGCGAGCCCGTCGCCGTTGAGGTGCGAGGACCAGGTCAGTAACGGGAT
Organism: Poeciliopsis gracilis; assembly: GCA_911649635.1. Lineage (NCBI taxonomy): Eukaryota > Metazoa > Chordata > Actinopteri > Cyprinodontiformes > Poeciliidae > Poeciliopsis > Poeciliopsis gracilis. The sequence continues at coordinate 9,620,401 of CAJVRI010001179.1, read as the reverse complement.
GGGGCATGACTCGGAGCAGGCAGCAGAAGACGGCCAGGGAGGCGCCTCAAAGTTGGTAAACAACAGAGCCGACAGCCTGCCCTCGTCTCCCGCTGGAGACAGCGTTCATGCACAGCCTGAGCTTCCAGCCTGCGGAGAAAGTGAGCAGACAAAACTTGCCAAGCCCACGGCTCTGTGTCCGGACGGCAAAGCTGGGCAGTCCGGCGATCACACCTTGTCGGAAGGACTGCCGAGTGGGAGTGACCCCGACCCGAGCCTCGGTGGAGAGTCGCGGAGCATAGACTCGCTCGAGTCGTTCTCCAATCTCAACTCGTGTCCGAGCTCAGAGGGGCTGGATGACCGGGGACTGGCCTTGGCCTTGCAGAGCGAGTACGCCTCCGACGGGACAAAGACCTCCTGCGCCAAGGACCGAGCCGCCGGCCAGTCCATCTACCACATTAAGTGGATCAAATGGAGGGAGGAGAACACGCCGATCATCACGCAAAACGAGAATGGACCCTGTCCATTACTGGCAATCATGAATGTCCTTCTGCTTGCTTGGAAGGTAAAACGCTCAGATTTGTTCTGTCAAGCAGTCCACACTTCGGCACCAGATGACGTTTTATTACAACAAATCGATACAGGATGTGTGCATTCAAGACGTGTGTATTTTTGTGCAGTTTCGGTGCCAACTGGTGTATATTCTTCTCTTTCAGGTTAAAATGCCACCTATGATGGAAATTATAACTGCTGAGCAACTGATGGAGTATCTTGGTAAGTGTTTGCAGCTACGTAACTCAAGATCAACACATTTGAAGAAGAAGAAAAAGGAAAAAATGTCTCCGTGAATCTTTGATGTAGCGATGTGACGGTCCACCCCCCAGAGATCAGAGTTGGCCGGTTTTTCTCTTGATCATCTCTGATCAGTGATTGGCAGGTCAAATAGCATGAAATCAGAAACTGGGCCATCCTCAGCGCCTCAGCAAGACGAAGAAGCACTATTTGAAATGTCAACTCTGCAGCGCAAACAGCTAGAGATGTACCAAAATCAGTGTGAGGTTCAGCCACTTGATTGGCAGGACAAATACTGGCAATTCAGATACTAGTGGATGTTTTGCATATTTTATTTGTATTCATTTGAAGAGGGAACAAAAATTGCAATCAGTCAAACTTAGAATTGGCATTGCAGACCACTTAGAAATCGTAAATCGCTTACCTGCTCAGAAAAATCTGATTGGTGCGTCTCTACTTTTTAATCCAGGTAACGCCGCTGAAACTGGGCTTATTCTGTTTGTCCTGTGCAAAAATGTCTTTGAGGAACATTTTGTACAATTAGCTGACTGTAGTTTTTTGGGGGCCAAAGTGTGGCCTGCACAATCACATACTTGTATTCGCAGTTGTCCATGAACTCCCTGCCAGTAGGTTTCAACATCCTGGTGAACATTCTCGTGTTTCATGCTCATACTAGTCAACGTTTACACACTTTAAAGGCATAAGTCGGTCATCTGACTCAACTACGTATGTATTTATTTATGTATCCTCACTGTCCGTCCAGAGGAGCAACTGTATTCCCTTCAGGGAATATTAAGGAGTCGCCCAATCCTATATCCCAGAGTGAACAGAGGAAGCGACCACAGCGGGGGAATCCCCCCATGAACTTCTTCTGCGTCTGTAAGGGAAATAGGAGCCATGTCTTCTGCCTGGCTGTGTCCTGCCCGTCTCTTTACTAAAACGGTTTTCGGTGTCCAGGAGTCGTGTCTAAAACGGCTGCCAGCGTTTTCTTCCAGCTCTGTTCGGGATTCACACAGCTTACCTGTGTTGGGAGTACAATATAATTTAATAAATGAAGCGTTGTTAATAATTCAGCAGCGTATTTTTCCCTGACTTGTTTGTGTCCTTCAGCTAACATGACTCATCTCTATGAATCTCCCTGGAGAAAACTGGTGTGATTGTGGAGAGCTATTCGTGGTTTTGATTTCTCCCCCCAAACGTGAGGATTTGTTATGCAACAGGGTGGAACAGTTTGCTTTGTATTTGCATTTATTTACTTTAGTAGCTTTCAGAAACTTCTGACTTCCTGTCATCCCAGAGACTCAGGAGAAAGGGAGATAATGTTCCCGTAATAAAATCTGTATCTCTGGTGACGGCTTGAAGTAAGACGAGTCTGTGGGTCTGTTCAAACGTCTTGTGAAATTAAATTGCTTAACACAGCTAGAGTTCATTAGCTTTACTGATGAAACAGATCTATTTCCGTTTAGTTGATGATGTGCAAGTTTGACTTCGTTGAAGCACGCGGCCTCTCTCTCCGCATCGGTTGCTACTCTCGGGGTACTCTTCTCCTTCCAGGTGCCGAGTGAGGTTCCAATGTTAGCGATTCTTTCCATGCATGGACGTTTTCAGCCATGTGGATTTGATGACTGGAAGTTGATGGTATTCGTCTGAGTAATTCTCTGGAAAAGCATGCGTTGACAGTGCAGTGTGATGCTTTTGCCAACTCCTAATTAAATTAATGACTCTCAGTGAGATGTCGCGAAGCATGCTCACGCCACACTTTTGAAAGGAGCTGGCTTTTTGGGCAAAACTAGAAATTCTCTTAAGAGGATTGTGTGCTACTGTTCGCTAGGTGATCTCATAGAAATTGCCAGTGTAGAAGCCATCCTGACACAAAGCTTTGGTGATACAGACCTATAGGGAACCGAAAGGCATTTGAGCCTGCATGCTTTCTTGGGAAACAGCACACACTGCGACATACGCACGATAAACAATCTGAAGCATCAAGCAGATTCTGCTTCTAAACAAACGATTCTTCTCGCTTGTCAGTCAAGGTTGAATCAGCATCTGTCGGCTTTTCTCTTGCAGGCGATTACATCCTGGAAACCAAACCTAAGGAGATATCAGAGGTTCAGCGGCTGAACTACGAACAAGTAAGATCTGCCTTACAACTGCAGCTTGTGCAGAGACACACAGATGAAGCTTTTCCTGAATGGATCAATTTCAGTTTTGATCCATTCAGATTCTTTTTTTTTTTTTTTTTTTTCTAAAAATTATAATGAAAAAAAGGAAATGTGCAGGTCTGCACGTTTGCGTGGAGCGAGCCCGGGTCAGCGGCCGCTCAGTAACATGGAAGTAAGCAGGGAGCTGATTGGAAGCCGTGCGAAGCTGCAGCGGAGCGTCTTCCTGCTCCTCTGCAGGTTACATAAGACGACTCTTGCAAGTCTCCGGGAACAACAGTGGTTAGTAGTGTCAGATTGTGTTGTGGATGCTTGGAGATGCATGGCTGGGTTTCAGCTGGGGCACTTAGAGATGGAGCTCCTGCCTCTCGCTTCCTCCCATCTCAGTGGCGGCCTGCCTACGGTGTGGGAGGGGCCCCGCCTTTTCCCCCTCTTGCGTGGCAGCGCTGGAGCACATCTGTGAATGATTTCAAGCCCGTCAGTTACAGACGACTAAAAGTAATGTGCAGTTTCCTCGTGGAAGCTCGGGCTTTCTAAATTTAAGCCGAGGTGGAACGGAATCTCTTAAATAAATCGGCGGTGGCCCTCAGCATGTGGAATTATAGTAAGAGAGGGGCCCCGACTTCGGGCTGCCTTGTTATTATGGTGGTCTAATGACAGGTCGGTGAGCTGTTTTACATGTGGGTGTCGTCATGTCCGTTCGCCATCTGTCAGCGGTGCGGTTAGTTCACACAGAGCATTCGGACAGCGCTGCGGGCAGACCTCAGGCAAACAGGAATGTCGGTCAAACAAATTGGATTGTCTTCCTAACAATATTTTGTGACTTTCTAATGAGCCGTAAAACACACGTTTTCACTCTTCTGTACAAAAGCAAACACTAGAACAGAAGTAGTTCTATTTATAACTTCAGCATGAAAAAAAAAAAAAAAAAAGAGTCTCATCTGTCACGTGACTGCATTTGGATTAAAATAGCAGTTGCCTGGTTGCTCTTTAGCTTTTGTTAAATATTTACCGAGGAGAGCAGAGGAAGTGAGCGTGAAGTTTGGTTCGGCTTTTGTCTCACTGGACCCAGCTCAACAAGGTGATTCATTCACGATGACTGTTCAGTCACTGGAAGAAACAGGCTATCGTATTTTGGAAACAGTGTTTTTCCTTTATTCCCAGTGTGTTATCGCTCCTGGCAATGTGGAGTTTTGCACACAATTTGTTAAATAATCCTGTTTTGTTTTTTTTTATGTCAAAATACACGATATCCCACCCATTTGGGTCAAAGTGAGTTCATAGATGGGGGGTCAGGGGGTGGGGAGTTATGCTAAGAGAATCATAAAAGGGGAAACTTTAAAGATTCAGTAAAAAGAATAAAAGCAGCGTCGTTCATCAAATCCATATGAAGGAGCAGTTCACTGTGTGGAGAAACGGTTTGATCTGTTGCTGGAGTTGGGTTTCACTTAAACTATCACAATAAACTAACTATAAAAATTCAGAGCATTTTGGAAACGGGCCAGCTGCATAAAAATTTACCTATATCAACTTCAAATGCTTGAAATTAGATTGATGTATTGATGTGTGAAAAAATACGCTATGACTAAAATAATCATTAGTTGCAGCCATAATGTATTCCACAAAACGGTGACAGTTTCTAATGTTTGACAGTGAGAAGTTGACTCTCACACCGCTGTAAACACGCCGATCATCACTCAGAACGAGAATGGATCCTGTCCATTACTGGCAGCCATCAATATCCTTCTGCTTGCTTAAAGGTGAAACGCTCAGATTTGTTCTGTCAAGCAGTCCACACTTATGGGACCAGACGACGTTTTATTACAACATATCAATACAGGATTTGTGCATTCAAGACGTGTGTATTTTTGTGCAGTTTCGCCCAGCAAAACATATTTGGGTTTGTCTTTTAGGCGAGTTTTTGATCTAATGGTCTTTTCAGCTGCTAATGGGTTGCTTTCCCATTACAGTATTGATCAGTATTGATCAAAAGTGGTCCAAGGAAGGAAATAGTGGAGCGGTAACAGGGTTATGGTCAAAGCTTATTCTGCTAGTCTAATTGATACAGATGGGAAGCAACGTTGGGCTCGGGTTGCTGAAGCAGTGGATGCTGGTTCTGTCAGAAAGCGGTGAGAATACACAGTTCGTCTCAGCTTGTTTAATATGGGGGACAAACCCTCAGAGCACTGAGGGTGGATGACAGCTTTGGCCTTTTGCTTGCAAGCTAATTCTCCCTGACACAAAGCAAAAACAGTTCAGGAATAGTCTGAGGAGCACAATGAGTTCGACATGTGGACTTGACCTCCAAACTCCCCGTGCGTCAATCCAATCGAGCATCTGGGGAACAAGTCGGATAAACAAGTCCGACCCATCGCTGCTCCACCTCACATCTCCCATGATTTAAAGGATCTGCTGCCGACATCTTGGACCCAGACATGACTGCACGCATTCAGGGGGGCTCGTTCAGCTCATGCCGCGACTACAGCTGTTTTTGCTGCAAAACAGGGAGACCAAGAGGCACGCGGTCATAACGCTGTGCTCTTTTATAAGTGAGGATTTAATGTGAGGACTGATGCTCAGTTTAGACAGGACTGTTTTAACTGGAACAATCATGATCAGAAAAGCAGGTACTGTAGAAAATGTCTCTGGAGACTTATCGTAGTTGCTTTTCCTTCATTTTTGGATAAAAGTTAAGAAACGTTATGGGGAGTAGGGCGTTGACTTTCGAACTGGAGAAGAACTTGAGAAAGCTTTATGTGCTGACATAACAGTGCATGGCGACATCCCGGCATCAGTGTTGAGCCGGGATGATTCAGCACCAATCAGCTGATATCTCAAAACTAGAAAGAAATCTGGAATATAAACTCTATATACTGTATATCAGGATGGGATTTAAGATCGAAATTCACAGCACTCTTCAGTGTGTCTTCTGTAAAGTTGAATCGGTGGACGTTGGGCTGTCAGGGCTCAGCTGCAGGCCCGGTCTCGACCTCGGGGTTCAGCAGAGCGTTGGAGCCAGCTGAGACTCTTTGCTCTGGGCGTGGAAACAACAATGAGTTTGGTTTCTGTGGGTGTGATGCTTTTATGCTCACAGATCACCGATGTCCACTAAAATTTGGTATTCTAAATATAAGATCAGGGATAAATTCAAGTTAAATGTAAAGGGTTTGGATTTAGCCACTAAATTAAAAAGATATATTTTCCTCAAATATGTTTTAATGTGCTTGGCAGCAAGAGCAAATATTGAGACAAGAATAAATTAAAAACGTAACGGAAAAATCCTTCCTTGCTGCCTCCTTAACAAGTTGTACTTAATTAATTTTCACTCACTCGGCTGAAAAAAACGAAAATAAACAAGTAAATAAGCCGTTTCTTTGCTCGGATGTGTTTAGTTAATATACCTGCTTCTGGAAATCTTCATTCATTTCTGTTCGGTTTTTTTCAGAACATGAGTGACGCCATGGCAGTGCTGCACAAGCTGCAGACGGGTCTGGACGTAAACGTGAAGTTCACAGGCGTGCGAGTGTTTGAGTACACCCCAGAATGCATTGTGTTCGACCTTCTCGACATCCCTCTTTACCACGGCTGGCTTGTTGACCCCCAGGTACGGCCGAACTCCAACCCAAGGACCTCTGGGTTTTCTTCAAGATCTGGTGCGCCGATAATGACTTGATGTTGAATTGTTCACGACAATAAAAAATGAAGAGGGAAAAAACAGAGCACCAGATCTTTAAAACGTGAACACTGAAGCAAATCATTAGCAATTAATAATAGAATGTCATCATGGAGGATTTGTAGAAATGTCATGTTCTTAAGAGATAACACACAGGTTGCACATTATCCACATTTTTCATGACTTCAAGCCATTAAATCTGCCATTGAAATATAAAGTTAATGGTTGTACATACCCCAAAAGAATCTAGTTCAGACCAGATGACAATCTGAATTTATGTACTTCTCTTCCCTGACAAGTTGCCTTATATCCTAACAATTCTCTGTTGAAACACCAGTGGGTTTTAACATCACCTAACGCGTCTAAAGCGTCTGTAGCTCGATGAAACGAAAGCCATCAGGAGTAAATAAGTCAAACTTGAAGATCTCAGATTAAATCTACCAAAGTAAAAAACATTTAAGCGTTTGTTTAATCTTTCTTTCCTAAGTCTTCCATAAAACAGCTTTTTAATGCCTGTTGGTTGGTGTCCTTGTTTTTGCTGAAGGTTTTTTCTCACGTTTTCTTTTTTTTAATTTTTTTTTTTATCTCTGTTTGCAGATGCACGACATTGTGAAGGCGGTGGGCAACTGCAGCTACAACCAGCTGGTGGAGAAGATAATATCCTGCAAACAGTCAGACAACAGCGAGTTGGCAGGGGAAGGTGAATACTTGCTTCCTGGCCACTTTCTGACTCTATTGCTTGGCTTTACTCCACACAGAAAAACCTCTGCATAGAAGTACAGGCCTAATGTAATAGATCCAGGGCATTTACTTCTAATATATATATATATATATTTTTTTTTGCTCTTTGTTTTCTTTGCCAATATCAGAACTTTTCTACCAGATATTTGCTCATTCAGCTGAAGTAGCATCCAGCAGGACTGAAAGAAAACATTTTGATGCTTAGTCAACGATGTACTGATAAAAGATGCTTCCTCTTTGCTATTGTCGTTCCACATTTCTGGCCCTTCCTTTAAATGACTAATGACTGAAGGTACCCATCACTTAAACTTCAACAAACCCCTTTGAATGAGATTATAGCAACTCGTAGAGGAGGGCATGTTTATTTCCTGACTGGGTTCAACACAAGTTAAAGGTTCGGTTCTAGTGAACAGGCTGTGGTTTTTCTTCCATGGCCAATTGCAGTTCATTTCTGAGGGTTCCTACTCAGTTTGGACACTTTAATCTTAAAGTATTTTGAAATGCAGTCCAGATCGGCGGTGTCCAAAGTTGGTCCGGCGTCCTGAAGGTTTTAGTTCTCTCCCTGGTTTAACACCTGGATCAAATGATGGCTCATGAGAAGGTCTAAGAGGAACATTGACATGCTGAGCAGGTTGTTATTCCCACCAGGGAGAGAACTAAACCAGGCAGGATGCCGGCCCTGCAGGACCCACTTTGGGCACCACTGGTCTACATAAATATAGAAAAGGAAAATAAAAGTATTTTATTTGTTCATTTCTCTGTGCATATTTGCTGCCTTTATAGATTGTTTAAATAAATGTCTTTGTTTTCTGTAAATTTGCGCTGCTGACACTATAAAGTGTTTATTAATAAGTAAGAACTGCTTAATCGGACTGTATGTAGAGTAGTCTGCTATATCATTTTAAATGATCAAAACAAAAATATTGAATATTTTGCAGATTTCTTGTGATTTTTAAGACTGTCTGTGTCTCATAAAACAAGCAGGTCCATGTTTGTGTTTTATCCATGTGCGTTCTCCTTCCTGTTTGGTCACAGGCATCGTGGCAGAGCAGTTTCTGAGCAGCACGGCCACTCAGCTGACGTACCACGGCTTATGTGAGCTCACCTCCACTGTGCAGGAGGGAGAGCTCTGTGTCTTTTTCAGGAACAACCACTTCAGCACCATGATCAAATACAAGGTAAACAGGTGCTCACAACTTAATTTGGATACAACCTGTGGTAACAGTTTGCCACTTGGGTTGGGATTAGTGAACTGCTAAATTTACACAACATGACATGTCAAAGTGTTTTCTTTCCCTTTAACCATGCAGGTGCTTAAGACCTCCATGGCTTTGATTGTATTTTCCATGTTTCAAATCAAGAGATATATTTAAATATTAGACTAAAGTAACCAGAATAAATTAATTACAGTAAGTTAGTAGGAAAACTTGGGTGGTACAATCAGTGTAGGGGCAGTTACTTAGTGTGGATACCTTACTACCCTTAATAAATTAACGTAACATTTATAAACAACGTTTTGCTTTTACTCAAGTTAGCACTTTAAATTTGTTTTATGCTCTAAAACTTTTTCACAGTACTGTAGGTCAGACTTATAACGGTTTGTTCAGGTTGGTCCAATTGTGTTGTACCTTTTTTCCCAGTTCGTCGTATGGATATGTGTAAATGTTAATTTTTCAGCTCACCTCATCACTTTATCAGTGTAATAAAAATGTATCCACCTGCACTGATGGTTAAAGGCTTATTCAGGAAGCTTGTGTAGTGTAAGCTAGCAAGTTTTCCTCTTTCTTATTTTTCTTTCTTCCACTGAAGTTGTCTAGTATTTTATCAGTAGTACTGTAAATTATAAAAGGAATGAATGTCACGCTCTGAGGGGCAGCTCGGATCCAGAGAGTGACTAATATTTAGACCAATTTCCAGAAACATGTGTCCCATCTGTAACAATTCCCAGCCAGCTTGACACATCTGCAGTTGGAACAGACCTTTCCTGTTATCTACAGGAGGGAAGTGGGTCTGCAGTTGTTTCCAGCGCAAGCAAAGCACTGTGTGTGTTACGATAACAGTGGCGCAACGCTTCAGGACCGCTTTGTGCTCTTCTAATCACTTTTTGGAAACTGTATGTGTTTGTACAGTCAGTAAAAAAAAAGTAAATGATGGTATTCTAGAGTATTTCTAACCGCTTTGACTCCAATTTCTTCCCAGGGTCAGCTGTACCTTCTGGTCACAGACCAGGGTTTCCTGACGGAGGAGAAGGTCGTCTGGGAGAGTCTGCACAACGTCGATGGAGACGGAAACTTCTGCGATTCAGAGTTCAGGTTGCGGCCTCCTTCCGATCCAGAGACAGTGTACCGTGGACAGCAGGATCAGATAGACCAGGTCTGATCGGTTCTGGCCCGACTTGTAAAAACCTAGCCAGGAGTTTGTCAAAAGATTTACAAGTATAACAGAGTAAAACCTTGAATTCTGAATCCGTGGCAAATCAACAGCATTCAGAGACGGAAATAAACAAAGACTGTGAATTGGATCATTACACAAACATAAGTAACATGTAGCATGTGCAGTTCTACTACCACGTAGGACCCAGAACTACGGGCTATTCAGTGCATTTCCTAAAAAGTACATAAAATAAATAAGTCACGCAAAATAAAACGATGAAATATTTGACCGCTATTGCCCTATTACCTCCCAAAAGAAACAATGGGATCAAAAATCTTTTGTGTGCAGCAGATATGACACATTTACACGGTGTGTTTGTAGAAAACATAAAGTAAGTTTGTGTTTGTTTTTCAGGACTATCTGATGGCGCTCTCCCTGCAGCAGGAGCAGCAAAGCCAGGACCTGCAGTGGGAGCAGCTCCCCGAAGGCATCAGTGACCTGGAGCTGGCCAAGAAGCTTCAAGAGGAGGAGGACCGACGGGCGTCGCAATACTACCAGGAGCAAGAGCAGGAGCAAGCAGCGGCTGCAGCGGCTGCACAGGCACAAGCGCAGGTAGAGACGGCAGAGGGTGGAGACTTTAGAAAGACGGAGAGAGGAACTGATGGAGCTGCAGCGAACGTGGGATTCGATCAACTGACTGTTGGGTTTTTGAGTCCAGCTCCACGTTTGTATCAAAAAGTTTGATTTTGGATTATAAGCAGTGAGTTGTCAGTGTGAACAGATGTGTAACGTACGAATTAAATGCTTGTAGTTTCATAATTTCAAATGTGTTGAGAACTAAGAAAACACATTTTAGATGATCTATAGTGTGCTTTTGGATTATTCTGCTCATCTATAACCCAAGTTTGCTCGAGCTTAAAGTCACAAACCACCTTTAGTTCTTTCTTTTTTTATTAAGTTAAATCTGCGTCTAAATCTGTAAACCTGCCTGTCTGCGCAGGAGCCGGTTGAAGGAAGCGAGGTGGACAGAGGAGGAGCCCCAGCAAGCGCGGCAGCAGCATCTGGGGCCGGGGCCGCACCTGCAGGCGGGGCCACATCCAGCCCAGGAAAACAGTCATCAGGTGGGGAGCGCAAAGCCAAGAAGGAATCGAAAGAAAAAGACAAGTGTGTCATTTTGTAACACACAGCGTGTGAGCGTGCGTACGTGTGCTGTGTGCGTTTTCTTACCTGCGTGAAAGAGACAGCGCCGGTCTCCCCGCCAACCGGACAGACGGCGCGCGGCCGCCGCAGCAGGACGACGACGGAGAGACGTTACTAACAGAGGACTGGTTGTTCCCAAAAACCACTGGTGCCTGTTTTCCTCAACCCTCAGTGGAGCCTGAGCATCGGAGGAAGGGACACTACAGCTACAGCAACTGGTCTTTTATAGAGCCGGCCAAACTTTGTTACAAGTCGCTCGCTGCACTGCAGACTCGTGCCGTGGGCTGAAATTTACCTGGGGCGGTGTGTTTTATAGAAAAGGATAAAGATCCACACTTGTTTTTTTTTTTGTTTTTTTTCCAAACGCAACTTATTTCATTTTGTTTTTCACTCGTGCAGCTTATAAGCTTTTTTTGTAGGCAGCAATATTTACAAAATAATAGTTTGAAAGATTAGCTTTTTTTATTATTAAGTCAGCTGTTGATGCCAAGATACAAGTTTTGTTTATTTATCAGTTACACAGGTAGCTTTTCGGGAGTATTTTTTTGTTTTGTAAGCCGAAAAGGGATTTCACTTTCATCTTGCCTGTTGGAAATCAGCTCTTACACCACTTGTGTCCCTTCTGAAACACTACACTACACACTAAGGGTTAATAATGCCAGAGAGCTGCCAGACACTGTAGCTGTGTGATAAGACTTTATGACCACAGCTCGCTCTGTTCAGATTTGCCTTACCAGAGTGTGGCGTCGTTGTCTTCTGCTCTGTCCGAATGTGAGCGAGTGCTTGATTGGGCGCAGTACTTTGCATGATGCGACAGTGTGTGGCGTGCGTTCACTAAGCACCATGGTTCTGACAAGTTTCAGTTTGGATGCACTCCGTTTTGTGGTTGGTAAGCGACACATTTGTTGCGATTCCGTTAGGCACGACTGTCTTTTGCGGATTAGGTTTTAGTTTTTAGTTTGAGTGCAAAAGGCTCTTCTCATTCTTTCTGTCAGGACGTCAGCTTCCTGATGAGATGCTGGACCTTTCCTGATTATTCTGATCGATAACGAAATGATCCTGCTGTTTCCTCCGGGCCCCATTAATCAGTCAGTACAAAGAATCTAATTACTCACAGGAATTATGCTTTTCTTTTCTTTTTTTTTAAAGTAAAAAAAAGTATCACATAATCTTTTTTCTACAAATAACAAAACTGTGACCCTTGCAGAAAAGTTTCTGTCATCAGAGCAACAAACAATCTCAATGGATTAATGATTATAGATAATTATTTATGTCAGTAATGTAATTCAAAACTTAAACTCATGTGTTCTCTAGGTTTATTACACGAATGTGACAAGATTTTATTTTTGGTAAATTTGATCATTTTGGTTCCCATCCAATGAAAACCCAATCCTCAGTTTCTCAATAACTGATCATTTCACATAAGAACAATAAACATATGTTCTTATTCGAGATATTTTTTTTCTATATATATATTTTTTGCTTTCGTTCTGGTGTTCCTCTGCAACCAGGCTGTGGAAAAGAATCAGCAAAACAGAGTAACCGGAATGCTGTATTTTTCTAAATTATTACAATTAGTGTTGTGATTTGTGGACATTAGCGAAACAAACCCACATTTAAATCCAGATGTGTGATCGGATCAGGCAGACGGTGAAGCTCCGACTGCAGTGCCGACAGCCGGCTCGGCTTCACGCTGAAGCTGTGCAAATTCATCCAGCTGGCTTCGTGTCACATTTCCTCTTCTTTGCGTAACTTTGCTCTGCAGCATTTCTGAGGACTGAATATGTGTAATATTTGTGGAGTTCAGGCCTAAGCGTTGAAATTCACAAACCGAGCAGCCATTAGGAGGAACGGGGTGCGTAACTCTCGACGCCGAACCTCTTTGGTATCTCGTTTCGGTTTGTAAGCATTTCTCTGCAACACTGAGCATGCAACCACGTGATGTACATATTTCACCTGTTGCGTTCTTATAACAGGGTTTAGCTGGTTGTTTGTGCCATTATTGTACCGCGGGTCTGCCTCCAGAGACATTTTTCTATCTATACATTCCAGCTGGATGCCTTGACGCGAGCGCTCGGTTCGTCACAGAGGCTCTTTGCAGTGCTTGTGAAACGCTCTCTGTTATTTTCTTGACTGAAAACAGATTCTCTATTAGGACAGGAGGATTAGACGGAGGCAGCAGGCGACCCGGCTGTGTGGGGTGACCTTTGGGTTTTTTTGGGGGTTTTTTTCTTACTTTTTATGAGCTCTGTGTGGTGGCACGCGGTTGGCTGTGTTTCTGAGACAATCCATACATATTTTCCACAACAGAACTACTCTCAGGCCCTTTTATATGAAGGGACATATCCTCACGTGTCTTTTCTAGCGCGTACGCTTTTTAACGGCACAGTTCCTCGGCCTGCAGTCGCTTTCTCAGTCACGGCTTTTTAGTACTTCTATATGTGCAAACGCAGAACTTTTGACACTTTGAAGAATTTAACATGTCACTCTTTAAGTTTTGATCCACGCACTAAAAACCAATGAACTGGCTGCCCAAATAAAGACCACCTCGGACAGGGTTAAATGACATTAAATGTGCGCACTTTTCATAGAGGTTTCTTTCTTTTCTTTTTTTTTTTTCTTTTTGTGCAAATGTAATTGTTTTGAGGTTGTTGTTGTTGTTTTTTTTTTGCTTCATGTGTTTCGGCTGATTAGCCGAACACGCCGTTAGACATTCCAGTAGGTTTAGAGCAGTGAAACAGGACTAAGGGAAATCTGGATCGCTTTATGTTGCTTTGAACGTGTGAAGTGACATGCCACCTCTTATTTCAAACATACTTCCTTGCTTTATCTTGATATTCCTGGTCACGATTCCCTGAATCTGATGTTTCAAGTGTTTGCTTCATCCTGGGTTGTTTTGGTGAAATAATCAGAGGGATATTGCGTGTTCTGTGTCTCATAGTGGGTTCTTGTATGCTTTGTAAAAGTGACGGTGGGGTAAATGCTGTAAAATTAGTATTTTGACAAGGTGATCGTGGAGCATATGTATATATTTTTTTGCGATTGGTTTTGCACTGTTACATTAATATGCACTAACACGAAAAGAAACATACCTCATTTTCTATTGAACATTAATTGTGCAAGAGTGCTATTGTTCTTTTTTTCTTTGTTGTTTTTTTTTTGTGGGGTACCTTTAAAAAGCAAAATAAGATGTAAAAGAAAAACAACATGGCCAATTTATTTCTAATGTTGGTTACAGTTGGTCTTAAGCCAGCTGAGTAATTATTTAATTGCTCAGCGAGTCTGAAAAGGGCTGTTTTGGCTCAGACGAGAAAGTTTGTGAGAAAGGTAGCACCAGTTCAACACAACTTGCTGCAATTTAATACACTACTCAGGTTAGTAGTACATCTGTCTTAGGGCTACCAACGTACATGATTGAGTAGCAACACATCGCTTATAGATGATGAGTTTCGTATGATAAGGAAGTAGAGAAAAGATGCTGAAGGTAAAAATCTAGAGCTTGATTCTATTAGCGAAAACAAAAATAGTTAAAGGGCAAGTATCGTCACATTTGCAAATAAAAAACGTGAGCACTGAAGAGTAGGCATGATGTTACGTCTGTGCCAAACTTGGGCATAACGCAAATGTTCTCCCCAAAACATAATGACAGCAACGTTTAAGTTTATAAAGTCAAGTTTTGTCTTGAGAGGAGTCAGCAGAAATGTTGTCTGAGAGCAGTGGTTTGGATACCTAACCGGCTGGCACACTATGGAGGGATTTAAAAGAACTCAGGGCAGGAACTCAACTTGCCTGTAATAAACAACAGGCCTGTAGTTTGAAACACTAAAATTCTGCCCACATTCAGATGTTGTAATTTCTGCTCCAATTCTGACCAGCGTTGCTTATCTCCAGAATAGCCTACTTTAACTTAATAAGTGCAGCGATTGTCCCAAGTTCCTCTTTCCTCTGTGACTCGTTAAGTTGTTAAATGTTATTCTGAATATTTAACTCTGCATTACGTTTTCCTATGGAAACATGTTGTTTGGTCCTTAAAAAACACTTCAAGCTAATGCTAAACTTCAGATGGAAAGAAAGTTATAATACTAATATACAGACAGGCTGTAGTCACTTCTTTATTTGTAAAAAGAAACTAATTAGCACGACTAAATCTAGTTATAGTGGCTGAATCTACATGTGGAGAAAAGCTGAATTGATCAACTTTATGCTCACAAACAACTGCTTGAGACACATCAGGCTATTATGACTCTAAAATATGATGATATTTGCCCTTTAAAAAGTGGGTAGGTGTACTTCTAATTTAGGTAGTAATGTTTCAAGCCTGGTCCATAATCACACTACATAATGTTCTCATAGAAGAGCGACATGTTGGAACGGTTTGCATTTTAACGAGCGAGTGTTGCTGTAGCAGAGGAAGCTGTTCATTCATTTGGCATGAGACGCATCCAGAGTGCTGCAACAATCTGATGGAGAGTCTTTTTTTTTTTTTTTTTCTTTTCTTTGATGCAATTATCAGACTCCCAGATTTAACTTTGTGAAGCATGTGTTAGTGGGGAATGAAATGTTTGGCACAAGGATATTTTATTATTTGCCACCATTAACTCCGCTGTCTGATCTGTTACGTTTGAGTGTCACATAAACGAGCAAAGCGACTTTGTTTGAAAATATTGGAGGTTACTCATTGTTGTCGATTTCATTGATCATTATTTACTTAAATGACCAAATAATGTATGTAGCCTTTCACATTACAGTCACATATTGTATATGGTGATGTGTGTGTATATATATAAATATAAATATATATAACAAAATGCCTTATAGACGAGGGACATTCAACCTGATTAGAAGTTACCTGGATAATAAAAAAAAATAAGATCATCAAATGGTTTGAGGTCATTATGTCCAAGAAGACTTTCATTTATTTATTGTTCCTTTGAAAACGTGAAGCATGTGGTTTGGTTCCACAGGATGACGGAACTAAACTAAGACAAATGGCATTTGCACCGTTTTCTAGTAGATCTCCGTATTACAGTTTGTAACATGACTGATCTGCGAGCTGCTGACTGAACCTGAATGTCCTTGGATTGTTTCCAAGAGCAGACTTTTCATCTGACGACGGTGTAAATGTCAGACTGCTCAGATGACTGCAAATGCCAGAGGAATTTACATGAGGCGCTTTGGGCTCCGTCTCCGATAGACGTTTCTCAAAGATGCGTCGCAACGTCAACTTCAGAGTTCGCTTGAAACCTGGACGAGTTTATACATTATGAAACCCTGGGGGAACGTAACATGCTTTTTAGCCATTTTTCTAAAAATCCTGTAAATTTACTACGCATTTACTTTAGGAAATTAGATGAAATATTTGTTACAAATTTCAAGAGCTTATTTCTTTTGATAAAACACCGAAATTAAACTAAGATGAATAAAATCTAACCCAAAGAGTACAAAAACTGTCAGTACAAAGTTAAAACCTTACAACTTTCTGTGTTAAATGAAGGACACCCCTGCTGCTTCAATAACAAGATAGAAAACATTGGTGCTGCCAATTCATTTAAAACCTTCTCCATTAGTTTTGTCCGGTTTCTACTCTAGATCACCACCTAGTGGCAGAAAACCAGACAAGATAGTTGCATAATTTCCATCTGAGCAGATTCACCCTAAAGTAAAAGATTGTTAAAAGCTTAAGACAACTGAATAACTGGTTTCATTTTATTAACTGTGTGCAGTTTGTCATTTTGTGTAAATCATTTCAAAAGCAGATTATTTTCATGTCATGTAAAGATCAGGAACTAAACGATGCATTTACTCTTATTTTTATAACCCTGATTACAGACACAGAGCAGCACAGAAACAGGTAAAAATCCACTTATTAGTTTTGTTTTCTAATCAAGGTTTAATAACCAATAACATCCGGTGTGCGGTTAAGGTTACAAACATGACATCCAAAGTGGCGACTGGTGCAACTGAAAGGATAAAGCTTTGAAACGACAAAAGCAGTGAAATAACAGGAACCCCTCCACATGGCGGCCTAGTCAAAGCACTGTCCTCTTCACTTTAGTGGCAGCCTAGAGCTTTTTCCAGCTTCAGACTGAAACTTTCCAAATCCAGATCGAAACTCTCAATAGAGGAACTGTTCTGTTTACAGACAAGGTAAAAAGAAAAACAAAAATAAAAAAAAAATAAAAAAACTCCATAGAGATGAGAACTGTTACTCAAATTATTTGTAAAATGTCCACAGTTGAATCACGAAAGGAAACGGATTTGCTCTCGCCGTTTCTCCTTAGCCAGACCTGAACCCGATTCAGAGTCCTCAGGTGAACCATCACAGATAGCACTTTACACAGATCTGTCTTGTTCAAGCAGATTAGCTCATCTTTACAAAATTTGACACCTTCATTAAAGTACAACTTCCAAACAAAATAAAAAATATAAATAAAAAGACGAAAAAAAAAAAAAAAGAAGAGGACTGTCATCCAGTTCAATGAAACACCCAGATCCATCAGTTAATTGGAGTTGTATAATACACTGAAATAAAACCTTACACAGGAAACAGTAACACTACGCTAATGAAAATATACAAACACTTGAGAGAAGTTCTATGTCGTTACTGGAAAACTTGTTACAAAGGCGCTGGGCTGTGCAGCAACTTCAGAAATATTAAAACGTGCACAGGGGCGTTTTGTGGTAACAGCAGAACTGAGGTCAACACTGTCCGTACAGATTAAAACAAGGGGATAAACCTCAACGCTGCTAATGTTCCACCCAAAACAGTTACTTTAAAAATAAAGTGTTCAGGAAAAATCTTCAAATATCCAACGCTTCAAAGCGTCTGAACTCAGTGTTAGAACGGCCGCGACGCTCCTTTGAAGGCCTTGAATCCGCCCACGGTGCCGCTGGAAATGGAGTTGTTGGTGATCTGTACGATCCGGCCCAGTCCTGACGAAGAGTGGCTGCAAAACGGACAACACGTCCCGTCAGGACAAAGACCTTTTCTTTAGGACGTTGATCATCAGCATCGTGTCTGATCTGTGTACCTGGAGGTCGCCATCATGCCGCCGCGACTGTCTCCCATCCTGCGGCTGTCGGAAAACACCTGAGAGCCCGAGCCGCCGTGCCAGTCCTTCCTCAGTCCCTGATCCCGGCTGTGACGCTCCACCACAACCTGGCGCCCCGAGCTGAACGGCTGCAACCACAGACCAGTCAGGAGTCACTCGGTGTGCGAAAGCAGGAGCCAAATCCGAAGATTTTACACAAGGCAAGTTCAATCTTTTTATCTTAAATCAGCTGAATTAATCATGACAGAGAATTTAGACGAGTAGAAATGCATATTTGCTCTGTCATGATTTGTCCACAACCAGAAAGAAGCTATTAGAGTAGAAATAGAGAAAAATGATGGATGGCCTAACTACACTAGACTTCACTTCAACTACTTAAATACAACAGTCTAAGAAATCTGTTTCATTTTCTTTATCTTTCAAACCTTTTGCAGATTTGGGTTGGAAGTACTTCTTTTAACGGGTTTGTTTCAAAAAAAAATATTTGAGCGGCCTAGCCAAAGTCCTGGCTTTGATCTGATAGCGAATCAGATGAAGGAGCTAAAGATTAGGGTGATGGCGAGCAGCTCCTCCAACCTGAAGTTCCTAAAAATACCAGTGGAAATATGAGAAAGCTGCCTGTCTTTAGAAACTCACCTGCTCGTTCATCCCCATGGCCTGACCTCTGTTATTAAAGCCGCTTCTCCCAGCGTCTCTGCCAGGACGATCGTCACGCATTCGCATCGGCCCTCTGCACGAAGCACAGGGTTTATGAAGCGCAGCTTCCAAAAGCTGCTGAATGAACTGCAGCTTCATGAACGCCTTCTTACCTCAAGTCCCCCTTGCTGGAATTCATTCCTCCATCATTCTTCCATCCTGCGCCGCCGCCGTCCCTCGGCGGGCGGTTGTGCGACATGGCAGGGATCGGAGGTCTCGCTCCCAGGGGCGGCGGGCGCCGCTCGTCCCGGTCCCTCCGGTCCGTGTCCGCACGGACCGGAGGAGGCTCGGGTCTGTGGACGGCGTCGTAGCTCTTGGGGTATCTATCGAAGCCGGAACCCTCTCTGTGAGGAGCCGGCCGGCTCTTCTTTGCCTCTGGTTCGCCCTCGAATCTGTTACGTCTTGGAAAAGAAACAGCAATATTGGATTTATCAGAAACCAACAAGCAAAACACAAAGCAGAGGAGGAGCCAATCTACCCTTTGGTTGGAGAGCAACATTAAAAGTGACGTAATGTGCTTCCTTGAATTGGGCTTCACATGTTTTGTGAAACCTGGGCTTTTATCTTTCTTGGATGAAAAGATTCTAGTCTGCTCAATTTGCCAATCTGGAGCCTCTTTTCACTTTAAATCCAAATAAGCTTCTGCTGGCCACACCCCCATCTCAGCGTTTGAATCCGGATATGAAAATGGCTGCCAACAAATCTTTGAAAAGCAGAAGTGGAGCCTCCTGCACAAGCAACGAGGAAACAGCAAGTGGTTTCTGGATGTTGTGTCAACAAAACACTCGTCTTTTCCAGCAGCCATTGTCAGACCAAACCTGCTGGAACTCCTGGGGTTGCTAGGTAACGGCGTAGCGCCGTCAAAGGTAAAACTTTGGGAGTTTTTTTTAGGGTCCAAACTAATTCTATTTACTATAATAAGTCAAATAACGGAGAGCTTCTGTTGAGCTTTAAACATTACATTTAGCAGAACCTTTCACTGACATCTACTGAAAGAGCTGATGAGGAGATCATCAGGAATAGACACAAGAATATGACCAGCTTGATATACACAGTCACAGGTCTCCTCCAAACACTACTGCAGTGATCACATACCGGTCAAACGTGTTGGGCTGCTGGCCAGCGTCTGGAAAACGGCCCCTCTCCCGAGGATTTGTGTTGGGGAAGCGGTTCTGCTGCCGGTTGTAATTGGAGCCCTGGTTCAGACGGACCTCCGACTCGGGATGCATTTTTTTGTTGCCGTTCCAGTAGGGATCGTCCCGCCGACTGAAACAGGAAGCACAGATCAAACCTACATGACAGATGTGTTAACTCAAGGAATGATGGGAGTTAAATCCATGAAGAAATTATGAATCATCTGGAAAGGTGCTAGTAGCTACTTACTAAAAATAAAATCTCATGAATGGCATGACACTTTATACACATTTTCTAATATGCTTACAATAATCATCTTTTTTGTCATTTTATTTTACAATTCCACTCAGTTGTAATCTAACTTTGATTAGCAACATCTTGCCTTTCCTGGTTTTCAAACCATCAAGAGATCCGACTTAGATTTTCTCAAATCTCGTGCAAGAAACTCAGTTGACGAATCCAAAGCAATGAAAAACGAGGGCGACCAAAGCGATAAATACCCGTGTTCCACCTCACGTCCCCTCTTCAGATTATTTCTCTTCTCTTGCTCGAAGCGGAGCTGCTCCTGCTGCCGCCGAAGCTCCTCTCGTTCGCGCGCCATGCGCTCGGCTTCTTTGCGCCGCTCCTTCAAAATGAAATGATCATTTGTTTGGATTTGACTCAACTGCCAACACGAACAGCATCTTCTGTAGCAAAATGATGCAGGTTCAAAAATATAGTTTGTTCTTTGCCATGATGGCAGACGAGCTCTGAGCTGTGTCCAGAAAAACGCGTTTTGTATTGTAGCGATATTTACGCTCATTTTCTTATGTTAGTCGTGTGTTTAGCAAAGTGAGCTTCTTCCTCTTTGAGCCCTGAAAGCTCAGACTAGGTACGAACTGGGCGAGTTGGTTCAGGCTCCGTTTACCTGCTCGATGCGGATCCTCTCCCTCTCCAGCCTCTCCCTCTCCAGGCGTTCCCGTTCCAGCTTCTGCCTCTCCATCTCCAGTCTCTGGCGCTCCCGGAGCAGAATCTCCCGTTCTTCCCGCTCACGCATCAGACGGACTCGCTCTCGTTCCCGCCGTTCTTGCTCTGCAATTTCACGCCGCCTGCACAGTAGGAAAAGTACATTCTGACCTTAGTGTTCAGGGCTTTTTGTCTTCAAGTTAAAGATATTTGCTATCCGACGCTTGAAAATACCTGCGCAGCTCTGCAGCTCTGTGGAAGCGCTCCATTTGCTCACGCATCCGCTGCTCTTTCTGCTCCTTGAACTTGTCAAAAGGCAGAATGACCATTTCTCCCCCTTTGTTGTGAAAGGATTGCCGCTTCTCCCTCAGCATTTGTACCTGAGGAAAGAATTATTGGAACGTAAAGATTCATTCGGGGGGGAAAGCTTGTTAAATGTAATTTTTAGTGTTTAGGAAGAGTAAAGTTTAACCTCTTCAGGAGGAATCAGCCACTTGGGACGCCTGTCAAAGTTGGGGTTCATAAATGGCTGGAAAAAAAACAACAAAAAAAGCAGCAAAAACATTTTTCACTTAACGTCCTCTTTATAAAGATAAAACATTAAAAAAAACCAAATCAAACCATACTTTGTTAAAATATCTTCCGGTTCTGAAAGGCCTTTTTTCAAAGCCCCCGTCTCCTTTTGGATCATCTTCATCTGTCGATTTCCCAGGGCTCTTGGTTTCTGAAAGAAAATGTGCGATTAGCCAAAGCAGAGACTTGATGACAAACTAAAATTCCTCTCTGCTGAAAACTCACGGCCACGCTTTCTGTCGTCTCTCTTTGTGGACTCCTGATCGGAGCTCGATGAGCCGCTCTTTGAATCCTGCTTCTTGGCTGAATCCTTGTCTGACAGCTTATCAGATTTCTTTTCTTCTTTTTTGTAAGTCAGCTGTGCTCTAAATGGTCATGGACAAAAAGGACCAATTAAATGTTGAGGCATGAGCAAAAAAAAAAATCATTTAAAAAGATGAACTGAAACTGATCACTCACTTGTTGGGCAGTTTAGCGCCAGTGAAACTGTTCTTGTTGGCCTTGTTGGATCCTGCTTTGTCCTCCACTTCTTTCTTTGACGGCTCCTTTTTGAACGGATCATTTTTAGCCTTTTCAAAGACGAAAACAAAAGTTGTAACTATGGATATGGACAAGGAAGCGTTTGAGGAGCTTCGATGCATTCCGCCTCGCCTACCCTTTCGACGTAAATCTGCTGTCCGTGGAGCTCTGTGCAGTCGAGGTGGGAGATGCAGCGCGTCACCTCGGTGCCGGAAGACATCGTCACCAAGCCGTAACATTTTGAACCGGGGCTGCGAGCGTTTGTAACGACCTTAGCGCTCAGAACCTGTTGAAGACATTTTTTTTTTTAGGAGCCCTTAGAGAACATCTCTGCACTTCTTTCTTAAAAGTGTTTTACTCTCAGCTGGGTTGTTTAAAATCTGCCGTCCCAGATTACCACACCTAGGACAGAAGTGATTAATCGGTTACTGAAATGATCATCTAATTTGGTAATCCTACTCAATACCTGCTTAAAAATAGAAAAAAAATGCCATTTGTTGAAAAAATAATAATAATAAGCAAAAACCGTGCAGAATAAATGTGAATTTTGCATTTAAGCTAAAGACACCTTTGTCTTCAAGTACGTTTTAGTGAAAACTCCTTAAGTGGCAAGTTTAGCTTCACCTGGTTCAAACTCACTAAAGGAAAGCTGTGGTATTGAATTTCAGGCAATCCAATATTTCTTATTTTAAAAAGAAATATTCATTTATTTGCATATTTTAATATTTTTCTAACATTGTACAAAAGGTGTGTAAAATCCGTACAATGTGCCCATTTTTTTAAAAATCCAATTAATCGTCAAAATAAATAAAATAATTGTTAGTTGCCGCCTCGTCTCACCTTCCCGTATTTGCCGAACAGGTTCTTTAAATCAGCTGCTTTGGTGTTTGAAGAAAGGCCGCTCACCCACACGTTGCGAGAGGAGCTGCTCACCCCTGCAGATGGACATTTTTAAAACACATTTTTTAGTGTTAATCGCAAGACTAATGCCCAAAAGTTGGATGTTGAGTATTTAAGTGCCGTACCCTTTTCATCCTTTGCCGCTTTTCCGTCTCTGTCTCTTGAAGAGCTAGAACATGAATGTTACAAAACCAAACAGGAAATGAGTGAAGGCAATAAAAGCAATGACAAGGGGGAAGAAAAAAACAAAACAAAAACATCCATCTAGTGGATTTAAACGGCATCTTTTCAACGGTTGAGGAAGAAAAAGGAAAAAAAAAAAAAATCCTTTAGGCAAGACGTGGATCTGAGCCATTGTCTGAAAGGCTTCATGGTTTTTCCAGTGGCGTGATGGGTCAGGTGGTTAGCCAATTTTTAATCCCTGGGTCAATGAAATCTTCGGTGGTCTGGTCATCGTCAGCGAATCATCGGACCAAAAAAAAAAAAGTTTTTTAAATCATCATGGAGGCTAATGCCGTTTTTACACTGCCTTGTGTAAAAACTGCAAAAGATTTTAAAAACTTCTCGAATGGTCAAAGTAACAAAATAAGAGTCGTTTTCTTGTCTCCGGGTTAATTTGATATACGTTAACCAACTTCAGAGAAATACAGCAAAGCAGCAAACTGCAGGGTAAGGTACATCAGTGAATACTTCCCTTATGGCAAAAAATAAAAATCATCTTGAGGCTACCCACAATGCTGCGCTCTTAGTGAGGTGGACTTGGTAGTAGAATCAAAGAACTGACATAGAAAGACAAACCTCTTTGCTCGACCTGAGGCCCCAGTGGCAGACGGGCCTTTCTTCCCAGAATCCTTTTCTTTATCTTCGGTTTCAGCCTTCATCATGGCGTCTTTATTCGTGGGCTCGTCATCGTCTTTCGTACCATCTTCCTCCATGTCTTCATCCTTCATGTCATCATCTTGGCCCGTCTCGGCACAAGTCTCAGTGCCCTTCTCTGCCTCTGTATCTGGAAGTTTCACATGTTTACCTGTTTCCAGGAGGTCGTCGCCATCAACATCCAGGGTGATGGCGTCTTCGTTTTGGATTGAGACGGACAGGTGATCGTCCTCCGCTTCTCTAGAGGAGCTCAAGGTTTCAGCGTCCCTCTCAGCCTCTTCTGACTCTCCCTCTGCCTCTGCCTCGGCCTCAACCTCTGGTTCCGGTTCCGGTTCTGGGTCTGCGTCTGCATCCTCGTCCACCTCTGCATCTGCATCTACCTCTGGGTCGGGCTCTGAGTCAGCGTCAGCCGCCATGGTTTCAGACTCTGGCTCTGGCTCAGGCTCAGAGTGAGCGAGGCTGTCCTCACACGGTGGAGGCTTTGAATTTTCGCGACTACCATCATCGGTATCAGTTACATCTGAGGGATTTAACAAGGATAAACATGGCAAACAGACATCTTAACATTGACATGTCGCATGTTACTTGACCTACAAAAGTAGAATATAAAGCACATTCAGTGTTAATGGTCATCGAGGGCGCAGATACCACAGGAAGACAACACACACAATCTTCACTGAAAACATGGGATGAGTTGAGGCTCGTCTCTTGGCACGACTTCGACGGCAGTCATCTTTCGCAGTGGAGGTGTAGCTGTCCACCAGGTGAAAACAATTATACCAAGTCCATATATGGAGTGAGGACATCTCTTTTTTTTTTTTTCTCTCCAATATGCATCAGAGTTCAGTCTATAAAATCTCACGGAGGGTTTAAGTGCTCTTCCAATATTTCTTCAGTTGTGAAGGAAAGTGTCCCACCAGCAAAAACGCTTTATCGTCAAGAGAAGCAAGGAGTCCAGTCATCGGTCCACATAAAGCGTGTCCTTTAGGTGGAGCAGTCCATCCATTCCAGTCTCAGTTAAAAATGAATGTGGTCCAGGGTCTCTTCCTGTACTCAACTCAGCAAAGTGGGACGTCTGTCTGCTGGATAGAAAACGTCCTCCATGCGGCGCTGCCTTTAGACACAGGGCCTTGGCATCATTATAAGGCGTATCAGTGAATGCAGCAGTCCTTGACTTTAGCTCATCCAAGCTCATTCATTCAATTCCAGTTTCCCCTTGATCAAACCTGTAAAACGCTTCCCGACTCCAGTGGATAAAACGTTGATTCGTTCATATGCTTTACCAGTACAGTTATCACAGGTCTATCCAATCATGTCAGTCACTGCGAGAAGCGTTGTGATCTTGAAGTGGCTTGCTTTTTCATCTGCTGGGACATGAAATGTCCTCGCGAAACGTGGATCTTCATAAATCATAAAAAGTTGGGACTCCAGAGACAACTGAACTTATCGCAGCAGCAAATAATCAACTGGATGCATAAAGATTAAGGCGACCCAGTCCTGAGGATACACTGCATCTCCAAATAGGAAAGGAAACCATACAACTGGTTCTTCAACGTTACTTAAAGTATTCCACCATTACTCTATATAGCGCAGCACTAGCAAACGCATTTAACGCCATCTGATGAAACTTAGCAAGGCGCTTTATCATCACAGGAGTTTGGAGTTTAAAAAAAAAAAGGAAAAGAAATGACCATGAAACGTTAATTGGCAGCATACATACCCTTTTCTGATTCATACTCTTCAACTTCCTAGAAAAAAAAACAAAAAAACGAGAATAGTAAGAGTTGAAATCGTTCCCCCTCCCCAAGTATAAACATCATTGCTTTTCTATTATGGCATTTCTTTTACATCAGCATTAAGAAAAAGCTTGCCATTTTTTATAGTCATCTGACAAAAAAAAAAAGGGCTCTGAAGAAATACCATCAATTTTCACCACACATCAACTCTGCAGTTTATTTGGCATCATGTCAGCTGGGACAGTGAAGATTACAAACGAGCTGCTGTATTTACACGCTGCATTTTTTTTCTCTCTCAGCCAAAGGAGTGATTGCAGGAATGAGGGGGAGCTAATCAAGCTGAATTTGGAGAGTCGGGGAGTTTTCTCTACACAAAGGCAGGAATTCAGCACAGTACACCACAGCCACCTCAAACAAAATGTTCTTGCAAAGTATGAGTGCCGTTTATTTTGACTTTTCATTTCATAATTTAGCAGTTCTGGTCTAAAGGACCTGGCTGTTACAAAATGTTTAGTACCACCAATGCATCCTTTCCTTGGGGACATTTTGTATGAACTTTAAACGCTGATGATTAAATTCCAATCGTCTCTAATCTATTCCAATCTTTCTCAGCTGATGGGTCACTACGTTCTTGTTTTTGTCAAGGGAACAAAAACAAAAAAAGAAAAAAAACAAACAGCTAAAGACATATGAATAAATGGAGTCTTATCTATTCAATTTCCTTGCAGAAAGGAGCCGATAAAGTCCTGCAATCCAACTTCAACTCATCGTTTTACATGTATTAATTAGGAATGGTGAAATGCAGGTATCGGTCAGGCTGCATCACATATTATAATTCCCTTTTTAAACAAAGGGGTGCCCAAGTTACGTTGCCAAGCAACAGAGACTAAGCTGGTGGCATCATTATATGACTACAAGCTGAAACTAAGGACGTAAGTCTCTCAGTTCTGGTGCTGCACGGGGATGAGCGGGTATCCTTTCCCTACTACCATGCAACCCATTTCTGAATGCATCTTCCCAGCTCTAGTTTAACTGGAGAAAACAGAGACGGACTGGACATTTGACATCACTCCAGAGCAGAGGTGTCAAACTCTAGTCCTCGAAGGCCGGTGTCCTGCATCACACCTGAACAGAATAATTAGGTCATTAGCAAGGCTCTGGAGAACTTCTCTACACAAGGAGGAGGTAATTAAGCCATTTCATTCCAGTGTTTTGTACCTGTGGCACATCTAAAAACTGCAGGACGGCGGCCCTCTAGGACTGGAGTCAGACACTTGTGCTCCAGAGTGTCGTCATTATGACCAATGCATGCTACACTCACCTTGGAAGACACGTCTTCTTCCACGGTATTTTCCAAATCAGAATCTGATTTCTTCCCTGAAAGGTTAAGTACATGCATGCACTATGGAGTCAGTATATGAAACTTAGTAAGGACAATTCACAATTCAGTGGAAACGAATAAAATAATGAGTTGACCAGCATTACCTCTGGATTTCCCACTCAACCTCATGGATGAATCAGTCGACTGAGGAGTCGGAATGTACTCTGGGTCACCGCCTTCATCTTCAATAGCCTTTAAAAGATAGTTTTGCAGATGAAAAAAAAATAAAAATCCAGCCATCAACTTACTACCGTACTTACAAATGTGAGATTATTTAAAACACAATCCAAAATCTTGGTATATTTCAAATATATTACATCCAAGAGGTTTAGCACAAATGTGAGAAATTAACCACAAATCCAAAACACTCCTCATCTACACCATTGTTTGTGCAAAAGGCAGAGATGTGTTACTAGTCCTTCACATGGCAACAAAGACGAATTGGACATAAAAAATAAAAAAAAGACACTGGATGGCAATTTAGAGAAACCAGTTCAACTATTAAGAATCCATAGATTTATTTTTTTGACTCTAGGAGAAAATACCCGGCGTGACTCCACAAATGCAGGGAGAGGGCATGCAAACTCCATCCCGAAAGACTTCAGGCCGGGATTTGGATCCAGGACATGCGAGCATGTATTTCAGCAGCTGAGGCTAATCACGTGTAATTTGCAACACCAGTTCAATCCCCTTTCATTCCAAATAAAAGATGCAGAGGTTAACGATTAATATTGGGGGTTTTTTTTTTCCCCCTCAAACGTAGATTTTCCGTTTGGCACCAGTTTATGGCGAGTTTTCACTTTTCCATTTTTTTAGGGTTACATCAATTCAATGCGATAGCCGTTGAAGATTGAACCGAAGACATTTGCTATTTACCTATTCGTTTACCAAACAAGACTGCGCCTACGTTCACATTTGGGAAACACAAGAACCGGAGCCTAAAGGCTAAACCGTATGAGTGGCCATTTATTGACCTGGACAAAACTAGAGCGGCTGAAAAGACCGTCACAACATTAGCTAGGATTAGCACTAGCCTCTCTGCATCACACACAGAACTCACTCAACCGTGCTGCTAAAACAACGGATTCGTTCACTTACTTGCTTAAGCCTTGAAAGCAAAACACTTTTTACGCCAAACGTGTCCAAGCCCCTTTTTTTGAGCTCGGATTTAAGATCGACAACCCTTAATTCGGATATTTTCTTTGAATCCGTTGAAATGGCACCCGACGCCATTTTACCTCAAGATTAGCGAGACGGTTTCTTCCTCGTGGTCTTTGGTCGAATGCCACAGCGCCGCCTACTGCAAGTGCACCGACTGAACTACTGTAACCCCCCAAAAATTACTTTTCTGGAATATCAAAGAATTACCCCTCACATTACATGTACCAGACATGTATTTATTTCTGGATATCTTTTATTTTAAACAGCTATTTTGTGAAAATAATTTGTAAAGATGACTCTTTGAATGTATGAGGCTACGAGCGCTTAACATTAAACCTCATAGTGAGACAATATTGTTTATCTTAAGCTGTAGTGCCCAAGTCTTTATTTTTTTACATTTTACCTGAGTCTTGTGTAATAAAGGATGAAATGTAGGGTTACTTTATTCGTCTAACTGTAAAACCTTCTCATTGCTACATTTTATTGTGTTTTTAGTCAATAGTGGAACCCAAAATGAAAAGCAGAAGTAATTGTCCTCAATATATTGTGAAAAAGTGTAAAGTAAAGATACATTCACAAAACATATACTTTAAAATGCTATAAGCATATTACAATGAAATCCATGTTGGTAATTCTTTAGAGTAAATCAGTTCAGCAATTAAAAATCTAATTATTTATTTATGCGAACATTAATGCTACAATGTCTACATGTTAAAAGGGGAGCTGGTATTTATGTATTGTTTACATTTCGATCCACCCAAGACGTTTTAGTTAACACAATGTTAGAATGTATAACTACAGTAATCAAAAAGGATGGCTAGATATGGTGAAGTACAAATGAGGTTTTACCTTTTTTTTATTATGATTTTACTTAACAGTAGTAGATTTCAAGGAAACTTATTGGATTCACTTCAATCAAATGTATTTTAATACAAATATAAGTAATAATAAACTAATATGTTTATAGATAAACCATTGTTTGCTCCGATGTGAACGGACATCAAGAGGCTGGACCCTAAAAATGACATTTATCAACAGTTATATTTCTGCTGCGGATGTTGCATTACATTTCCTAAACTGAGAAACGACTCTTGAGAAAATATAGACGTTCATGGATTCTGTGTTGGCATCAGTCATATTCTCTGTTGTCCTTTGCTGAAGCAGGAGATTATCAACAGCTCAGAGGAAACAACAAGATAAGCTGATCAGGAAGGCCAGCTCTGTCCTCTTGGCCCAGTTTCAATGGTGGGAAACAGGAGAACTGCAGCCAGACTGACATTTCTGCTGGACAATGTTTCTCCCCCTGGAAAGCTCCTTTAGTGAAGCTCATCCAAACGGATGCATCCAAAATGCACAGAGGTCTGTTATGAGGAGCACTGCTCCAACCCTAATATACAAGTTGAAACAGATCCTATTAGTTTTCTTTTTTTAAATTTATGTGTATGAGCACATTTAGTGGGCAATGATGTACACATTTTGCTGTGCTCCTGTACACGTTATGCAACATACATTTGTGTACTATAGGAGGCAATGTACACCATGTAATTTTCTTACGGGGTTCAGGATATAGTTTTCCTTTTACTGCAAAAGTTTTGTGTTTTCAAATGTCTGGAGCTTAGTTTGTTTAATTTTTCTTTTCACTTTGACACTTTCTCTATTGGTGGACAAAATTTAGTAGTAATTTAGGCATCGTGAATCCTAAAGGATTCTCTTGGTTAGATATCAGCAACTGTTGCCGTGGAAATCTGTGAATTTGCCCCTTTTAGGTCACATTTTAAATGTTACTGGAGTTTTATAAAGAACTATTATCCTTTGTGGTATTTCTTTTGTTACATATTAACAATGAGATATTAGTAATAATTACTATCCCAATGAATAATGTTAAATTATGTGTTTCTTTTATACAAGTCGTTCTTCAATTTACGTAGCTCATTTCAGAACAATAAAAAATGAAACAGTTCATTTCTATGAAAATGATTTGCGCAAATGTCCTCTTTTTGAGTCCCATCTTTGTACACTAGAGGGCGCACCAGTATTTGGAATGGAGATGGACGAGCCCAGAACAGAGTTGTAGCTCAATATTCAGGATTCCGCATTAATCAGCAGTAAAACGCACACAACTGTCCTTTCTTAGGTTTCCATGTGATTTCTCTTAGAACAAATGTCACGAAAAGTAATGTTTTCCCAAGAAGTGATTTCTGAAATGGAGCTTGTAGTGAGGGGTTCGCAAAGTGGACGCTGAGTCTGGCGCCTCCTTGTGGCAGCGCGGGGAAGCACCGTGTTGTAGCCGTAGCCAGCCAACAAACGACCTGCTGGGTAAACAACAGTGGATGCCTCGGAAGGCAGGAATGGGAACTTCGTACCGGGCAAACAGTGAGACTTTTCTGTCTTCTTAAACGGGATCCAAATATACAGCTCCTCTCCAGCCTTCTGAAGGTCGGTTGGATGCCGCGGCGAACCAAAATGGCTGAATATATTCGAGCATTTAAGAAGTAAAGTGGAGCTAGCCTTAGCTTAGCTCGCCGCTACGGAGGGCCCGCTGCCGTCGATTTTGTCTCTCGGCTCTGCTCGGGACTGTTGTCAGTTTCACAATCCCTGCTACAACCTCCCTCCGGTCGCGAGCTCATCGTAGGCCTGTCCGGGTTATCATCCAGATAAGTGTCCATTTTAAGAGCTCGGCTCCTGTTTTCTTTAGGGTTTAACCTCTCATGTCACGAAAAGGACAGTGACACATTTAAAAATCAGGACTTGGACCCAGGTACGTGTTGTCTTTGTTGTCTTCTGTCTGGAGCATTTTGCCAAGCTACATGGCTAGCCGTCTGCTTTGATTTTTCTGGTCCTCACAGGCACGTTTTTGTCATTGATAATGTTCAGATTGTGGGGTTTTAAGTGTTCACTCGGCCCTGGCTTCTGTCACTGGAGCAGCCCTAATGGGACACACACACACACACACACACACACACAGGCGGGTTCTGGACGGGTTGATTTGGTTCTGATTCAAACGCGTCGTACAAAACTAGCCTCAGTTTGTAACTCGGTGTTGTCAACTCAGTTTATTTCACCTGGCTGTGTTTCTGCTGGTCTAATCAGAGGACAGCAGATATAGTAGATCTCAAGCACACCAGGCTCAGTTGAATAATTGAACTGGATTACTGTTACAATTTCCTGTAAGTACATGGGTTAGTTTGTTTGTTTTTTTACAGACAGCCTGTACTTTTTTATTTTGCCAATCTGCTGGTTATTAGAAATCTGTGTCAGCCCCTCTGCCTGAATGCTTTTGGATCTTTCTTTCCTCTTCGGGCCCCTGTCATTGCGCAGCTTTTTGTGTGGCATCTGAAGACCTCTAGTTTAACCCTGGATACCCTATAATATAGAAAGAAAAAACATATCTGGGTGTGCTTTTCACTTCTTTATTTGGACTTTTGGTAAATTGTTGCTCAGATCAGCTCCTGCACAACACGAACCCCGCGTCCCTATTTCCCAGGAGTCACATCTTCGGGTCAAGTGACAGCCGGCATGCTGTTAGGAAATAAGCTGCAAAAGAGGAAAGCAAGTGACATTGCCTTGCGTGCATTTCCCCCTCCCCGTGACTGCAAATCACACTCGCGCTGCAAAATACTTCAACATCATGCACAAATGTACATACTTGGTCAGATGGCCTGCGCCGAATTTGATCTGACATTTTTTTGTGTTTCTCTTAAGAAAGCTGCAAAGAGATGGTGAGTCTGTGAACTCCTGAAGGAAAAGCAAACGTCTGGTCATTCATGCTACAGTTTTATTACCGACATTCTCAACAAGAAGGCTTTTGTAATATGTCTGATGCAAATGAAATTCCTGTAATATGTTGAGAGACTCATTACAGCTAATACTCCCCCCCCCCCACCCCCGCCTCTCCTCCCCGGCCCATTGCTTTGAATTTGTCCACAACACAAAGGTGTGCTGGGGAACTCTGAAAGCACGGGTTTTGTTTCCTTATGCGTTACATCACCTGAACTTCCAGGTGGGTACAGAGTTGTTGGTACACGATGTACCCAAATAGCGTTTTGACATGGCAGCAGCGTCGTTTTATATTCAGATTACATTGAGTAAAGCCGTGTGGTTTGGTACCACAGGCGTAGAGCCTGTGGTAAAAGCTATAAGTTTAGAGGCACGTCGCAATGAAGTTATACGACTGTTTGCTGGAAACCACAGTGCATTCGCTCAGCATAAGGAACACCTTAGTAGATAACAGCAGGGGGATGCATGAAATGCCCTTTTATGGAATTTTTTTTTTTTTCAAACAGTCTTTATCAGAGTTGCCTCTTTTACTGTAGAAGTCCATACAGGCCCTGAACCACTTAACCACAGTTGCAGCATATTTGTTGACAAAGGAACACCCACAATTTGAGTAATGTTAACGTATATGAGATTTTATTTCAGATCGTGTGGCGTGATTACAGCAATTTCTTTAACAAAACAAAACCCTTATTGAATTGCCAGGTGCTGACAAAGTCACTTTTGCAACTTCTTGCCAGTTTGGGAGAAAATGAATCCAGGTTGGTTCTGACTGCCTCTTTGTGCTCATGGAATGAGATTGGAGCAGATTATTGCATATTTGACTGATTTTTAAAATTTAAAAAAAAAAAAAAAAGGTCTTAACTTGAAAATTACAGTTCAGGGAGATCCTGATTTCCCTCTAAGAGCCGTACAGTCCATCCGGAAAGTATTCACAGCGCTTCACTTTTTCCACATTTTGTTATGTTACAGCCTTATTCCAAATTGTATTAAATGGATCTCTTTTCAGAAGATTGTATGCACAAATTCCACATCACGACACTAGGGAAACTTTTTTTTTTTTTTTTTAGACTTTACAAGTTTATTAAAAATAGAAGACAAAGAAATCATTTTGACATAAGTATTCAGTGCTTTTGCATAAAACTTTGTTGATCAATTCCAGCCTTTTTGAATAGGATGCCACCAGCTTAGCTCACCTGGCTTCACACAGTTCCTCCCGTGCTGCTTTGATTCTCAGTGAAGCTCCACCAGGTGACTGGGGTTTATTCGTGCAGCCATTTTCAGATCACTCCACAGATTTCCAGGTGAATTCAAGTTTGGCGTCTTGGCCGCTCCAGGACTTTCACAGGTTCTCACACTGTTCCTTTGAGGTCTTTGCCTTGTGTTTTGTGTCGTCGTCCTGTTGGCGAGTGAACAGTCTCACCAGTCGGAGGTCATTAGCGCTCTGGAGTGGGTTTGTATTCATTTCCCCTCTATCTTGACGAGTTTGGCAGTTCCTGCTGCTATAAAACATCCTCGTCGCTCCATGATGCCACCACCATGTGTCACTGTAAGGACGATGATGATGAGCCTTGCCATTTCATGCTTGGTGTTTGACCTCTGACCTGTCATCTATTGGCCCACATGTAGACAGGTGTTTGTCTTTCCAAATCAAGTCCAATCAGCTGAATTCAGTACAGGTGGACTTCATTTAATCTGCAGGGACGTCTCAGTTTTGAGCTTCACTGCAAAATCTGTAGCTACTTAAATGCTATTTCTAGGTTTCTGTTTTAATTCATTTGCAGAAAACTTTAAAATGTTTTTCACATCGCCATAAGGGGGTATTTGTGTGTAGCTTTTGGGGAAAGAGATTAATGCGATTTGGAAAGAAGCTGCAACATGACAAAATGTGGGAAGAAGTGAAACTTTCTGGACGCGCTGACGCATTATGGACCCCATTATGTCTCATGAAAAGTCTAAAAACAAAATCCGTCAAGACAAAGAATGTATTTTTTGTCCAACCTATGAATAAACAGACTACAGAGAAACAAAATTTTGTATGTAAATCAATTACGCTTGTCAAGCAGGGAATCATCTGTTCATATGCGGAGCGGTCAGTGCATTCCTTTAGCAGCAGGGATATTTCGAAGGTTTCCTCTCACCTTCCTTTTTCGTTTACTTTCTGCCTAGATTTACATGTCAGGACGTAAAGCGGACCTTAATACAGCCCAGGATAACCCAGACTCATCACACTAACATGAGTTACTTCTGTCAGTGGTTCCCAAATTGCCTAAAATCAACAATGGAGCAGTCAGATCAGCACTGACTCATCCTTTACCTCTGACTGAGCCTGCGGTATTTGTTTTCTCCCTTCAATCAGCAGCACTGAGTCACTTTGTTTTAGTTTGGACTCAGACAGAAGCTCTTTTTAAATGAGCTTATCGTTTTATATTTGACAATGAGAGGTACTGTTATGACTGCTTGGGTTTTGGGGGCGGTCGCCTTTGATTCATTCACAAAGATGTAAGAAATTCTTGATTTCTTTTTTTTTTTTTTTCAATGCAAATGACTGATTTTTTTTTTTTTTTTCCAGTTTATGTTAAAAACATTTTTTTTCTGATACGCTAAAACTTTTCTTTTCTGCGAGACGTAATCATCCAAATAAACTGAAATGAGCCCGGACATTAATCCCTGTAGTGATTTTGTAATTGAACCACTGAAATAAGTCGACTTTTTATTGATATTTACCTCATCGTTTCCCTCATTACAATCCCGACCTTCCTCTTTACGAGACTGTCATTCATAAACAGAGCGTCTTCAGTCAGAGGCTTCTTCAAATTTGCTGCTATTCAGACTGCTACAATCAGAATGAACGATGTTTTAGAAATGATCAGTTGCGCCAGTATGCTGCTTTTTTAAAATGTATTTATGTGATTGACAAAAATATTACATCAAGAGAATCTAATTCCCGCGTCACAATGTTTAGCTAATTTGCGTCACCGATCCCTTGAAGGATCTTCAACAGAGGATGCTTTGTTGTTGCATTTTTTAACTTTATGTCTCCGTTGTAGGTTTTGTGAAATGCTGCGGACAAAAGGCTTGGATTTAATGTGAGCGTGCCTGGAGACAGCGCTGCTGCCACCATGAAGAGTGAAGTGCCATCTGAGGCCTCTAGCAGACAGGAGCATCTGAAGGAGCCACTGGTGAACCCGGAGTCCATGGACGGGACTAAGAGCTTCCCCAACAACATGGAGGTTCTCGGAAAGGCAGCCGGCGACTTCGAGGCGCTTTGTGAATCCAGGCACCGGCCCCTGAGGGACACGGGGACGCACAGAGACTCGGAGAGGAGCCTGGCAGGGCGGAGAAAAAGAAAAGGGCAGCAGCAGGCGGGGCCGTCGGACTGTTCACTGAAGGAGGACCACCTCAGTGAGAACTCGCTGGCTCCTCAGCGGGCCAGAGTAGAACTTTTACCGCATCCCAGTGAGGACGAACAGAACAATGAGTCGTCCTTTAGTGACTGTGCCTCTTCCCCGTCATCCAGCCTCCGGTTTGGAGACTCGGACACCCTTAGTTCAGACGATGAGGGGGAAGCCGGAGCGACAGGGGGCCAACATAAGGCCCCTGCCCTACCACCTGGCGGAGGCGCCGCGGTCGGCCTGCGCCCCGGTCTGGGCCGAACTCGGGGCAGTCGCTCTCACAAGTGGGTCCGACCCGAGCCCGAGCCGGTGCTGTTGAAGCGGCCGTGCCTGAGCAGCCGGCGGCCACCGCATCGGAAACGCTTTGTGAAGTCGGCTCCCGGCGGAGGCCAGCGGACTCAAAAGCAGAAGGAGCGGCTGCTGCTGCAGAGGAAGAAACGGGAAGTGATCGCGCGGAGGAAATACGCTCTGCTCCATAGCACGAGCAGCTCCAGCAAAGAGCTTAGCAGCGACTCGTCCTCGGCGTCATCAACCGAAGCAGAAGACGAGCTGTATGTGGACGTCAGCAGCACCAGCAGCCAGCCGAACAGTGCTGCTGTAGCCACAGGTGAGGACAAACCTTTCACGCACACCTGCCTTGTTTGGTCCATTTTAAACAAACTCTAGTACAGTTTTTCAGAAAGTTTGGTTTGATTTGGGAGGTGTGAATCAGATTTGGACTCTGGCGCAGCTCATATGCATATGTGAATGCAATCCGACCAGAGACCACTAAAAAAAGCATATAACGAACTATAGTGAAGGGCATTCTGGGTAAATACAACCAAAACAAATGCAAGAGTCTTATCTCTAGCAGGAGAAATGACTCGTGGTCTTTTACCAAAGACAAGAGAAATCCTACAATCCCTAAAATCTTCCTCTTCAGAGATTTTCATCTCGCTTCCTTCAGGGGTCCTTGGTGCAGCGCCACCGCAGGTGCAGTGGGGGCTGACAGGTTTTTCAAAGGATTTGGATCACTTGACACAATGCTGTGTGAAAGCTAACCGCTCTAACTAAAAATTTAACAAATGTCGCAATTTTTATCTTCAATCTAACCCGGTGTGTCAGGTGTGAAAACATACAAACAGGTATGTCAAACACTCCACGTTTTACGGCTAAAGTAGGTTCATGTTTGCTTAAAAGCACTGCTGGACAACATGAGAGGCTGCATAATTATTTGTCAATAGGAAGTAACACATCAGGCCATAAAGGTTAATATGCACCTATGTAATGAACTGAAGTAGTTAAAATATATTCTGTAGGACAAATCACTGATTATGTTTTTAAGGCAGAATGTTATAGATTGGTGCCTGATTTATCTGTTATGCAACAGGTGCCTTAAAAACGTAAACAAATTTTGTATATAATGCAGCATAACGGCGCTTTTATTTGTTCAAGTGACTTCAAAAACTGCGTTCGTCACATTTGTTAGCGCTTTATTCTCTAAATCTTTCAGAAATTGTGACCTCAGATTCTCGCTTCAAATAAAAGCTTTCATTTGAAGCACAAATAATGCAATACTGTAAAAACTATGCAGTGAAAAGCAGGAAGAGAAAACGGGCCGACACAAGGTCGTGTGCAGCTCACGACGATCAATGTGCTGCTGTTGTTATTCGGCTCATACCGAGGGTCTTTGTGTCCGCTCCGTGGAAGCAGGATTTTCTGCCGCTTCACAAATGTAGTAATTGTAGAATAATTGATTGTGGTGGAAGAAACCGAGTGACTTAGCTGAGCTGACGTGGTGCAAGTGTTTTCTGCTTTTAGTGTTTTATTGTACCTGTGGCCATGGCCGCAGCTGAAATGGGACTCTAGTTAACGGATATTCTCAAAACTTGGTTTTAGAAAGGCAGATTTGATTCTATTCTAGTTTGGTGGGATTAATAAAGTTTATCAATGGATAAAATTTTAGATTTTTGAAGATTTAATTGTTTTTGCACCAATGCACTCCTTGGGTTTCTATAGTTGGGAGCGATGTCCAAGCTCCCAGAGCGGCCATTTTGTTTGGAAAGGCGCATTTTACAGTTTTCTTTTGATTGGGACTTTGAATGCAGGTCAACAGATCAAAGGGCCATTTTAAGATTTTACTTACGAGAATAAGAGTCAACCACAGAGTCAAAATAAAGCTATTGCAAACATATTACAGCGTTACCAGAATGAAAATGTAAAATGAAAAAAGTGCAGTAGTAATTTTATGAGAACTCAAAACACAAAAATAAAAAAAAAAATAAAGTGAGGAATGTCGTCGTAGACATAAGTTATATGTTGGTTTGAGTTTTACAGATAAGAAAATACTTGATGTTAATACATCACTATGAAATTATTGTCAGTAGCAGGACTTTGAAGCGATTGGCTGGATGTATTTCGAAGAATAGACTTGGATCGCCTCAGATCTTGATGACGCTAGAAGCTTTTCTTCCCAATTAAAAACCATTAATTAACCAGTTTTCAGAGGTTTTTCTGGTAAAATTGTGTTTTTATCCTGCTAATATCATGACAGTGTTCTTGTAATTCAATATATATTCTTATAGCCTAGCCTTTGTACAATTTACAAAAGGGATTTTTGAAATAAAAGACAGCTTTTGAAAACATGTAATATCCTTTGAAATGTTTTTTTTTTTTTTTAGAAAAGAAAGCAAGAACATGTATATATATATATATATATATATATATATATATATATATATATATATATATATATATATATATATATATATATATATATATATATATATATATATATATATATTTGTTTAGTTTTTTTTTAAATCAGAGCTGGTATGGAAAAAATGTGAGATTTTATTTTTAAGCCATATTGCCAAGCCCTAGTAGTTTGTAAAATGCATCTTAGCAAAAATGTAATATTCAATGTTTATTTTTTTATTTTTTCATAAGTCTGATAAAAGCTGCAGCTTCTGTTGCCATATGTTAATGGCAGCGGCTTCCCTCTGTTACAGTAACCGCTTTATGCAGATCGGGAGCTCAAGTAACAGCGCTCTGGTGTTTCTCTGAGCAAGAGAATAACAAGCCCCACCTTTACTTTGGCATACTGTATCTCCTGTGTAGCCATTTAGCCTCGGTAATATTCCTGCTGCCATGGCCCACGGGGAGAGTGGAAAGTTCGCTGTTCTCCCTCCGTGGCGGGAGAGAAGCGAAGGCGCTGCTGAGCAGCAGCCTTTCGCATAGAAACAAAAGGTCCCTGAGGAAAAGCGAAGCATTTGTTTACAGCAGGACGTTTCATCACCGGGGAAGGTGATGAAACCTTCTCTGTGAATGTCCAGCGCTGGAGTGGGTGCGCCAGATATTCAGGGAATAGCTCAGGCTTACCTGTAAGACAAGTTTGATGTAAGTTATTGAAATCAATTGAAGTTAAGCACCTCAGATAACTGCCACGATTCCATTATAAACCAAACAATGGCCCTGAAGTGAACAAAACCTTGCTTTTCAGTGTTTTTGTTTTGTTTTTTTACCTTTTTATTTATTAAGCAGGGTTTATAAGCCTGGTGGGCCACCAGGCTTTACTTGAACCTCCTCCAGGCTAAATAAGCATTGCTTGTCTATTTCTTGAAATAAAATGGTTTGAAGCACAATGGCAGTATAGTAGGAATGTTTTTTTCATTCACTGGAACAGCCTGTCTTTACTGGTCTCCACGCTAACAACTTCAGCAAATAAGGTAAAGAATCAAAAACATTTGGACACTTTAATTAGGATAAAACAACTGAAATGCAAAAAAAATTATATTTACTTTAATTGTATTTTTTTAATGTTTGCTTTTCTTTTTAGCAATATCTTACAATACAATAGCTAGTCATATTTTCAAACTTTCTGCCGACTTTAAACATGTTTTAAACCAAAAACACGACGGGCCACTGGCAGACTGCCCTGCCACCGCTACCTCTGGGCTTAGCAAGTTTTCTGGGGAAAACCCTGTTAAGAATAGTAGCTGTCGGTGTAATTTGCTCAGCCAGAGTGAGGAGTTCACTTGCAGGCAGCTGGACCTGCAGACGGTGCCTAGCGGCAGCTCTCATGAAAGAGTTGGGACTAAAATCACAAAGGGGGAACATGGATTTCATGAGCAAGTGAAGGAGATGTGCACTGAATCAGACCTTACCGCATGAAGTAGAAGTTACTTTATTTTTTATCTTACAAAGTCATGTTCTTCAGTGCACGTCTCATTGGCTAACTCATAATGTTCCCCCTCTGTGACCTTTATTCTGACTTTTATTCCTTTGTCTTACATGGAGTAAGAGCAGTACTTGCGGTACTTCCATGCATGCTGTTTCCTCCGAATTCTACAAACACGCCTCACTGTGAGCTCTTTCAGAATGTGGGATGACGGTGATAAAGTGGGCAGCGGCAAAGCGCCTAAGATTTACACAAAAAGCTCAGTCTTGTTACAGAAGTTTGACTCACACATCCAGCGAATGAGTCAGTAGCTCTCACTTACACTGAGATATCGTGACAATAATTAGAAACAGGCCTGCGACTGTGAGAACTCAGATCTGCAACTGGTGTGACCACACTGTCACGCGTTCTGAAAATAAGAAAATATGTTATTTGATTTATGAACTCCAAAGACTGCAAAAGTATGACAAAACGTGTTCTATGTTTACACCCTTCTCGCTTATTATTTACAGAAACTGGCCTGTTAAAGTACTTATTCAACTTTTTAAGGTTTCTTATATTTACGTAAAACGAAACAAACAATTCGGATGCAGACATTACTGCAAGATTTCGTTTTCTTTTTCATTGTTTTGAGAGTTAGATTGCACAAAACAAAGACCCCTGTTGATGTGCCCCTGCTTCAAGTTTTGAAGTGGCCCAAAATAAATGTTGAAGTTTCCCGGGGCAAGATGCCGAACCGCATTTTCAACCAAGATATTTTTCTGTAACCGAAACGAAAGCTGAATATACAGAGTGGAAATGCTCTGTTTTTTAAAAAAAAATCAAAATGTTAATATTGGATATCAACATTTTTACATATTGGTTCATCTTTAATAAGTTTTTAATAGATTTTTTTTTCTTTTGTCCATGTCAACCAGCACTAACCAGAGTTATGTAACATTTCCAGTTATTCTCTGTAGGTTTATGTGAAAATGATGTCTCATGTTTCCTGATGACGTGCCTCATTGTAGCGAAACTATTGCTACCCCCGATCACAACCCTTCCTCCTCGGGTTTACTCTCCCAGTGATTCAACGTTACTCTCAGTTCTGCTGGTTTTTAAGAAATGATTCCTCTTAAGTGCTCACCGATCATGGTTACAAAACCAAGATGTTATTTTGACCATATGACGGCACTTTTGCATCGTTTGTAGGACGTGCTAATGTGCGCTGGTGTGTGTAGGTGCTCTGGATGAGGATGTGGTGGTGATAGAGGCGTCTCCGGCTCCAGCGAATGCTGTTCCCGCCAGCGAGGAGATCAACGTCACCTCGACGGACAGCGAAGTGGAGATCGTCACCGTTGGAGACGGATTTAGGTAGGTGCTGAAGGGTCTGACGTTTCTGTTTGGTCGTCCTAAAGCACACGTGTCAAAACTCCAGGTTCCAGGGGCCAAATCTGGCCCGCCGTAGCTTTTTATGTGGCCCTCCGGACTCTAGAGAGCCGACATTAAAAGGAGCTTCATAAACCACTTTAGTGCTTAAAAAAGGATTTTGTCAAAGCAGTTTTTATCTGTATCTGCCGAATTACATCAATGTGAGAAAAGGTTCAATAATATTTCATTTTAATAAGGACTCATTGAGTGCAGAGTCAATACCCATCAACATATTGTTACTGGATATTTTTATCAATACATTCTGCCACAACTGGCCTTTTGAAGACATTCTTGATCTTGCTATTGCCCAAAATGAAAATGAGGTTGGCACCCCAGTCCTAAAGCATCAGGAAGCAATTGAATTTTAATAAATATGATTTTTGTCGCAATGTTATGCAATGAAAACCTGAGCAGTTATTACAGCTTGTTGTACTTGGCTTCAAGTCCTGCAGCCCCACTTCCTCCAGCTTTACTTGATTATATTACCTTTTAATTAAACATAACAAGGCATCTGAACTCCATCCAGTTCAACAAATGAATTTATTGTTTTATTTGCTTTGGCTAGTTTAGCTCTTGAAGCGTTGCAGATGCACCACAGCTTTGGCGCTTTAGTGAACATATTTCCCTCCTCCTAATTCCAGTCAGCATTATTTAGCCTGAGTCGCTGCCAGGTCTATTTATGAGGTCATTGTTCATTAGTAAGTGAACAATGACCTCATAACTTCTAGTTTTACCTCATACCTTCTTCTTTAAAGATATGAGGAACGTATAGACAAACATTTGTTTCCAGGCATTTCCAATAAGCAACGCTGATAAAACAACACCTAATCTGTCTGCTCTGCACATCATATGATGTATTTTATTTAATTACTTATAATAAACATTCATTTTTCTTGACGAAATGTTTTCCCTGCCCTCCATCTTTGCATACGGCTGTAGATTGTGCCTGTCACACACCTAATATTTACACATTAAATCATAGGTGAAGAACATAGAAATGAAATTATTAATAAAAAATAAGAAAACCTTAGTCTGAGAAATGTTTTTTTCTTTTTTTTCTTTTACATATAAATCATGTAGGAATCTTGCTTTGGTTCAAGAAGCTCAAATAGTCCATAAAACAGAGGAAATAAAAATCCTTTATGATGGTTTGATTCAGGCTGAAAGGGTTTGAGTTGTCTAAACTTATTGAAATCTATTCGACTGAGTTATTTCCATGATCTATCCAAACGTTGCTCTTTATACATCATTCTTTTTATTGAATAATTTAGAGGCTCCTGCTCCTTTCCTAGCTTCAGTTGTGTCCTTTTGGGAAGGTAAAGATTTCACACTGAGCCTCTGAATATTATTTTGTTTTTGCGATGACAAAGAGACAGGATCCTCTCACTTCCTGTTCTGTTTCTATTGCGTTTGTTTGAGTCTGCGTGATGATTTTCTGGGATGCAGCCCCTTTTTCGTGCCATTCTGAAGCTTTATGAACTTGAAGGAAGTTCTGCAGCTTCGCATTTGTGTTTATTAATTTACAGAAGTGCTAATTTGAACAAGATGAGGAGGCTAAGTTGAAGGAAAGTCCCATGAGGAAGCTTCGTTTTTGAACAACTAGATTGTCAATAATTACCATTTGGGTAATAATTTGTGTTGAAACACAGGACAAGAAATTAAAGACATGAATTTATCGAGAATGAATCTTGGTTGTTGACTTCATCAACATGTTAAAGTGAAAAGCTGCTGATGTAACTTTTGCAACACGCCGCAAATCCATCCCACTGAACCCAGGACTTTCTTGCTGTAAGGCAACGATGCACCACTACGCAGCCCATCTTTTACTAATCATATATGTACAGCAAACAGAGCATCATTATTCTGAAATATGTCGGATTGTTCTTCTCTTCATTTCCCCCAGGCATGTTGAGAGTCATATTTTCCCCCGTTCATGTGTGAATTTCTGTTTCAGTACCCCTTTTAATCTGTGATCCTGCACAAACGTTTTCCTCTGTGGTCACATCTGTCACATGTTTTTTGCCCCCCTCACTTCTCTCACCACATCCCTGTTTTCATTTTAGCTCCATGTCACTAAGAATATATGTTTTTGGTTCCTTAAAGTTGCTGTCCAGAGCTCGGACGGTCATGATTTGCCTTCTCTCCTGTCACTTTTTTTTTTAG
Source organism: Poeciliopsis gracilis (assembly GCA_911649635.1). Taxonomy (NCBI): domain Eukaryota; kingdom Metazoa; phylum Chordata; class Actinopteri; order Cyprinodontiformes; family Poeciliidae; genus Poeciliopsis; species Poeciliopsis gracilis. The sequence continues at coordinate 9,577,610 of CAJVRI010001179.1, read as the reverse complement.
ATCTCCTCTCTCACTAGATAACGTAGCGATGTGTTGAAGTGGGGGATGGGCACCAGTGGAGCAGGAGGGTGGAGAATCAAAGGCCGACAGAATGAGCAACGAAATCTCTGTTCATGCTGACATCGGCCCTGTTTGCTAACATGCATTCATCTGCAGTTTTTGTCTCTGGTGTCTGTGTTAATTTGTGCTACAGTCTTACTCTATGCTGCGATTTCACATCTATATATTAAACAGTAAACTGTTAGAGTTGTGTGACATTTAAAAGCAGCTTTTTGGCATCATCAAGAAGAGAATGAGACTTTTATTTTTTTAATAACTAACTTGTGTCCTTCCCAGGGGTATTCTCTAAGAGTAATAATTTGAATTATGAATCGGTATTTGTTTATTCATGTAACCGCTCTGTAAACTAGTGCAATAGAAGACGTTTCTATTAAGTTGGCTGCATTGGACTTGTAGTTTCCACTGATAATAAATAGCAGCAGACATGTCTGCTCAGTACATGCAGACTTTGTTAAAATGTGAGCTTCTTCACGTAGATTTTCTGTGCAACTTGTTTCCAGAAAGCGTAAGGAATCTTAAATCATGATGAGAAAATCTGCTGTATAGCTGAGTGCCATAAATTGTTTACCACTCCTCACTCTGCTATTCCTGCCCTCCCTCCCTGTTGAACTCCCAAACTCCCAACCTTAGCTGTCACCAGCATCAGCCCCAGCAGTTTACTCCACATTGCCGCAGTGCACGCAGCCCGTCGCTCCCCTCCTGTCCCCGGGGTCCGGGCCTCGTGTCGCTCTGCCTTGGCACCTCGTCAGCCCCGCCAAGCCCCCGCCATTCCCATAGTGATCATATTTATAACGTTGTGTTTTCCTCTCTGCTGGAACCCCTCGTCCCCAGAGGTCTCCAGTGGTAAACAGATATTTACAAAATAATCCCAGTTCTGCTTAATTAGCAGCCCTTCCCTCGTGTCAAGCCTTGGCCCCTTGGGGTCAACCCAAAGAGTACAAGGAAGTCCAATTAGACTCCCCACTCATCTCCTCAATCTCTCTCTCCATCCCAGCCTCAGCGCCGGGTTGTTGGGAGTCTGTTTATTATTGCACCCTGGTTATAAGTTGGTTATAAGTTATAAGTTGCTGTTGAAAGTGTAAGAGGTAATTGAGCTTCCTCTTCATACCACTTTGATTGTGTATGTGAAAGGAAGTGGATAGCATGAGCAGATGGGAATTCCCCGTATCGCAAACGGCACGAATAAAAGCGTTTCCTGCCTCATGGGTGCAGAATGGAATGAAAGCCAACGATCAGGTTTATGTGAAAAACCATATTATTTAATAAATGTATATCATTACAAAGTAAATTTACATTACTGTAAGCTAATACAAAAAAAAAACTGTCTGAAAAGAATATTTTATATTTTGTTGCAGTACACACAGTTCTCATATTCATTTCAAGTTTTTAAAATCTAATTTTATTTTTTAATTTGAACTGAAAATAAACAAATAATCAGCTGCATTTCTCTTGAAATTGCGGTTACAAGTTTGCTTTGTGCATAAAAATGTGCATATTTGCAGTAAAGTCTGGCTTTTACTAGTTTCTGGATTTCATTGAGGTCTGACCAGTGGACTCCAGTTTTAATCAGCCCCAGTTTTCCTTTACAGGAACAAATGAACAGCATAAACTTTGTTTTAACTCATAATAAAAAAAAGAAAGTAACAAGCACAGAACATTAAAGGATACAACGTGCAAGAAAATTACAAAAAAACTTAAACAAATGTCACTAACCTTTATCTGATTTTTACCAAACACAAACATATATAGTGATTTTTTTGTCTTTACAGGTTGAAGAATGTGGGAATTATTTGATTTTTGATGCATTTAATAAACAGAGTAAAAAAAATATATGTAAATGAGTCACTGATCTATGGATCAGTGATTTTAATACATTTGAATTTGCTGGGGAAACAATTTAAAATGGTGACGCTCAGTTAAAAGAAGAAACAAAATTGTATTTTACCACAGATCAGATTTTTGTTCCTTTTAACAACAAAATAAAGCTGAGCAGACCAGCAGCAAAACCTCACCGTGGTTTGATCCACTGCTTATAAACTAAAACAATGACGCTAAAATTACGTGAAGATTTCTATTAGCTAGTAACGTGGGAGTGAAATAATTTATTATGCATAGTAAAGAAACATCCTTGCAGGCTGTTGACATCATACAATGTTAAACATCAAAATTAAGAGTCAAACGGCTCAATTTCCCATCTGTCTGTAAACTGAACAAACAAGAAGAATCATGATTTTAATTCAGATTTCTGAATTAAACCATTCTGTTGAGGTTTTCTCTCCAAGATCAAACTCTTTCTCCGTCGCTGCTGGATATTTTTCAAAAGCGCTCCGCCGGCAGCACTGAGGTCCCCTACCTCAACGTCTCCATGGCAGCCTGCTTCATGGCACTCCCACGCAGCTTCCTGTCTCTCGGGGTCATCCCTCCTCCCTCTGTTCACCTGTCTCTTACCGCACCATGGAGGGAGCTGTGGCTACTCCCCTGTTTCTCACCCCCGTCTCAGAGGCCGCGGAGGAGAGCAACAGGAGCCTTTGAGAGAGAAAATTAAAAGACAGAGGAGAACGGGGCGAGAGGAAGAGGAGGCGCGGCGGCTGACATTTGAGGGGCATGCAGGAAAATTAAAGGTGTCTGGGGAACAAAGAGGAGGATTTGATGCCAGTTGTGCATTCTGAGTTCTTGTGGTTGAGCTGCACACGGATTTATATTAATGTCTTTGCTTAATATCAATATTTATTTGATTTTGTCACTTAACCTTTGGATATTATGATTCAAAGGCGTATTCTTCATAAAATCAAGAAAACTGGACAACACCTACCATCCTCTTCATTAGCCCGTCTTTGGAAACTAGTGCTTCAGTCAGAGGCTTCTTTAGATTCACTGTAATACAGACTGCTACGAAAGATTTTTCTAGCACATTTTTCTACAATAACTCTTAGAGGAATTTGAGTTAATGAGTCACAAAAACATTTAATTTCCTTTTGGCATCAATAAAGTATTTTTGATTTAAATATCTGGGCATTTTTTTTATACCAATTTGTGCTCCGTCTTGTACACTTGGTCTTTACGTTTTCCAGAATAACCACTATTGATTTCATATTTTCAACTCTTCTTTTCATCGCTGTGTCTGTCAGCTTTCACTAAACTTGAATCAGCACCACTGAGCTTTGAAAATATAACTTCTAGTTCTACACCTCAGTTTTGTCTTGGAGGTCATTTTTCTTTTTTATGTCTGCTTGCATGCAGGTCACGCTCAGTCGGAGGTCTTAGTAGGATCTGGGGCAGTAGTTGTGCCCAGAATCGCCTCCAGGAGCCGCGCGGACGTCACCGGCTCTCAACAGTCATCCAGCCGCTGCGCCAGAACCCCGGGGAGGTGGTGGATCTCACTGTGGACGAGGATGGTAAGACGTCCAACTTCCAGCTCAATGCCTGGCCTGAATAAAATGAACACTTCTTGATTTAAAAAAAAAATTGATTTAATGTGAAAACCACAAATCTCAATGTATTGTATTTGGCTTTTAAGTTATAGTATTGCCTAGCTGTGAAAAAGAATGAAAACAATGAATAGTTTCTATATTTTTTTAGACCGAAGAAAAAAATCTAAAAGTGCCACCAAAGTCATTTGTACAAGTGCAAAAAGGCAAAACAGTACGACCATTTCTAAAATTCACATTTTGCACTTTTTTATATTTGCATAACTTCTAAAAACAACCTAAGCTCCTAAAAAAAACTCCCAACTGTTTTCTGTCAGTAAATTTATTTTTGTGCCTGGAAAATGAGTAGTTTCCAAATCTTCCCAGTGGGCACTGTGCTGTTCCCTAGCAACCTCACCAAAGCCCTGTCCTTCACCTAGCAACCAAGTGGAACTCCAGCATGATTGGTCAGCTGGTTTTACTGCTGCAGGCAATGTACAAAGGCTGCTGGGAGAGACAAGTGTCCTCTGTTTGCAGATAGTTTTCTGTGTGAGTGCAAACGTTGAGTTTAGGGGCCGACAGCAGCTTATTTTGATTGAAAGTGACAAAAGTCCTATAAACCAGCTCATCCTGAAAGGAGCTCAAAATAAGCAGAACTGACCAGACTAGAATGATTTTGTGCAAAAAAATATGATGGACATATTTCTTGATAGATAAGTCTTTGAAAAACCTATCCTAACAAATTCAAGGAAGCACTTAAAGTACAGAAAACTATTGATCAAGAAAGTCTGCTCATTTAAAGATGCATACAAAGTGCAGAATGTATGATGCTTTGACTCATTTATGTCTCTAATGAAAATGAATTTGGTTACAAACTGTTCAAAACATCCAACTGTCTGTGCATCTTTATTCCTATGGGTTTTATCCTTGAAGTCAAAGCTTTCCTGATGTTACACCTTTTACTTCACTCACTCAATTTAAAATAGCTTTGAGGAAAATGTGAGCTATTGTAGCAGATGTGATAACTTGAATTAAAAGACAGAAAAAAAAGTGTTTATTAATTGAAGAAGTAAATCACTATTATGCATCAGTGAGCACCAACTTGTCCATAAGCCAGTCGCCATTAAAGCCTTACCAGTTCTTTAAAAGCACAATTCTCAGCCTGGGACTGAATTCAATCAAAACACTTCGGCAGCAAAGCAATTTAACTAAAGTGGACTGTACTGTGTGCTTCTCTGTAAACGCTCCTCAGTTGTAGAAACAAACCGTATTATCCTCTCAGTATTCGCAGCCTATCTGCTTTTCATATTCACAAATTAATTTTTCCCTCCCTCCCCTGAGAAATGCAAACACTGGGAGGCCTTTCGCTTTGGTCTGCATCACTGCCCTCTGCGGCTCAAACGCTAGAGTTTCACAGTGATCCACTTTATTAACAAAGGAATAAAAAAAAACAACTTATTTCTGTTTTATTTTTTTTTTAACATAAACTTGACAAGCCTTTGTCATAATTAAAGAATAAGCAAACATAAATAAGCATTGTACTAACTGTGAGACATTCATTCAGCTTGCTTGTCTTTTTTTTGTCTTAGTTTACGGCTGTTTCTCTTCACTAATGGTTTATAAAAATTACTAGGGCTGTAAACAAACTGTTCTCATCTTATCAGACTCTGGAATCACTGTGCATTCATTATTGTCATTAATATCTTTTCTAATGTTCTAAATTTTGTGTTATATTTTTCCTGCAGATCTCTCAGTCGTACCAACAACCTCCGGCAGCATTCACACTCAGACAGTAAGGTCGTCCTCTTCATCGTCGTCCTCCCATCACGCCTCTACCTCTGAGCTCAATGATGCCCCGGGCCCTTCCACCAGCTGCGCAGGTTCAATGCCAGAAAGTGTGCACACGCAGAGAGCCAGTGGTTCTGCTCGCACAGCCGCAGAAGGTACGGTGACACGAGGACAGTGAAACCAACTGCTGTTGACAGATCAGCCGTGATGATCAGTCAGAGTCTGGTTTATGTTTACAGAATGGCCACATATCCTTAAAAAGCACTGAAAATTTTATGTATCTAAAATTAAGGCCTTAAAATGCCTTAAATAAAAAATAAATAAATAAAAGGTAAGTTGGCCTTAAAGGTGCAGTCTTTTTTTCTTGTCTGACTTTTCTCAGGCAGATGTTTGAATCACATTTGAGATGTTTCTTCATTTTATTCTGTGACTGAATGCTGTTGTAACTCGCTGCTAATGTACCCTTGCTAACTAGTAAAAGGTGTATTAGCAGCTATATATGGAGTGAAAACGGAGGAAGGAGAAAAACTAGGCAGCTAGCTACAATTGGAAGGAGAAAAACTTGCTAGGTTGCATAAACCTAGCTAGTTTTTGGCTAGCTATGGGAAATGGAAGGAGAAAAACTAGCTGGTAGCTAGCTAAACCTAACTAGCTAGCTAAAAACAGAAGGAAAAGAAAAGCTAGCTAGGTAACTAGCTAAAAAAAACAAGTTAGCCTCCTGTGTTAACAGCCCCCCTGTGCTGGAGTTAGCGAGCTAGCTAGCAAGCATGCTTTTTTGTATCTAATGGATTAAGTGGTGCAAATTTATGGCCAGATGGCTGGATCGCTATCGGATCACGTCTCTTGCAGACACATACAATGAAACCTGTGCAAAAAAAAAAAAAAAAGCTTAGCACCACAAAGGTTAAGGCTGTTTCTTTTGTACATTTCTGATGTGATGCAGATCTTAAATTTCATTAATAATGGTCTTGAAAAGGCTGGAAGAAGTCTTAAATTTGAGTTGGAGGAACCTGATAAAGCCCTTGTTTTTAATCTAATCTGTGTTGAATTAATCTATCTTGTGATTCATGTTTTTTCCTGTTCAGATGACAACAGACCAGGCTTGTCTGGTACAGGAGGAGAAAACTCAGGCACAGCCATGCCCAGACTCCCATCCTGCTGTCAGCAGCACTCTCCGTGCAGCGGCCCCTCTCCTGGTCACATGTCCCTCAGCCACTCCCATTCTAGCTGCTTGCAAGCGTCCTCCTCTCAGCAGACCGCCGGCTCTCAGCACAGCCACAGCAACACTCACCACTTTGTCCACCATATCCATCACCCTGCACCACAGCCCCCGGGAACCTTACCCTTTCAAGAGCCGAGCTGCCCTGTGGAACGCCCCAGTGCTCTGCCTGCCCCCTGTGCTGGAGTTAGCAACAGCAGCAGCAGCAGCAATGCATCCCACTACCATGACCAGGTATGAAGGAGCTGAAGCTACAAAAACACTAAACCTTACCTTGTATTTTTGGGATAAGACAAAAGTGACTTTTCAGCACAATATAGGTGCTTGTTTTAAGTAAATAATTCCTTTATACTGATGAAAATGTACTATTTATAAGTGAAATAATCTGCCAGTGGAACAAGACACTGGGGAAAATGTCTTTTTTCACTGACAGATTATTTGCTGAAAAGTTGCTTGTTGGGTAGTTTTGACTTATTTCAAACTTACTAAGGTGTTTCCACTAGAAACTAGACCAAAAATTAGATTCTGTGTTTATTGCAGGGCGTTACCACCATATGCACACATTTCAGCAACAAGGCAGTTCAAAGTGCTTTATTTGTTTAATATTTTTGTCATCATGGCTGTATAAACTTAAAGTGCTTCTTCATATTTCTTCTATGTATAAACTACAAATCAGATCTGCAGGATGCCAGGAATTCTGCATACATTTTCTTTTATATTAGTTAGAAATATAACTAATATTTCTAACTAATATAAAAGTTAGAAATAGCAGACTGAAACAATTAGCAGTTGTTTCAGTCTGCTAAACAACTTTAGCAGACTGAAATAGACTGATGCCATTCAGTTCTTGCATCCTCAGTGTTTCTGTTTCCCTCCCACAGCAAACCCTGCCAGTGGACCTGAGCAACAGCAGCGTTCGAGGCGGTGGCACCGGGGGTGCTAGTTTCCATGGCAGCACGTCAGCCTTTGACCCTTGCTGCCCGGGCTCCTCCTCACGGCCCCCTGCTTATGTTTCACATGCCACCCCAGGGCCCAGTCAGCCAGCTGTGGTGGACTCGTTCAGCTCCTCCATGGTGGCTCAGCCACAAACACAACCTCAGCCCTGCAGACATTACATGCATCCACCTTGTGAGTACAAGAAAGAGTTGCTGATTCCCATAATAATTCAGCATGGAGAATAAAGCTGTGTGTTGTTGGCTGCGGGTGACGCTGCACCACCTATATTTCTGTCTGTCACGTTTATTCGTGCTGCACGTTTCAGCAATAAGGCAGTTCGAAGTTCTTTACATGATAACAGGGTTTCCTCCAGAGAACTTGCGTAGCCCGGTAGGCGATGGGGCAGTCATCCTGAGACCCTCTTTGTTTTTGAGTTAAAAATGTTGACAGGAAATCACTGGCTATTAAAATATATTATTCACAGTACTTAAACACTAAATGTAATGTCTTAAAAAAGGCTAGCATAAAGCCATTTCTTGCTCTTCAGTTGTTTCATCTTTTGGTTTGAAGTGACCGAAATATTTTGATAATTGATCTGTGACTTGTAATTTTATTTGGTGAAGTTGTTAGCGGGTAGTCTGGTAGAGACAGGCATGAAGTTCTGGTTCATAAAAATAACATATAATAACAAAAACAGTGGCACTTTATTTGAAGGGGTGTGCATAAGACTGACATGACACAAACGTGACATAACACCTGTTGTGAACATGAAGGAGTCTTCATGAACGTGTGACTGTTATCAAGTGTCTCCGTCCCTCCGTGTCCCTGCAGCTTTTGGTTTTTGCAGATCCTAAACTTGAAGTCTGCAAAGTTTATTCATACTTTTAAAATATTTTTAAAAACACTGGAAATAAATGAAACATTTTTGTTTTGTTTTTGTTTGGAAATATAACAATTCAAGTTGCATTAATAACTTTTTGTGATCTCTTGTTAATCAGAAAAAGAGGCAACTGGAAACTCCTCATTTGTAATTTCATATGGAGCAAAAGCCTCATTTCTAAGCACGGTCTCTGTGTTTTACGGTTAGTTTGGTTTGAATAGATTTACTGACTCTTTCGCCGTTTCTTTCCCTGTTTCCAGATGGCTCTCTAACACGATCCCTGCATCATCAGCCCTCCTCCGCCTGCCCTCACTCCCACGGGAACCCCCAACTCACCCCACAGCCTCCTCCACAAGGCGAATTCCTCATTCCCCACTCCTTTCATACGCCACTGCCATCCCACCCTGCAGGTCACTCGGTTCCTCCCGCGCCTCCACCTCCCCTCTCCGCCCACCACCTCCCCACTTCCACCGTGCCCCTGGCCCAGCACCTTCCACCGGACCACCAGACCCTGCAGCACCACATGCCGCCTCTGGGGCCTTCGGTGCAGAGGATGCATCAGCACGAGATGCTGCAGAGGATGGAGGTCCAGAGGCGGAGGATGATGCAGCACCCCACGTGAGTACCGGCGCCACGGATTCGTAACAGTTGCAGACGTTTATTGGTGAAACGCGTGTATTTATTCTTCTCTGCAGGCGGGCGCATGAGCGGCCACCTCCACACCCCCACAGGATGCACCCCAACTACGGCCACGGACACCACATCCACGTGCCACAGACCATGTCTTCCCACCCTCGCCAGCCTGAGCAGAGAACGACATGGTGGGTTTGTGGTTTCGTCTTCTAGTCGGTGACGTCTGGATTTCTACCTGCAGCATTGATGTAATAATGACTCTGTCCTGTTGAACAGGGAGCTTGGCATCGAGGCTGGCGTGCCAGTGGCTTCGTACACTTCAGGGCACCTGCACTCTCACCTGCCCCACTACCATACTCCCCCGAGACTGCACCACTTCCCCATCTCCTTAATGGTAGAAGAGACCTTTGCAACTATTAGCATAGAAGATGACAAACACATTTCACACAAAGTTTGTGTTGGATTCGTTCCGCGGGGCCTTATTACTAACATTAGTTACCTCAGAAACAGTTCCTCACACCTCGTGAATTATGCATCAGGAATTAATTCGAGCTCAAAAAGCATTTTAAGTCTGCGCTCAACAAAACCTGGATCCTTGACCTCCGTCTAAAACACCTTTAGTTTGCAGTTTTGCTTTATAATTTCAGATACACACATCTGTCGCCTTCGTTGTTAAACGGTAGGCCTGTCACAATAACGCATTTTGCTGGACGATAAATTGTCCCAGAAATTATTGCTATAAACGATAATATTGTTTTGAAGTAATGGTAACGACATATTAATGCAATGACACATTCTCAAAAAAACTTTAAAATCTGATGAATATTTAACTTTGGAAGTGGAAGGCATTTTAAATATACAAAATAAATAAAACAGAAACAACAAATATAATTAATTATGAATTCTCTGTAAACAAAGGTCCAGTTGAGACTAAAGCACCAGTTTTTGGTAGACAGAGATAATTTGTTGGTCTATAATGTTTGTTCTGTTAACTAATAGGTTAATTAAAAAAAAGGAGAAAATTATAACTAATGCAAATGGAAATGATTGAGTTTGTTCTAATTTATCATGCAATAAATTGATTTTGTATTACTGAAATACGTTCAGAAAACATTTTAGTTAATTTTTTTAATTACATGCATTTGTGTAAAACCTAGTTTAGTTTTATAAAACACATTTACAACATCAGATATTTGGAAATGTTTGTCAAAAAGTTCAACGTCTCCTTAAACTACATGCAATATTTTGGCTCCACTTTTCAGTGCTTTACAGTTTCAAGTTGTAATGTTTTATATTTGCCCGTCTCTGTTTCCCGCAGCACACTACTGGCATTTCTGAAGTGACCTACCCGCACATTAGGTACATCTCATCGAGAATGACAGGCTTTGGAAGAACCTATGAGGTGAGAACTGCACTTCCTAAAGCTGAAGATACACACACACACACACACGCACGCACGCACGCACGCACGCACGGACGCACACACACACACACACACACTGCTGTATTCAGTCCCATCACCTCTAATTTTAGCTACTTTTATCCAGTCACTAAATACAGGCAAATTGGATACTCAGTGCTTGGCAGCTTGCTGTGTGATGCCAGTCCTGTTTTTTTTCATGTAGTTGTGAAACTTTGTCACCAGGAGTAAGGTTTAGACTTTCCACTTTGTGACACAGACTCAGTTTGGTGTCACAAACTCAAAAGACCGATTCCAGGGTGAGAAACGGTTCGGCTCGGTGGCGCCGGGTGTGTCCGTTTTTACCATTTTTTTAAAATGTGACTCAGCTGCAGAGGATGACGAAGATGACGGCGAGGCCAATGAGACGAGTTTGTCAGCTTTTTCAGTCTCTGACGTGCCGACGAAGAGAAATTGGGTTTGGCTAAAATTTTTATGAGGTATAATATGAGAACATTATTTATTAATATTAGGAGCAGACGTCACGCCTCACCACGTGTGAAAATGACAAAGTAAAGAAAAAAAATAAGACAATCATTTGGAGTTAACGTTTGAAACATTTGTTTTTAGCGTCTTTAATTAGCATCAGACAAACTAGGACTAATTTTGTCCTATTTTAGTAGGACAAAATTGATATTTTGTCCTACTAAAATAGTTGTCTTCGATCCTAGACGATGCAGATCCTTAGCTTTGAGATTTCACAACCCACGACAGACGGCGATTGAAACCATAAATTTATACAAAAAAGAGGAACTGCTTCTTTTTCTTTGCTGTTGTTCCTCCCTGTTATCTCAGACCCACAATAAACCGCAGCTGTTTCTCAACATGGGAAGGAAAATGGTTTCCTTTGAAATGGCTTCTTATACCTTCCTCTATTTGTTACACCTCACCGAAACTTTAAATGGCAACAGTGTTCAGGGTGTTATTGTCAGGGCGACGCCTCGTTATCATTACAAGGAAGAAAACGTAGATTTTTCAACAATCGGCAAACTTGGTGGAGCCAGTTGAGGTGGAGGTCAGATCACCGGCATTATGTTAGTTTTTAAATGTTTTAGTGTCTTTACCTTCTTGTACTTTTCTTGTACTTATTGTTTGAAAAAAATCAATAGAAAATATTTACTATTTTGTTAAATCGACGATGAAAAGATTTAATAAAAGATCAAGATTGAAAAGGAAAAGCATTGAATAGAGAATTTATATTTAAACTTAATCTCGGCCCATTCTGATATATTTCAAGTGAGACATTAAAATGACGAAAATGACTCCAAAACCCGTATTTCTGTTCAGTTTTTTTTTTATGTGTGTCTCTTATGCTATGAAATTACTTGAACTGCTGAGCTAAAGCTGTCATTTCTGAGGCTAGCTTTTCTCTTGTGTCCTATAACCTTATAATCTTTATTTAACATTTATAGATCATCTCAGAATATTTCAGGCTTTTTCGGTACCAGCTGACATCTTTGCAGCAAGTCGCCAAAGGGTTTAAATATCTGTAAAAAGATGCGACGTAATAGGAAAGTACAGAGAAGGAAAAATAAAATGACGTTATTTTGGAATATTATTCACATATTTCTCATTTATGTTTTCACATATAACACCTGCACATTTAACTCTGAACAATGATAGCGTGACAAAATTTAAGAAAAGAAGCGTAAAATGAGAAACTTTAGTTCTTTACAATCTCCTGCTTTTCATACATCGATTACAAACCATTCAATCATCCAGTCTTACTTTGTTGAGCATTTTTCATACACAGCACATCTAAAGTAACCAAAGCAACAACTTATAAAAGGTGTTTAAACTACAATTTTGGATTCAGTTTGAAAATTTGCACACAATTGTTGTGAGGAAACACTGTGAAAAAATATTTAAAATCAGCTTGAAGTCTCGCACTAAAGAAAACCCTGAACACAGTGAACCAAGGCTGAGGTTTAAATCTAAAAAACAATCACAGTTTTAAAAGATTCAACTTAAATTCGCTGCTAAATTTAGAAGCTGCCAAGGAGACACTTTGTCATTATTTGTGCTGCCTGGCTGGGCGAACGCGGCCATTCAGGCTCTCGGCGACGTTGAAGGAGAAGCTAAGAACCGTTTGTCTCCACCAGGACCTGCTGCATTTAGAGGAACGACTTGGGACTGTGAATCGAGGAGCCTCTCAGGGAACCATAGAGAGGTGCACCTACCCACACAAGTACAAGAAGGTACAACCTGCTGTCGGCGTTTCGTTCTGTCTCGTAATTTCTCATGTCTGCTGCAGTGCGTCCTGGGACAGAGTGCGCAGTGGTCTTTTGTGCTCTGATGTTTTAGAAAACGCTGTAGTGTCTTTTTACCAGAGATTTGCAGCCGTGAAGATAATGTTTGGGGCGGAGGGTGGGGGAAAGATTCCTTAGAGGTTTTCAAATGTACCTAAACAAGCAATCTAACACCCTGCCACCCAATACAGAAGGTGTTGGAGAGAGACATTGACCAACAGTTAACCCCTGAAGCTTGGGCATCTATTGGGAAAAATATGCACGCAACCCCAGAATCGGTGAGAATCAAAACGAACCAATCAATTTGGAAACATGTCTCTGCTCACATGTACGTTAGATTTTATTGTTATCCTTGGGGGCCGGGAAATTCGGCTGATATCTTTTTTTTAATTTATTTACTTTTTATTATTATTATTATTATTATTATTATTTGGATTACTTTGATTTGTTTAGCATTGAGACTTTTCTGTTTCAGGACCAAATGACCATTCTCTCTGTTCCCAAATTTTAAGTTTGTTTTGTTGAAACAAGAAGAAAAAAAAAATAGAATAATAAAGTTACTGTTACGGGACTTGAAGCCATTTGTTTTTAATGTCATGCTAGGAGTTTAGTTGAGCAGTTTGAGTGATTTTTATTGAGGGAATTTGCTTTTAAAATTCATGTCTCCAAATGTTTCTCCCCCGACAGAGAAAGCTGCACGGCAAACAAGACGAAGACGAGGGGGCCGACGAAGACACGGAGGAGAAGTGCACCATCTGCCTGTCGATCCTGGAGGAGGGGGAGGACGTCAGGTAAAGCTCTCCGCTCTCCCGGGAGTCCGTCCTGCCCTTTTTTTTTTTTCTCACAGCTTTAAATGTGTTCAATTATCCGTTCAGAGGGGCGTGTCCGTGAGCCAGGTGCAGGCGTTCCGGTCTCCTGCCGTCCGCCGGGATTTTCATTTTTCTCTAAAAACAACCCAAAGGAGTTCTGGTAATCAGCAGAAAAGTCCCAGAGTGCCTTAAAATTACGGGCCTCATGGAGCTGCTGTTTGGCACAGGCTCAGGTTTTCCAGGAGGAGACGCTGCCCCCTGATGGCAGAAAGGCTGACGTGTCCAGTTTTACCTCTAGCTGTGCAGTTTGTTCCCGATTCCTGCTGCTCAGACCGAATCTCAATGACAATTACTTGAAATTCTTGAAAATATTTTAATTTCAATTTGGTTTTTTTCAAGGCTTGGAAAATGCTTGATGTCTGTATAAAGTCTGTGGAAATGGTTGCTACTAAAGCTGCACAGTCTTGAAGTAAAGTACAATCTAAATTTGGAAAACGATATTCACAGTTGGATCCAGATATTTTCATTCGCTTAATAGAAAGACATTTATTTTCTGTCTGTCTGAAGTTAAATCAGACTAAACTTTTCTTGTTTTAGGTCACTTAGAATCACAAATGAGAATGTTGAATTTTTTTCCTTATGTCTCAGTGATTTATTGATTTGAGTAATTAGAATAAAATTTGGTTTTTATTTACAGAAATTGGCAAATTTTATCAATTTAATTCAGTGTTTTGTTCACAGACCAGTCCGGTGTGTGTGAGTGACATTTCAAAACATCCGATTTTTGCTGGAGAATGTAGAGTACTATCACAAAATATAGATCATGAATAACAGTATGACATTATATCCTATAATGGTGAACTTCAACTGACTTCTTCTGTTTATTTGCATTGTTTTTATTTCCAAAGCTTGGTGCTGAAAGTTTGAAAACTTAAATTGAAAAGTGTGCGAACCCTCTTACAAGCCGACGCTGTGAATCAAATACTGAGAATTTGATTTTGCAAAATTGACTGAGTCATTTGATCTGATGCATTCATCTCCTTTCTCGCCACAACAGACAAAGTTTGCTTTGTGCAGGGACTGTCCGAGGCGATGCGGTCGGATCTCGAAGCTCTAAAAGTGACGTTTTTTTCCCCCCGCAGGCGCCTGCCGTGCATGCACCTCTTCCACCAGCTGTGCGTGGATCAGTGGCTCCTCACCAATAAGAAGTGCCCCATCTGCAGAGTGGACATTGAGGCGCAGCTGTCTGCCGAGAGTTGATGCTGTTTTCCCAACAACACTTTTGTTTCTTCGGAGTTTATTTTCAGATCATATTAACTTTCTCTTCAGTACTGCAGTCAACCAAAGATGGCACGAATTACCTGCGCAGCTCTACTACGAGGAAAAAAGAAAAAACAAAAAAAAACAAAACAAAACAAAAAAGCATCGAGCCTAGAGTGCCAGCTCTCACATAGTAGAACAACAACTAGATTTCTCCATTATGGATTTAAGATTTTATTGTATTTATGAAGCTTTTATGTAGCTTTTGATTGTTTCCTCAAGTGTCATTTCCGTTTTGTTTCTCTGCATGTTTCCTTGCAATGCATTTCTTTGCACATATAACGTGGGCTCACCGCGGCCCGCCGAGTCGCAGGTGAGGGGAGCTGCTCTAGTAAAGATGCATTTCTGTATACCTAATGCCTTGCTTTACTAGAATAGAATGTCAACCTTCAGTTTAAACGACAAAAAAAAAAAAAAAAAAAAAAACGAAGACGAAAAACAACAAAAACATTGCAGGATTCATTTTACCAGTCATTGTATTGATTAGTTTATGTTTAGCAGATGTGGATTGTTAGTGAAAGATGTTTTTTTTTTTTGTTTTTGTTTTTTTTTTTTTTGTTTTTTCTTCCAAGTAAATCAAGACATTCCTAACTAAGGAAATATGTTAAATCAGCTGCTGTATTAGTGCACACCCAGTATTTCTAGAGTGGAAATCAGCTCCATGGTTCACCTCACTCCCAGAATATGCACATGCTTTGCTACGACTACACCACCACCACCCTCCTGCACCTTCATCGGGCGACAGCACCCCCATCATCATCATCATCATCATCCCCGTGTATTTTAGGGAGCAAGAAAAAGAATGTCACACCCCCTCTCTTGACTGTTGTTTCCAAACTGAGCGATTGTCGGGAACTGCTGTGAATCTTTTCTCATTTTTTATTCCGTCGGGGTTCTTCCCACAGACAGACGTGCGAAGCCTAACTAAGGTT
Source organism: Poeciliopsis gracilis (assembly GCA_911649635.1). NCBI lineage: Eukaryota > Metazoa > Chordata > Actinopteri > Cyprinodontiformes > Poeciliidae > Poeciliopsis > Poeciliopsis gracilis. Next base: position 9,561,918 of record CAJVRI010001179.1, on the reverse strand, counting down.
TTTTTTTTTTTTTGTGAGATGATCTCAGGCCTGTGAGTGTTGAAGAGATTTGAAAACTGGTGATCATGCTGTTAAAATTGATACTGGCAGTGGCGTTGACTTTTTAATCTTCTGCGTGAGAGTGTGTGTCTGCGCGTGCGTGCGTGTGTGTGTGTGTGTGTGTGTGTGTGTTCAGAGGGGAAAAACACAGCTCAAGTTGAGATTTACTGTTTGTTCTCACACTTCCAACTGATTTCGCCACCATCCCTCTCTGTCTCTCTCTGTAGTTGAGCAGCAGCGTCCATCTCGGACGCTGTGGAAAGAAAAAAAACAACAAAATAAAACACTAATACTGTTGACTAACTCACTCGCATAGACTTGCACAAGAGAGAAAACGGTAGATTAGTAGTGAATATGACAGTGCGCTGAGGCCATGTGTTTCCACTCTGATGATCATGAGGGAAAAAAACAAAAAAAATGGAAAACATATTTTGAGCTGAGTGTTGAAATGCAGTACTTAAAGCAGGTATCCATGCATTCATCGACTTAAAGGCACCAGGATCATATTATGTGGGATTTATATTAGTTTTGAAAAATAATATTAATAAACTTGGATAACTCTTGTTGAGTCCTTTGATTGATGTTTGATTTTTGAACGTTTGGATGGAGGCGTTTTTGAATTAAGTGATGAATTTGAGGGGCAGAAATCGATCTTTGTTTCTCTTCTCTCTCTCCAGATCATGAGTGTAATGCTTTCCATTTTCATGCATCTTAATATTTATTAAAATACATATATCTTAATATGTGTTATCTTTTTTAAAAAAAAAAACACTGTAGCTAAAACAGTAGTGCACACCGTAGGCGTAACTTCCTGAAGGACTGGTGTGGAAATGTCCCCACCAGTATCTCCTGCCCCCTTGTTTCTTTAGCTGTCGGCCTGGCGACCCCTTTCCTCCTCTCATTACCAACCTTCCTGTCAATTAACTATTAAATAAATAGTGGATATTCAGATCAGTCATCAAATGGGATGAAATGTTTCATAAAGTATATAGAAGTTCATTTCATTTTAAACCGTGGCTCCTGCAGCGACAATTCAGTAAAATTAAATTGTTGGTCAGTGTAAAAGAGGAATTCGCCTCTTGCGTCTTTACAGAGCTGACAGAGACCAAACCGTTCATGGATTTATGTGCAGAGAGAATATAGATTTTTTACATCCAAACATCAGCTTCTCAGCTTCAAGCCACATTTTTATAGAATCCAGTGATAAATATGGTCTCTCTATTCACCAACTTCTCCAACCAGACCCCCCCATAAAATTGTGTCTTTAATATTTGCTGCATTAGAGACACATTATGTCTCTTCTGCTATGTGTGAGTCAGCAGGACAAAACGTTTTGCCAACCAACTGAGGGAAAGTATCAATATTCAGTCAGCATTCAATGAAAGTCTTTATTAAAGTGTGTATTTGTCACAACTGGTGACAAATACACACTTTAAAAATTACAAGGACTTTTGGCTCCTTGAAAACAAAATACAGTCATTCGGGTTACTGAAAGCTTTGTGCTGCTGTGCTGCATACGTAGAAATAAAACTGAGAATTGTGTCCTTTTAATAATTCCTTTGTTATTTTTTTTCCAGGCAAAGTGAGAATGACGCTTGTTGCAAATCGGAGTAAAACAAAATTTTAATAATAAAAAAGTTACCTTCTGTGTCTTTACCTTCTTGTGAAGGTTGTCAATGATCAACTAGTTATTTCACCAGAAATAAATAATTGCCAGTTTGACTACTGAAGTGCATTCTTTTTAACGCTCAGCAGGGGGCGTTAAATGTCTTAAAAACCCATCTATAGCCTCACTTATTCAAACTCCTGGCTTTGCTTGATTATATACATTAATGTTAATCTGCAGGTGTTAACGAAAAAAAAAAAATCTGTAAAGCATTTTTCCATGCAATGTTACAAAGTTTAATTCAAATACTCATCTATTAGTGTGTATTGCACAAAGGATCTGTTCACCAATCTTATGACCAAACTATGTTTATTGATGCAGTTTTATGAAAAACGTCCCAGCAGGTTTTTACTGAGTACAGCATAATGTGGTCGTATGACTGACACAAAACTAAGGAGCGCGCGTCAGGACTGCGGCAGCAGCGCAAGAGATGTGCAGAAACATTAACCAGAAGCAGCTACAAAAAAAGAGCCTAACAAAACAATAATCCATACACCAAGTAGCAGAACCGGAAATGAAAACAGCTCCGTGTTTTTTCAAAACAAAGAAGGAGAAACTAAAAGTACATTCTTTGCGTAAAAACACACAGAAATCCTTTTAAATTCTGCCCGGCAACAGGCACGCTCCTGCATGAGAACACATATACAGAAATGAGATCCAGAAAACGCCTGTTTGTCTTAAATTTCATGTAAACAAATGATTTTCTTCAGTAACAAGGTAACTTCATTGCTTTCGCTCGTCACAATCCGTCCCCCGCAGACGAAGCTCTGTGGCCGTGACGCGAGACGCCGTCTGTGTCCAAGGTAGTACCTGTCCCAATAAAGTGCTAATACACCACAGACGTCCCGCTCAGGCTACATACTGGTGTCATCAGAGAATAAAAGCAGAATAAAAAGTGAGGGAGGTTTACCAGCTAATACTCCGCCTCACTGCAATGCCCTCAGAATCAGAAAAGAAAAAAAAACACCAAAAAAAAAAAAAGTCTGCTTTGGTCATTCAATTTTTAAAAATCCTCATTCAGCATTTTGATTCTTTACACGCCTGTTAAAATGTCTGCATCACAATAAATATTCCTGCTAAAACTGAAATCACTTCAGCTTCCTTCAAACCTTCATCTAGAAGCAACGTAGTGGAAATAAAAGTCAAAAACAAAATCACAGCCTGGTCCCAGAGATTTAGCCGATTTCATTTGAATGCTTCGAAACGCTGGAGCGCACGTCCTCTATAAGATATAACACGGTAAGTAAAGGGAATACAGAGATCCATAAATACAATAAATAGTTTGTTCAGTACTCAGAGGGGACAGACCCCAGCGGTCTTTGTGTCTTTGGAGAAAAGCCTCATCTTTGGCCCGACAGGACCGATGTTTGGTCTGGTGGCGTAACTGAGCGTTACGTTCGGTGACTGTAAGGCAGTAGTGGAGGAAGAGTCTCACAGTGTTTCCTCTCCCCGACTGCAGGCTCTGCGGCGCCCTCGGAGGCCGGGGGGCGGCGAGGGGCGCGGCAGGCGCGTCGCCCTGACAACCAGCGGCTCCTAGATCTTTGTCACGTAGTTGTTGGGGAAAAGTCCCTGCTTCCCGCGAAGTCGTCCCGTCCACCATCCGGAAGCGTCTGCTCGAACAGAGCCAGGCACGAATGAGTGAAACGAAACGGAGCCGTCGGTTTTTACCCGTCGCTCTTAAAGGCGCTCACCCTCTTTGATGATGTCGATGACGTCGTCGGTGTTGAAGCTGAGCTCGTCCGTGTCCTGAGCGTCGTACGCGTACAGGGCCTTGCACTGGGGCACCTGGGGTTTGGGTTTGGGCGCCGGCTTCGGCCGTCCTCCACCTGGTGGAGGTCTGTGGACTGAAGGTCGGTGGGCCCTGATCCAAAACAAAACAGAAAACCGGCTCTTGAGTCAGTCTTGAGGACGCAGTGAAATATTTAAAACCCAGGTGCTGCAGCGACTCAGGACAGCACAGGTTTGTTCAATGTGTCAGAAAAAAAACCCAGCAGCATGCAAACATCTGGGCACCCCTGTTCTTAATGCAGAGAACGACTCAGAACGACATCCAGGAGGAAAATATCAAACATTTCTGCACCGATTCAGGAGAGTTCACCTCTTATTTTAAGCCTTGTTGTTTCACAGTAACGGAAATGGAAACAGGAATAAAGCAAAACCTTTTTTAAACTTAGTCTCTGTTCCTTATTGAAGCTGTGCAAGACATGACAAAACATTCATATCTATATTGTGAGGTATTTTACGATTATTAGTGTCAAGATATTTTCAGAGAAATTATAAAATTCTGTGCAATTATTTCTCCAAGTTTTGTTTCCTGTGGCTCCGTTTTGAAAAAAAAAAAAAAATTAAACATGACCATTTGTAAAAAAAAATTTAAAAGCTACAAAGTTTCCATTAGTTGGGCTTTTATGATGATGACTCTGACAACAAGCAGTGGAAAAAATAAATAATAAAGTTTAGCGCTCTAACACGGGTTGTATTTTGGGGTAATAAAAATAAAAATATGCCTCAACTGTGTTTAAAAAAAAAAAAAAAAAAATCTGATTTGATCAACTTTTGACTCGTTGACCATATTCTCAGCAACGTAAATAAACCAGGGTGCCCAGAGCTTTGAATTTGTCTTCAATTCAAAATTGAATGTATAAGGTAAAAGGAAAGTAGATCCCCTTAAAATTCTACGGTTTTAACATTTTTAGCAAAATACTCAGGGGTTTTGTGTATATATATTATTATTCATTTTAGCCTAACATTATGTTGTTTTGTGGCTGTTTAAGTTCAATATATTAAAAATAATAATATATTGACTACAAAACCATAGAATTGACAAAGGGGTCCATTTTATATATATATATATATATATTATTATTATTATTATTATTATATATATATTGTATTTATAGAAGTTGTTTCATAGCTGGTACTGATTGTGCCACAAGATGGAGTCCCAGCACAGGACGTCGTTTCCCTGCACAGTGAACCAAACTAAACCAAACCAGTTTCACTGCAGAAAAGAAAAGAAAACACAGAACCCGAGACAGTAACTTTCCTCTCAACACCAACCCAAAACCCAAACCTGATACAGACGACGTCGAATGAACCAGAGACAAATAACCCAGGAAACAGCTCAGTGAAACACTACGAGACGATCATACTGCAGTGTGCATGTGTGAGACGTTACAGGGACAATTAAACATCCAACATCCCACCGAATCCTGCTGGACATCAGCAGCGGACGTCTAACTAAAAGTGAGGCAGCGCCGGCGTGCTGCGCCGCTGAAAGCTCTTTCTCCCGTCATGAACCACCACCAGAACCACTGCAAACACTCCAACTCACATTCCTCCGTTTGAAGTTGGCCGTCCGCCTCCAGAGCTACAAAAGAACGAATCAGCCAAATGATGTCAGATTAGAGAAACAGCAGCAGAGGCAGCATCACAGTGTCGGGGCATGGCGCTCCTCTCAGAGCGACGCCGTCTGATTCTGGCGTTCCCCCAAAACTTTAAAGCTTGAACTGCTGGGCAAACATTAAACAAGGCCGATACAAACAGCAGCAACAACAAATATATCTTTAGTTTAGTTTTTTTTTTTTAAATGAACATGTAAGGAAAGAAGATATGTTTCTAATTTTAACATTTGTTTGTTTTGAACTTCATTTTGAACTTCTTTCCTTGCAGATGGAGTTTTAAATGACTATCAGTTGCTGTCGCTATGTGTTTTAGGTCGAGTGAATCGAACCCTGAGCTTCATTCGTCATCTATTAACTAGCTAATCAGTGCATGTTACACATTTCCATCACGTCTCATTTCTGCTGCGAACCCCGTCCCGCTCTCACCCTGCGGCGCCCTGGTCCGGGACCCTCAGGCAGTCCAGGTCCGGCTGCTGCCGGCTGCCGCCGTCGCGCTGCCTGGGCTGGTTGATGTTGCTGGGCAGAAACGGGCGGGTGGAGTTGGTGGAGGGGGGATGCCTCTGGCTGTGATGCTGCGAGTTCCTCTGGTTGGCGATGTGGTTGGTGTTCTTCAGGCCGCCGTTCTGATGGCCGCCTGCAGGGAGGAAACGCAGGAAATGGTTTCATAGAGGATGTGAAGAAGAGCGACGCTGCGGAGAAGCTGACCGGTTTACCTGGGGGTCCTGGTGCTGCTCTCGAAGGCACGTGGTGGTTTCTGGACGTGTTGGAGCGGCTCTGACTGAAGCCCTGCCTGGTTGGACCTGGCATTCATTAGCAAAACACAAAAGTAAATGCAACATATTGACGCTACCATAACCCGCGAAGGTTTCACCCTTTCAATTCAATTTCCACGTCACAGGCGGCTCTTTGTGCGAGCGTGTCGTGGTTCTGCTGCAGAGCCGATACTCACGTGTGTTCTTGGGAAGGCCCGGTCCGATGCTGACCTGCAGGGATTTGCTTGAAGGCTTCAAGATGGCCACATCCCCCTGACCCTGAACAAACAGCACCTGCCTGGAGCCGCCGCCGCCGCTCATGAAGCCCCAGTTCTCCTTCTTTAGCTTCATCTCCAGTCTGGAAATTTAACGCAATGCATTTCTTTATAGTCCTTTAATTAGTTTCTTTCTCACAGTAGTGGTAATATTATTTTAAAAAATTTTTTTAAAAAAATCACACTTTGCATGTTTTTATACTTCCATTTGAGTCTCAACTGTCTCTAAAAATAGCCCAAGTGCCTAAAAAGAAAAAATAAAACACCCGAGCCATTTGTTGACAATAAGTTAATGTCTGGAAAACTGCTGCACCGTTACCTAGCAACCTCATTGAGGCATGGTTTTACTGCTCTAAGCGCTGTACAATGGCTGCTGGAAACAACAAGTGTTTGGTCATTGACTTACAATTCAGAAACCACTTGCTGCATTATTGTTGGTCGTGCAGGAGGCTCTACTTCTGCTTCTCAAAAATGTCTGGTTGTATAATTGCACAAAGAGACAAGAGGCTCTAAAACGGCTCATCCTGAAACTCATCCTCAGACTAAAATCTCATTATCTAAGAATGATAAAATGAGACAAACATGTTTTGCGTAGACCCGGCCTAATCTGTTCATAAAACGTAAAAGTTCACCTCCAAAAGCAGCAGAGGTAAATCTGTAGGTTTAGCCGTTTCCGTTTCAGGATGCACGGACTTACGTGTTGTTGAACTTGAGCGGCAGCTTCCTCTGAGTTTTCTCCTCGAACCGCCGGGACAGCAAGCTGATGAACTCCGTCTTAAAAACGCACTCCAGCAGGCTGTCGTACTCTTGCTCATGCAGGATGAGGAAGTCATCCTGCAGGGTGCTGGAACAATGACGAGCTTTGAGCAAAGTTACCGAGTCAAAACCCATCTTGGAAAGAGTATCATCACTCCCTCTATTGTCTTGTCTTGTGAGGACGTGGAGTCGGTTTTCACTTTGACACTCGGGACCTCACAAAGCGGCTCAGATCAGGAGGGACGGCAGGAGAGGCCCAGCAGCACAAGGAGAGTCTGTTCCTCACATGTGAGGAGGAGATTTTTACACCTGGCTGAGTTTCCCCACGGAGTCAAAAGCCACAAATCAACTGCTCCGCCTCTGAGCCGCGTCTCGCAGCGTTTCCATGGGCGACGCAGAGACCACAACTCTCCCAGTTTGCTCACAGATTTGATAAAATCCAGGTAATTTAAGCTTTTCTGACTGTGAAGCATTTCAGTTTTGTTTTCAGTCAAATCTTCTCTGTTTGTTTTCAGTGACCTTTACAGGAACAAAGAAACTTTTTCCTGACTGGAGATCTAGAGCTGGACTTTGAAGAAGATCCCAGACTTTTGCACTGAAGAGTCTTTAAGTCGTCCCTCAGTCACCGACTCATTTGAACCAATTCATCCCTATTTAGTTCATTTTTAAATTCATCAAGACGCTCAAAAACTAGCCAACATGTTGGCTAGTGATGCTACTGACGTAAGGCGTTTTATGCAGTACCATCATCTGTCTGGTTTATGAATAAAATGTTTGGTAAAATTCTGAAAATCCATAATTTTGAGTGGAGGATTGTTTTAAAAGAAACCAGATTAACATAAAAACCTCAAACCTTTCACCTCCAGTTTAATATTGAGGTGGATCAAAGTATTTTACTGGGATTTTCTAAAGTGTTGCATAGTTAGAAGATGTAAGAAAAACTATGGTTCTCTGGATCTCTAATTAAAACCAGCTGGATTTTAATCAGAGTCACAAAACGGTGCCGACTTTTGTTCATGCGTCGCACAAAATCCTGCAACTCATCTACACAAAATCCGTGGTTTGAAAAAAGCTTTCATGGCTGCACAGTGGCGCAGTCGTTAGCACTGACGCCTTGCAGCAAGGAGGTCCTGGGTTCGATTCCCGGCCCGGGGTCTTTGCATGTTCTCCCTGTGCATGCGTGGGTTCTCTCCAGGTACTCCGGCTTCCTCCCACATTTACCTGACATGACGGTCAGGTAAATTGGTCTCTCTAAATTCTCCGTTGGTGTGTGTGTGTGTGTGTGTGTGTGTGTGTGTGTGTGTGTGTGTGTGTGTGTGTCCTGTCTGTCTCTGTGTTGCCCTGCGACAGACCAGCGGCCCGTCCAGGGTGACCCCCGCCTCCCAACCCCACTAGGGAAAAGGGTGTTAGAAAGTGGATGGATGGACGAAAAGCTTAAAAGTGTTTTCTACCTGAGAGACAATGCCAGGATTTTCTCCACGTCGATCTTCCTCTTCAACACCTCGGTCACCTGACCTTTCTCCGGTCCCTGCTTCACCTTCTCTCTTCCAATCAGATACACACTTTTTGGGGTCAAAATCAAGTCTCTCTTAATTCCCTACAAACAAAAAACAAGACAAAAACAGTTGGGGGATTGTTTTAGTTGCTAGAAAGAATCCAGAGAGAGAGGAAAACAAACCTTGAACCGCCGGTCGTATTTTGTGACTTTGTCAGCGAAGTCGATCTTTTCTCTTTTGGCCAGAAACTGCCGCAGCTCCGGCCTGTCGTCCATCCCCAGGTAGTCTCCGATGAAGTTTCTGTTCAGGCTATGCCGCCGCCGGTCTTTCCGGTTCAACAGCAAATCAGAAGCTGGAAAAAATGTTTAAAAAAAATCAGAAAGCCGTGCAGGAGCTGAAGACTTGTGAAGCAGAAACCGGCCTCTCTGCTCACCCTCCTCCCTCATCTGGACGTATTTCTTGCGGGCCATGTATTTCCTCCAGGCCTTCTGGATGGTGCGGGCGTAGCCGTCAAACTTGCGGTCTCTTGTCTCTTCCAGGAGGAAGAGCTGTGAGAAAAAACAGAGGGAGAATAAGAGACCAGACATGCCTAATACACAGACAGGTGCAGCTGAAAACCAGCCTGACTTCAGTGATAACAGTGATTTGATCGTTTCTGAGCGAGAATAAAAACTCTTAACTACTGGATAGAAAGGCTGCTATCATCTTGGATTATCGTTTTCATGTTGTTAGCGTAATTTAAGTCAGTTAGATCTGAGCAGCTTTTTTCAGAAAAAAAACCAAAAACCCTACGATCGACATTATTTGAGTTTTAACTCTTTTTTTCTCTAAATGTTAAATTTGCTAATTATAAATTTTTTTTAATGAAAACATTAAAGGTTTAGAGAAACAAAAATTTGGTGGATTTATATTCAAACTGAGATGGTTAAATCTGCGTAATGAGTGTATAATTCACAGTTTTGCTTTTTGAACTGCGTTTCTGGAAAAAATTAAGATTAAAATGTTGAATCTGATTTCATTTCTAGTATTTAGATTATTATAACATTGAGGTCATTGAGTTTGGGGAACGACTGAATCTTGTCCACATTTTAAAGATGAACGATTCTTCAGCGTGTGCACGAACGAACGCAACGTGAAATTTACAGTCAGACAAAGAGCGAGTGTGCAGACAACCAGCGCTCATTTCGTTCCCCTCCGGTTTCAGATCCATTTACTCAGAGAGATTAATACGCTTATCGGTTTGCTCTGAGCCCACCGGACTTCTTGCCCCGCTTATGTCATTTCCTGCTGCCCCTCTCAACACGCAATGACTCTCTCTGCCCTCTCCGTGCGCCAGACTAAACATCCTGTCCGGCGTTGCAGCAGCCCTGGCATCAGCGCGGCCCGACCGCAGGCCGCAGCGAGGCCGGAGCACAATACTGCACATCAAACTAAAACCACAGAGAAACAACAGTCAGCAGAAAAAACGCCCTGAGTCACAGCCTGCGAGCGTGACGCCGTGTGACGACTGAAGCTCCGGCGGCTGAACCGGTCCATCCAGGCACAAACGGCGGGACGCTGCAGTCGAGCAAGGCGTCAATATCGAAAACAAGTTTGGCAGAGAAACTCCTGCAACACCTGGTGTCTCTTCCATGACATCTTGGCTCATACGGCTAATTAACAAGGGTCAGCGCCTTATCTCACAGCGGCTTGTTTTCACAAGCCTGTCAGCTCATTTCAGCCATCTGCCCTGCGTGATATTTACCTTTCATTAGCCAGAGGGTGGGGGGGCTGCGGGACATGACTGAAGGCATTCAGGGTTAACGACGAGCAAGAGATGTGTGTCTGAGTGAGTTTCTAAAAATACATCCGTGGGTGTGTGCGTGTGAACGCGCGCTGCTGCTTGATGTGTGTAGCTGCTAATAAGCAGGCTGTACGCGCACACACACACACACACACACACACACACACACACACACACACACACACACACACACACACACACACACACACACACACACACACACACACACACACACACACACACACGTTGCCTTCAAAGTAGTTACAGCAGGAAAGAAACTCCCCCCCAAACTCCAGAAACAGACAGTCTGAGTTTGTGTTTTTGTGTTTTTAGTTTCGGAGTCGTGTTGACTCACCGCTGACGTGTAACCAGAGGTCAGGTTCAATCTCCTCCCCTGTGACAAGGACTCGAGCCCGATTTGGGACTCTGTTGCCTTTTATGGTGTTTAGAGTAAAAATATTGGGTTTAGTTTTTTTCCCTTGCTGACAAGACGGCAAGAAGGCCGACAAACTGCAAGAACAGAGAATCTGACCGGTTTAGCTCCTGTGCAAATAGACAAAATTAGCTCACAGATACTTTTAGCAGCTTGCTTTAAGTAAATAATTAAGTCATAAGTGAAATAATCTGCCGGTGGAATCAGTACTTTTTCATAAGTATTAAGAAATTATTTACTTAAAACGAGCTCCTGTCAGTTTTATCTTATTTCAAGTGTACTGAGATATTTTCACTAGAAACTAGAGCAAAAATACTTTGCGTCTTTTCACATCGTAACCTCAACCTTCAGCGTATTTTTATTTGGTTGAGCAAAATATAGTAGCGCAAAATTCTGAAAATAAGATTTTCTACAATTCAAAGGTTTCTTTGCATTGACCCGCTCTCCTCTGAACCCGCAGAAGGTCCAGTAGAACCAGTTGCTTTGACAAATCACAAATTTAGTAAGTGGAGTAAATCCATGTGCAATTTAATGTCGTTATAAATCCGGCTGTTGTGTGAAGGACTCAGTGTTTTGCTACAGCCTGACTGAATAATCAATGCTGAGAATCAATCCGGTCTGATTGATCTTGAGCTGATTGGCAAAGCTGGTAGAGACAAAATACTCACTGATTAATATAAACATTAATTTTCATTTTGGGCCGTATCAAAAGTATGATTCTTCTTAAAGGGCCGGTTGCGCCAGAATATATTGATAAAACCAGATAAATTGTTAAAGTATCAATAATTAGCTGTCCCTCCAGGATTTTGTGATTGTTTTATTGGTTTGTTTGGAAGGAATTTTTCCAATACTTGCACTAATGTAAGATTTTAGCTGTTACTTTTTATTACCGACTACAACATGGCATCAAGTTAAAGTGAGACTGAGGCAGCAGTCCATTAAGCTCAATGTTTTTCACCAATTTTGTGAAAAATTTGCAGCATAATCAGAAAGAAATGTGGAGACTTATTGGTTTTGTGTGAAATTTGCAGATTGATGTAACTTGGAGACTAAAGGGCCTAATAAAAAGCTGCGGCGGACCAGATTTGGCCCCCGGGCCATGAGTTTGACACCTGTGATATAAATCCTAAAGGAAGAAAAGCAAAGTATTGGGTGCAAGCTAAAATCCAATGCACACCTCAATTTGTATTTATTGTTTTTACATTCATTTAAAAATAATATTTAAAACGATTCGTTTCTTTATTTTCTTTCTGATCCAGAGACGTAAACTAAGAATGAAGTTTCCTCCTGTGACAAAACGTGACAAGCTGTAAAACTCACAGACTCCGGGGCTTTGATGAAGATCTTGGTTTGTCCGAGCTGGAACTGATCTTGATCCATGTTGACGGAGCGCAGCAGATGAAGGACGCCTTGTTTCTCGTCTCCTCGCCACGTCGGCCACGACTCTTTGGTCAGGATGGCGTACCTGCAGGCCACAGCGGAGCGCCGCAACCATCAGCGCCGGCTCTCTGGTTTGACTCAATCAAACCAGAGAGGAAATGCAAAAGCAACAACTGAAGATATTAATAAAAGTCTGATGAGGTCGCGGTGCGGTTACCTGTTGAGGAACTTCCGGAAGACTCTGCGGTAGGCGTAGCCAGCGCGCCTCACCCTGATGTTTTCCTTCAGACCCAGATACTCCACCTGATGCTTCACTCTGCAGACACATCATCGTCATCATCAAGTGAACTCGTGTGCTTCCCTTTGTCACATCCTCAATCATCCTCCCTTCATCAGCCACCACATTGTTTCAAACATCTTTCCGAGGCTCATGAAACTCCCTAAAAGCGGTGATTGCGGCTCATTGTATGCAAAACAGCAGGTCTCTCTGTTTTTTTTTCTCTAAAACAAAGAGCTCCAGCGACATTCGGTCCTGTACAGTCGAGCTTCCTGTGAAAACGGCGATTCCGGCGCTAATTAATGAGCCACATTGCGCCGCGCTCCCAACAGGAAGGTCATCATACTGAACAATGCAGCATCACTCAGTGGGAACAAGAAGTCCCCAACGCCTGCATGGAGGGGGAAGGAGCAGGAAGCGCACGAACAAAAGCACAAAGAAGGAGAAGAAGAAGTTTCTTCAAATAAACACCAAAAAAGAGGAAGAAGAGGATGAGGAGGAAAGGTCTCAGTACAAAGTAGTTTGTTTGGTTTTTGACTGAAATTCAGAAGTGGATTCAAAGCATTAGTGCTTTAATGTGACATCACATTTCCGTCCTTTATCATCATCATCATCATCAGGCGTGTTGTGGAGGAGTGGAGCCAACTCAGAGGACTTTGAACTGAACAATGTTGTTTTTTCTGTTTTCTTACACAATGAAGCAGAAGTTGGATCAAATAGACGCCGTTTAACAAAAGAGGCAGCTTGCATCGTCCGGTGAACTTCTGGCTCGTGACTAGTTACATTTACTTGAGTCACAAAAGATTCTTTTATTATCATTTTCACTGCGCTGTACTTATTACTCTCATTTGAGTTATTTTATCATGAAGAATCGATACTCTTACTTGAGTAAAATTCATGCGAGTTAACTTCACCGAATGAAGAACAAGCTTGTTTAAAGCAAATATTCACGTCGACACGCCTGCTGTTTTTGTTAAAGTTTCATTTTACGTCAGAATAAATGATCTGGAAACTTTACCCTGGTTTTGCCATTTTTAATCAAGTTATTTATTTATATTCATTTTCATTTAAGTCCATTAAAACACCAAAGTAACCAGATAATTTTAATTATTGGTCCGTCTGATTAAAGCTTGAAACTTCACTTCTGTAAACGGTTCAAATGTGGCTGCAGCTTCTCTGGGAATCAGTCACTTTCAATCCTGCCTTGCTGACGTGAAGCAGGTTATTCTGGATGTTTTAGAAGAATTTAAATAAACCTGCTGGGGACGGTTCTGAAGGCGGTTCTGAAGGCGGTTCTGAAGGCGGTTCTGCCACGACTCACCGTGATTCTTCCCAGTCTTTTGGCTTCTTGGTCTCATTGGGTTTGATGCAGCGAATGTAGTGTGGCGTGCATTTCATTAGTGTGCCAACCAGGTCGTTGGCTTGTTTCTAGACAGAGGAATCAGAACAAGCATTAAAACAAACAGATATTAAAAATGATTAGAAACTTCAACAGTCATGCAAACTATTTGCTGAGGAACACAAACTGCGACCCGGCCCGGATTGCGAGACGCTTTGAAGCAGGTACCTTTATTTTGCTGCCTGCTGTCGTCGGCCGGCCTTTTTTCTCAGCGTTGAGGTTTTCAGGGAACAGCGCCCTGATGAAGGAACTACGCAGAGACAAATGAGATGAAGTTTATTTTGAGATCTACGGAAACAAAGAACCGTAACAGCAGGCCGGTTTCTGGGCACGAAAACTGTAGTTAATGATTTAAGAGCCGAGGTTATTTTCCAGACTAAGGTCGCTCATCTGAATTCCTGAAACATTTGGGAAGGTTTGAGCTGGGGGAGGCTGGGAAAACACGGTGTGTGTTTATGGAAAAATATCTGCAGAGACATCTCCTTGCAGGAACATACTGTTGCTCAGTTAGGGGAAAAAAATAAACAATTTCCAAAAGTCTCACACTGCATTTATGTTAACTAATCCACAACTTTAATTTTAAATGATTCTTCAACTTTATTCACATAGAAAAAGAAACATTTTCATTTAAACCCAAAGGAATCCCAAAGCATGACGCTGCCAACACTGCGTTTCTCTGTTTGAAGGCCAAGCATGTCTTTTTAAATCACGCCCAGAACTTATTGTTTAACTTTATCAAACCAAAACATGTTACATTAAAAAGGTTTTGGCACGTTAAGGAGAAAAAAATCAGTTTATGCTGAAGTCACAGAAAGGCTGAGAGAAAAAGAATTTAATTTATACTCGTTTTCCATCTCCAACATTCAAATCCACGTGAATAAATAGAAGACGTCACGGATCCGCTGCTCAAAACAAATGGAGCCCTCGTATCTGCGCGTGCACACGTGTGTGTGTCTTTATGTTTTGCCAATTGCTATTTAATTTGTTCATTTTTCACCGCCCGTCTCTGGGGGGAATTGGATTTAACCTCCTACTTCATGGCTCAGTGAATGTGCACACAACGAAGCCTTGTTGGGGGTTTCACAGACAATAATGCTGTTTGCACAGACGGCCACACAACCGTAACACGGGGAGACCGGACTGCACAACACACACCCCAAAAAAGAAAGAAGCCTGTAACTGTGAGGACCCAAAAGCCACATATCGTCTGACAAAAGCCAGACGATACTCAGAGGGCAGGATGCTGCACGCTTCTGCAGCATCCTGTCAGAGTCCAGATGGATCAAAACCTCTGCAGATGTCAGTCAGACGTGGTTAATTAAAGCCGAATGAATGTGAAGAGAACATTCCTCCACTAGTGCAGCCATAAAATCCTGTGCAAGTGTCGGTGCGCGCTTACATGTCGCTGCTCTGCATCAGCTCAATGAGGTCAGTGAACAGGACATCTCTGTTCCTCTCGCAGAACCCGTCTGCGTCGTAGGACACCTGGGGAGAGGACACAGAGGAACAGCTCAGCTTTATGGACAACGTATGATAATCATGAGATGTGAGAATTTCATACTGAGAAGGAGAGGAATGTTTTGAGCTCAGTCATGGGAGCCTAAAGTCTTTCTTTTTTTTTCTTTTTTTTTTGCAGGGCTCATTAAGCCTGCGGCATGTGTGCCAAGCTGAGAGCCGTCACACATCTGGACAATGACCCCGAACCGGACCATCAGACTGCATGATTTTGCTTTATGTTTACATACAATAAGAAGTGCAAAGAGAAAGAAAAACAAAACAAAAAAGCACCAGGATGATGACGCAGACGGCCAGATTGAAACACCAGCTGCGTAACTGGTGTTTATGACAGATCATACAAGGAGCGGCCCTCGAGCAAAACCATGAAAAACACACTTTAATAAGCTTCTATTTCCAGAACCGAACCGTCAGCTGCCAGCGTCAGACGAATGGCAAAACAAAGACAGGTGTACGCCGAAGCTGCCGCCACGTCTTCCCATACGTTTCCCCGAGCACAGACCTTGCCGGCGTAGTGATGGATGATGAAGCCTTGGTTCCAGCTGTTGAAGTGCTCGTGTGTGTTGATCTGCATCCGGAGCTTCTGCAGCATGGTCTGGTCGGCTCCCTCGCCCACGGCGTGCATGGTGGCGCACACGTCGTCCAGGATGCACATGATGCCCGGCGGACTCTGAGACCACAGAGAAAACCCCGTCACACACTTCTGACTTCTGTCTGCAAAACGTCTCAATATCTTATGTGGTTTTGGTATAAATTAGTGTCTATTAAGACATAAATCAGATTTAAAAAGCAGATCGTTTTCAATGAAACGCTGCTTCGTTTCATCTGAAGCCTCCATTGTTTCCCAGCAGCCTCTCAGACTCAAAGCGCACGTTAGCTTGTCACTGGATTAGGCGGAGAGCTGAACTGTCAGGCACCGATACAAATCCCCTGCCCCTCTCAGACGCAGCCTGGCTGTAAAGCTCTTGTTGTGGATCTGGTGGATTAAGCCTCTCAATATAAATAATCAAATTAAGAGGCATGTCTGAAGCTGGGGCTCGAAGCTAACGGGGCAAAAACATGAAGCAAGTTTCCTCAGCTCAGTAGCCGGAAACACAAAACGCATAACTTTTCTGATTTCTAATTTTATTTGGTAAATGTTTAATTTGACAAATTGCCCAAAGCATCAGTCAATATCTGTGCATGATGTATAGATAAAACCAGAAACAAGGTGTCAAAAAAATTCTACCATTTTGTTCCATTTTTTTTATAAACCTTTTCTATTCTAACATCACAGAAATGATTTCCATTTGCTATTTTTACACTACGATTGCTATGGCCGTGCGCATTTCTTTATAAGTTTCTCACAGGCTAATTCAGAACATTTGAGTTGAGTGGAAAGTTAAATGGAAAACGCGCCGCTTCCTTCTGTGCAATCATGGAAAGATTCAATAAAATCCGACAGGAAGTCAGTAAACGAACCACGGATCTTATTGGTTACCACTTCCAGATGCCCGAAGGTGCAACGTTCGTCTGTTCAAACAATTACTTGCAAGTATAAACAACATGGGGATGTGCAGAGCGTTCGTGAAGGAGCTGCGTTCTGTGTCGATGTGTGAATCAAATAATATTTGTGATAAATGATGCGGATTGTGTGCAACAATATAAACGCATGCATTTTGCCCTCTTGGTGAAAATATTCCGGTGTTTGATTTACTTTGCTCTCAATGAGATCGCAGACAATCTTGTTGTTGAAGTAATTTATGGGAGTCCATTTGATGCCCTCCTGCACATACTCCTCCTACAACACATTTAAAAAATAAAATAAAAGGACATTTAGACAATTAAAAAAACAAAAGAAAGCAAAAATATGCAGAGAAAAAGGTGAGTTCGTGGAAACCTCACCTGCTCCGCCTTCAGAGTCAGCTCAATAAAAATCTGCTGCAGCTTCTCGTTCACAAAGTTGATGCAGAACTGTTCAAATCCATTTTTCTGGAATAGAGGAGACGTTTTTTTACAATTCGTACATTTAGGGAGAGGTTCGTGTTTACAAGAAAAAACCAATCCCAAGTCCAGGTTCTCTTAGCATCAGAGCCAAACCCAACCTGTAATCAGATTAGAAAAGAAGCCGTCTCAATCATGAGATGGGCTCTAATCCGCGCGCTTTATAGATTAGTTTGATCTTTTCTTCTCAATCTGTTTAAATGCTGAAGCACTTAATCTACGTCATGCCATATTCGCGTGTCAACACCTAATAAACGCTCACCTGGAAGATTTCAAAGCCATAAATGTCCAGCACTCCTATATTTAACTCCTGGTGATCCTTCACCATGGCTCTGTTGATGGACTGAAATCAGAGGAATTCATCTCAGCTGCATTTACGCACATCGCGAGTGAAACGTTTCTGCACATCGTAAGCTCAACAGGCGTTCACGGATACCTCAACCAGGTAGTCAAAGACGCGCGAATGCAGGGCTTTGGAGAGAGCGTCCCGGGTGTAACAGGCCTGCTCCACGTTCAGCGTCACGTCGATGGACTCCTTCGTGTTGCCCCACTTGCTGTCCATCTTCCTGCTCGTCAGCTTCTCCTTTAGCCGGTCCTGGTTGATACCGAGCAGAAACGCAGGAAATGCTAGAACTGCAAAAAAAAAACCACACACACACAAAAAAAGATAAGAAAGCTTTAAAGACGATTCTGAGATTCTCAGAATGAATTTGTTTGAGATTCTCTGATGCACTGTTCAAATGTGTAAAATAATAAAATATTTCTGTAACGTTTTGGATTTTGCTGTTAAATAAACACAATTTTCTGACAAATTGAGGGTTTTAAGCGACGGAGCCTTTTAAGGGTCGTGGGGAAACATTTTTCTTTGGCGTTCCCTCTTAATACGTTTCGTTGTTTTATGCGATATTTGCTGGTCTATTTCAAATACAGCCATAAATGTGAATTTAAAATTTCAAATATATGCACATTAAAAGAGCCTCAGTGAAAATGTGTCGATATATTTTTAACTCTTTGGTGCAAAAACTGATTGAAAATTGATTTATTCACCGCATGTTTATGTCCGTTTGTGATGGACCTGCACAAAAACAGTCAGACGACTTTATTCCCCCGTGAAAGTAACTCAAATAGTTTGGATGTATATTTTTTTTTTCTGTCCCTATTGAGGAAAGTCTTTGTTCATATCTTAGAAGGAATGGAAAGTCCATGTGCACATAGGTTTGTGGTGCATTTCTCCCTATGAGCAAAATATCATTCAATATGTTGGAGAATGCGATTTAATGACGAACACGTATCAATTCCCAACTGAGAAAGCAAAGAGGCTTTTCAATGCGAGCAAATCGATCTGCAGGACGGCGGTCGCTCGATGAGCTGCCTCTTCCTTTCACATGTTAGTAAAACGCTGAAAACTGGGTTCGCACTTCATTTATCCCTTTTGGAACGGCAAGAAACTTTCCTCATAATCCCAATGTGCAAAAACCTTGTTGCTATAGAAACCAGCGTCTCAGACGGCTGAACCGAGGTCTCCTCTGCAGAGGACAATGGTTTTAGCCAAACACTTGAAAGAAAAACTTTGCACACCACAGACTACTCGCCACGACCTGGTGTTGATGTTGTCCCTGGGGAACCCCTCCCTGCCTTATTGCAGTGACTCACTTCCCCTAGAAGGAAATAACTCTCAGGCCTGCGTCTGGGAATGCTTCGGGCCGCTGTGGCGGCTCCTGTTCGGGAGATTACGGTCCGACTGACCAGACTCCCGCTTCAATCAAATGAAAAAGTACCACCCATGTGTTTAGAGTTGACTGTACAGGACGACCTGAATTGTTTTGGGGGTTTTTTTCACACGCCGTCCAGCGTTGGGTGGCAACGCTCCGACAGGCTTCCTGCAGCAGATTTGATAGTCAAAGCATCAGAGAGCAAAAAGAGCAACAGTTGTTGTTCCACCAATCACAGTCGATGCTTCCTTTCGTAAAAATAAAAATGTTAATGATTTGGTCAGGCTTCCAAGATTTCACAGAAATAAATACAAAGGCGGTAATATCTGTGTGAC
Source organism: Poeciliopsis gracilis (assembly GCA_911649635.1). Lineage (NCBI taxonomy): Eukaryota > Metazoa > Chordata > Actinopteri > Cyprinodontiformes > Poeciliidae > Poeciliopsis > Poeciliopsis gracilis. Next base: position 9,542,713 of record CAJVRI010001179.1, on the reverse strand, counting down.
GTTTGGGAAAACATGCGCCACTGTTGTCCATGTGGACGACATGTTGACTCGCAATAACAAAAAAAACAACCTCAGCATGCAGAGTTGATGCCTTCCTGCTTTCAGATTATTAAAAGCATCTGACCTGATGACGGGAAAAAAAATTAAATGCATCATTTCCATTAGTAGTAAACGTTGTTGGCCGAGCATAATGACATCGTAATGCCCTCTAAAACATTTTCTGCAGCTTTGAGCAGCAGGAAAACAAGCATCCCAGAACATATTGCTGGCTCACAGATCTTGAACTGTAAAATTAGCTAATGTTTCTTCCCAGCAGCTCTTCACAATTCCAGTGTTGCCGACACTGATGGTCTACCAAACGAATCTAAACTTTAAAATGTCAATAACTCCACACATTTTTTACTTCTGGGGAGAAAACAAAATCACTTTTATTACACCTACTTTTATTGTGCAAGTGGAACCATTGCTTTTATAAAATGTGTTTCCTACAGTCTCTGCCTGTCGTCGCTGAGCTGGCTGCGGCCGAGAACAAATCTCAGGATCCTTTCAGAGATTCACAACTGAATGCATCTGTGCCCTTTGACCCACTTGTCTGTTTGTGTCACTTTCAATGAGTCAAAAAAGCAGAACTATTAAAGTCAGTGGAAATGTTGAGTAGCTATTTTCACACCAGTCCAGAAGAAACAGCAAGACTCTTTCACCAAGTCCGTTTCCTACTCGGAGATTTGAAATCCAATGTTTAGCAGTAAAACTTAAACCATCAAGTGAAAAATTAGTAAATTACATTTACTGGTTAACTGGTTTTACATCCTGATGTCAGAGTTTGATGGGTTTTTTTATAGTAACTCAGATTTGGATCCATGAAATTAAAGATGTACAGAGGAGAAACCGTGAGAGCCTGACGTTACGTGACTCTTCCTGCTCTCTGTCACAAACAAGCTGATTAAAATAAGAAGGAAGCTGATGACTCATTTAGAAATTAATGCACTGACATTGCTGGTGTGTATTGGTGGGAGGCGCCGGCTGGCTGATTAATGCCCAGTGGATTTTTCCTAAAAAGGCAAATCTCAGTTAGTTGGGATTTTAGAGGAAATGCTTTAATGTGCTACTGCAAATAGCTTGCAGGCTGTTTTTTCCTTTGGGAGGAAAAGCAGCTTTTAAGCTGAACATGCAGAAATGTAGGAAGCCAGTAGATCACGAATCCAAGGTGTGAAATGGTCGAGTTATTCGCCTGGTGCGAATAACTCGACTTTCGTCTCAGCATGTCGCAGCAGATCTACGAAGCGTTTGTGTGTAAACGTCTGTTCCTTTCTTTTTAAACCGGCTTGATTCAGGTTCAAACAGAGACGAAGGAAGCCAGTAGTGCAAAGCTGAGACTGTGGAGACCTGCTGATACCCAGGAGTGAGTCGTACGACTCATTTACTCAGCTTGTTGCTTGTTGCAACATCATAAGTCATGTCAACAAAGAGCACTGCCAAAACAAAATCTTACAGTGATTTTCTGTGCAGTTTCTAGTGCAAATATATTTGCACACTTAAATAAGACAAGTGTAACTTACAAATATCTATTCAGAAAGATATAAGAACTTATTTTGAGCCAATAATTCCTTAATGTTAATTTTTAAGAAAGTGCTGGTTGCGTTTTTTCCTCCCCACTTTTAACATTTTATGTATTTTAAGTGGAAAAAAAAAATCTGTCAATGAAACTAATAATTTAAAAAATATATATATAAGTTATTTAAATCCTAGAGGTTTAAGGTTCTTATTTATTTACAGATGAAGAGTCGCAGTTGTTATTCTGATTATTATTATTTTTATGCTTTCAAACTTTGCCGTTTTAAACCTTCTCTAGACAGGGTGCAAAGATAAGCATGTTCACACCTTTGAGGTTCCAATTATTGATTATATAATACAAACCTTTACACCGATACCAACTGTACAGAAAGTCCAAGACTTTGGGTTTCTAAATGCAACCATACGGTGAGGCTGAGAAGAGCAGGAAAGAGCAGAAATTATGAAGTGCCACTATTACGTCTGCACAGAACAGACTGCGGCTTTGTTCTCTGGTCCTGTCCAAGACATTATAGAGATTTGGTCATGAAAGATGGAGAAAGGAAGAAAATAATAAAATAAAGCAGCAGCAGGCGAGAAGAAACGGGATAGGCGAGAGAGCGAGAGAGAGAGAGAGAGAGTGTTTTTTCCAACATCGGTTTTTGCCTTTGACAAAAGTCCAGTTGTGCAAAAATAACTATTTTCTGGTAGTCCACCATAAGACAGAGTTACTTCAGACTTCTGGCAGCAGGCCTGCATTAACACAGTAAAACTTTAGGGTGTGTATGTGAGAGAGAGAGAATGTGGTATGGGAGAAATATCCTCCAGACACAGACAGAGCAGCAGCTCAGGACCCAACCAGCCATCACCCCTCCAACATCATCAGAACCACACACTGGTTTCTGAGTCTGCAGACTCTCCTGCATCACTTCGTCTGAATAAGAGCCGAAATGTAAATCAATCACTCGACTTACACTCCTCGCTCTCCACAGCAGCGTAGTTGCCCGATTCTCTGAAGGTGATGTTCCCCACGTGAAGGACTCCGGCCACAATCTGAAGCACCATGGACTGGTCCTCTGCAGAGATGCCGATCACGTCCATGGCTTGCTGCAGAAACAGGCGGGAAGAGAAACATCAGGACTGCAATGAGTGCTCCGACGACTTCTGCAGCAGTTTCACGTGTGGGAACGAAAGAGAAAAATCGTACCATGGTTTCCTGAAATTCATTCCTATCGTTGATGTCTTCCACTTTGTAGGAGCCGGACTGATTGAGGTAGGAGTAGTAATCCAGGCTTGTGATTCCCAGGCTTTTCTTTTGTTCTGCACTCGCTCCTTCAATGAGCTGTGGAGCAAAAGTTCACCATAAATGTGAATGCAAAACGTGTCAGTGTTTCTTCCTGCTGTGGACAAAAGCTCTGTGATGAGAAGAAAACAAACTGTTTTTAAAATGAAAGATTCTCCAAAATGCTGCCATAAAAATTCAGATTTTTTTTCCTGCACCGTCTGAGGTCAAAATAATAGAGAGGTAAAATGTTTTAGACGCTCCAAAGAAATATAAATCTGTTAGAAAATAAACAAAATGTTTTATTTATTTTTTAATCGGACCTGGGCCTCAAGTGATGCACAGAAAGATAACTAATTAAACATGAATGTTTTTCCCACATTCACCTGATAGAAAATATGGAAACTCCGTTCTCCAGGATTCCTCATGACGACACGTGACTTCTCCAGCAGGAAGTTGGAGATTTTTCCGCCATCTGGTTCGCCGCCGGAACTGAACTGGATCTCAAAGTATTTCCCCTGTTGGATCAAAGGATTTTTTTGAGTGCTGTAGCTGGATAAAACGAAGGTGAAAATACAGACGTATGGTCTCAGTTTCAGTGTCTCAGTGTGTGTGTGTGTGTGTGTATACATATATCGGCCGCATATATAAATCTGACTCGACTCGTTTTCCAGGCTCTGGACTCCAGACAAGCCTGTAATGTATCAGTTTCAGTCAAGCTGAGAGCAGAGGCCCAAAGCCGAACACAGGATCTATTTGTTCAGTGTTTTCAAATGTTGTGATCTCGGGCCATCAGTGCCAACACACTTAGTTTTTCTTCTTCTTCAAAACCAATTTAAAATATCTTTATGGAATCTGTCCTGCGTGGGAATTTAACCAGGAAACTCTGGTGAAATGTTGTGGAAAGTAAACTTTTGCCAGTTTTTGCTGGCTTTAAATGTTAATCTCAGCTAAAATGCAGAGACACCTGCATGTTTCTGTGTCCTAAAAAGCATTTTCCTGTCAACCAGGGAACATGTGAGGTACATACAAGAAAACTAGAGAATATAATCCATTAGTAAACATTTTATTTTGAAAAAAATCCAACCTAGAGGTGTGCCACAAAAATCCTCCTGCTGTAATGTAGCTGTAAGGTATGTGGTTTGCTGTGAGTCATATAACAGAGGATTTATTATCATTTAGATGAAGACGTCCAAGAAAAACATGGAAAAAAGATGTCTGTGAGGATTTTAAAACAACTTTTGTATCACAAATCTGGATTTTGAAGCGTTTTCAACGTTTAAGCCGCTCCGATTCACAAACAACCGAGCGACGAAGGCCTTACGAATCTGCTGGAGTTGTTGTTTCTCACGGTCTTGGCGTTTCCGAAGGCCTCCAGCAGCGGGTTGGACTGCAGGATGATGTCTTTGACGTGCTGCAAGGAGACAAGCGCTTCGTTACGCACAGGCAACATTTCACACCCTCGCCCACAGCCCGGTGGAGGGTTTGAAAGTTTCCACTCAGACACCGGCGCAGGCGACTTGCACGGACGCGCACACAGCCACATGCGCGTCCGCAGACAGTACACACGCGGACGGTCTGGAGGACATTATCCTTCCTGCGAGCCATGTGCGCGTCAGAAACACATGAGTTTCCAATCTTTACAGCAGACAGCGAGGTTCCCTCTTCTGTTATTGCTCACAGAAGCTGAATGGAATCTTTTTCTTTGCCCAAACTCAGTTTTTCACGGAAAAAAAAAAAAAAAAAAGACGAGGGTCAAACAGTTCAATCGCGGCAGAAAAGGAATCAGTTTGCTAAGATTTATGAAATAATCTTTGCATATGGTGCTGCGCAGCAAACGTACTCATCTTTCTGCAACACTTCAGAATATTTTATTGGGATTTTATACGAGAGGCCATCACAAAGCAGTGAGTCACTGCAAAGTAACAGAAACATTTCCAGTGGTTTTCAGAGTTTTCTTTGTAAAGAATTTAAGTAAGTGCAGTGGCAATCAGGCCCTTTTCCTCGAACACCAAAATCCTCTTTCAAAATACCGTTGATTAGTAAATAAAGTCAACTTGTGAGTAATTCAGATGAACAACATCACCAAGACCAAAAAAACACAGAAAACATGTCAGGAAAAAAAAGCTGCAGAGACGTTTAAACCGGAATTAAATGATAAATTAATATCTCAAACTTCAAATACTGAGCAGAGTCCGGTTGAATCTGCCATGTGAGAATGTAAAGAATAAGGAAAGATTACTAAGAAACACCACACTAATCAGATGAGCAGCATGGTGGTGGCAGCCTCATGCTGTGGGAAGCCTTTTCTCAACAGAGACACTACAACTGGTTCAAAGTGAAGGGAAGAAGCAACACAGAAGGAACATTTTTAAAGAAAACCTTCGTATTTAAATCAGTAGCTGCAGCTAAAGGCGGTTCTACAAAGTACTGACTGAATATCAATGCATATTTCTCTCAATTTATTTGCAGAAATTTTTCAAAACCATCCATTTATCCATGTACTTCCACTGTGTCAGTGTGTCGTCTGAAACACTGACGGCTCATGGTTGTAACTTAACGTAAAAAACCTCAACGGTCATGAATAATTCTGCAAGTTGCAAAAGAATCTAAAACTGTCTTGATGAACAAGAAACAAAAGAAGGATGATAAAGGTTTAACATTTCATCAAATGAAACGTTTCGAGTGAGTCATGTTTAGTGAGCAGCATTTATTCTTCTGACAACAACGTCTCCGTCATTTCTGATTCTGCCTCGGTGGAAGCAGCTCTGAGCAGATTAAATATAAATATATAAAAAAAAACCAATCCTGGTTTGGGAGGAGGTGCAGTTCCTGATCAAACTTTAGATCTTTATCAAGATTAGGAACTGGACATCTGCTGGACTGCAGGGTTTGGGGGGACGCCAGATGGTTGAAGGGGGGCTGGGAGGGAAGGAGGCGGCTGATGACGGAGTAGAAAACCTGAAGTGAAAAAACTACAGGAGTCTCTGATTTTACACAAACGGCTCCGACTATTTCTCACTGCGTGAGGAGATGCAGACGCAGGCAAAGTTTTGTGCAAACAAATGTACTGAAACGTCTTGAGCAGAGATTTGATTTGACACGATGATGATGCCGCATTCTCTGAATATGCCTCATCCAGAGCTGTTTTATGTTTTATTTAACTAGCAAAGAATGTTTTTTTTTTTTTTGGTTTATTTTGTATTGAGGTTTCTCATGTGTAATAAAGCACCAGAAAATATTGTCATGTCCAGAGAGAGGACGATCAGATCTCCTTTACCTGAACTCTGGGTCCGCCTCCCGACACTTTGGAGACGTAACCCATGATGTATTTGGCTGCCACGGTCTTCCCTGCTCCGCTCTCGCCACTGAAAAGCAAAAAATAATAATAATGAAAATCTTTAAATACGTGTTTCAAGAGCCTCTGGGATTCATTTAAAGGCATCTAATATTTTAAGAACCACTGGAGGTGAATTGTTTCCCATATTTTAACGGTTTTGCTTGAAAGTTTGTGGAGCTTCCTTGTGATTCTCACCCATCGCCAACTCCTGAGTTAATCACTGCTGAAAACAATTTCAGAACATTTTGAGTTACTGCTACATGTTGCACCAGATGTATAAAGTTGGCTTTCAAGTCTTATGACTGAGCTTCAGATAAAATCCCTCCAAACTGCATACAAATGTCGGCGTAAATTTCAGAGGTCTGGTTTTGTTTTGTTGTTTTTAAATCTCTGCTGCTCGACAACCTGCTTGACATGATTTCCAACATCACCAGTTCAGATCTCAGAGTCAAGGAAAACACTTGTTGGTTTTAACTTTTAGGGACCAGCGGCGAACTACTAAAACAAAACAATAAAACCTGGACTTGCTTCACGGTTTCCCTAAAAATAAACACATTTGTTTATTTTTTGTTTGGGCAGGGAAAAGGTTTACAGAGATTTACATTTTTAAAAAAGTCCCTCCTGGTGTTTATTTGTTTATTTAAGGATCTACTGCAGTAGTGGAGACTAGTCTGTTCTGGATCCACCCAAAGCAGTACAATGAAAATATTCTTTACAAACATTACAAGATATAAATTAAACAAAAAAATCTATAATTAACCACTTCAATGTAATGCAAATGCTAGTTTAGGAGACCTGATTCCCATAAATCTATGCAGCATAGTGACAGAAAATAAGGCTGATTAAATCACTAATTTATCCACTTATCCATCTTCAGACACATAAGACCTGAAGTGAAGTCCAATTCTCAACACACATCTTTTAATGTCAGTCCACCTTCAGCAGTATTAGCTCTTCTGGAAAGAAAACTTGGCTAATTAAACCTTTGACCCAATAAAACATCTTCCGCTGTGTTTTATTGGGTCAAAGGTCAGGATTCAAGTCTTTCCGCCACAAACTCGCTCAGCCGTGTCTTTATGAACTAACCTTTGTGTGCTTGTGCTGAGCCGTGCTGAGAAGGAAGGGAGCATAATATCGTCCTAAATATCTTTTATGGTCGAGGATTAAAATTAATTTCACTGGAACCAAAAAAAACCCCCACCCAAAAAAAAAAAAAGAACAAACCCACATCATAATCTTCCCTCCACCAAACCTTATAACTGATGCACACCTGCAGGCGTTGAGGTGGTTAGGACGCCTTAACGCAAGTATTTCGATTGGAGACTAATTACTAGTCATGTTTAACTAGATTTTGTTCTAAAAAAAAAAAAAAAAACCCTGCAAAAATAAAACTTTATTGAAGCGCAGCTCATCAACTTGGTATGGAAAACATTTTCCAGTTCATGCTATTCCGGGAAGCTGAGTATGTTTACCCTCAATGCAAATCTGCTGTGTGGCGTCCATAAGGCTCAGAGGACTTTACATGTTTCTGAGCTGCACAGCAGGAAAATGAAGACACAAAGTCAAACTAACGACTGTAGGTCAGAGGAAGTTGGACACCAGGGTTTCTTATTTTAAGCGCACACTGATGCCACCACTGAACTTAATGAATAAAAAGGTTCTGATTACATCTGATTGTTAAACTAAACAGAGTTCCCTCATCATGAAGCCACATATCTGAATACCCAGAAAGACATTCAGCTCTGAAAACATAATAATGTGAGGAAAATAACTCAAATATCATCATTCACATCTGGGCATGTTTTGTTTTTTTATTTTTACGTTCCTCGTTGCCTTAACCGTACCGGACCTCTAGTTTCTGCGAGCCACACGGTTTGGCAGTAAATGACGGCAAAGTCTGTTTTTTTTTTGTTTTTTTGTTTTTTTTCCTGCATGTGCCTTAAAGCAGAGTCAGGTTAGAGAAGCTGCTGTGAGAAACACAGCTGCAGACTGTTAAGGGGCTGCCAGAGGAAGTCATGGAAGCGACTCTATTACACAGCAGTCTCTATAAGGTTGCACCCTTCCCCCTATGCAACTCTGTGTGCTTAGCAAATCCTAATCGTTGTACAGATTTCTGCAGCGAGGTCTGAAGTCAGGCAACAAGATGAAACTTTACTTCAAACTCGGTGCTTAACTTTTATTCCAAGAAACCCTCTGATCTGCGTCTGAGAGTATTGTTTTTCCTCCTGGAAGTTAATCTGTGAGGAGCTATTTTAGGCTCCAGTGGGAGTCCTGTTCCCTCTCATTTTTGCTCTCAAACCCTAAAAGCTTAGGGAACAGCGTCTTATTAACCACGCCAGGGCACAAGCTGCACAAGACGACACACAGAAGGAACCTTTAGGTTTTCAGTTTCACAGATTCTTACAAATGTGAAGGATGCAAAGGCTGCATACTTTGCCATCGTTGTGATCTGTAGACGTTTTCTTTTTTTTTTAGAATTTGCAACATATGAAATTTTCAGACTTGTATTAGAAAAACCTTGAGATGACATAAAACTGAGCAGATTACAAACATTTTGATTCTAATAGAAAGTTAACAATGACAGACGTTTCTTTCGCTATTCTGGCTACGGATCTGTTTGCCTGCCAGTAAAAACATGTAATGATAGAACTGGCATGTCAAAGATGTTGATGTGTTCAGGTCCAGTGTGCAGCAGGATGTACTGTAAAATGCAAAGGGAGCGTTGCTGGCTCCGCAGTGGTGTTCATTCCAGCGGCCAACCTCGTCTCCTGTTGCTTGTGTTTTACATAAAGTCCAGCGTTTGCCGACACACCTAAGAAACCGGCAGGAAAATGACCCCTGAAGTGTCTCATTATAGCATAACCCAGTATGGTATTTAAAAATAACGCACTATGTTACCCACATGCATGGGTCTGGTTCTTCTGCTGCCCTCTGTTTCTCAGAGAGGAAGTCGAAAAGGAAGCGCACGCCAATAAAACAAAAGGCTTAATGCACCCAGCAAGGACTCTGAGAACATTAGCAGCTTGTTAATGAAGTCACTCAGCTGATTCAAAAAGGTCACTGACGTCAGACTCCAAATTCGACTCCTAAACAGACGCAGCTGCGATCGCTCGCGTCCCACGTAGGAACAGCTTAAAGTCAAATATGTCACCAACTTATAGTCTAAAGCTTTGTGATTTCAACCCCCAAACAGAGAAATGTATTCCTTAAAACCAAAATCCATGCTTAGTGCACTGCATGCAATTAAGGCTTTTCCATTTTCAGACGATTACATCATCAGACCGGAAAAAAAGGTCGCAAAACTCCACCAGATAAAATCGGAAATCAGTGCAGTTATAACAAATTAACAAGCCTGAAATACATTCTTGCAACGATGCTGTCGCTTACAAATTGACTCAACTATATCATAATCTGTGATACAAGAAAGAAAAATGACAATTAAAAGCCACTTATTGGTTTAAGGAGCTGCTGAGCCTCCTCTGCAGACGTGAAACGGCAGGATTTACAATGAAAATCCAGTTTCAGTCAAACTTCGGTGCAAACCGTTAGAGCTCGATTTAATCTGAAGCTCAATGGAGGAGGCCAAGCTGCAGTAATTCATTCTTTACAGATTGTAAAAAGAAACCACAACCCTTTTAAATTACAGGGTTTCTGTGTCCATGTTCTGCACACAAACACCTCAGATTTGACCTGAAACCTACAATAACTGGTTTTCTCCAGGTCTCCTCCATATGTAATTGATGGAGAATAGATTTAGGTTCGAGGAAGCAGTGAGTCAGAGCTGTGCGCCTCATCGTCAACGCAATCATTTTTCTCAGCTAATGTGAGAAAGAGCAGCCAAAGCAGCCGTCAGCTGACCACCGCGGTTCGCTGCAGCCATTGTTTACCGATACCAGTTCATCATAAAACCACCTCCAGCTTTTGTTTGCTGATTTAGTCAATCATGAAATGTCCCTCTGTGGCTTTACGATGGAAACTGATCCAGCAACTGCTGGCCGTCCAAACAACAGGCTGAAACGCTGAAGCAGAGCTCGTTCATAATGAGGTAAGCAATAAGGGCGGCACACTGCTCAGATAGCAGGCAAACAGGATATATCTGGAAACCTGACTGCACACATTTCTGCCTCGAGCTTTGTGGTTTAAAAATGTTCAGCGGCAAACTTTACAAAAGGCGCAGGTGTTGCTGTGCCAAAACCAGGAAGCTCTTCAAAAAATACACCCCGACAGCTGCTGTGCTCCCAGCACACACATCCTGGCTTCACTCGGACCAGATCGAGCTGCACTTTCATCATTTCCCTGCATTCGATCGGATCTTTGATCATTTTAGGGTCCGACTGACACTGAGGCCATTCTGATGGAAAAACACCACAGGAACATTCTCAGTCAGTCAGCCGTGCTAAAAGACATGGAGGAACCCGTTTGGCCTGTTCAATTGCTACTCTCACATATTGTCATTATCTAAGCATCTCTGTGTCACTTCGTAATCTCTGCAAAGAACCACTTTTGTTTCACCCTCGCAGATTCTGAATATTTTGGAGAACACATGAGCGAGGAGGTGATATTTGCAGTGATTGTAAAAATGTCTCACCTGATGATGACGCACTGGTTTTCACGGTCGATCATCATGTTTCTGTACATGTTGTCTGCCAGAGCGTAGATGTGAGGAGGGTTCTCATACTGAGCCTGCAGAGAAACAGCTTGGTCAAAACCAGCGGCTCAACATCAAACCAAGAAGAAAGAAAACAGTGGTTCCTGAGGGGCAAGTAAACAACAAAACATCCGTCTTTCGGAAAGCGCATCCAGCTGACCAAATGTTCTGGAGTTCCACTCCGGTTGCTAGGTGCGTTGCTAGGGCAGGGGCTGGGCTTTTTAAGCGTTTGTGCTGTTTTTAGAAACTCAAACGGAAGAATAAAAACATGCAAAATGTGAATTATGAATGAAGCGTTTTCACAAATAGTTGCAACAAATACAAACTGTGACTTAAATTGTATTCATACTTAGAGCTCAGTATGCTGTCTCATTTATTCTGAAACATTTCTAAACTGAGGTCGGCGTCTTCTTTAAAGGTTGCTGGTTAAGCCGTTTCTCCTCAAACACTGCACCTGTATCACCAGAGGTTTATCTTTATCTTTCAGGTTTTGCAAATAAAATTCTGAAAGGTGTAAAGTGGAAAAATGTAAATAGTGACAGAAGCAGCTCAGAGATCCAAGCCCACTCCGGTGGGAGAATTTGGATACAACTTCACATATTTTTTATTTTATGGACAAGTGGCAAAATAAAGTAATTATTGAAGGAAAACCAACATAAAGTTGTCCAAAAGTGTCCTGGTCAATGTGGGCCAAAAACACAACTTTTTGGCTGATATGCAACTTTAACTGCAAAACATGATGTGAAAAAGCAAGCTGGTTGGAGTCGATGGGAAGATGGATGAAGATAAATAAAAGGGGAAAATCCCTGAAAGAAAACCAGATTAGATCTATAGTACTTTATCTGAGACATTTATAGACTTGTACGTTTTGATTCTCGTGACCTGGCGATGCAAATTTGATCAGCTGTAATCTATAAAAACGTCAATCCTGGGAAGAGTTGATTCAGTGACAGCACATCCCAGTACAGTAAGGGACTGGCTTGCGTGGAGAAATAGTTCACCCCTCCTACCATGTGGGTTATTATAATCTGCGTCCCGGTTCTCACACTTCAGCAAACAGATCTAAGCTCCCTATTGTACCCTGTAAGCTGCGCCAAAAAAGCGAAGCATGGTTCTGAACAATCTCTAAGAAAGTAAGTGCTCTTTGGCATGAGGGACCCTTCGCGTTCCCACAGTCTGTCAGAGATTTAACTGGATTTCAGTCTGCTCCTGGCTTCAGGAGGCAGGCCCACACTCGGCAGCCTGGCCAAGAGAGGAGGCAGACTTGAACAGGCTGTTCTAAGAAGTTGCTGCCAAGCACACTCAACGATCGACTCCAGTTCCTGACAGAAACATCTGCGCCAAGCTGCTGGAAAGTTTGAACATCAGCGGGCTTTGTCTTTCAGGCGCTGTTCATCTCAGATTCACCCAGACAAAATATTTCGTGTGTAAAGTCATAGTTTGGATGTACTCACAGCTCCCTGATACATCTCGATTTCCCTCTCTCCAAAATACGGCATCTGCTTGAAGGGGTTGACGGAAATGAGGACTGGGCCGATGTACGTCTGGGGAGATTACGCGTTAAAGATCACAGAAACCAGCAACTAGGAAATGACATCAAATTGCAACCAGAGAGCGCAACAGAACTGCGGCAACGAGTTTGCAGATCATGCCTGGACCTAAATAAGGGCTTACAAATCCCAGAGAATGGACCTTCCATGTAATAGTGAGGTTTTATGCTCCTAACACAGAAGGCCGCTCATGGCAAATAAAGCTGCTATTATGGGTGGCCCACAGTGACCCGGGACCTTAGCAGGGAGACCTCCCAGTTACAGCTATTTATTGACCCAAATCAAAGGTCTGACTCAGAGCTCAAGAGCCTAAAACAGCCCACATTTACTAAACTTCACAATCCGAAGCCGTGCCAGGGAGGCGACGAGGTCCACGCACTGAGCTGCTCTGAGAACATTCAAAGAGGTTATTCATTCATTCATTCATTCATTCATCTCGCTGCACGTCATGAGCAGCTTACATCTGCAGCAACAGCTGCATGTTGGAAACCTAAATGTTGCATTTGTGCAGGACAGCCAGACATGGCAGTGAGTGAGTGCCGCCACTGCAATGGCGTTTGCACAGTCGTCTATTCTGCTGTTATTGCACAGCAGAAATGTGTTTTTGTAATATATACTGTACAATATTTTACATAATTTGTATATATTTTTAAATATTCACTACAAATGCGCATTATGTAATTTTTCCAAAAGTGAGCCAACTCAGTTGCACATTCCTCGGATTGTGAGTCCAATATAACCATTTCTGATAACTGCACAATATTTTGTTATAATCTATAAAGTATATTACTACTTTGTTGTATTAATATATTGATATTTTATTTTTGTATTTCTGGTTCGGCTTGTGTAGCCTTTCTTTTTTGTTCTACATTGCTGTTTTTTTTGGAGGCGGGTTTTGCATTTTATTTTTTTACTTTCTGTCTCGACAGTTTAAATTTCCCACTTGTGGGTTTAATAAAAGATTATTTTGTCTTAATCTTGTCTTTACAGGGTTTTCCCATGTGCATTATAAGCCTGGCGGGCCACCAGGCTGCACTTGCAACCCCTCCAGGATGAGCATTGTTTATTCATTTGGTTCTTTTTATTTTTTCCTTCATGGTTGCTGCTTGGGTTTTGTTCATGTTTTTCCAATAACACATTTACAATTACCTAGTCAGATTTTCACATTTCCATAAACATTTTTAACTCAAAAACACGACAGGTCGCTGGATGGCTGTCCGAGCGCCCACTACTACCAGGCTTTCTGGAGGAAACCCTGTTTTATATGCTGCTTTTAACATTTTTAGAATGTTCTGTTGTTGTTGTTACACCTGAATTTCCCCCTTTGCAGCACAATAAAGGCCATTTCTACTCTATTCTATCCAAAATCCAGAACAGAGAGATTCCCTGAACATACGTTTCTCCTTTATGCAATCTGCTGTTACTCACAACTTGTTTTTTTGTTTTTTTTGCATCCCCCTGTGAGACGAACTAAAGCACCTCTGACTCACAGATGGAACAGCGGTCAGATATCTGGTTGAGATCTGGAACAAAGAGGCCCTTTCCCACCTTCTCGCTGCAGAACCTCGGGGGGAATTTGTCACCTTCCGACACTGACGTCGAGGATTGCTCATCGCTAATATGTCACAGTGGACGGGCATTCAGCTATTCTGGGAGAAGTGGGAATGAGTCGGCTCGGACGTTTCTCACAGGATTACGAACAGAAAGTGCGAGCGAAGGATACAAAGATGTAGTCATCCATGTATCTCTTCTTGAGGTTGTCCACAATGCCGTCCTCGCTGATCTTGCTGAGCAGGACCATGTCATCCACGCCGCTGTGTTTGACATTGTGGCTCTGCCAGTGGTACCGGTAGTGGCCCCGGCTCCCCTGAAACAAAAAAAATCACACACAATGCACAATTGTTAGTTTGCTGGGAGAAACACAATGGCGTGAACGAATCTAGAGTCTGACATCAGGGTGGGCCAGATGCGCCGCTACTGTACACCGGCCCACTCATAACCTGAGGCGGTGTGGGTTTCGTCATCCTGCTGAACTAATGAGACGAGCCTCAAGCCCAAAAGTCAAAGTGTGCAAGTATTTTGATTTGTACTTTGAAATAATGCAAGTTCAGATTCCCACTAGTGCTGCATTTTATTTACCCAGGTGTTAAAAATGCAGAGATTTGACTTTCATCAACCCTCCTTCTCCCTGCCTCCTTGTTTTCCTTTTAGCAGAGTTTGTCTCGGGAGATCTGAGGTCATTCATCATGTGCTGTGAGTCAGAGCCACTTGGCTACTGTGGACAGGGTTCACGGTGTGCTGCGAGGAGCGAGGCTCTTTCTGCAGGACTCAGAGTCCACAGAGAGAACGGGAGGCAGTAGCAAACACACAAGTTAGCTTTAAAACTCCCCCATCTTCACTGGGGAAATGTGAATGGAAGGAAGACACACAGACAATATCCTGCAGGAAAGAGGAACTTTGTCCATTCACTCTGAAAAAGTAGACAATTCAGCTTAGACAATTTCCATGCTTTCCATTTATAAGTGAAGATCTTAAACAGCTTAGAGAAAGGTCAAAAAGTGCTGCAAAGATTACAGGTTATGACAAAAATCCCAATTCTTTTCCTGAAACCCTTTTGCTAAACCTCTAAAATGTGTTCTGATTTTTAGCATAGAGTTTGATTTAGGAGGTAAAAACATCTGTGATTTTGGTTAATTTACCAGGAAGTAAATTAAAAGTTACTCTTGTCGGATGTGATTTGTGGGAAAACATTTCTCCATCAACAGTTTACAATAGAAATGCGACACCAATAAAGATATTTTAACCCATTTTAATCCATTTTTAATTGTGGCTAAATTGTGATTAAAATGCAGTGAACAGGATGTCCTGTTAAGGTTTAATATAATTTGAATTTTTACAACCAAGTCGTTACTCAGAAGACAGAAAGATTATGTGAAATGAGTATCAACTTGGCAAAAAAAACCCTCTCTGGTTTATTTAAATTTGACTATAAATGCCATGTTAAAAATTAAATACTAGTCTCAATAATCTGTGGGAAACTACATTGGTATTATAGCAAACAAACATTTCTTATTTCATCGCCATCACTCTAATATTTGACTCCCTGCATAGATTTTCTGTTAAACTATAAGGTTTAAATTTTACTTCCAGTCAAAAGAAACATGTGAGTTAAATTACAAATGTTATACTAAACTAAATCTGCCTGGCGTTTGAGTGATTTAATTCAACAACATTAACTGTGAACACAGTGAACAGTTATTAACGAACTGATTAATTGACCTTTCTCTATAGAGATGCACCATCGATCCACCGGAGATCAGAATTATTTTGATTGCCTCCAATCGTCAGCAGGTTAAATTATCCATCAAGTTAATCAAAAATAAATAAATACCTCCCAAGAATTTCTGTCTGTAAATGCATCAATCAAGACAAAATATACTTTTATCCACAAGTTGAGTTTAATAAACGTCAGATTAAGATTAGGTACATATAATAAATTGGAATAATCATGCAACTTCTTTATTTTTCTCTTGGGTTAAGAATATCCTCTTGATAAGAACATGCAGTAATTTTAATTGTAATTTTTAAATTAAAAACAATTTCATTTTAATGATTTTTTTATTTTAAGGTAAAAAATAAAATAAAATGAATAAAATAAATCAGAAATCTTAAAACATGAAGCCAGTAGGCCAAAAGCCACCAGCTCCTTATAAATGCATTTCTAATTTTCAAGGCTTTTTGTTCAGTCAGAAATAAGCGTAAGCCTCTTTACCAACGCTGATTTAACGAGCAACATAAACTAAATAGCAAGTTAATCTCACAAGCCTGGAAATTGTTTACGTCCCATTTATTAAAAAAAAAGAAAAAAGAAATTGGACTTTTTTCTTAATTGAACCTAAAGAAGCCTTTAATCTTGCAGTATTTTACTACCATGTTGGTTTCACATAACCACTTCATAAGGGAATAAACACATCACAGCACAACATTGTATATCTGTGATTTTTCATTAATGTGTGCTACATAAAACAAAGAGAAAAGCATGAAGCTTAACATGTGAAATTTTGCATTTGTTCACATTAAGTCATGTACTATTTTCAAACTTAAACAGAAACAGCTAAAACTTGCAGTTTTAACCACCTGTAAAAACTCTCCAACTGCTTAGATTGCAGCAGCGAGACTTTAAATAACATTATGCTAAATCACATTTAAACAACTGATTTAGCAAGAAAAACATGCTGGGGTTCAGGTCTGTTACTCTTTCAGCAACTCGGTTTGCTGAATCTGGATGAAATGCATCCCACAACCCCTACAAATAAAGTCGGACTCATAAGATCTCAAAGTTATTAGTGCGAACACGGCTCCAATTTAGCCTGAAAGATTAATAACAAACACCCACCAAACCTATTAATTACAAAACCTAAAATAATTAGACATCATACCAGGTATGAATGGGTCAGACTTTGAGTATGTTTGTAAAATGCTAACATATATTTATCAGTATCAGAAGAATTTAAAGAATGTTTCTTTGTGCTGAAATATGTGATTTAATATTTACTTTGCATCACGTGAAAAAAGTGAATGTTGCTCAATGAAAGATGCAAACGCTGCATTAGATCACAACAGACTAAAAATAAATAAATACAGCTGCTGCAAAACGACTGAAATATTCAGCATCAAAGAGCAAGAAAACAGCACAAAGGAGAGCAGTAAAAGTTGTTGTGCTTTCAGTAATTAACTTTAAATGAGTCTGGTAGGAGGGCCAGAAGCATTTCATATCCTGAAGGGGCATTTTATTTTATTTTTTTTCATTCAAAGTAACAAAATTAGAAGCACTTAACAATCAGGGTTATAGCAGCGGTGAAGAATGTTAACAGCTTCTAAGACTAATTCAGGGAGTGTTTTTCTGTAGGAGCTAAATGTTGCTTGGGGAGCCTTCAAATTACACTGTTTAACAGTTTTGAAAAAGACCAAGTCTAGTCAAGTTTGTTTGTATGGCCTGGTTTCTTTAAAGGAGGGGAAACAGCCATGCTAGCACTCTTATCCAAAATTAAATGAAAAAAGGGGAAAATCTAGATTTCTGTGTTTAAGTAAAAAAAAACATGACACATTAGTGAAATTCAACTTTTCTGGAAATAACTTCAAGTCCAGCCTGAAATGCTTGTGACTTTGCGTGTGAAAATCCAGTTTAATGTACTGTCATAAGCATCTCAACCACATTTAAGTCTGAACTTTGACTAGACCAAACACAAAGACTGTTAGCTTAAGCTAAGTGTTGACCGGATATTCTTCTTCAGCATTTTCTGATAATAAGTAGGATTCATGTTTCAAAAAATTACAGCACATTGACTGCAAACAGTCCCAGGCCATCATTGTGCCACTACCGTGCTTGACTTTCAGTACAATGTTCTTTTTTAGTGATGATTTCACAACAACCAAAAATTCCAGTTCTGTCTTGAAGATTCATAGAATATTTTCCAAAAAAAGTCTTGTGGAACTTAAAGATTTTTTTTTTATACGACTACCATTTTGGTCTTTTTGGGATTTTGGCATTAAAATGCTGATTTTGCTCCATCTCCTCCTTATTGTTGAATAATAGACTCAATTGCTTCGACTGAAGCAATTGAGTCTACGTTTTCTCCATTTACAGATAATGGCTCTCATTATCACGGTTCCAAAACCACAGGAATAGATTAGAACGTTTTTCCATGGAGCTAAATTTCAATGACTTTGCTTCTCCTTTGTTTTCAAGGTTTTTGCTGTTGTTGTTTTGTTGTTGTTGTTGACTGGGGTGTGATGCATATCTATACATGTGCACAGAAATGTCTGGCAGATATCAGGCCAAGGTAAAAAAAAAAAAAAAGGCTTAAAAAAGTCAAACTCCTCTGCTGGCTGCCGAGCCAGGGGTCAAGGGTCACTTCGCCAAAGCATTGTCTAGCTTATATCTTAATAAATATGGTTCTCTGCATTGCCATTCAATTTTAACTCTCCAATAAGTTTAAATGAAATACTTAAAATGACATTTTACAATTCAAAAAGATTTTCTGACCAGTTTCCCAGCATTTAAATAATAAAAGGTTATTTTGAGCATTCAGTGTCGTCAATCTGTCCAATTTTGTAGAAGAAGAAAGAAAATTCACTAATGGCTCAAACCAGGTTATAAAAGTTTAAACAATCAGATTTTTTAAAAAATCACAATTTGGACTGATTTTATTGCAACCACATGTGTCAAGAAGCCAAACACCGTAGATTCTGCCATGTTATCACCCATAAAACAAAGACAAAGCTTAAAATAAACAAATATTTATTAATAATAATGTAGAAAACTCAAAGGAGAGACTTTATTTTGGGAGCGAATACAAAAGCCAAACTCAACATGCACATAATTTTCTAAGACTGACATAAAAAATAAAAATAAAAATAAAACAGCATTCCAGTAACTCATGCTAGCTGTGAAGCAAGGAGGCGGGAGTGTCATGATCAGGGGGTCCATCTTCAATTCTCTACCGTGTATCATAGGGTGCTGGGAGGAAATTTAAGATCATTATTAAAAATGGAAATTTGAGCCAAGGCCCAACGAAACCCTGCAACACGAAAATATATCAACAGAGGCACTAAAAAAAGAAATGCAAAGTCCTGGGCTGAGTCAAAGCACTCAGCCCAGGACTTTGCATTCATAAAAGTGAGAATTGTGAACGAGCTGAATATTTACTGGGGTGTTTCACATCCCTCATAGGGACAAACAGAGAGAAATGTTTGATTTAAACTTGATCAGGATGTTTGATAACTGCTGTCCGTCACCACACTACCTCAATATTTTCAACAAAAACCCCGACATTTGTTAATATCCAACAAAGCATCATATAAACATGCTTCAATCATGCACACAATGTTGAGAAAAAGAGGAAATATTCAATATACTTTTACAAGATTTTTTTAAAAATAGATTTACCAGCTTAACATTTCACACATTCACTTTTAGACAGTTATTTAAAATACTTTCTCCAATTCTTCAAATCGTGAGGTTTTAGTTTCTGACTCATAACTCCCTTTATCTCCTTCTTAAAATGACAGAGCTGGTGCTGGTGGAAGTGGAGCGACATTAAAAGTAGTGTACACAAACACACACGAGCACAAACACAAGGGACACGCGTTACAATATGAAGTCGAGAGTCGGCATAACAACACCATCTCCATGCAACCACAGGCTCTCGGAACAGAAAACAGACACAGCAGAGGAATAAAGTGTGACATCACTAGAACATCGTTATGTAAAAACACCAAAATATAGCACACTTGTTACATAAAACAGAAGAAAAGAGAGCATGGTTTCCGTACGTTATATGGGAACGTATTTAAAGTAAAAGCAGAGCTTTTTTTTATTTCCTAAGCTAAAACAAAGGAATCTCAACACCAGTCCAGATCCATAAGCTTAGGTTTTTCCTTCATGCAAATACCATCACCAAATATGGAGAGTGCTGCGCTCTGCCTCGGCATACAGGAAATGACTGGGTTTGATTCAGTATCATAAGCGGCACTTTTCCCCACATTTTTCCTTTTTTTCCCCCCCCTTTCCACACCAAGGAAGGACACGCAGTCCTGCGAAGCCTGGAACAGGCAGCTGTGCTCATCTAAAATCCGTCCTTTGCTCTGAAATAAGGACAAGCTGAAGTGATTCTTCGGTGCGAGAGGAACTTTGAGAGGAGTCGCTCAGAACTTGGCTGGAAGCAAGTGGCTGACATGTACAGCTCACCGCAAGTGGTGGAAGTAAATATAACGCTGAGCGTCATTCTTACCACAAACAGCTTGAGGTTCGGCCCTGAGCCACGCCTCCTGGTTAGTCATCAGATTAGAGAAGGAATTTCTAATGAAGCAAAGCCCTGAGACCAAATCTTCTAGAAGAACAGAGTCTTCTCACATTCATGAACACATTTTATGCCCGACTGCACGAAGGAAATGAAGTTATGAACTATAGCCGATTCATAAACCAGAAAAGGATTTACAGAAAACATGAGATTTCCAACAACAGCCAGACTAGCACGACAGGAAGCAGCATTAAGATGATCGATTCTGACTAGATGGGAGGTTTCTTTCAAAGATAACACTGCAGCTTTGCAGGAAACTTCTTCAATTCATGGTGGCGATGAGGCTGCGGTCTGACCACCTACAAATCTCACAAAATTCAGACTGAGGCGTATTATTGCAGTTGCAGTCAGAGGGCAGAGCATGCACAGTTCAGTCACCATGCCAGTGGTTTTGTGTGTTTTAGGTCACTGACTCTAAATTATGTATTCTTTACGCTACAGCCAACCGTTTTCCAAAGTATACTGACTTTTATTGATTTCCTGAGTTCCTATTCGCTTCAGAGACATTTTGCAATCAACGGCAAACTGCTTGAGGTAAACACTCCAAAGCAGCTTCAGTTTATGGATTCAAATATGCATGTTAAACTTCATTTCTGGATTGAAACCATACAAAACCATGCAGTGTAGTTAACTGACTTTTTTGTCAGTTAACTACACTGACAAAAAAGTAATAAAAAGCAATTCAATGGTTCAACTGTAAGAGTGTTGTTTTAAAAAAAACTGTAATCCAATATCTAAACCCAATTATTTATTTTTAGACATTTTCTAGAACGGCCAATAATACGGCTAATGATTTACTTTCCTTTAGAAACATTTTGAGAAAAAAAAGGATCATCATAATTCTTTACTTTTCTTAATTTCACTTAAAAGGTTTTTAGGCAATATTTCATATATTGTGCATTTATTTATCCACTGCAGAAATAATCATCAGGTGCAACCAAAATATCAAAGTGAAATAAACAAAGAAAAATTACAAATGGAAGGTAGTTTCAGCCAAAAGTCTCAGACAATAACCATTTTTATTTTTATTTTTTCTGAGAATGACCTATTGTAGAAATGCATAATCTGCAATGGACACTCAATTCGTGGATGAGTTTCTGCTGACCTTTTAAAGTTCAGCATTTTAGTGTGTATCACTACAAAAAAAATACAGAAAAAAGTCCCAGACGATGAGCTCATTTGCTAATGAAGTAATAGAACAGAAGTAGAACAACATCTGAAAATGAACTCCTGACTAAATTCTGCAGAAATCGTGTCGGGATATTTTAGCATTTAGGCTGTGACTCAAAATTATGAAGAAAGAAGAACAACTTGCAACGAACGTAGGGAACAGCTCCAACATATATCAAAGCAGAACATGTGGGTTGATGTGGCTAATTTGTCTCCATCTCTGGTTTGATCTGAGCTGGTCAGAGTTTGGGGAAGAGCCGTTCTCCTAGAAGAACTTCCACCTGCTCCCTTTTGCTTGCGTTCGCACTTTATCCGAGATCGCTCAGCGCGTGAAATCCTGCCAGATGACGGGGAAACTGCTGACAAAGACGGCTGGCCTTCTTTTCAAAGCAAGGAGGAAAGATAAACAGGGATGAGAGGCAGAGCAGGAGAAGCTGCATGCTTCCAGTGTCTGAACTTTTCAAATCATGCTAATGGTGCGACTGTAACACAGTTTGATTCATAAAGCTGAGAAAACAGCTGCTGGAGTCTGCTGCAGATTCGACTGTTCACAATGAAGCTAATTTTACATTCATAAAAAATTAGCTTACTGATTTATTTCTCTTGTTACTGAGAAATATATCAGTGACAAGAGGTGATCAATATCAACAGAAAATGCATCAATCAATTTCACTGAACTCCAATGCAGAACCGCACAGCATTCTGGGGGATGTAGGCAGAGGAAAGACTTTAATCTCTCAACCTCTCACAGACGACCGAGTAAGATTAGTTGGAATCGACTAACTCAGTCAGTCCTTGGTTGCCTGGCAACAACCTGTTGAGGAACTTGTGGTTACCTAGCAACAACCTGTTGAGGAGCAGCTTCAGGTTTTGTCACTGTGTCTCATAACGGCTTAAAAATTACAAACAGTGGCGTGAAGTGGAAGGAGAAAATGAGCACAACATCTCCGTTCGCCTCTGTCGTTGCGTCTATTGCAGACCAAAAGATCACACATTTCCCAAACAAAGATGTTGTTTGGAAAACAAACAAACAAACAAAGGTCTTTGTTTAACTTTAATTATTCAAATTCAAAAACACTTTATTGATCCAAAAGGGAAATTAAATGTTGTTGCAGCTCATTCATTCAAAATCTTTAAGGAGCTATTGATGTTATTAATGATGACGTCCCATCGTCAATCATGACCGTAAGCTCTGTACAAAAAGCAACTGTCTCGCTTCAGCATAGCAGTGTAGCTTTATGAAATAATATCTTTGTTATTAATCTATCCACATTTGACCTTTCCTGGTCACAGAATGGGTTTATTAATTCGTCATGGAATTTGCATGCTCCAATTTTAAACATGAGAGAGAGAATACCTGCTTTCTTCTCTACATTTATGACTTTGAAAAAACACCAAAAGCAGTAAATTCAGACACAGTTTACATTAACGAGAACAGACGTCAACATTCAACAACTTAAATGGACCGCAAATTTAAAGTGCAGGACTGCAAGAGAATGACCCACTAAACATTACTTGATGATTAAATGAATTAAAAACACGACATGAAAAACACTAACCTGCAAAAATAAAGTTTTTGGACCAACCTTTAAAGATCAAGATCAGCAAGTTTATGAAATCTGCATTATTTCTGGGAAGAGATTGTTGAAATTCCAGCTTCACACGACTATTTACAGGCAGCACAAATACTAAGGAAAGCGAGGGCTGCACAGGTGAAACAATGAAGGGTGGAGAAGGAAATTGCAAGACGGTAAACAAAAAGCAAAACATTTTCAAAACCAACATAAACCAAAGCCTTTTTTTTTTTTTCAATTTAAACATACAAGAAACAAAAATAGAAACGCAAAACATGGAAAATCTATAAACGTTTAATAGCTGCCATATCTCTGGGTATCATTTCTCAACAACCCACAGTTGAACACAATGAAAGTGTATATTAACTATTCTCCAGAGACAAACAGTTCACACACTGAGACAATAGAAACTGACTGACATTCCTCTGTAAACCACAGTCAATGAACTGAGTTACAGCCTGGCAAACAGCAGAGAAGCCACTGTAACAGCCAAGGTCTAAATGAAGCATCGCCAATTAATCCAAAAGGCACAATGAGTTATTCCGACACCCCCACTGCTCAAATGGTGACTGTTGTCATTTGTAAACCAGAAGAAGCCATTTCACCAACAATGCTATCACGCTGTGGTGAATCTCACATTTCTGCGGTATGAAAATTTTTTTAAATTTGTTTCAATTCGCTCGATTTTTGGAAACATGAGAAGTTACAGGTTATAATGGGACTAAACGCTGTTCCTTCCAGGCAGGGCTGAACTCAGCAGCATCCCACACAGGAGACAGCCAGAACGATCCCCTTTGAAAGGACAGTCTTTGTGCTTCGACATGTTTCAACACGGCACACAAACTTTTAATTCCCGGGAAAAAAACTTCAGAAGTGCTCATTTGCAACATCAAAAACTTAATCAGCCCCTTAAAGGAGCAGCAACGGCAACATGGCTGCCTATAAAAGATAATATAAAAGACAATGCGGTTTAGGGTGGAGCTCAGCTGAAATCCTAGACAAAAAAAAAAAAAAAGAAAAAAGACACACCATTCAGTGCAGAGATGACCTTTCAAAGCAGCCTCACCCTGGTGGTGTAAAGCAGCGGGGGAGACATCACCGTCAGCTGTGCCAAAGTTATTTTTTTGTGTTATTTTTACTAATGAAATACACGTTGGCATGCACCCAGGGTTTAAACTGAACTAAAACAATACAAGAAGGCAACTTCCTGGAGAGAAGTTTCTCTTTAAGATTTAGTACAACTAGCAAATGGCATGACTAATATTTTTTTCGGGCATTTTACAATGGGGAGTGAACAAAAATGTAATCTTGTATGAGCTCTAAAAGGTTACAGCTGCAATCCTGAAAACAGCCACAACAGAAGCATTCTTTGTTTTCCTTTTATCTGCCATCTTCCGACAATTGAACTCGCACAAGCCAAGCACAATATTTATAAAAATTAAAATAATCAAATCCCAAAAAGCTTTACCGCGGAGTGAGGTTGTGTGGCATTTACTGTGAAAGGTCCTTCAGGTCAGAAGAAATGTTTTAATCGGAACTGAGCGCCATTCCTCAATGTATCAATCAGTGTTTGCTGCTGCAGATTCACTGGCTGTCGAGAATGCAAGTCTGACTTTAAATGTGCAAAATTTCAAAATCAGACAAAGTGAACATGTGAGACTGTTTGGGGGGGGAAGCTGTCTGCACAGAAGGAAACATAAATAAATACAGATGGGTGGATATCATCATAAAAGAAATAAAAACAGCAGCAACAATTAAAAGCATTTTCAGATATTAACCAACTACTGCAAAAAATAATTAAAATGCCGTTTCTGAAAACTGCGAATGAGATTAACCCTTTTTCCATCACCATTTGTGAACTTTAGCACCACAACCGCCAACATCCCCCATCATGCATGGGCATTCATTCAACATACCCAAATATTTTATTAGCATTCACAATTTGCATGCAAGGCACTTGAATTATAAAGTCCTACTTAATACATCAACCAAACAGTCATTTGTGGTTCCAATAGAGCAAAGCTGACTTTGCACAGCATTTAATTCAACATATGATGCAGCCCTAAAATGAACATTAACGCTTGTTTTAACTCTTAAATTTAATCTATTAAACTTTAAAGCAACCATATAAGGCGCTAAAAATGGAAGGCCTTTGCTGTTTTGTAAATTTGATCACAGAAGTAAAATGCTTAAGTCAATATTAGCCTGTGAGTGACACTGTACTCAACAGGTGAAACCTCGACTCTGATTGGTCCTGCTACCTGCACTGACAGCCCACAGATATGGATGGATTACCAGCAGAAACATAAAGTTATGAGAGAGTAATTTTTCATGCTGTCACATCCTATAAAGTGATGAATGTTGCAGCTGTTAATCTGACAATGCAGTTATTTATTGCTCTGTAGACGTAAGATTGTAAATTTTAGTTCGATACTTGTTTAACAGAGCATGACTTCACAGAATACAATCGCAAAAGTCCAATGTTTCAACACTAATTTAATTTCCTGATAAAGCAGGAATTAAGTTGCAATCTTCTTAACAATAATCTGGTTATTTTTAATCAGTAAATGCCCCCTTGCATGTCTCATCTGAGAAACTGTGTGAGGAAATGGTGTCCTGCTAAAGCAAGAACACAATAAATATGCCAAGGAAATTAATCAGATCTTTCTTGCTCTTTGACGGAATGAATAAAATCTTACCAATTAAGATCAGAGAAATCGGATTATGTAGCAGAACCATTTGATAGAGGAAAAGAAACACCAAATAGCAAAAGCACAAATTTCGTCTTTTTGTTGTTCTCATAAACAGCTGACTTTAGAGACAGCTATTACAGAGAGTCTGAGGATATGTTTGTCTCCACAGAAGTTTTTTATAATTAATGTAATGACTCAAGCCTGCCAGAAAAGAGTCAAACCAGCTGACTCTGAATGTTTTCCTCCAAATAGCAGCAAGTCTGTTCCCAAAACAGCTGACAAACCTTTTTAAAGCTTTGACTCACCTTTTGTTCCTTGTGCATCACCGTCAACAGTTTGGGAATTTTTTTCACTTATTTTTAGGGAAATCTCAATAAGAATTTCTTAATGTGTCTTTAAATATGCAATTGATCTTTTATGGGATTTAAAAAATAAAACAAAAAGAGGAACAAAAGGTTGAATCTTACGCACATCCTCTGGGTAACCCCTAGCAACAAGATGCTCCTCTATGGAAAAGATATCATTAAATCAAACTGGTGATAGCTCATCATTTGGATAGTTGAGAGTCTAAAAAGTCAGTGATAAGGACATCACTGCAAACCAAATTCAGAGATATTTTTGTATTATAAGAAGCAAAATAACAGGCTGACAAAAGGAGGCTAATTTACCTCAATCGACAAAAAGAAACATCAGTATGTGTCACCCAGATTCAGAAAGAATCTCCCTTCTTATGAAGTTAGCCA
This sequence comes from Poeciliopsis gracilis, assembly GCA_911649635.1. NCBI lineage: Eukaryota > Metazoa > Chordata > Actinopteri > Cyprinodontiformes > Poeciliidae > Poeciliopsis > Poeciliopsis gracilis. The sequence continues at coordinate 9,516,300 of CAJVRI010001179.1, read as the reverse complement.
CAGGAATACTTAATACTTGTTTGTTATGATGAAGGTACAATTTTAACTTCTTGCATCACTAAGAAAGAAGGTTTAACAAAATCAATCAGTAAGAAAGACCCATAGAAAGAGACGGCTAAAGCGCAAGTAAAGCTTCGAGCGTGCAAGAGGCCATTCATTAACCAGGAGGGTGAACATTGACTCCTGTGTGGCCAGGGGGAACTATCGGAGAAGATAACCGGAGCAGAGCAGCAGGAGCCTGGCTTTGCTCTCCATCCAGGAAAGTCATACATGCAAATTAGCAGCTACAACAGGACACTGCCTGCTTCACAATCCAAGAACAAGAGAGGGGAAAAGCAGAGAAGAAGAGTCCACAATGAAACTCTACTGATCCAGTTATGCTCTGTTGAAGAAGAGCGTTCACAACAAAGCTGACTTATCAAGCACCTGCTTGTCAAAAAATATTAAACAAAAAAAGGGAAGTGGCATATTCTGACATTTAGTGCATCTGAAAGCGACAAAAATTTATTGGGAGACAGATAGGAGTGTTTGTGACACATTATATAAGACCTTTAATATACAACACAGTTAGGACATTTTACTCAAACGCCAAAGTGTCATTTAAAAAAAAAAAGCTAAAACAAAGAAGAAGCTTCAATATTGGTGATAATGGATATCCACCACACACCGGGCCTCTTTACTCACTCTTGGCCAGACTTAACTATGATTAGAGTAACAGATTTATTTACATTTTGTGGCATACTTGGATATCTAAATGTGATGAAGGTGACTTGCTAAAGTTAAAACTGAGCATTACATTTGGGCCAAAGGGTGACTTTGAGTTTGGCCTGGAGGCACAAACAGTGTTTCAGAAACTGGTCATTTACTGGGATTTTCCAACATAATCACTCAGGTTGACACAGAAACGTCTGAAAAAGCAAACATATCTGGACACCAGCATAACCTGTTGAGGTCAGGGGACGCTGGGCAAACAGGTTCGATAAGGCAGAAAGGGATCAGTAGCAGAAAAAGTCACATTTCAACCAAAACAAAGAAGTAGGAGTTTCTCCAGATTAGGAAACTGAGGCCAGCCTAATAAAGGTGGAGAAGAATATACTGGAAAAGCATTGTCATTGTTTCAGTGGTGGCATTTCCAATCGTAGATCCACAAAGCTGAGAAGATTAGTAACAATTTCCATCTTCAGTATTTAAAAATCACAAACTGTGCTGCAGTTAGTCCAGAATACTTTAAGCGAGGTCAGCAGTTCATATCTTTCCATGTTCCAGCTTGCCTCAATACGAAAGAAGGAGAAGGAGAAAAAAAAAAAAAAACTTGGAAAACGTAACAAAAATAATAATAATTTTGTTATTTTGTTGTTCGGAGTGCTGGTGTTTTGCCAAACATAGAAGTGTTCAAATAGGAAACAGCTGACTTCGCTAAAAGCAGCTCTAAAATCTTACAGATCTGGTGAAACTTGACCCAAAAGTGTTTTCAACATGTGAACTCAAAAAGTTGCATTTGGGATATTTGGGTCATGCAGGGATAAAAGTCCAATCAGCTTCCCTAGTGGAGCAGGTATCTCTAAAAATTCAGTGTCATTGCTCAGAGTAATGGGATATTCATTATTACTTTTTCACAAAATGAAAGTATAAACATACAACAGATCCAGCACATTCTGGGACACAGTAGCCAAAGTTTCAGTATCATCTCTGTACAGACTGCTGAGGTCTGTACATTATCCTTTTTTTTAATAAGCCATGGATGATTAAAAGTCATGTCTCAATCTATATTTGTAGCCAATCAGCAAATCTCATCATCAATGAGTCATGAGTCAGCACTATTTGAGAGCAACTCCTCCCTCATCATCACAGACATCCAGAGAACTGAACTAGCATGAAGAGACGTTGCTCTAAAAACTATCAAAAGTGATTTTTAACAGAGGATTTCCACAACGGAAGACAGATCCTCGGCTGTAAGTCATGGCGTAAAAACGGAGAGTTTAAAAGAGTACGCTTGATAAACAACTTCAACTCTTGATTTACAAAGCAAAATATGAGCTCCACTTGTTCCTGATTTACGGTAAGCCCGACGGTGGCATAAGTAAACACTCCTGAGGTCCGTGTGAACAGTAAGCAGCAAAAAGCTGCGGATAAATGAAAGCACGAAGGGCAGGGATCAAAAGAGGAGCGGGAGCGGACTGAGCAGCAGCAACAGGCCTAACGAGTTCCCCAGGTCCGCAGGACGGCTGCTCGGCCTGTTTTCAGACACAAAGCTTGAATTCCTGAGCAAATCTCTACAGCAGTGGAAGGTCTGAAGCTCTGAGTTCAAGGGGGAGCCAGATCTCTGTTGGAAAAACTAATGCAGACCATCTGCTGCCGTACCATCTTACAATTCAACATCTGGACGAGAAGGAAGTAGTGAGCAATGCTGATGTCTGCTGCTCCAGACAGTTATGATGAAAATCTGGCTATTCTTGTTCCTTTTCTGTCTAAGGGAGTCTGGAGCAAACCGAGGCGAGCATTTCCTGAAACAACCTCTGTCCATCAATGCAAATTATATATTTTAATCAAATGATTGTGGGGAAATGAGCCTAGTTTTTCCAGAGCTTGTCATGTAGAAATAATTCAAGTTCACAATAGCTACAAACGGAGGAATCTATTCACTTTTTCTTTATGTGCGTTAGTTGTAATTAAAGTGTAAATGTACATCACGATAATATAGGTCAAGCAGCTTTTTGCTTTTCCTCGGGGCAACCTGACCTCCAGGCTCGACTCGTTGCTTAAGGTGAGGAGATGAAGCGGGTCTCAGTCCAACTTGGATTTAAAAAGACGTTTTTTGTGACAAAAACTGTCCTAAAGCTACCTGCAGATGCTCATAACTACAAACAGAGTTATCTCCAACCTGTCTTCACAAGTACTACAATTATTATACGGTGTACTTTGTAGCAATTTAGAGCAAACAAAAGTTCTCCGCTCAGTCCAGGCAAACTGGCGATAGCAGTCTGCATCACACCCAAGGTAAATGTGCTTCTCCGGGTGATAAAGGCTTGTGTAATTATTGCCAAAACACAGAGATGAGCCTCACGCAGGCTGCTCAGTCTAGGTGTGTCTGCAGCAGGGGATGGCATTCAGCAACCAGGAAAAACCTGTCTCTGGGTGATGTGCAGACACACAAGTTGTTTCACATACTGTACACACTCCACCTGACACATGCTGCCCTGGCTGACTAACCGGTTTCCTTAATGTGAGACCTGGTGCACCTGACTGATGCTTCGTGCAGTATAAATATTCCTAGGTGAAAATCAGATGATGAGTCCTTGGATATGGGCTTCCCAGCTGCATTTAGAGGAGACTGAGAAAAGTGGGTCTGCTGTGAAAAGCAGCTAAATATCTGTTATTGTGAGATAAATTTATTAAAAAATAAGAAAAAAAAAATTAACTAGTAAACAAACATTTGTAGACATTTTTATTTACTGGGATTAACCTCATTTTCTTTTTTTTTTTTTTTTTTACAAATAAACTATTATTATGTGTTTGTTTTGTAGCTCTCCAGCATATATTTGGTCTATAACTACCAGCTGCTTTAAACAAGTGGCACCAAAACACTCACCATCCTCTAATTTCCCAGCAGCTCCACTCAGTCCTCTGTCGTATTCCCACAATCCAGTATTTGTGCGAAACTCGGTGAAGTTCGCAGTCCTTATTTAAAAACAGAAAACAAAACAAAAGCCTACAGCTTAAGTCTGAAAATCAGAGAGGAGGAGGAGGAGGAGGAAGGGGGGGGGGGGGAAGTCCAGGTTTTCAGAAGTTCTTCCTGAAAAAAAGCGGGGACAGCATGGACACGGTCTCCTCAGCTGCGTCCTCCGTCCATGGTGAAGTCCCGCACTGACAGCCCGCAGCGGAGCGTCGGCTCTGAAACATAACACAGGAAACTGAGCCAGGAGACCCAATCAAAGGGCACACTGCAAGCACTGTGTTTAAATATTCATCAGTTTCTGGGAGCGACTCCACTGGGCATGCGCGGGACTTCCACCGGCCGCCAGCGTCATTTCCAGACGGAACGTTATTTTTGCACCAAATGGGAGAAAGATGCGACTCTTAAAATGCCCCCCACACACAAAACAAAGCTCTGATGGTCTAGTTGCTACTTATGCTCAGTGATTTTCCTAACAATACACTGGTAGCAGATTTTCTCCAGTTTGTTTTGTATTTTTAAAGTAATCCTGGTTACTGATCAGACAAACTTAATTATTGTATGAAGCCTGGCAAGTGGAATCTGTTAAACAGTACCTCCTCAAATGTAAACTATTATAAATGGCTTAATCATTACTTTTAATTAGATCTAACTTGAATACGGATATGTTTAAAATTTCCCATTGTAAATAAGTTTCTAGTTTAAATATAGCGGCTATATTTAACTGAACGGAGGGTTGACCTGTTGTAAAGGGGACTTTGTGGTTGTGTAAGGGCCCGCTCCTGGTTAAGGCTCCAAGAAAGAGTAAATGAATGGAGATTACAAATTGTTCCAGTCGTTCAAATACCACTGAAAACCTTCAAAGCTGGAATGAATCTGATCTTCATAGTTTGACACAAAATTGCAAAGAATAAAACCAGCACAAAGAAGGGAAATCATTTTGCAAGCCTCATTTATATCACTGCGTACACTTACAATCTCAAGCTTTTCTTTGTTTTAATTTGTTTTAAATTACTTCATAGTTTTTTTCCCCCCCTTTAGCTGATGTAAATACACATATGATGAATCGACAGACTCATCAACACTTATGAAATAATTTCTCCCTAAACTTTAAAATGTGGTTTATATCTAAGCCTATTTTCACAGTGGTTATGTTGTAAATAAAATGCAGGAATCAGTCTGGTTATCAAGCAAAAACACACATTTCATCATGTAATCAATAGACGTCATTGTTGGGTCATAGTTATATATAAAAGAAGTTTAGTTGGTGATTAAAGGGCAGATTAAATAAAAGGGTCTCAGAAATCCCTATTGTTGCGGCTCATGTAACCGTAGGCCGTATCTACTGATTATCAAAGGAAAATGTCAAACAGAGCAGGGAACAGCGTAAAACTGACCTGTAACTGAATAAAGTAACCAAACAACAAACCTCATCAAGCAGTCCTTTCACTGCTGATTATGACAGCTGCATTGAATACAAGATATATTATCTCGCTTCAGTTGATTTTGTTGTGTTGTTTCTTCAATTCCTCACCTGACACAAAATAAAAAAATACTAATGATACTTTCACACAGTTGTTTTTGTTTTTTTATCGACTGCCATTTAAAGAAAGCAAATTTTTGGGACATATTGCATAAAATATACTATTAATCTCCAGATATTGGTCATTGTCCAATACTAAAAACCTTTTTTTTTTTTGTTTTTGAATCAAATGTCAATCAATCTGAGTTTTTGTCAGGCAACTAAAATCCATTTCAAGTTTTCTTTGAAATGCCAGTGTTTTGCTTCAGAAGTTCTTTACTTATTACAACTCGTGTACAATCAGACTGATTCCTGTCTGGACATGAATGTTGCGTGGTGAGTCTATGGGTGTAACCCCTCAAATAGGCAACTTCATGTTTGCATTGCCTACACATAAAGTAATGTGTAGTTTTAGTGGGCTAGTCTTGTTTTTTCAAGACTAGTTCTTGTTTCTTTGGGTGTACCAAAATCTCAGAGGACATTTGTGAATGTGCTGGGGTTAAACAGACATCTGTCTTGTTCTGACTGTCTAATACAATGTGAAAAAGTTTGAATGAAAATCGACATTCATTCGACTCAAAGAGGCAAAAACGTCTGTGAGATGTGCTCTTTTGCCGCCATCTTGTGGACAAATGAGTGTATTACATTAATTTGAAACAACAACAAAAATTATTTGTCAAATGCCATGAAATTTTTTTCTTGTAAAGTAATGAATGAATAAACGAAAACAAGATGTGTCAAAATAACAACCACTTCTGTATCCATAACAGTGAGTCAGTTTACCATGAAACACTCATCATAATGTCTACAGTTCCTACTGTTAAAGGCCTGCCATTTTATTCACTTTTATTGGCTTTGAGTTGCTGAAAATCTGCATTACTTTAAATCTGATAGTAGGACAGTTAGCCCTTTTTTTTTTCAACCTAATATCCTGTCCCATAAATGGCACTTATTTGGCTCAAAATGCTTTGTTGATGTTAGGATGATAAACAAGTACTGATACTCAAATAAGCATGTTCCGAATGTGAAGTAATGAACTAATAAAAATGGCGACTGCTATGCGCACAGACTCTTTAAAGCTGCAAAATAATTAATGGAAAAATTATTTCCATTCCTAAATCATAGTATTTGATTTTAGATGCAACATTAAATGGGATCAGAATTAGATTAAAAAAAAAAAAAAATGAAATGAAACCAAAGAGCCACTCTGACCTATGTCACCAATTTAGGATGGAAGTGGTGATATTTGTTGGCACTTTTTGAGTGATTAGTACCAGCTGAGCATCATTTAAATACCACAGTCTACTCTGGTCATTTATGATGGCTATTCCAAACAGGATAATCCGTGCTACACAGTTGCTTGTGGTTTGAATAACTTCACTGTAACGGCTCTCAGTTCCATCCCAGGTAAAGTTTCCAACACCTTGCTGATTCTCTTTCCCCAATGAATTCGATCAGTTCTGAAAGCAAAAGTGAATCCAACCTTTTGCAAGCAGCCACTGCTTCACTGCCATCATAATCCTGCAGTGAGGAAAGGGAGATGACTAAACTTGTGCAAAGCTTATGAAATCACAATTTATCAGGTGCATGTAAGAGTCTAAAATCGTTATATTAATTTGTCAGGAAAGGACAACAGATTTAAAATAGGATTTTTTTTAAAAGTCTTTTATTCACTTATTTATTGTGGCACAAGACAAAGCAGAATGAAAATGCCAAACAGAAGTTGAGACCATGGGAAGATAGAGCACAAGCTTCCAAGGTAATCCCTCAAAGCCCGATGGGATTTGTAGTCCATGGGTGGTGCACTACATAACTAGTGAAGTATTCGCTGTTTTCTCTTGATAACGACCCGCAGGTTAGTATGAACTGTACCGAGTACTCGTGGACACAAAGTTAGCTCTTAATAAAGGCGGAGTGTGGGCGCCGTCCTGCGCCAACCTGACAGAAAGTTGGTGTCGGAAAGTCTCGGCGGAGAGCAGCGCTGGAGCCCGGAAGCAGGGCGGGACCTCGGCTCTCTATAAACATGGCCGTCAAGTCCTTCGCAGCGTCAGGTACTGCGTTGGCTGAATAGTTGGACTTTAAGGAAGTAACAGGCGGGGAGCTTATGCAGTAACAGGTGTAAAGAAAAAATGTAGGCCATTAAGTGACGCATTAATCTATTCTAGCGGTCATATATCTGCGTGGAGGCGAGAGTGTCAAACTTCATTTAGTAGTTTGCGCTAGCTAGCTAAGCGAGCTAACGCCGCCGTCTGAACGGTAACTTCTGTCAACTTTTTCCAGCCAGCCAAAGTCGTTAATCCGACCGTCTGCTTGTCGACATGGAGGAGTGTCGTCGTTCTCCCGGAAAGGCTCGATGAATATTTCACACTCGGACGGCTTGGATTGAGTCAGCGACGGGCTGAGCGAAACTTTCCTGGATTTATTTGCCTCCATCGCGCTGTTCGTTTTCTGTTTGGAGAGCAGCAACTCTGCGGAAATAAACAATGTTTTCTGGCAAGCCCATGAAACCAACCTTCAAGTGTTATCTTCCTCCTGCGCAGGTATTTTTTTTATTTTTGTATCTTATCAGAGATTGCGAAAGGGTACATTTTGCATGCATGCATAATATTATTGCCGGTGAAGTAAATGGAAAGCTACTTTAATCTGAGCCTCTCCTGCTGTTTGCAGGAGGTTGAAGTAGTGGAAAGTAACTTCATGCTTTTCCCCAAGTAGCTTCCCGTTTTTTGTGCTTTGACTTGTGCATTTTAAATGGAAACTTCTTTATTTTGTTCGTTGGCTTGAACACTTTCTAAAGAAGGGGAAAGTGGACTTTCAGCAAAGTTAAAGTCACACTTGATGATGTTGTTTTGTTGTTGTTGTTGTTTTTTCAACAAAAAGTCATTTATTTTTATTTCATTAATATGAACCACGCCATCCAAATTCTTGCTAAGAATATAGGCTTTAATCGTCGTTCATTAAATGAATCAAAAACATGAATGCATGGACTTTGGGTTTTGTGTTCAATAAAACTTTATGCATTCCTGGCATTCCTTAATTTTTATGATGATTTCAAAACATTTGCCATCATCCAAACCCCCCCCCAGCACATTCTTCTCTGTTTTATGGTTACAGTTTTTAGGAAAGAAGAGTGGATAAGGTCTCAAAGAAAACCAGAAATAAATATCAATCAAGAGAAGCCCAGGCAGTGCATTTCTATTTTTAAGAGCTTATTGAAGAATTGCTTCTTTTTAAAAAAATTTTAATAACTTTTTGTTATATTAGCAAAGTGCAGAATATTCTAAAAAATATATATCACTAGAAATGGGTAACTTTTAATTTATCACCCAGTTGATAGAAATAAATGCATCCACGTCGTTCCAGTACCATTCCACACTTTCATCTCTGATGTCAGGTGACTTTTTTTTTTTTTTTTAATTTTCATTTGTTCACCTTTGCTGTTTTGAGAAAAACTTCACTATGTGTGTTCCAGAAACCCTTGAGTGAACAAAGGCTGTAATCAGTCTTGTTTTGTAAACCGGAGCAATGTTTTTCTTCAGACAGCTTTGTCAAAGGGTTTGTTTACAGACTCTGAGGAGCAGCCCAAACAAAAAAGTGTTTGTCTGGGAAAGGACAAGACGCGTGTGTCACTTTCTTGATCATTTTTCATGCAGTCATGCAGCATGTTTTATAAAGCTAGTAACATTCTTAAAGTCTCTGTGTTTAAAAAAACCCCCAAATTTTAACTAACTGTATTTTAAACAAATATAAAAAAAAATCTCAACTCTTTTTTTTATTTTTTTATTTTAATTAATTTTGTATATTTAAAATGCTGCTGCATGAACAGTGTGAGGGGGGGGGGGGAGAGCATATTTAGCTGAATGGTAGTTGTGTGTCATGAGTCTCACTTTAACTATTGCTAAGATGAACTGAACCCAATTTTTAAATTGTTTCAACTTTCAGGAGCAAGCTTGATTTTTATTTTTATGCTCAATACATGTTGACATTAATTGTGATATTGTGTGACACGGAACAAAAGTATCATCATGTTTCTAACCCTGATGTTCTTCTCTGTGTTTTCCACAGAATGACGTGAAGAACAATATTGAACCACCTGTTAAGCTGGAGCCCAAGTTCCTTCCAGGTTGGTTTGTTTTCTATGTTTTGAAGAACTGAACTATATTTCAGCCAATCAGTTTAGACTTTCAACAAGGAAGTGAAGTATATCTGTGTTTTAATTAAAGATGGTATTTATCTGGAACTTCCCTTTGCTTAGTCTCATCAGCAAGCATGATGCATGCTTGTTTTTTGTTTTGTTTTTTGGTGTGTTTTTTGTTAGTTATAATGAATAATCAGGATATTCATTCGTGGGGTCTGATCAGATATGGTTAATCTCAAAAAGCCATTTGTGCCTGGTTTGGGTAACAAGTAGCTTTTCTAGAATACATTTCACGGTTAAAACAAGCAGCCTTGTAAACGCTTTGCAAAACATTTTCCTTGCCAGTAGGTTCCATCTATAAAAAAAAAAATCCCACCAGTGATATTTTTTTTTAATTTAATTTAATTTTCTTTTATCTTCAGCTATGTCAATTTTAACACCCATTTCTGTCTTCACTTCTTTGATGTATTCCAGTGGTACGTGATGAATATCCTCTTTCTCAAATGAACTTCCTTAAACTTGCATCAGCAGCACAAATGATTTTTCTTTCCTCTTATTTGCCCTCTGAAAAGCAGCGCTTGTGTCAAAAATTGACAGATGAAATCTGACATTCTAAAGCAATTCGTTACTTTGACTCATTTTCTCACCGGGAACTTTAATCTGCAGGGCCTAATTAGTATTACAGACCATCTAACTTACCTGCAGAGACGTTTTTGAAGGCATGAGGTGTGGTTACCATGTGCACAACTCAAAAGTAGTTATTCTAGTTTACACAAAAGCTTTTTACTTGGCAGTGGCTTAAAAGGATTAGTTAACATTTAACTGTGATAAAGTGAGTCGCACTATTAAACAGGCGTGTTCAATGATCTCTCGTCTTAAACATACCTAATGTTTTCACTAGATAAAGAATCTTCTTTTTCTGTGAATTACAGTTCAAACCGATGCACTGTCTTAAGACTCAAACTTTATTTTTTTTTTTTGTGATTTATTGAGTTAATTTTTGGATACGAGGTTGCAGTGCTGGGTTCTTTCTGTGTACGGTTGTTTGTCCTGTTCTCTCTGAGTTGACCTGTGATGATCTCATAACCTGTCTGGTGTGCATTTGACTCTTTTCCCAATGCAAGCTGGAAAACGGATTACAAAGCCATTACATCATTATCTGGGTCCCAAAAAAATAGTTTATAAGCATTGCGTAGCTTGGTGTTGTCTTTAAATAAAGCAGTAAAAAAAAAAATTTTTTTTTCCGATATTTTGGCATTTGTCAAATTAAAATCGGCTTAATTTGCCTAACGGATGGGATTTAATTTTGTACTTTACATTTTTGATATATACTTTAGACACATTTTGCATACGACGACGTATTCTGTTGTCAGACCAGATTAGTTTTTTATTCGCCTGATGCACAAAATGGGCTTTGTTTTTGTGTTGCCCGGGTTTGCAGGCAAACCAACAGGTTTTATTCTCAGCTTCTTCATGTTTTTTTTTACTGCGTGGTTTTGTTTGGCTCCTTTGAAGTGGTGGTGGTGACTCCACCCAGTTCCCCAAGCCCGAGGTGTTTAGTGGTCATCTGATTGACATAGATCGTGCTGCTCTTTACGATTTGTGCTGTAATAAATATGAAAAAGAACACGGGGTTTATAGTCCGAAGACCCATAATGTTTAAAAGACTGATTCAGCAGGGAAGGGTGGAAACCATCCGCCTCATATGTGGACATGCATTTTTTTATGCTGCATGTGTGTTATTTGACCTTTGACTTCAATCTTTGGGATGTATGACCTTTTTTTTTTTTTTTACCACAATATTCAAGATGTAAAGAAGATATATTTATGAATAAACCTTTTTTTTTTTTCTTGGTTGCATGTTTACATTTTATTCATATGAAGAAAATGCATAGTGACGTTATTGAAGATACCATTTTCCTGCATTCTTAGATTTGAGGCGATGTCGCGTTCGAGCTTCTTTGCGATGAGCTTTTTAAACAGAAGCTTAGGAAAACCTGTTGAAAGTTCACACAGTAGTTTTCATAAACTGAAATCGGATAATCCAGGGTGAATTACTTTTATTTGCTTTTCAGAGTGAAGTCTGAGCTTAACCTAAGAAGCAAACGTTTAACCTGTGTTGGATCTGATTTGACAGCAAATAGAGCAGCAAAGATTGTTAGCTATAACAAGCCAGTTGGCTAAAGTCTGGCTTTAGTCTATTGTTTTATGTAGATTTTCTTTTGAGGAAATTCAAGTCACATTTTGTGTGCCATATTTTTTTCAAAGAACGTAAGGAAATGTAATAAAATCAACTTATAAAGGTGCAACTTTTTCTAATTATCACATAACGTGATAAATATGTGAAGTGCAATAGGTGTGATAAAAGCAAATCGTCCATTCTGGATACATTTTATAAGGTTGACCTGTATTAAAGCTGTAATGAAGAATCTGCAGGTCGCCTCTCGGGACGCTTTTATAATCCTCAGATTTCCATGTTGGACATCTGCAAATCAATGTCTGTCATGAGTAACATACTGACTTCTCATGCTTTGCTGAGGAATTTCACACATAAATTTAGATTTACTTAAGAGCTTTGACAACTGCTACTTATAGCTGCTTATTTAGTTTTTTTCGTTTGGGATGCCTCCTTTTTTTTTTTACTCGTAGCTATATATATATATATATATGGTATGGACTACTTTTTGTCTGGAAACAGATTTTCTTCTTCTTTCTTCATCTTTGTCATATACTTTGTTTATTCTTTACTCTCCATAATTTGCTGAATTACATCGTAGCTTTAAACTGTATTTAAATTTTTGAATTTTATTTGATTTTTTTTGTCTTTTGTCCTGTTTTTCTCAGGAGAAATAATCGTAAATGAGGTGAATTTTGTGAGGAAATGCATCGTCGGCACCGACAGCAGCCAGAGTGACCTCTGGGGGAGGTTAATATGCACCAACTTTAAGGTTTCTTTTATTCCTCAAGAACCCCCGCCTCAGCAGGTATCTGTTCAGACTATTTTTTTTTGTGTTCACTAAGTTTTGTTTAGATGAAAAGTCATTTTTACTTATACAGTCGCATGTTGATCTTGACTTAGGTTTTATGTGTCTGTTGTGTATTTTTAGCCCTTGTAAACAGAACCTTATTTGTACATCAAGCTCATTTAGAAAAGGGGAAGAAATGCTTCCTTTTTGGTGATAGCACAAGAAGTGAGAGCTGACGTCATTTCCATGTATGCGACAGATTGTTGGCCTGAGACAAAATGGAGCCTAAACATAACTCAGCAACACAACAAACAGTATTTAAGTGTGTGCGTATTTTAATTTTGTCGTTTTCGCTGTAGAAATCCCAGTTATCCCACCTCCTACTTGGACAGCAAGACATCTCCCTCACCTGCCTTGATCAAGTAGTAACAGGTACAACAGAAAATACAAATGCATGTTCTCTTTCCTTATTCATTACCTGAAATAATAATAATAATAATAAAAAAAACCCTCCTCGACTAGAGAGTCCAGAATTGAAGTAAAAGGGTCCATCTTGTTTTTCATTATTGTGTGGGCATCTTAGCTTACTGGTGTCAGGTGTTTTTCCTGGTCAGCAATCTGATAACATGTGATGTCAGGGTGAATGCGGTGTTGAGTTGCATCGCAGCCTGGCTTACGTTTCTGTATGTACGGCATTGATGCAGTCTGCTGACGCTGCAAAGGCAAACGACCAGAAAACGGTTTGTTGAGTTACAGTGAGGCAGAGATTTTCATTTACTCAGCTTGTTTTTCAACCGTTTCACATGAGCACGTAACATCAGATTATTAAAAAAATGAATAAATTCAAGCATTTTTAACCAGTGGCCCTACATGTGTAAGACTTTATACATTAAAACTTTCTGTTTGTGCCTTAAAACATTCTGCAAGTCATGCGGAAGTTCTGTAGTGTTTCGTTCGGTTGAATATTTCTCATCTGTCTCTCTCAGTTAATGATACAAGGGGGAAGAAGAAAGTGTTGGGTTCCAACCAAAAGCTGAAGTTCAACCCAATGGAGCTTATTCTGTACTGCAAAGACCTGCGTGTAATACGATTCTGCTTTGACGAGGCTGGGCCCGAGAGTGCCAAAAAAGTGAGTGAAATTGAGTTTTACTTCAGAATGCAACACTTTCCTGTTGCATTAAAACAGAATAAAAATGACAGATTTGATGACAAAAATTCTGTACAAAACAGTTAAAACCATATATTTTCATACTCTTCAGAAATACTTCTCTTTTTTTACCTTACAGTCTGGTGTAAAATCAGATTAAAGTTTTCCTGGTTTAGGAAAACTAAAAAAAAAAACATTACTAAAAAAAAATTTGATGAAGTACATTTGTGCACATTTTACTTCAAAAAGCATTTTTCTATGCAATATAAACACGTCTTCTTGATGACCGATACAATGGCTTGTAGAGCTGAGTAATAAAAACGTGAGTCATGATAATGTTGCTCAATGTTGCAATGATAATATAACATACTTGAAACAAAAAATAACAGTTCTACAGTTCTAGATTTCAGCTAGTGAGTAGTTTACCCAGTTTCTGAACTAAAGCGAAATGCTCCGTTTTCATCTCAACAGCGTAGTTTTATTTAAAAAGTTGCATCTGGCTGCATCTGCTGTTTTGGAAAGGAAATCACTTTGGTTTCTTAATGACTTCACCAAAGCATCTTGATTTTCTCCAAAAAATGTGACAAAATACATCGCAGACATGCAGAGGCTGAATGCATGGACCTTACTGTATGTTGTCATCTAATATTTATTTTCAATTTTAGTATTGCCTAGTTATTTTATGATGGGGATAAATTTCTTCTTTATTGTGCAACCCTAATGACTAGATGTGTGTAAATACAGGAACAGATGAGCGTTGAACTTTTAGGCATCTGGATTTTGTTCTGAAACATGATTAAGACTGGAAGAAGTCTACAATTATTTTCTTCCAATAGCTCAGAGGACTGCTTCAGTTGTTTCACTGATGTTTTATGTAAATTATGATTTTTTTATTTGGAATCAGAAACTTAAATGCTGTTCAAGTATCTGAGCTTTTTCAAATTGTTTGGCTTTCTTTCATTAAGAGAGTAGCAGGTAGAGATCATGAAAACTGAGAGAAACTTAGGCTGAATTTAATGTCTAGGAGGTGGAGAAAAATGTTTAGTGTGTGTAAATAGTATGTCAAATACTCACGTCTTGACTCTTGTTTAAGATTAACAAAAATAAACTAGTCAAAAATAAAGCAGCTTTCCCTTTGCCTGCAGTGTGTGATGATGATCTTTTTCTCAATTGGGTTTTTGTTCCTCTTATCATCTTTGTTATTTTTGTTGTGCTGACAAAGATTCTCCTTTCCTGATTTTAGCTTTTGAACTCTCTGCACATGCACAGTCAGTCTCTATCAGTAACCATCAGTGTCACTGTGTACAACAACGTCACCCAAATCTGCTCGTACAGCTGTGTCACATTCCATGTGAGTGGAAGTGACTGATTTTGCAGGATGTGTGTTCTTTAGCTAAACAACAAAGGGACATTGAGAACAATGCTCACTCGGGGTGAAGGAAGTAGAATTTGATCCTGATAGTTGGCAGCGGGAGCCAGCCTCATCTCCAACACAGTGAAGCGCCAAACAGATGTTTGTTTTCTCCACATCAGCTCTCAGTTTCGGGGTGAATTCAGGCTGCTGTGATGCAACAGTTGCAGCAGTTCCCATCCTAAAAATCTGCAAAAAATAATTTCTTTAAAGAGGAGGAAGAGTTTATTTAAGAAACAAAAATTCAAACGTTAAGAAAAAAAATGTTTTTTTTTTTTGTGGAGCTTTAGTTAAAGTTTGAGTTGCAGGAAAATTTGGTAATTAGAATTTAAAAGCATAATGTCTTCAGCTTCTTACTTTGGCGTTTCCTCACAAAACCAGTGGATTATACAGTACATTTCCTTACATTTACTTAAATAGCTACATGCCTGTTGTCATCTGGGAGTAATTTTACGTCAGGTACTGGAGCAGCATATACCTAAGCTACGGCTGACAAATTGTAGGGTTACTGCTTTGAACAGAGAGGCACAACTTGCTATTTAAACATCACTTTTTGCCAAACATGCAGTTGTTAGCAGTAACTTTACGACAGTATAAAACAGTGAAATGTTTCCTTTAGTGTTGGGCACTAACACAGAATATGTCTCCCTTCTCTTACTGTTTGGGTTTATTGATGGACACCCCATCTGTGTAATTACAGTATGGACCTAAGACGAGGCCCGGTTCTTTTTTTAACCCTTTGACATATGGAACTTGCTGTTCTATAATAGCTCCTTTTTTTTTTCTTCACATAGGAAATTACAGAGCAGGGAGCTGCCTTTTCTCAATAGACACACACACACACACACACACACACACACACACACACACACACACACACACACACACACACAGAGTCTTTTTCTGTGTCCCCTCGTGTTATTCACAACTTTACTACTGAATAGACGGCTTTGTTAGACTCCAGTAGAACCTCTTTCTCTGGCTCTGCTAGAGTCTAACAAAGCTCTGCTCAGGCCTGTGAACCCAAAGCCGTGTCTTACACTCAGACTTTTGCTTTTTCAGGGTTTATTTATGGCTCTGTTTCTATGAATAAAGCATTTTCCTCTGAGTTCATTGTAGTCAGAATGAGCCCGGC
This sequence comes from Poeciliopsis gracilis, assembly GCA_911649635.1. NCBI lineage: Eukaryota > Metazoa > Chordata > Actinopteri > Cyprinodontiformes > Poeciliidae > Poeciliopsis > Poeciliopsis gracilis. The sequence continues at coordinate 9,500,311 of CAJVRI010001179.1, read as the reverse complement.
TTTTGGATCTGAGCTGAAGTCGTCTTTAAAAACAATAATTAAATTGTTCTATAGTGCTACACGTATGCAGTGCTGCTTTAAGTCGCTGAAGGTATTTTTATCTTTTCTGAATATAGGTTTGCCTCGCCATCGCCCATTATTCACATCCAGCTGATCTTCACCTGCTGTTTGGCTTTGAATATCAGGGACTAAGATATCATCAATCTAAAGGTAACGACAAACAAATATTACTTGATAGATCCTTTTTTTAAGTTTTCATTATTTTTACAGAAATAAATGCTTTTTTTTTTTTATTTATTTATTTCCAGGCGACCTAGTCAATGGCTCCAACCCAAATGGAGGAATACAGACGCCAATGTTTGACCGCCCCTCTGACTGGGATCGAGAGATTAAGAGAACCGGGGCTTCGGAGTGGCGGGTTTGCTCCATCAATGAGAAATATGCCGTCTCTGAAAGGTCTCAGATCATGTTTTATTTGTTATGTAAAAAATATCTAATCCTCTCGCAGGTGACTTGAGATGAGCAACTTTTTTTTTCTTTTTAAGATTCTTTCCACAGATCAATTTAACTTGCAATTCTTGGCTGTTTGGAAAGAATCACATTGAACCAATTCAGCTGACATTGATTATTTTATTTCATATAGAGTTAAACAGCGGAGAGATGTACACACCTCCATTATCTCAGAAAAGAACCAATGTTGAAAATGCCAGGCTTTAAACAAATTTCAAATGCTAGAAGGTTGTTTAGAGGATAAAGAGTGTGAAAGGTTCCTGTTGTGTGGTTGAAAATTACCCCCCTTTGTTTTGAATTGCTAATCCTTGGTATAAAACTCATGCATCGTCTTTGTCTGGCAGAGCTTTTCATCCAGACCTGCTTCATTATTGATTATCCTGAAAGCTCTCTGTGTTGAACCCAACATGTAAATAAATTTGATTGAGTGATTTCAGCTGACTTTGCTTGGTGAAATAGTTTTTTTTCTACAACAGTTGTTTTCTGAAGATGTTTTACTTTAGCTTTCTCTTAACTCCTTCAGTCTTCCAGAGTACATTGTGGTCCCAGTTTCTCTGACAGATCAGGAACTAAAGCAGTTATCATCCTCGTTTAATGACGGCCGTGTCCCTGTAAGTAAACTCTGATATCTTTACTGATTATGCCCTCTTTTACAAGCTTAAAGCTTTATTAGTAAAGCTATAATTCTGTTCATGTAATTCAAATTAGTTCCTGCTAATACAACATTTCATGTAGTTTATAATGTGTGTGTTTTTTGTTTTGCAGCTGTGGTGCTGGAATCACAGGAATGGGAGCGCTCTTGTCCGCATGGCGGGTCAAACAGAACCGCTGCCTCAGAGGAAAACTGAACTGAAGTAATACAAACCTGTCGCTTCTTTTACTTGGTCAATATTAGAGTTTATGAGAGCTAAAGGCATTTTTAGAGATACCAGAGTTCATCTTTCATTTCTTGTCTAACCTCCACCATATGCTTATTGCAAACTTTTAAGACATTTGACTTGATGGTTATTAACTGGAAAATGGCACTAGTCATGTAGAGTGGAAGTGTTCATATGAGATGCTAAACCACTCTAGGTGCTAAATTGTTGTGCAATTTGATGTTAGAACCGTATCCTGATAATTTAACTTATCGTGTGTCTTGTCATTTACAGGATCTTCGCGGCGATCACTAAAAGCCATCCGCAGCGCCGAGAAGTAACCTTGACAGATCTGGACAGGAATCTTCCCAACATCCAGGAGATCCAGAGTGCCTTCGTAAAAGCCAGACAGATCTGCACTTTAGGTAAACTGTCTACTGACAACATGAGTAGCTTGGCATTAGTCCTACGTAACCCATCGATGATGATAATAATGATAAATCAGAAATAAATGTCTTTTCAGTGGAAGATTGTGCAGGGTTTATAGATTTGCTTTCTTTGTGCAGATCCTTTTGAGGAATCAGAGGAAAGATGGCTTTCATCTGTTGAAAATTCACGATGGCTGGAGTATATCAGGTACACAAACACACCAACATCACTTCACACTGGTATTTTTATCTGTACAATGTTATTTACAGAAAAATAGCTTATGGAAAGAAACGATTAACCCTACCTTTATTACGCTGCATTTGAGCTTTCTTAGTGGTTAAAAGTGAGAGAGAAAAGAATGTGAAGTTTATATAAAAGTCAAAAGCTCATATTTCTACACCATTTATTTAGAAATGTTTTTTTCTTTCGTATTGATTTTTTTGCTGTTTCTGTTTTTCTCTGGGCCAGGATGTTTTTGAAAGTTTCAGCCGAGACGGTCTACAACTTGGATGGGAAGAATCTCTCTGTCGTCCTTCTCGGTAATTTTCACTCATCATTAATGGAGCTACAATTTCTCTGTGTTTTATGCGAGTAATGATTTTCCTTTGAGTACGTTTTAATTATCGTTTTGTTTTTATTCTTGTGCAGAGGAAGAAGACAGAGACCTGAACTGTGTGGTGTCCTCCTTGGTGCAGCTCATGTTGGATCCTCACTATCGCAGCCTGAATGGATTTCAGAGTTTGGTGCAGAAGGAGTGGGTGATGGCCGGCCATCGCTTCCTGGACAGATGCAACCACCTGAAGAAGAACGACAATAAGGAGGTACGCCTTTTAATTTAAAATGCTGCAGTCATGAACATGCTCAGATATTCTTGGTTCTTCTCACTGGTTTGTTTCCTTTCTCTTGGTCGCAGTCTCCGTTGTTCACTTTGTTCCTGGACTGCGTGTGGCAGCTGACCAATCAGTACCCGGCAGCATTTGAGTTCACAGAGGCCTACCTGACTGTCCTGAGTGACAGCATGTGGATCCCACTCTTCAGTACTTTCCTCTTCAATTCTTCCAAACAGTGTGCTCAGCTCTTAGAGGTGAGAAATTTTACATTTACTGAACGTTTGTTGGCTTTCATGGTTGCATGTACAAGCATCGGCATGCAACAGTAATACTGCTTTAATAAAGATTTGAAATGTGAAAATATAATGGAAATGAGAATAAATTAAATTTAATCTAAAATATTATTTCTCTATGTGTTTTGAGTTGTTTTTCAAAACTAACCAGCCTTAAGACGTGTTTATTTATCCAAATGATGCACAAGAAGTTAAATGCTATCATGATTAGCTTGTGTCCATCAAAGTAGCCCACATAGTAAAGAAAGGTTGAATATTATCTCTGTACCTTAGTTTAATTTGATCCTTTCATGCAGAATTATCAGGATGTTTTTTCAAAAGTGTTTTTGATTTTCTTAAGGCATAAATAAGTAGGGAAAACATTTATAAAAATGTTTTTTTTTAAGGTGATTAGTTGTAATTTTCTCGAAAAACAAAGTTTTTCTTTGGAAAGTACATTAGTAGTATTGGTCTTTTTGGGTTACTTGATGCCACAATATGTTTTTTATTTGTAAGAGTTGTGTACAGTGGAAGGAAGGACTGGATATTCCAGAGTTGCTTTTTTTGCCGGCATTTTGGATTTATCCAAAATTTTCTTGAACTTGCAGTGGATGGGCAGTAGATGATGGTGATGCTCTAGTGTCCACTTCAATGGTCTGTGCATTTATAACATAAAAATCCACAAGAAAGTGGCTTTTAGGTAGCTGTCCACTGCAGTGACCACTATGCATGTCAGGGTTAATTATTGTCGTTCGTATTGTGTACAATACACATGGCAATGCTTTGTTTCCTTTGCAGGACTTTGCGAAGAGCAAAGCCATCCCTTCAGGAGAAAACCACACAGTGTTCTTCCCTCCTGTGTGGAAGTGGTCACAGCAGTTCTCCACCAGGGATCAAACCCTCTTTAATAACCCCATGTATGTTGGGAAAGGAGCTGCCTGTGTTCAGAATGGTGAGGTGAAAACCTTCCAACGCACAAAGGTAAGCAGGGGGCTGCTACTAGTGTAACCTTTGGGTAAACCAATTAAGAGTTGCTATAAATGCTGAGTGGTTTTTCATGAAGCACATTCAGAGAGTAAGCAAAAGAAACGGGTAAAGAACCATGTATGCACCCGAGTTTCTTCCATGTTAGGGACAGACCCACAGATTTCTTGCACTTGTTAGCAAATCATCTGAATGTGCATGAAGGATCTTTTTATTTAAAAAAATACACCTTTTCTTCCTCATTTAATTTTTGCAGAGACTGTGGAGAAAACACTTATTCATGCATGATGAAAGCTCTGTTCATCTTGTTGATCCAAGGCTTAGATCCTGAGATTTCTCTGTCTCCAAAACATAAAGAGTCAGCTGTCAGCGTTATTGAAATGTGACACAGGAGGGTAAAATGTGGAGTTTTGGGAAAGCGAACTGTGTGTGTTGACGGCTGTAACGCAGAGCTATTTGTTCCCTTTCTTAGCACGTCATGTGATGTCTCTGTGTTCTGTGCTATAACTTTTTCTTCTTCATTAATTCACTAGTTTTATGATCTGCTGTTGTCAACATAGCTTCAGCCATTTTAAATTAATCTGATATGTATGTAAACGTTTTCTGGTAAGGCGATTGGATTAGGTTAATATGATCCTCCTTGCGGAGCAACACAAAGTCCGATAGAAAACTAGGGCTGCAAATCAATCAAGCAACCTGTTTGAGCTGCTCTACAAGCTTTCACATCAGTCAGATGTTCTGTAATAACCGAACCCTGCTCTAAAGCCAAGGCCTTTCCAGTGGCGCCTCGAGTTCTCCTTTGGTTTTGCTCTGATGAATCTTAAGCTGTTGAAATGGCTCAGAAGCAGCGAAAACGAAACCACAGTCAGTCCCAGTGCAGTTTTTAAGATGTGAAAATGATCCACTCTATCTGCAGATTATTTTACTTTTCTCTTGCAACGTCCATGTTTTTTTTTTTTCTGTGTTCTCTGAAATACCGTGACTTTAGAACTTGTTCAGTCGTCCTTTTCTATTTATTTAACCCAATCGGCTAAAAAAAGTGACATATTTGATTCAGTTTATCGTGAGGGCAAGTCTGTCGCAATAAGCAACTAATTACATGATTAAAATGAGCTTGATAATATTTATTCTTAAGGAGAATTTTGCTTTTGGAGATGTCCTAATCAATTTTATTTAGTTTTGTTTGCAAGTGGCTTTTTGTTGTTTTATTTGTTTATTTTTTTTTGCTGGTAAATGTGTTAAATTTCTTACACAAATTTGCTCAACTGGAACGCCATTATCAGTAATACTTGAAAATATCAAAACCACAATATTATAACTTGTCTTAATTACTGGGACAATTTATTGTCATGCAAAATCAGTTGCTGCGGCAGTCCTACATGAAGAACCTTAAATTAAAGTTAGAGCAAGTGCTCTGTTGTGTGACATTAGAACTTTATTTTGACTGATTCAGAAACTTGAATTAGTCTTGGTATCTTCTACCGTTTGACCTAAATCTATTCCCATGTTCTTTCTCCAACAGAAAGCTTTCAGTTCTACGATGCGAATATCAAGCACATCACATCGTAACGGCATAAAGGGAGAGGAGGAGACGCTGCAGCGGCGGGGCTCTCTGGGGCTGAAGGCCGAATTCTCTCCAGTGAAAGACGAAAGCCCGTCGGAGCGGTTCTTCAGGGACTGGTTTTCTCGCCCTGCAGACCAGCAGGGAGTCCTGATCCCCTACGTCCTGCCCTCACACGTGGTTCTCTGGAAGTTGTTCTTCCTACGCTGGGTTCCCGAAGCCTGCATCCCACACGGAGGCCCCGCCACCGTCTACCACAAGGTTTCCCAGCTGGTTGATGAAATTGAGACGCTGCAGAACAAGCTCAGGCAGTACAAAGGTCCCAGTCCACACGGCACCCCCGTCCAGAGCCCAGGCGGACCCCCTTCTGACCAACGGAGGATGTATTTCAAGGCCAGTTCTCCAGATGACCCCCCAACTTCACCCAACGTCCTTAACTCATCTTTTCCTTTCAACCCTGTGGGAAACCTGTGCCGGCGAGGCGTTCCGGGGACTCCGATTAGCAAATTTCTGAATGGAGCGAAGACCTGGCTCTCTACAGAGACTCTCGCTAACGACACGTTCTAATGGATTTTTGTAACAACGGATCACATAACTTTCCATGACCTTTTTCTAAACTGTCCATATGTGTGCTGCTGACCAGTTAAAAATAACCCTTGACTGTTTCTAAATTTACAGACCTACATTTACTAGAATTTGCACCATTGATGCTGCTTTAAGGCTGAGGTTATTCCTAATTTGAGGTGTAATTAGTTTGGAGATTAAATCATTGACTCTCATAATAAGTTAGGATCCGTTTAGACGCATCCCACTTATTGACCAGTAAAAACAAGCGTTTGTATAATATGCATAGGTTTTCCTTGAGCCTTTTAGTCCAGCAAAAATAAATGTACTTTCTCATATCCGTCTATACCATAACGCCGACTAAAATTTTTAGATTTTACTTCATTATGTACGTTTACCACAGAATTTAAAGTTCCTCCTCCATCTCTTGCATATAGTTTGCTGTGGGTCTTTAAAGCTAAAACATTAAAGTAGAATCCTAACTGTGCTTTTCTCAGTAGGAAAACAGATGTGTGAAGTGAGAGAATACTTCTTAATGCAGCAGCAGTGATGCAATTCTATGATCATAGATTCTAATTTTCCTGCCTGTTTTAATTTATTAAAGGCATAAAAAAAAAATCTGTCACAGTTGACAAGAAGTCAGCCCTGTGGTTAAAACAGAAGCTGTTTAAATGTGATGGGACGTCGAAGCAGTTTGCTGTAATGATTTTAATAGATCTTTTGCAACAAATGGTGTGGGATCAGGGCCTGACTTTGAACATGTTCAGACATTGTTATTGTACGTTGTGAGAGCGAAAATCTGTGGTAGATATTTCCTCTTCTGCTTTGCAGGGGGTTTACTAAGCTGTTTTGGGTTTTTTTCTTTAGATGCCTTCTGGTAAAGGCACTGAGAGGAAACCCAGTGAGGGCAGCTGAACGAGTGAACAAATGATAGAAAAGGGAGAAATTCTTTGAGTCAGATCGGTTTCTGGTTTAATAAACTGGGTAAAGTCGCAGATCCATTGATGATGGCATTCTCAATGATCTGAACACATCTTAATAAAAAAATGTAAAATTCCTCCAGAATTTGACATTCCCAGCACATGAAATTCATTGTGCAACTACAGCAAAAGCCTAAAAGAATGAAATGCTTGTTTAGTTCAGTGGAAAATCTATCCCTGAACATGCTGTGATCATTGTCTGTAAAACAATTGAAAAGCAGAAACAAAAGGTCGTTCTATTCTCACAAATGATAAAATGCACATTCTGTGATTTCCTTCTTGCTTTAGTCTGTATACTCTTCACATTATTCCTCTTTATTAGCAGCGGATCAACGACACTTTGGAGACTCGCCTGTAGAAATGAATAGTCTTTATAATGAGAAACCAGCACTGTCTACAAAGTCAAAGGAAATGGTATTTATTACAAACCACTCGCCACCTTTTTATTTTCTTCCCAGAGTGCATTAATACCGCATAACTAGAATAACTGACGACATACAGCAGTCTCTTCATTCTTCAGCAATAACTAGTGCAGGTGTTTCCTATAATGTTTTATGTAAGTGCAAACCAGCTCTCCCAAATGCAATTATTGCACTTTTTTTTTTCCTTCCGCAGAATATAGAATGGAGTATTATAAGGCAACTGTTGAATATAATTTTGGCAAATATTATAAATACTGTATATTTGAAATGTTTCTGTTCATTCTGATTAATGGTACTAAATAACTCTTTATTCTCGATCCAGTCTTTGTATTTTAAGGAGATGTATTTATATGCAGGTTTTCCACTAATTTACATTGTTGCACTCTGCTGTAATCGTATGATGAAGCGACGCCTCTGGCATTTTTTCTGACGGATGATCAGCAGATGGATTTATTCACTTATGCAAATGTTCTCAAAGAGGGACACAGTCACTTCTGTACACCCTTTGTGCCTTTTATGAGGAAGATTGACTGTTCTTTGTAACTATATTCTTACTCTGTTTAGCTACTTTTGTTTCCAATACTTGTGACTTAGCAGAGCTGTAAATGTACTAGAGTTCAGGGGGTTTGCACTGAAGCTGTTTTTGCTAATGAAACATGTAGCTCAATTATGTATACCAGCAGCAAATAATTATACTAGTTTTCAAATGGAATGGTGGTCTTTTTGTTTTTATTTTATTGAGCGCTTATAAAATCCAATCACATTTTATTTGTACAATACATTTCAGCAACAAGGCATTTAAAAGATTCTTTATTGACCATTTCAATTATATTAAATAAGAGGGGTCCTGGGACTGAACCTTGGGGTACCCCACATGTGACCTCTGTCTGCTTCATTGTAACTAAATTTATCAGATTTAGTCAATTAAAAATATCCTGGCCTATATTGTATCAGGGAAAAACACGAGTGAATGGCAGATACAAATATCACAAACCAAACTTTATGTAGTAGTTTGTGCTTGCTTCAGTTTAAATGGACCCAATTGAAATCCAGTTTGGTTTATTTTATGTAACAAACTTTGTCGAAATACCAAAGAAAACTTGCATAGCTGTTTTTCAGATAAAGAAGAATCATGCGATAGTGGTTCCATCTATTTCTAATATTTCATTATAATTTCTTTGGTATTGGAGAACTGCAGTACTGGTGCAGGATGTCAGAATTGAGTTACTGTGGGCTGCACACTGCTACCTCGCAACATTATTACCCTCAATCCAGTGGGATTTTTTCCCCACTTTTCTGCCCGCCGTCTGCTGAACATGGCATCAGAACCTCAGTGATTCTGCAAAGCTCAGGTATTTGCTGCAAAGGAATTATTCTTCAGGTGTGGGTACAGCTTTTATTTTCTAGCTGGATTTACCCAAAAACTCAAGAGCAGTGACAGTAAGGAGTTAATGATTCATCTGTCACGTTACTCAGGATTCAAACTTTGTCTTGTTGCCGTTTCTTACAGCGAAACATCACTCTGCTGAAAGAGCACGTACTTGCTGACGTCTTTACTTTTCTTGTCTGGTAGTGAAACTATTCCTGTCAATGTGCTGCAAATAATCTACACTAACTCTGCTGCAGCTCCAAAGCTTTTCAGATGTTTCATTACTTCTGCATTTCCACACAATTATTAGCTGTTAAATCCAAGCTGGTTTAATAGCGAGAAAACTTAAATGTTTTGTAGGATCATTGCTGAAACTAACGCCACAAGTGGGGAATATAATCTGAAGAGAAGCTAAAACGGTTCCCACAAACCATCTATTTCTTAGAATCAGTTTTTTTTTGTTTCATTTTTTCTGTTAGTTTTTACAACATTAAGTTGCTCTTTTCCCCTCAAGTTAATAAAGGATACAATGCAGAAGATTTGCAAGTTCAAGACTACTTAACTTTCCTGTTGTTTAAAAGATGAATAAAAGAACGTGAACCGTAAAGCTTTGTTTTGCATCCAAACTGGGGATGCATGTAAATCCAGTCCAAGAATAAAAAGTATAGTTTATTATCCAGAAGTAAAAGAATCTGAGGCAAAAGAAAATAAACAAAATTTATAGTAAAATTCTCCATTTTGAATGTTTGTGTCTTTATCTACCTGACTGAATCTAAATTAACATAAGAATTGGATGAAAATAAAACAAAGTCATAATTTAAGTATAAATCAAAATAAGTAAAAACAATGTTTTTTCTTTCTTTTTGCAATTTGGATATTTATCTTTGAGACACAAATCTGGGATCACTTCTTCTAGATTGCATTTTGTGTTTGCTTACTTCAAATTTCTAAAATGATCAAATCAAATGTCAAACCGGACATGATTCGGTGAAAACATATTTCTTACCGGAAATCATTTCAGGACACAACCCTCCAGCTCCCCCTGCTGTGTGTCATTTAAGTCGCTTCATGCAATCAAAGTGTGAAAAACTCTAATGGACTCGAACAGAGTCAAAAATCAAGTATTAAAGCAATTTTGACTGAACTAAGAGTCGACACAGACTTGTTCTGCATTCAGAGGTCGATTGATTTTTCCTTCACCGTCCATGCTGTTAGCTTTGCTTTTCATTGCGTCTTTTATATTTCTTCTAAAGTTATTCTTGAGTCGAAGCAATAAGGTTGCAGCTCGTTTGGTTAGGAGGAGTCTGCAAGTTCCTAGTATTCGTAGGTGTTTGTGTGGGTTTTTTATATCAGTTGTGGGTTTGTGCTGCTGATTCACATCTATGTACAGAACCAGGCATGTATGCTTCATGACGATGTGTTTAAAACAAAAAGGTCAATTCACTTTCTATTGCTCTAGAGTAGTCTCACGTAAGGTTTTTCTTGTTCTAAAAATGACATATGAAGAGGTGCACTACAAAAAATGGAAAAAGAAGACAAATTGTTTCCTTGATTAAACTCAAAATGTGAAACTCAAATACAGTCTTCTGCAAATTCATGTCACACAAAATTATGCATTTCTAGTAGGGAACGGAGAGGTGGGGAGTTCCAGTTAGCTTAGATGATTATGACCAACAAGTAATGAAAATCCCAAATGTAGTTTCTTAGAAAATGTTAATATAAGGCTTGACAGGAGCAGAAACACAGATTTCTGTGTCCAAGCATATTGAATCAAAACTGAGTGGAAGGAAAAAGTGTAGCAGAAGTTGCACAAACAAAGGGGATAACAGCAGCTTTAAGAGGATTTTGAAGCGAAGCCCATTAAAGAGTCAGAACTTTAAAAGCCACCACCCACAGAGCTCCAGGACATGTGTAATAAATGTGTAATAAATGTGTAATAATCGTTGCTTTCCTTGTGTTAATCTCGAGCCAGAGACAAATTCTAAAGAGAAAAAAGGCTGGACTCTGACTTGGGGGCTCAAAGTACTCTTTTCAAAATAAATTAAAATTTCAAAAAGCTGAAATGCAGTGTTTAACCACCATGGTATCACTGAGCTTCATGTCCAGCATAACAGTGTTATGTCCAGCAAAACACTGAGCTGCAAGATGCTATAAAAGCAATGCAGGTTTTTACTAACCTCTCAGCAGATCTACAGGCTGACACCGTCCATGCTACGCTGCATTGATGCAGTAATTTAGGAAAAGAAGCCCCAGTCGAGCATACTCTAGGCATACTTTTCAGTGGACTTTTTAAAAATCAGTCTTACATTTTTAGAAACTGAATCTGGTGTTTTCTTCATCTGTAAGCCGTAATCATCAAACCAAATCGCTATACGAATCCATATATAATCGATGAGTTTTCACTTTCAGAGATGAATTACTGGAATGAATTATATGTTTGGGAATTCCATAAATATCTGCATAGTAAAGGATTACCTTAATAAGAACATGTAATATACAACTGTTTAACTAATTCATCCCAACAGCAGTTCCCTCCTTGCTGCTTATTCGACCTATTTATTCAACCGACTTCATTTGACACCTGCTTTGTAGCTGCTGCCTCATCCTCCCGCATAATTGGACCGCAAATGCTCATTCTTAAATAGACATTACACACCACTTACTTGGAAAAACAGGAAATTGAATCAAGCAGTGACATCATTCGCGAGCGCCTCTGCTGGCCTTTGAGATGGGCTTCACTCGTTAGCCTTGATTTTTTTTTTTTTTTTTTTCCCCCTTTCAATCATCCCCCTCGCATATCCACTTTTGTTTTCATTACAAAGAAACGCCCGTCCGCGATGACATTAGAAGGTGAGTGTGCAGGATGAGACGCACATTTGCGGTGAACGCTGCGTTTGTTGCCATCTTAGCTGTGAGTCAGACTCTTGTGGCTAGTTAGCCGTGGCGCTAACTAGCCTCCTCCTCCTCGATGTTTCCAGATAATAAATAGCTGTGTTGATAGAATGAACCGATATTATTAAATGTCCGCGTTGGGAACGTGTTGAGTGTTTATTGCTGGGGGGATAATTGTCACCGTGCCAGCTCTAATATTTAAAGAGGAAACTATTTATGTGTGTCCAGGTAGCTAGCTAACTTTAGCCCAGTGAGCCAGGAGGCTAACGATTAAAACTGACTTTGATATGGAAGTTCAACAAACCCAAAACTCTGGCGTTAGTTTTGGTTCCTGCCTTCTTTGTGTGTGTTTTTTATTTTTATTTTTTATTTTTTATTTCAGCTGAGAAGTTTTCGATAAGAAAAATCAAGAATGTGGATGTAGAGAAATGAGAAAAAGTTGCTAAATGAATAACTGATTCCAAGCATTGATTAGCATGCCTGTTTTAAACTCTTCACCCTGTTTAAATGTGATTTTACTGATGTTGAAGCTGACATGTTGCAGGCTGATTCAGTGACCACAGATCTTCCCCCTGAGAGAGGGCAACACTTGAAATGAATCATGTTATAAATAGCTCAGAGTCTGGTGTGTTTCTGAAGCAAATCTAGTTGTAATTTCAGTTCTTTGGTGTTTGACTTTGACGCCTCTCTGGTTGTAATGCGTTTTTTAATGTGCAGGTTTTCTGCAGCCTCGCAGACAGTCTAAATTGTAGGCCTTTGTGACGTTTTGAACGTGTCCAATTTTTGACCCTGCAGGTCTTCAGTTCTGTTTACATGCATGGTAGCTTTTGTTGAGGGATCATCAGGTTTGGCCATGCGATCTGAATTTTGAGCAGGTTTTAGCTTCAATAGAAAAGCAAAACCTGTCATCAATTTAGTCTGTACTGTGCGGTTAAATGGTTTTTAAAAACATCTAGAAGAACAATCATGTAAGTAGTTATTGCTTCCTTAATTTATGTAGATCCTAAAATTAAATCCCAATGGTCTTAAAACGAACAAAATGTAATTTAATGAAGATGACAGAAATCTGAAAATGGCTGTCTCTGTCATCAGGTCAGTGAATATTTGATTCTTTTCTTGCTTTGAATCTCATATTGACCCCAAAATCCTTACATAATTATTACATAGTTATTTACGTATTTATTTTTTTGGGCTTTAGAAAATTTGCAATTATTTTTATGTTATAAATTAAGTCACAAGGACGCCATGTACGTCTGTCATGATAACAAAAGTTTGCTGGCCGATAAATTGCTCCAGGAGTTATTGCGATAAACAATATTGGTTTAAGATGACTTTCAAGCAATATATCGGTATAATAACGCGAGTTCACATTCCTCAAAGATGAATAGACTTTAAATTCTAATGAACATTTAACACTGGAACCGGAAGACGGTTTAAATAACAAAAATGAATAAACAAAACAACAGAAAATGGTAAATGAAATACATTTTAAAGTCTCTGAGAACAAAATTGTTCTATAAAAAAGGGCGAGTTGAGACTAAAGCACCAGACTGAAGACTTTTGTCCTCTAGTTTTTTGGTAGGAAGAGAAAAAAAAAAGAGAAAAATGATAATTTATGTAAATGGAAATGATTGCGTTTGCTTGAACGTGTCACGTTATGAATTGATTTATTGCTTGTTATGTAGTGACACAGGTGGAGACCTGCGAGTTTATTGATGCTCGGAGCCGCACGTTTTGAGAAATTGGATGGATGGGATTTATAAGTTATTTGATCTGCAGCAGTCAAGCTTTTGATTGCATGCATTATTTTCATTTACAAACGTTTTCAGAGAAGTGCAGTTATACTTTTTTTTAGACACAACTCATAGAATGACTGTTAAAAAAAAAAACCCAAACAGTTCTGTTTTTTTTCTCCTTTTATGTTGAGTTACACATCCTGAGTGTGTGTGTGTGTGTGTGTGTGTGTGTTGTGTGTCTTCCTAGGTGAACTGGCAGACAGGGTCAGCCAGGTGATTTCAGAACTGGTTGCGGTGCGGGCTGGCTGGCTTGCAGGTTTCGGTTCCTGTGCCGTGCAGTAAAGCGACTTGGTTGGTCAAAGGATTGCGATGAAACCAGCTCAGGAGCGCAACCAGGAGAGCCTGCCTCCTAAGAAGAGGGACCTCCCTCACAGCAACAGCGGCGGCGGCGGCGGCGGCGGAGGGGCGTCTGGGGGCGGAGCTTCGGTAGGCGCCGGCAGCGCTGCCGGAGGAGGGAACGGAGAAGCTGAAGTTGTTTCCATCCACAACTCTGCAGCCGGCAGTGAGACTCAGGGAGGGAACCCGTCAGGAGAGTGGCCACGAACTCATCCGGAGCATCACTATGGAGTGGATAATTCAGAGAGCATCTCAGCAGGGCCTGTCGACCAGTACAGTATGATTTACAAAGTGGCTGTTCCTTCTGTTACCTACTCGCCCACCAGCCTCCACCCAGTGTTAAGCCACATCTCGCCCACGTACACCGTACACTCTCCCCTCCTGCAGCATCCGGGCCTTCAATATCCTCCGCTGGGTTACGCTCACATCCCTCATCCGTCTCTCCAGTTTGTCAGTTCCCCGTACGCTGCGGTCCCTTACGCCGTGCCGTCCGGCTTCGTCCCCGGATCGCTGATTTCTCCGTCAGGCGCCATCCCTCAGCCTCATGCCGTGTCCCACCTGGTTCCCTATCCGTCCGTCATACAGGACGGCGTCGTTTCCCCACCTCCCCAGGCCCAGGCTCATACGTTTACCAAAGTTGCAGCGCCAGGCGGCGTCCCGCTGATGATGCCCTCAGAGCAAGCCGCCCAGCAGCACATCGGTACTATCGGGGTCATACCTGCCTCAGAGATCAGCTCCAGAGGGATGCCAGTCTTCTACCAGCCCCAGGGCAGCCGGGGCGCGTCCGTCCCCGGCGACCTCCACCACGAAGCAGAGCTCAATGGCGGCGATAAAGAGCCGGGCGTCAGGGAGGTCCTGCACGACTCTGCCTACACTTCCAGAAATGCACATCTGCAGCAGGTAGCGTCCATCTCCGCAGCGCAAGAGCACAGCCAAGACAGGGCCCTGCAGAGCCGACGCCTGGAAGGCCGAAGCTCTCCTGGTCAGCGCAGCACTCCGGACAGCGACCTGGAGGTAAGACATGCTCACGGCTCAATGACGGAGCCTGAAAACTAGAACCGGCACCAAATTTCAACCATGCTGTTACATTTATGACAGGATGTTGATAGGAATTAATGCACATTTTTCTAATAGCTCGGTTTCTTTTCCATCTTCACCAGAGCAGGCTAAAAATCAAAATATATTCAATTTGTTAAAAAAAAAAAAAAGAAGTTTTTTACAACCTGTGAATATGTCATTCACAGGTTGTAAAATTTGTCGTCTTTTTTTGTTGTTTTGTTTGTTGTCTTATAGTTCATTTGTGTAGTTTTGGTTACACAATGTGGTGCTGCAAAGGTTTGAAAACTGAACTTGAAAACACTTGAAAAGGGCTTGAATTCCTCTGCGGGAAAACGAAGCCCGTCAGAAGTTCTGTGAATTCATTTCCAAAGGCAACTTCTAACATTTAAACGTTTGTTGCAATGAAAGCCAAACATGTCCCCGCACTGACTCCTCGGTTTGCCTCCCAGGTGCAGCAGGTCGTCGGGCGCCTGGCCAGCTCGGGTCAAGGTGTTGGCGGGCTGCGGAAGGAGGTCTCGTTTGCCCCCCTGAATCTCTCCCAGGGGGTCCAAAGAACCAGAGACGTCCACGGAGAGAGCCCGGCCGGGTCCAGCAGGGCCGTGCATGCGGCGCAGCCGCTGAGTTACGTGGAACACAAAGTCGGCGGTCTCCAGCAGCAGCCGGGTCACGCCGTCATGCTGACCAACGGGCAGCCGGTGCTCGTTCCTCTCGACTATCACCTGCAGCATCAGCCGCAGCCGCAGCAACACTACCCAGGACAGGCGAGCGACGCCGCGAAGGCCTCCATTAACCCAAGCTTTAAAACCTCTGAGTCTCCAGGCAGAGCCGGCCTCCCCGAGAAGGTGGAGCCGACCGCAGCGAAGCAGCACCATCATCATCATCATCATCCTCAGCAGCAGCAGCAGCAGCAGCCTTCTCTACAGCCATCAGTTCACTCTGCAGCAGAGCCAACTCAGGCTTCAGGTATCCCGGCGGCGGCGCCCGGCAGTAACCCGTCACATTTCATGAAGGGGGCGATTATCCAGCTGGCCACCGGGGAGCTGAAGCGCGTGGAGGACCTGCAAACTCAGGATTTTGTGCGAAGTGCAGAGGTCAGCGGCGGGCTCAAGATCGACTCCAGCATGGTGATGGACATCCGGTCCAGCCAGCAGAGGCCGGGTCTGGTGTCTCTGCATTTCACGGTGGGGGAGCAGCAGAGCAAGGTGACCATCGACGTGCCGCCGGAGCACCCGTTCTTCGTGTTCGGCCAGGGTTGGTCGTCGTGCAGCCCCGAGCGCACGGCCCAGCTGTACGGCCTGACCTGCCACCTCCTGCAGGTGGGGGACATGTGCGTGTCCATCACGCTGCAGCAGCAGCAGCAGCAGCAGCAGCAGCTTCAGCCGCAGCTGCAGAAGCAACCGCAGCATCACAACTCGCAGCAGCAGAGCGTGTCAAGAACTTTAGGCAAGAGCAACGCGGCGTCGGGACCCGGCCACCAGCTCATGGGGCCCCCCGCGCCCCAGCAGCTGCGGCCGCAGGCTCACTTCAGGATGGATCGCGTCCACAGAGAGCGGCAGCAGGACGGCGAGGGCGGCGTGCCGGAAAAGGACGAAGCGCATTTAGCGGCTGTTGGACACACTGAATCCCCCGTCCGGCGAGGTCGGACCGCCACGGAGCATCCCAGGAGTCAGAGCAGCTACCACTTGCACACAGAGGGCTCCGCTTTCGCCGGGGCCGCCACGCCCGCCATGCAGGCCGCGCTCGGCGCCTCTCAGAGGCGCTGGTCGTCGCCGGGCCTCCAAAGATACAGCATGAAGGGAGACGAAGGGTCACGTCCTCAGATAATCGCCTCCGGCCACACGAGGCCTTCTTTCATCCCGCAGGAGGTGAAACTGTCCATCGAGGGGCGCTCTAACGCAGGGAAGTAGCATCACATTTGGTAGCAACCGTAGGAGAGACTGCCAGGAGCGAGAACGAGTCCGACAAGGAGAGACAGAGGGAAAAAAAACAGTGTGAATGTAGCCTCAGAATGTTTTTGAGATTTTGCACACCGAAAAGTACGCAAAGACGCGCGGTTTTGTTGATCTTCTCGAGAAGCTTTGCTTCGATGTTACTCAGCCACGAAAAACAGAAACCTGGGGGTTTCCCATCCTGCTGAGGTCTGACAGGAACACGAAAAGCTAAGTATGTAGCTTCTAAACGCCTGCCATAGTCCTTCACACACTGCTTTTCTCTTCCTCGCTCCCTCCTTCGTCTCCACCTCCTTGTACCCACACCTGGACATTTTCACAAAAAACAAACAAAACAAAACAAAACAAAAAAAAAAACCCCAACACTTTGGCTTTACCTTCTGACTAAAACGCCCTCAATGGGAAATGCAGCAATGCGTGCAGCCTCAAAGCACAGCTACCAACTCTGATGTTAAAAATCACAGCCAGCGATCTCTAGATGTCAACACTCCTAAAATTATTATTTTTAATCTCTTTATATGTGTATTTATAAAGCATTTACCCCCGCCCACACCCCCACCCCCCCCAAAAAAGTGGCGCCGCTGACGTCAACAGGGCCCGTGATGTCACCCATTAAACCTGCTGTCAGCGGGAAATCTGTCTCTCTGTCTCCGTTTCTCTCCCACTCATTCGTGTTCAGTGAGTCGGTCTCCAAAGACGGACGCAAGATCCAGTTTCGGGCCACAAGCGGCGCCTCTTGCACGTCTTGCAATCGAGCAGGTCACCGATCGACTTGCCGTTCCTTCATTTAGCGCCATTTTGCCAGTGTGGCAGGAACTGAAATGATGCCTTTTTCTCTCTGAGACACCAGAGTTGTGCATTCCAGCGTGATTGTGTCATTTAGAGTCCATTTCTTCTTTTTCTTTGTTTTTTTTTTCTTCCACACAGGGAGTAATCGATGCCCCGTTCTCCCCGCTGCTCTCTGTACCTCGCAGCTCTCTCCACCAGGTCGGTGCGTTTTCATGCAGTTGCTGCAGGAGGCGCTGTCTGCCTCTCAGCTCGGCCGTCTGGGGGAAAAAAAACGACTGAGAGAAAAACCCACCTGCTGCATCTTGCAATTTGTCCTGAAAGGAGGACGCGTGAGCGAGGCCGTGTCGAAGCTCCAGTCTGTCTTTTCTCCATTCTTTTAAAGAAAGCAATAGTTTTGTTGTTTTTTTTGTTTGTTTGTTCCCCGGGAATTTCATTGTCTGGTTCCGCTACAAAGAGGCGATGCATTATGTTGGTCTTCGTTTTCAACACGCTCTTCTGTTAATTCAAACAACGTTTTGAACTAAATTGTCGACTCGTTCATTTTCCGAAACGCAACTTCAGGAGGCTCTGGATTAACAGATGGCTTGTGTTTTGATTTAAAGTCATTTTCTAACGTCTTCTGTCGGCCGTCGTGTTCGTTCAGTCCATCCCGTGTAGGAATCTCAGCTCTTCTTCGTGCTTTTATCTCGTCGTTTGAAGGGAATTAGCTTGAAGTGTTGTTGGAGTTTCAGTGGCAAGCGAAGAAAAACGAAACAAAACAACAACAAAAAAACTGACTTGTATTTCTTTTTTTTTTTTTAACTGTTTACAAATCAGCCGAGATGAATGCTGCAGTTTTTTTTGTTTTTTGTTTTCCCTTCTGACGTATTTCTATCTTGAAAAATTGAAAGTGCAATTAGATCATACATAAATTCATCCGGAGGTCTCGAAATCAGACGATGTTCCTCATGCAGACATTCCCATCGGAGAAGCGACGCATTAATAGTTTCTGGTCCTTTTTAGTTTTATTTTATGAAACTTGAATATGATGCGATTATTCACTTTAAGGCATTTTTCATTTTGCCCGAAAGCTTTAGGGGATTTTCTCTTGCACACACAGAGCTACTGCTTTTGCTAGTCCATTCTGGCTGCATGGCTTTTCCTCCTCGACCTCAAACCGGTTTAAAAAAAAGTAGCTACAGTAAAGCGTAATATAATAAGAGGTTCAAGAATGGACAATTTGAACCTTTTTGGTATTAAAAAAAAAGTTACAAATCAATTCCTGAATGCATTTTTTATGCTGGAGGCATTTCCGTACTGCCACGATGGACAAAGAGGGCAAAGAGTTTTGTTTTTCCACCCATCCCAACTCGTGCTTTTCAAAGCGTAAGCAATACTCATGCATCGTGAGTCGTTAACTTTATGTAGTCTTGGTGTTTTCTATGCAGTAATCTCAGTACCAACGTCCAGGATTGTCTTCAGTGTAGTCGGCTGAAGCTGCTGCAGCGGCGGCTGAAGCTGCTGCAGCGGCGGCTCTGATTGTTGGATGCAGTCGTTTGAAACATTTCTTTCGCTAATGTCTGGGTTTAGTATTTTTTTTGACTGACCTACTTTATAGGAATTAAAAGCAGTGTTTTTGGTTTACCTCTGTGTTTTTGTGGTTGTTTGTTTGTTTGTGTCCAGCAGTTGTCGTCTTTTCTGAATGCTGAGTGAAACCGTTTTCACCTTCCTTCTTTGACGCCACGCATTTAAAGCCAAATCGCTCGAGACGCGCCGCTCGGACCGTTCGGACCACTCGGATCGCTTGGACCGCTCGGACCGTCTGTCCGGCGTTGCTCTGGGCCAGGTCACGGTTTCATGGGGTTCGTTGCCCTGCGCCAACGCTTTCCTCTTTCGTTTCCATCCTTCGCTTTGAGTGGCCTGTGCCGTTTTTTTTAAAAATGAATCCTCCATCACGTTGTTGTATAAAATTGCACTAACTGTCGTCCTTCAGTGTTCGCGAACGAAATCTGTTGGTTGAACTGAAGACTTTCCAATTGTAAAGCACACAAAATCGTGGAGGAATCGCAGGTTTTGTGTTTCTGTAGATAGGTTGTAGTTTTTTCTCCCTGTGTAGATAGCTTTGATCGAAGATGATGATGATGATGATGCTTGTTTATAATGCCTTAAATTCAGCTTTGTACAATGTGTCCAAACGAACAACGGACTCTGTCTGTGTTCTCCGTTCAGGTTGTACGAGAGCATATCAGAAAGGTCAGGCTCGGCGAGCACAAACCTGCCTGCGCACGTCCACGAGACTCGAGTTTTGTAGAACTTGTTGCCTCCCGTTCTTTTTTTTTTTAGTTTAGATTGTTTTCCTTTTTATTTCTTCTTCTTTTTTTTATAATATACCTATCTGACTTTTTAATATGTAGATTTTCAGTATGTGGAGGAGAAAGCGAAAGAAGCTTTCCTCAGCACTTTTTTTTACAAGATGAGTTCAAGAGCATCAGCTGTGGAGGAGAAATCTTTCCTCTTCACCCCATGCATAGACAGATGCACAGAGCAGATGTTTCTTTATTATTACTATTATTATTGCACAAGATCAGTAGGTTTTTAATGGCCAGAATCATCGGGTTGTGAAAGGTCCGGCGCTGCGTCCCAACGTTTCTGGGCAGCAGAGCGGAAAAGTACGAACTACGTCCATCTTTTATTAAACCGCTATAACACGAACTTAGTAAAGGTTGTGGTGTTGCTGATGTCAAATCAAACCAGGAGAATGCAAATGGTTCAAAGTTTTAAAAAGAAGTCTGTATTTTCAGATTTGACATGATTTTTATTTGTATTCTTTTTTTTTTTGTTGTTTTGTTGTTTTTCGGTTTTTTTTATGTGAAATTAAAAACTGAACAGCGTCTTTTTTTTTTTTTTTTCTATTTTCTTTTAAAATGCCTAAATCTGCAAAATATATGCAATTATGTAAATGTAACATTCAATCCTCAAGTATAATCCAGGTTGTATGAACTTTGTATAGTGAGTTTTAATATTGTATGGCCGTACCAATATGTATTGATCTCTATCAGAAGCCTTAGAGTTGTTGACCCAAAGTGCTCCCTTAGGAAAAAAAAACAAAACAAACCCACACCTACCTGACTTTAAGAAAGCATTAATATCTCTATTTTGTTGCATTTTTATTTGTACCCTGTTTTTTTTTTTTGGAATAAAATAGATTTGTACTGTATATTTGTACCTCTGTGAACTTCTTAGGGCGTTTTTTTTTTTCTTTTTTTTTTTTTTTCTTGTTTCGCTGTTTTAATTTTACGTACTTTAAGGACACAAAGATATTGTATTTTTATTGTTACAGCTAACATGAGACGTTGCATTTATCATGTTTAAGTAAACACAATATAATATATATAAATATATATACAAATATAAATAAAATTGATAAACCCAGATTGTTTGCCGTGTGTTTGTGACTGTTTAACATTATTACCGTTTCAGTATCTTTGACAGACAGCGGTTCCAGCATTAAGTGCGATTCCTCGGTTCATGAAATTTGTGAAGACAAATCAGTTTGCTGGAGTTTAAACGAATGAAGTCTTGAACAAAATGGTTAAATGCATTCGCTGGCAAGTATTGTTTGCATTTTCATGCAAACTAGTAAAGATATTTGTGTACTTCTACAACTAAAATGTTTTTTTTGTTTTTTTTTTATTATAGCTTGAGGGGCATTTAGGGTTAGGGATGTTTTTTTCTGCAACTTGAAACTGATTCAAAACTTTTATGGCTGCTATAGAAATGACACTTAAACTTTTTTAGTGTAAGATTTTCAATGTCAAAATCAGAAAATAAAAAATTCTATAGTAGACAAGACCACAAACAACCAGCAACGACTAGTACATCTAAAAAAAATTCAAAATATTGCGTGAGATTACAATACTTCTTTCACTCTTGATTATGAAACGATTATTTTATAGAGATTCATCAGAATCTCTATATAAAGTCTGTAAAAAATATTTCAGACTTTTATTTTTTTGTTTCCAGTTTTAATTATTGTGGATTAAAACCAAAAAGTTCAGCGTCTCCAGTAGTCGTCTTGAATTTCGGGTTTTCTTCACCTTGTAAGCCACAATCAGTAAAACTGCGAAAAAGAAAAAGAAATGAAGCTTGAAATATTTAATTTGATGTGATGAATCTCTCACTTCCTGAACTTCCTGTGAACAAATGTTGCACTTTCACACATTCAAAGGTTTTGAGCTGTGCTCGCGTGACTCGAAGGCAGACGGGGAAATGCAGCGATTATTTCCTCTACTGATCAAACTAAAATGTTTTCCTTTCACACGAGTTAAAAAAAAAAACGTAGATGCTCCAGTAATACTGTGTGCCTTTAATTTATCAAGGCAAATATGCAAGATCCTTTTCACATTACTGATCCTTTATCTACAAAAGTGACCATTTTGTTCATTAAAATAGTGTTTTCACTGGCGAGCAGCTACAAAATCGCTTCCTCGAAAAGTTAAATGAAGCATGAAATACGAGTGCAATGGTTTTGAAACTGTACAACCTAAAATAATAAATCAGAAGACATTTTTTTTTATTTTTTTTCCCCAATTCAGATTAAATAGTAATTTGTTTGTGATGTAACGTAACAACCTGCTGATGTGCCGTTGAGCATGAGTGACTGCCTGAAGAGCAACAGAAGGTAAACACTGGCTTTATATTAAACTTGATGTTTATTTCCACATTCTTCACCAGGTTTCCTTATGGTCTGTACATAGTTTGAGTCAGTAACAAGAGGACGGTGTCCCTGAAGGGCCATCCAGTCAGAAAACATCGATATGACGACCAGGCATGTTGTTGCAGTTTAGCTCATTCATTTGGCCTTTTGCAGAAATACAGATTTTGTAAACATGGACATTGAGAGAAAAATCCTGATAGCGTTAATATCAAAAGGCCAACATTTTAAACATTTTTTTTTTCTCAATTAAACTGTTAAAAAAAACAAACAAAAAAAAAAACAAGCAGGCATAAACTAACAGAACACAGGCTCATACTGAACAACTCTAGTACTAGTGCAGTTTCAGGGACATGCAGTGTTGACCTAACCCAAAGTGAGCGAACTGCAGTCGTCCTGCCGCTGGTTCACAGCAGACCGACGGCGTCTCCTCTGAGATTACCCAGCATTCATAGGCTGGGACAAAACCTGAAGGCTTCGCTTTCAGC
The DNA here is from genome assembly GCA_911649635.1 of Poeciliopsis gracilis. Classification (NCBI taxonomy): domain Eukaryota; kingdom Metazoa; phylum Chordata; class Actinopteri; order Cyprinodontiformes; family Poeciliidae; genus Poeciliopsis; species Poeciliopsis gracilis. The sequence continues at coordinate 9,477,531 of CAJVRI010001179.1, read as the reverse complement.
AGAGAACGTCACCATGGGATGGCAGTGAGACCTTCTTGCTTTAGTGCAGGGGCGTCAAACTCCAGTCCTCCAGGGCCGCCGTCCTGCAGTTTTTAGATGTGCCACAGGTACAAAACACTGGAATGAAATGGCTTAATTACCTCCTCCTGGTGTAGATCAGATCTCCAGAGCCTTAATGACCTAATTATTCTGTTCAGGTGTGATGCAGCAGAGAGACATCTAGGTAAAAGTTGCAGGACACCAGCCCTCGAGGACTGGAGTTTGACACCTGTGCTTTAGTGTGCTGAACTTTGAAGAATAAAACCAATGCAACGTGTCCTTCCCCAAACGTGACGCCATCAGTTTATGAATGGATGTTGACGTTCTGGGCTCTGAGCCGCTCTCACTGAGCCGAACTGCCTGAGAAAGCGGCGCGTCCGATTCTGAATTTCGATGAAAAACATTTTGAAGTTGCGTTCTGCATAGTTTCGTTGACGAGTGAAATCGTTTTCCTTCACAAACAATAAATCTGTTGCATAGAAGCTTGACGCACGCCTAGGAAAGCCGAAAGTCCCGACCCGGATCGGCGTCTCGCGCTTTCTTTAGGCGGGACGACGACGCTCTGCTAGGAGCGACTCAAACAGAAACGCCACTTGGAGAGACTGAAACTGCTCGGTGAAAAGTTTTGCGTCTGGAGAAATCAAGAGGAGTGGAAGGTGACCGAACGGCCGAAAACACACTTGGCCTCTAACGTGATTATGAAACAGATCATACCAGCAAAATACGGCAAACACTTTTACAAGAAAACAAAAGTATCATGTTGCATAAATATGTGCTGGAATGAGGATCAGTAATATAAAAACATATCCTGGAAATAGACAAGCCTCCGTGCTAACAAAGGGGTGGACGGCATCGTACAGGTATATCTCAATAACCCAGATTGTTACTGAATAATTCATTTATCCATGAGTTTTATCAAGCACTTCTTTTAATTCATTGGGATAACCAAGACACAAAAGACTGTTGAGTAGCCGATAACTGTATTCTAACACAAGAATGGAAAATTGAGTGGAAGGAAAAAATGTGGGAGAAAAGAAGCAGCGATTATAGCCACGACCTTGAGAGGATTTAGAAAACTTGACATATATTACTTTGTTATGAATCCAACTCTTGAATTAGATCATTGAAATAAATTAACATTTTTTATTTAGATATACCTGTAAATGATTCTCACCTCTTAACATGACTTTTTTTTTTTTCCTCCAGACATGTGGATGTAAAAAAAAACAACAAAAAAAATATATATAAAAATTTAAGTGGTAATAATAACATAAGATACTGCAGACTCACAGAGAATGTGAATGCTACAGGAATTGCACAAAGCACGTTAAAATTAAGCACGACTTTCTGTACAACACTAACATGTTCACCAAGTAGCATAAAAAAAAACAAAACACAAACACGTCTTCGGAGACAGAATTCAAGTAATGCGACGAAATATGAGGTCAACAGGTAACATGTTGGGTTTTCTTTTTCCATGTAATGAGACCAAAATATATAAGAGGTAAATAATGTAATGTTCAGTACAATAACAGCAGCAGAGACTGAGTTTAAAAAAAAAAACAAAACAATAAATTACACACAGTGTTTAAAAAAAAAAAAAAAAGACGATGTGGATGAAGATGATGTCGACAGGAATGCTTTTCGACACCGGGCATGCTCAATAGGGACAAGCATTCACAAACGAATGCATGCGTCCTATTAAAGTGCCATAAAGAGGAGCGTCTAAACTTAAAAGTGTGGGGAAACGACCTGCGTCTTCTGTAGTATTGTATAGTGTGTGTGTGTAGCTTTGGAGGCTTGGAGCTGGTAAGCCACAGGGACAGAGAGCGACCGTCCACGGCGCCGGATGAGGTAGTAGTTTGGACATGAATGTTCCACGGTAGCAGCTAGAAAACAGAGAGAGGAGCAGCTACCGGAGTCCTGGGAGGACCAGAGGGGGCCGAGGGGGACGAGGGGGGGGGATCCACACTCCCCTCACTGAGGATCCATGTGCAAATGACTTTTGTTTTTTTTTCAGTTGAAGCAAGAATAACTGCTCCCACCAGAATGTACTGTTACCTCTGAGAGTCCACTGAAACACGGAGAAATCTCTTTACAGCATGCTCTTAGAATAAGAAACATTCTCAACCCTGTTTCCAAGGTTTTACAGACCGTAATAAATTAGAAATTGAAGAAGTTTGCATGAATACAGAGGAATTCGGGGAACAGGGGGTGGGGGGGAGTAGGACAGGAATGGTTCGCTGTGGTGATGTGAACCTGACGGCACAGACTGGGGGGAGTTTTTATAGGATCCCCAGGGATCATGGCAGCTTCATGAAGAGACCGTTATCTATGGAGGGAACCGGCATGGGACAGGGGAACTGAAAGAGACTCATGTCCGCGGTGAGAGCGGCCATCGCGGCGGGATCGTGCTCGATCTGTGTCCTGAGGGCGGGGTCGATCTTCTCCAGCCGCCGCTTGATCCGCTTGGCCTCCCTCTCGCGGATCAGCCGGGCCTGCCTCTTCTCCGGAGTCTCGTTGGCCCTCTTTAGCCGCATGGCCTCCCGGTCTCTCTGCAGCCGCCGCGCCCTCTGCTCCTCCGTCTCCTGCATCCTCTGCATGCGCTTGGCCTCGCGGTCCCGCAGCCTCCTCAGCTCCCTCTCCTCGTCCGTCTCGCAGGCGCGCTTGTTCTTCTTGGCGGTGCGCTCGCGCTCCAAACGCTGCAGGCGAGCCTCCAGCGGCTCGTTCTTGCGACGCAGGGCCCACTTCCGCATCGGAGACTGCGCCTCCACCAGCTGCTGGTAGGCCACGCAGCTGTTGCACACCAGCAGGACTCCGGCGGGGTAGACGGGCATCGGGCTCATGATGTCGGGAATGGGAGGAAGGGCCGAAGAGGAGGAGTTGAGGGCGTCGGGGATGGACGCGAGCGACGGGCCTTCGGACAGGAGCCCGTCGGGCAGCGAAGGGAAGGCGGGTCCTTGATCGGACCCCGAGCACGGCCCGCAACCCGGGCTCAAGGCGTGGCACGGCCGCGGTCCTTGACACTGGTTTGGGATGTGGCTGGAGGCCTGGCAGGAGCGATGGGCCTGACAGAGGGTGGATGTCGGGTCGGGAGCCTGGCAGGGAGGCGGGCCCTGACAGGAACTGGGACTGGGACCCGCTCCGTGGCAGGAGTGCGTGCTGGAGCCCGGGCTGCTCATGGGGCTGCTGGAGAGGGACTGGGACAAGGAGCAGGAGTCCCGTCCACCAGTGACGTCCATCCTGCTCGTGTCGAGGACATCTTTTAGCTTTTCCCTGCAATAAGACAGAAGGTTTAGCCGAAACAAGGCCTCGACTTTCCATCTGATTCTTCGGAAACGTTCACACGGCAAGTCTTGGTGATTTAGAGGGTTTTTTTTTTTTTTTTTGGCTCTTGTGGCCTTTTTTTCCACAGCAGCTCAACAGGAAGTCGGATTACGAGAGAGCCACGCCCACTCTACGACTTTTCGCTGAGGCCTGATTAGTTTTGCGTGGGCGTTCATAGCTGATCAGCCTCATCCACGTGTTTTAAACGTTTGTCTTCAATCATGTCTCAAAGGTTTCTTCACTGCCTGCACTGTAACTGTGCATTTCATTTCCACTGCGCATTGTTCTGTTTCCATTACGCTTCGAGATATTCTGATGGCAAAACGTCTTTAGATTGTAAAGGCTGCAGGTTCCTGACATACACAGTTCTTTTCAAGAAGGTAGATTTTCATAATGATCAACATTGAAACTGCTGAGTTCCTGCGTTGACATGTTTTATAAACGGCAGACTATCTGAAGACAGCGGAACTGATTTTACAGAAAAGTCTGGTGGTTTTAAATTGCTCATACGTTCTGTAAGTGTTCTGTGTTGAGTTTTATCACTTATCCCTCCCTCTCTTCCCGCTGTGTATTCTGACCTTGAAGGGGCTGTTTAAATGGAAAAAAGAACAAAAAAAAAAGAAAAAAAAGCTAATGGCAGTTGCTAAGCAACATGCAAGTTTATTTCCTATGGATCTGTCATTGCAGGACTAAATGTATTCATGCCTCATGTTATACAGTCTGGTCCGTCTCTCACTGGACAACCACTTCTTTATTTATTCTGATGGTCTCAGCTGGAGACGCATCACCTGGACGTCATTCAGCTTCAGGAAACTTTTTGGTCTGCCATGTTTTATTTCCTCATCACTGGTAAGAATTTGGCCGTCAATAGAAAGAGTAAAATACTGCTTTGTCATACAGCTTGCGCATGGGTTTATTTATTTATTTTTTTTAAAAGTGTGCTATTCTAGCAAGAAAATCCCATCGCATTCAATACAACAGACATTGAGTTCCTTGCAAACTTGTGCATAGAAGAGCCGAGCGGCAGCAGCAGCAGCAGCAGCAGCGGCAGCTGCAGCAGCAGCGGCGGCGGCAGCAGCAGCAGGGCGGCAGCTGCAGCAGCAGCGGCAGCAGCGGCAGCTGCAGCGGCAGCAGCGGCAGCTGCAGCGGCAGCAGCGGCAGCTGCAGCGGCAGTGGCAGCGGCAGCAGCAGATCTAGGACGAACCTGTTAAAGTTGTTGGTGTCTGTGAAGCGTGCACCACAGACGGCGCAGTTGGAGAGGCGGTCCTCAGAGTGGATGAGAAGATGCCGTCCGAGCGAGCCAGGAGAACTCAGGGCTCGCCCACACACTGGGCACACGTAGCTCTTGCTGTTGCTCATCATGCTTGTATGCTGGAGAAGAGTGGAGAGAGATAAACATGTCAACTTACCGTGAAGAGTATAAATTTAGAAAAGAGGAAAGATGGATAAGATGCATCATCGTGATTGGATTAAAGGAAGTCAGTTGTGAAAGGAAGTCGTTTTTAAAGCCATGTTTAACTCCACACTAAAGTGCTAAATCCTTATGAAGATTTCCAGGTTTCTTTGACCAGCTGATTCTGAGCAAAGGAGATTTAAATCGAGTCTGACATATAAAATCAGGGAAAAGATCATAGATGTTAATTCATTAAATCATATGTTAACATTCATTAGATTTTTTTAATGAAAGAGGTTTAGTTTTCATGTAAGTTTTTCGTGTTTCTCTTGCAAAGCTCCTCGCTGTTTGTATTCGTCAAACTTGTGTGCATCATTTTCTTCCCGAATGTTTAATGTTGAAAACTAAATATAAATATCTTTGAGAATTAAAACGAAAGAAGCACTTTGAAGTTTCTGCAGTTGGTTGATGTGTTTAAGCACCGAAAAGGTAGAAATTAATAGATGTAAACCATTTAGTAGTTCTTTCAGCTAACAAGATCTGTGTTTCTGTTATAACACAGATGACTCCATAATATTTTATAGTAAAAAAATATTTTTACTATTCAACTACTCTAAGTTTACTTTAACGTAGAAATAACTGTGCTCACATGTAGCAGTATATTGACATTTGTCACTTCAAATTAAAAAGTAATTGGTGCAACATAAACAACTGGATTACAGGAGAATTTAAATACGTATTTGCACTCACCAAAAAACAAAAAGCTACAGTTTTAGAACGCACTCTGCATTTTTCTCAGCATGACATTGAACCGAATCACGTGAAACATTCGGATTTACCGCCTTAAACAAGCAGTTTTTGTTAAAACAGACTCTGAAATGTTGGAAGCTGCTAATTGAGACAAGAAAATGCAAGATGCTGCAACGGTTTCCAAAGTCGCCCGCGTTTTTATAGTTGGAAACAAACGCAGTTCTCACCTGGTAGACATGTGAAATGAGTCTCTCTGGGCTGCTGAAATCCAGCGTGCACAGAGGACAGACAAAGTTGCTGCTGTGGTCAGCCCCCTCGTCGCTCTCCTGAGGAAAATAAAAGCACATTTTTAGAGTAGATTTATTCACACATAGCTGTGTGTGTGTGTGTGTGTGTGTGTGTGCGTGGTGGGCGGTAAAAGTAAAATCCACATTAAAAAGCCGTATGTGCTGCGGGTGTGAGATGAAGCTCAGCCTTTAATGATCCAAGGGAAGGCATTGTTTGTATCAAGCTTAACGTCAGCCTGCGTGGAAGCTATTTCTAACTGTTGGTGTAGGATGATGTGTTGAGTGTATGACTGTGCAAAAGTCAGTGAGTCATTATTGGTCACGTGCCGCTGTTACAGATGTTACTCATTCAAATTGAAATGTAGAGCACTTGGAAACAGAAGGTGCCTCCACAAAACATACCGGTTAGATAGCAGAGCTTTCACACCTTGAACTGCTCAAAGACTTGGAAAAAAAAAAAGAAAAAGTCTGCTAACGAATTAGCTTGTTTGATCCATGTGATTCTGATGCGTTTTACAGGCGTGTAAACCTGATTTTATAGTAATTACACTACCTTCATTTATAAAAATGAGATTAAAATTCAGCTAACAAAACCACAACAAAGCGTAAGGTGTTCGTTCTGAAAGCACACACTGCCTGGTGACTGGTCATCTGCAGGGTCTAAGAGTGCGCTTTTCACAAACAATTGCGCAACGGGAGATAAAGAATGACGATATTGAAAAGCTCCTCATGTCCACAGTTAAGCACAGTGGAGGATCTGTAATGCTGTGGGTTTGTTTCTTGTCCAAAAGCCGTGGAAATCATGTTCCGAGTGCATTTAAATCAGAGTCCAGTGGCCTCTTTCATAAAGACAGTGATCCAACATCTACTGCCTAATTAACACAAAAATAGGTTATTATATACTGTATTTATTAAAAAAACCAACAAAAAACAAAACAACTATTGTCAAGTGCATAAAAGAATCCATAAAGAAAAGCTTCACCTGTCAGGTTTAAGACTTTCACAGATTCTTAAACTACATCCTGGGGCTTCAAACCAAATAGCTCAAAATGACGATGGTGTTCTAGTCGGAGACGCCGAGAAGATTTCATCATTCTCCAAGCTCTGTGAGGTTTGATTTGAACTCTCCCTCGCCCTCTGACACGGGGCAAAACCCAAAATGAGGAATAATCTGTAACAAAACGGTCACGACAAGAGGCCAGCTAACATGCAGCCGACTCACCACTTTGACACCCGCCCCTTGAAGGCGGCACTGCGCTCTGTTGTCAGTCATGTGGTCGTCAGCAGAGCCGTTGGAGGACGAGTCTTCGCCGTGGTTGTCAGGGTCGCTATCGCTGTCTTCTATGGAGGCAAACACAGCCCTATCAATACAGACAGACAACAGAGCACAGAGCAGGGCTTATTCTCACTCACACCCCTCAGTCCCAGGACGTTCCCGCAGAGTCCGCCCGGCCCCTCCGGCCCCTCCGGCCCCTCCGGCCCGTACCTGTGAGGCTATCCTGTCCTTGGACTTCCTGCGAGTTGTTGTTGCAGCATTCGCCGTCCTCGGTGAATTCATCCCTGCCGTCCATGTTAATGGTGTGCTGGAGTCCAGATAAGCCCAAAGTGTGGAATGGCCCTGGGAGTTTAGAACAGCAGACATTAATGAGGTTCAAGTTTACCAACTGTGACGCTCAGATTTTCTAGTAATTATTCTCTTGTAGATTTCTGCTGTTTTTTTTCCCCATACATAATGAAAACTCAACTTAAATGAAAAGCCATCAGTGATCTCAATCATCCTCTTTATTATGCGGCAGAAAACATACGCCATTTTCTAATTTGCAGGTTTTTACAAATTTGTATTGCTTAAATTTAAAAAAAAAAGTCTCTGGATCACAGTTAAGTTTTTTGAAAGTCTTTTTTAGTGAGCTCACCCAAAACCATACAATCAGAGACCAGGTGTATGTACACACTGACATCACCGCAACGATTATAATGACATACCCGCCACAGACTTGTACAACAAAAACAACTCATAAAACCCACATTTACATTCTATAAGTAGACACTAAAAGCCTGTTTTCTACATCCAAACGGTTGGAAACAGCAGTATTTTTCTTTTCCAAAAAGAAAAGAAAAATACTTCTTTTTTCTTTTCTTTTTGGAAAAAAAAGAAATGAGGCTACTTTATGGTAAAGAAGCTTCATAAAGAAGCCATAAACTTATTCTTTATTCATTCATAAAGAAAGAATAAAGGTACAATCTTTATTCTTCAATAAAGAATGAACCTTTACCATAAAGTATGTGTGCTTATGAGCATACCTAACATTATAATGCCATCTTTGAGTTATTCTTACAAGATGAAAACCTATAAATGAACCTGTGCACAGAGAATTTTACAAAGAGTTGCATGGTTATGACAAGACTAATCATTACAAGTCTAGCTGAGATTCTTAAACATTTCAGACTTTTTTTGGTTAAATATAATCAAAAACAACCACAGACTGTTGTTTTGTGATGCCACCTCTATAATGCAAGTTTTCTTTAGCGATTAATTTACCCATTGCCCTCCATAAAGGACAGTACAATGCAGAAAAAGTTCAATTAGAATTTGCATAACTCAGGTAAAAAGATTTACAATATAATCTTTGCATAAAAGCAGATTGATAAAAGGAGAATATTTGCAACAGGTCTGCATAGTCAGCGAATTAAAACGCCAAAGGAAAGCTTTTCCGCAGAGATTTGTGGCTGCTGCGCTGTGAATGGTTTGGAGGAGTGAAACTGTTGATCTGTCCAGACCAGCAAACAAGGCAGTGCAGTAATCCAGGCATGAGATGGAGATAAGTGTTCTCCAGATCTGCAGGGTACACCAGATGTTTGCGTTCTGAAATGTTTCTTAAATGGCATGGCCAGGAACAAGAAGTAGATTAAAACATGTGAGTCAATGCCCAGAGCAGAATAACGTATCTCGTACGCTGAACCTGGCTGCTAAGCAAAAGACTCTCTGGTTGCTCTTACGAAGCAGGATCTCTGCCTTGTTGGCGTTTAAGACAAGAAAATTGCAATACTCAATATCTGGAGGAGCTTAAAAGAGAATTATAACTGAGATTAGTCACGTAGATGTGATTACTCTGGATTACAAAAATTCAGAGTAATCCCAGTACGTGGAAATAAGTAAAAACAAAATGTCAATGTACCCAATACTTGACCACGAGGAACACCACAGGTTATACTAATCTGCCCTCATGAAGGATATCCTACTAAGACAGACACGAATGACACGAAACTTTCAGCTAATTTAGTGAAATGTTTCAGAATAACATGATTTGTGTTTAAAAGTTTGGCTTGAGAACATTTCCCTATTGGAGCAAGTCACAACTGTTTATATTTAACAAAAGGCTGACTTTAATGAAACATTGCACAGCAATAAAACAAGATGTTCCACTGTTTTTCTAATTGACTCAAGATGCAGAGAAATGTCTTATTGGTTTAAAAGTATAAACACTACAGTACAGAAAGTCGGCGAGGTGAGGCCACTCGTGTTTATGCATCAACATTAAGTTCATTAACATCCCAACCCCCACTGTTCTTACACTCCAATGCATACTGGCTGCTCCGACAGCAATGCTGCAGTCCCTCAGGAGCAGCAGCCTACAAACTGTGTTTCTCCACGTCTCCCTCCACACCACCCACACGCCGAGCAGCCTGGCTCGCCCTCTGTCTTCCCTGCTTAAATATAGCGAGTACTTCCATATCCATACCGTCGCCTCCGAGCGCGGTGGAAGCAGCTCTGCAATGGCAGCCCATATGGCTCTGCTCTGTGGAAGTGCTTTTAGTAGTGAGGTTTGGTGAAACTCCTCCACTTTATGTTCTTACACTTGACCCCGCCAAAGCGGAATTTGAGTCCTAGCATTTGCCTCATTAGAGGTGTTGGCGAGAGTTCCTCTTCTACTCTGAAATAAGCCGGGATTTTACTTTGGTGTGCAGTAACTCGGGTCAGAGACGGGAGAGATAGGCTGCGACTTTGGCTACCTGACACTGACAGAACCACGCCCCTCATCACAGTCCGTTAACCAGCACTTTCCCCCCTTCGAGTCCGTCTAAACCTGAAGCTGAATCTTCAGGTTATTTTTCTATCGTCTGGCTTCTTTTACTTGGCGTGCGGGTGCAGTTTGGGCCCCAAACGAGGCCGAGCTTTTCATGAGGAGTGGCACAGTGGGTCCGGGTATTGAACCACTACAGCGAGCTGGCTTCTCGGCACATGGCCAATGATTGATGTGTGAGAAATACCCATCCCCCCCCTCCCACCCAATTGCCAGAGCTCTGTCTGTACATCTGTCTCTCCTCCCTCCCTCCCTCCCTCCCTCCCCCAGTCTCTGTGCCACTGTGATGTTATCTCCGAGTCTGTGTGTCTGTAGGCAGGAGGTGACGCAGTGTCTGACTGAATCCAGACAAAGAGACAAACTCATCAGTCAACAGACACACAGAAAAGAGAGAGAGAGAAAGGGGAGTGGGTGGTAGCGGTGGCGGCAGTGGAGGGGGGTCAGGGTGGTGGAGGGCTAGCGTGCTAAACAAAACAGACAAAAGACAGAATGCCAAAACTCTACTCAAACACCAAGCAATGGGGGTCTTTTTTTTTTTTTTTTTTTCCAAATTCAAAAGCCCCTCCTTCAGCTTTCCAGCCGCCGTCCCCTTGAAAACACACACATGAAGTCACACAAGCCAGTGTCTGAATGTGCAGGAAGTGCTGGGGCCCTGACTTCCATCCACACACACAGACAGGAGGGGAACAAGGATGCTGGGCCAGACATCTGATCAGTTCTCATCTGCTGACCCAATATCACACAAAAGATGAAGTGATAAAACCCTTCTAATGAACAGGACCACTGTCTGGCTACGTTGGCGCCTGAAGTTAAGGTGAAACGTCGCTCATTAACATGAGAAAAACCAAGCACATACAAGGAATGAAGTCTTAATAAATAAAGGTTAAAGATTGCATTCCCATATTGCAGAAGTTTTTTTTGCACCTGTTGGAGGAAAGTTTTTCTGTTTGTAGCCAACATGTTTTTTTCTTTTTCTTTACATTTTTACTACATTGTGATTGCATATTTCAGGATTTGAACAATCTGTCATTTTGTATTTTTACCTTATTGTTGTTTCTAATGTGTTTATCCATGACTATGACTCTACTGTTGTTACACTGAAATGTTCCTGCTAAAAAGGGAATTACAGAGCTAATCTTATCTAGTGAAAAACAAGTTGAACTACTTCACATAACTTTAGAATATTAAAAAAATGATCAGAGTTGACATAGTGCTTCATGTTAAGCATTAAACAACAACAATATCTTCATTCTTAACAGTAAACACACTAAAAGACTGAAGTCAGTTAATTTCAATGCAGTTTTTCAGGATTGTAATGTTCATCAGATTAAAGAACACAAAGACATTTGCATGCAACATACTCTTTGAGTCATACCGTGGAACTCCCTTTGTGTGTGTGGGCAAGCATATACATAAAAATGTGTGTGTGTGTGTGTGTGTGTGTGTCTGGCAGCCTGTCTCCCTGCTGTCTAGTCTGTCAGTCAGTCTGACTGCGTTAACCTCTCCGCTCTGGGCAGCTCTCTGCAGGCCATTTAGACTTCACAGGAAACGACAGGTGAAGCAGCCAAACCGCAGGAGGGCCGAACTACAAAACTCACCGCATCTGAAGTCTGTCGATGACGACGGAGATTGCAGTGAAATGCATTCAAACAGAACGTAGAAAGTTCCCTCTTCAACGTCAACTTGCTGTTGCTCATCCTTTCGGTTTCTAGCTCTGATTTTGGCGTTCAGTAACAATACATGGACTGTTGAGCTATTCAGGGATTTACTGTAGGTGCAAAAGTAAGATGCATTTCTGCAGTTTCACCAAACTATATTTAGAAAGGTGAGCTGTGCAGGTCCTGACGTCAGTAGATTACACAGGGCAATCTTTTTCTTTGGCGGGAGCAACTTCTTGAAGATATCCGCAGGTGGACCAACCAGGAAATCCTGGCTGGAGGACAGAAGTAATGGATACACAGGGACACCAACTGGATGCCAACACAAACCAACTTTCACCAATTATTAATAGCCTACTCATTCATTCATTCATTCATTCATTCATTCATTCATTCATTCATTCATTCATTCATTCATTCACTGACATTTTCTTTTTAAAAAGCCATCAGTACGCTCTAAAGTTTCAAACGGACCCAAAAGCTACTGCAAGTCATATTTCTGTACAGACTGTGGCTCATGTCTCATTAATGCTCCTACATTAAAAAGGGAAAAGGTAAAGATTATCATTAAAGTGGAACAGATTAATTACACTGCTACAAAGTTTCATAACGAATATTTTGATAAACATAAGTACTCTCAAATCTCTTTTTTTAAAATCTCACAAAAGCACCAGCAGTCTTCCTAAGATTGAAGATCTTGATCAATAGGATCCATATTAGGTGTGGATGTCCCTACAAGAGACTGAATATATTACTGGCAAGCAGCGACGATGCCTGTTCCTGAAATCTTAATAGTCTATCAAATATTTCACTGAAGCAGTCGTTTGAAATTGCTATATTGACACAAATACTGCGGTGAGGACTGTGATTGAATATATCGAGGCAGATTCAGCGTCTGACAGAGACTGTGTGCAAAGAGAGTGACATTTTGTAGAAACGTAATAAACACAAACAGCTGAGGCTTCGCTTGGCATGCTGTGTGATTTGTGTTGCTTTAGAGGAAAAAAAAAATGCATACACACTGGCAGGGCAAAAGCTCAAACAGGGGTTCCATATAGTCGCAGTTTACTAATGTATCAGTTTTTAAAAGCAGTGCTTCTGTTAAAGCATAAAATAATCCTTATAAATAATACATTTTTTTATTAATCACTAATAAAAAAACAAAAACAACAAACAAAAAGAAACTGAAGGGGAAGCCACTTGCTGGAATGCGTGCTCAGTTCAAGTTTCCTTTATATTATGGCTCTGATTGGTCCCGGGAATTAAACTCTGCAGTATTATGACCAACAAAAACAACTGCACATGTTAAATATGGAGAAGAACCTGGTGTGGGTTTAACCAATAAACAGAAATCATGATAAAAATGATGAGAAGAGATCAGAGAATATCAAAGTGTAATAATTATTATCATTCCTTATGTGCATCCATTTAGGTTATGCTATTTAGAAATAAAACACATACTTTAATAAAGGAACTTAAATACTTTCCATGCCTGTTTTTTTTTTTTTTTGCATATTACACATTCAATTGTGACTATTGAGTTTTCAAGTTCAATTTGGCACCACTTTAGATTTCATATGTGACATTAGACTTGATAATGTTGTCTTTCGATCACTGGGAAGTAACGTAAAGTAGAAAGTACATCCAATAATTAGGATGCCAACCCAAACATTTATGACCTGTGTCATTTTTAAACGCCAGCAAATTGTAAAAAAAAGACTTTTTCAATGAACTGCCTGCGATCATGCAGCATAAACAAAGGCAAGCGAAACTCTTCCCGCAGGATTTATGGTTTCGTCAGAGAGGATCAGACTATGTGAAAAGGAAACTCTTAAAAAAGTGAAAATGTAAAACCTGCGATACCTACAGTCAACTTTGAAGGGGTTGGTCTGTTTTCGTCTGGACATAGTATCACCCTCTCACCGGAGAGGGGGGGTTGAAAGGTCTCCCCGAACCACTTCAGTCCAGGTGAACTCCGAACCGAGCCGACGGACCCAATTACCGGACAAACTACGTCCAAAACATCCGCTCCAACGGAAGGAGCGTAAGCGCTGCCGGAGGTGTAAACAAGGAGAAATCCAGCGGCGTGTCACGTTCTTCCAGGTTTAGTTTGAAAAACGGTCCCTTCCAGGCGCCGAGAGGGGTTTAAAATGATGTCCAAGCCCGACGACACACAGACGGACGGACGGACGGACGGCGAGGCGACCCGAGCCACTCCGACCCAGAGCCGCTGGCAGCTCGCAGGAGCCAAGCGCGAGCTCAGCTGATCCCGTACGTAAAATATCCGAACGCGAGCCGAACTGCATCATGGGACGTGTAGTCAGGACGGGCAAAGACCGTTAAAGCTGAGGATATGATTGTGTTCTTTAAATGTAATTTTACAAATTGTCAAGAGGTGACGGTGGCGCAGTTTTCTTGAATCGTGTTTAATAAGTAAAAATGACCAAAGATGATATTGTCACTTGATGACGAAATAAGATTTATTCAAAGACTTGAATAAATGAAATAAATAATTAATTCAATAATTAACATTTGAACAAGACAACATATTTGCTGTGCTATAAAATAAATAAAAACAACGTATAATTTCCCAATCTTAATACGTAAATGAATCTATAATTCAAATGATAAATTAATGAGGTCATTTCATATGCAGAAAAACATGTTAGCGCTCCCTAGTGGACAAACTATGCAATTTACAGAGCGAATCATTGCATATCTTCCAAAGAAAAAACTACTTACATCGACTCTTTTCACAATGAGGCTTCTTTTTATTCTCTTTAAAAAAAATTTTAACCATTACTAGTATTTTTCGGTATTAATTTAATGTTTATTTAAACCCCTTCATCTTAATGGATTATTTGTAAACACTCAGAGAGATTGAGCCCTCCTCCCCAATTAATGCCTGACTCCATTCACATTATAAACCACCAGAAAAGTTGTGAGTCAACAATTATGTTGTTATAGTAATAAGTGGTTATTACTATGGTTCCAAAACATCTAAAACGGAAGTTTTGGTCTTACATGGAAACGTTTTCTGGATTTCTCAGAGGGAGAGCTTCTAGGTTGGCATGTTAAACGCTGAAAATGTGACCTTATAGAGGTGGACGCGTGAAAACTCAATGCAAAACATTAATTGATCACTCATTAGTTGACTGTTTTAAATAAAGAACGACCGTCATTTGCAAATATACCAAAAGGTACTAAGATTTCACACAAAAAAAGAACTTCCAACATTCTTTAAAAACACTGATTGTATCTTTAACTCTGATTTGCAATTGTTAAAATACAGCATAAGCATTCACAGTCCATAAAGCCTGAGTTTCCTGGATAGCTCGGTAACAACACTGGGTGGTGCTACATACCAATGTCATAGCAGCGCATGTAGTCGTCATCACTGAATGCCACGAGTAAACTGACCGCAGCACGACACTGACACGGTTTAGAAATGTACTCATCCGCAAGGTTAGGCGAAAATATGCCATCTCAACAAAAATAAGCTCACCACCCCGTGAAATGCATGGATTTCCTCACGAGCAATAGCTGAAACGTCTCCACTCATAGCTTATGGTGACGTCAAATCCACACCAAAAGCAGATCGACGACAGCTAGCGGGCTAACAAGCCGAATGTTAGCCCTTTATATCAATGCAACAACGATGGCACCTATCAAGCTCACAGGGCACAAAGTAAAAAAGAAAAAATATTCTAGGAATCAGAACCCAGACGCGTTTATCATGGCAATAAATAAAAAACGGAACTATTACCCATGGCGTCCAGTGAACACTGGCATATCAGGTGAGAGTCTCGCTCGGAGGCAGATTGTGATGGGCTCCTCTGGTCCAAGCTAACGTTACTGTATGCTTCAACTTGGGACGAGCGTTCAGTGAGGCAAGCCGTTATAGCACTTAATGAAAACATTTTCGCCCTGTCAATGCTGAGAATATTGTTAGGAACTGGGAATCCTGATAATCATGTTTTCTAAAATGATATTCCTAAAGTTAGTAAAGGGATTTGAAAAAAAAAAAAAAAAAGGTGAATTGAGCCATTTTCACATGCATTGCTTTGCACAGATATTACATGAACAAATCTTCTCAGTTGCATTTTTTATGCTTTTTTGCCATCAAGTCAACGTTAGAATATGTAAAATAGAAAGCTTAAAAATATAAACATCTATCTATCAATTAATCTATCTATCTATCATTAGTAATTTCTCCCAAAAGGTCTGATTTTTTAGATTTCTCAACTTTTGACTGGATTAAGGTTTTCCTAGATGTTTCTGATGTTATTTTAGATTAGAAACAGTTTAATATCTCAAATTTATACCAATCATCAATTCTTAAAGTGAAGTTAGGTTTTTTTTGTGTGTGTGTAGGACATTTCAGCAACAAGGCAGTTCAAAGTGTTTTGCATGATAAAACCATAATACAATGGTGTTATGATAGAATATACAATATTGTATTATATTATACAAAATAATACAATCAATTCACAGTGGCGGTTATTAATTAAAAGCAGCTCTAGTCAACTTTTTTTAGCCTTTATCAGTGTTTCAGCATTATTATTTATTTTTTTTTTTACAGTTTTATGAAAGTGGCCACTTTGAGCCTTAAATACATTAATACGTTGTTTTAATTGCCATTTGTTCAATTCTAAAAGGCAAAATGGGAATTTTGAAGCGCTGCTGCTGATTATATGCCACACCCACCTGCTCTACTCACTTCTTCGACCAACCTCTGCCAGCGTAATCCTCCGCCTGCAGTAGATGTGCTGAGGCTGGAGTAGCCACCATTTTGCATGTCTAGTGTGTTCCTCCCTCCATTGCTAATAGAGACGATTCCAGTTCTTTTCTGGCATCATTACGGCTCGTAAGTATCTTTAGAAAGTACCATGTCGCCACAAATATGTGGAAGTGTCTCTACTTGGACTTAAATACGAGTGCTTTTGATTGTACTTGCGATGTCAACTGACAGTTAGGCGCTGCATAGGAAGTCGCAGCCCTCAGTGCACCGGGGTTGTGCCTGTCAGCAGCTAAGTTGCTGGGCTAGGTAGTATGTGCACTGCTGTGGTGTGTCTACTGAGCAAGTCATACAAGTCGTAACAACTTAAAACGGTAGGACATAGTGACTATTCTCTTGATAAGTAAGAAAAACCCTTGGTCGTCTTTTAATTTCGACGGTAACTGGCACATTTGACAGAGAAATGTCAGGGAGCTAGCTAACGCTAAGAAGGCCTAAACTGCATCATGTTCAGATCAGTCGGTAATTGGAGGTGGGGGGGCTGAAGTGACCCCGGTCCTGTTTTCCATTCGTCTGATGTAATGCTGTCGATACAAACATTAGTTTAAGGAGACTTTTTCAGTCACGGTGACGCTGTGATGTCAAACTGATGCCTTGTCCTTTCAAGTTCCCTAATATATCAGGGTTAGCTCGCTGATAGCTACTGCTTCACAGGTGTGCGTCCCCTTCTGTAACTTAAGACATTGTTCCGTGTGCTTGAGAAAGACTTCCAGTACCTTTTTGACGACGTGTAAAGTAACTCACCCCTAAGCAAACGTTGCATTTGGGGGAAATCCAGGAAGCTGTCGGCAGCTTTTCCTAATGTGCTGACGACGTGGACGTGGATCTAGTAAAGTTTTTAAAGAGAGGCTTTTCCTGGCTTTGACTTCGTGTGGATTTAATAGACTATATTATCATACAGGCTTTTACTTTACACACAGTGGCCTTGCTGGTGTAAATTGTAGCGCAAAGTATGTTATTGTTGAGGAAGTCAGGTGGAAGTAGGAAGTGAGCTAACCACTGTGACGTCCAAGCAGGTGTACATGGGGCTTTTCAGGAGTGCCTCACCTCTTGACATCCCCGCACTTTTACAGTCATTTTTATGTGCTTGTGTGCTTAATTTAGCTACTTCTTTGCCTACTTTAGCTGCTCGTTTGTGTTTTGATTTGGGATTCCGGTTTCGCTGTTTTGCAGTGACCCTTTTTTCTAGTTTTCTATTCCAGTTTATTCGTTTTTGAACAGGTAAAATCTTGGGAGTTAAGCGTGTCATTTTGTTGCTTTCATGTACAATGAAACTGGTAAATCGTGCCATAAAGCAATTGTTTTATTCTACAATTTCATCTACAGTAGAGAATGGTGTTGAAATGATGTCATGTTTGCATACAGAGTCGAGTAAAACAAGCAAAAATAATTAGCCGGTGATTATGCTGTAATTAGGACAACCAGATAAAGGAACTTCTTTCAGTGGAGAATATTGATTGTTTGCATTTTAAAAACAACAACCCACAAATTGGAGCCCAAAAGTAGCATTTCATTTTGCCCACTATCCACATTGTCTGTGTTTTAACTCTACAAGCTCCCTACAACTTTAGTGTAACGTTTTTGCCTGTGATTTAAGTGACGCTCTCATTGGCGATGCAGCCTAAAAACGATGCACAGCAGCCTAATTGGCCTCAAAGCAGACAACCACGCCTCAATCCCCAAAAGACAAAGACACCAGACCCTATGGCAACATGCAAAATAGAGACGTAGTCGTCTCCGTGAGGAGGAGAGAGGCTGCTTCTTCCTCAGGCTGCAGCTGCATCCGGCGTTTTCCAGTGCAGATATATTTCAGCATCAACATGTTTTATCCTGCGTGTGTTTAAAAGAGAGTTTGATTATGACTTTTGTGAACACTTAAGGGATAAAATCCGTTTTCTCTTGACACAAATGGCAGTTGTGAGTGCTGTAGAAGTTAGCCAACAGTGAATTTGTTTAGCTGGGACATGCTGAGCTGATCACGTTTTCTTCTTTATCTGAGAAAAAAAAAAAAAAAAACGAGTAAGATGAGGCATCTCTTGCAACACATTCCTGTGATGTTTCATTAACTGTGTTTGGTGATTCCATATAAAACCATATAAGTGGTGTCTGATCTCAGTTTGTATTTGACGTGAGTCAGTGAGTCAACTCCTCTGTGCTAAATGGGAGTAGAGTTATTTTTTAATTGTTGCTGGTTGTGAGATGTCAAAAAGTGTAATCTGATCTGTCTCTGCTATACCAACAGGAAGAAGGATTTGTTTGCAGTGCAAATATGCAGATTGTAGGATTTTGCATTTGGATTGCTTTGGCCCTGATAAATTTGTGTTGGCGGATCTTTCATAACTTGACCCAAAATGCTGATTTGGGTTTTGTTTCTTTTTTTTTTTAAGTTATGAATGAAGGAAGACCAACCTGTAGGCCTTGACGTTTCTGTTTGTGATTTTCTTGTTTTAGTGCACAGTGCTAGAAGTCCTTTATTCTCCCTGATCTCCACCTCATACATTTTTGGGAATAAGTAAACACCTTTGTCTTTCATATCCATCTGATGTTGTTTTTCCCCTGAACTCGACTCCCTGTTACATGGCAATTACAGAAAATGGCAGTAATGGGTGGTTTTTCCACAAAAAAGAAAAAAGAAGAAGAAAAATAGATGTTGATTGTAGTAAATTATATTGTTGCACTGCAAAGACAAGGTACAGTAATTCAATCGGGTCCCGGCAGTAGCTGGATTTACCTTTTGTGTTGATTATAAGCACAGCGAGAGATGCTTTATCATGATTCATGGAGCCCAACACTGAGTCCATTCAGCTCAGGTAATTTAAATGGTGTTAGAGCAGACTAGCTCTCTGGCTTTATTAAAGTGTGGCCTTGGCTGCCCACCCTCTCTGTTCCTGTTTGATCAAAGTGAATTCTTAGAATAGCAGCTGCAACACGCCACTTTTTTTTTTTTTTTTTTCCAACAAAGGACCTTCCCTTTCCCCCTCAGTCCGGATCCTGCTTTCTCTGTCAGCCGATACCATAACGAAGAGGTCGATATCACCAAATCACAACATGTAATTTAAAATGTTGTAAGGCCGGGTTTTTTTTTGTTGTTGTTTGTTTGTTTGTTTTGTCTTTTGGTTGCAAAGTTAAAAAGTTATCCAAATCTCACTGCTTAAGTAAAAATTGAAAATATCAACTTGGATCTGCATATGACATGAAAATCTTCATTTTAAGCTTTTATTGCTGATGAATTCCTTCTGGACTTTACACTTCACTGCACAGGGAAGTCAATTACATTTGAGACTTAACTCGAATGAAATGACCGTGTGCTGTTTCGCGCTACGTTTAAATTACTTTATGCAACTGATGTGGTAATTGGTACGTTTTATTTTTAGAGCAGTTCTTGCGTTTGCATGACTGATATTATGCAGAGACGGATGTTTGTATTGAAAAGAAACGTCATTTTTTTAAAAACTAAATTTCAAGTAATTTTTATGATTATGGAAGCACCGAAGGACATTGTGATGAAATCAAATCGACAGTGCCAATCCCGAGTGTATGTGCTGTAAAACATCTAAATTAATGTTTGAAAGGATTTAGGCTGAAGGGAAAGATGACAAATCAAAAACTGATCATGAATATGTAATAAACTGAACCGTCTCACATCTTTCACTGTCTGTTTGGTTTTAATGATTCGCTCCTCGTGTTTCAGTGAAAGTGCTGGCAGGCTGTTTTAAAGTCCTTCCCAGTGTTGCTGTTTAATAAAACTACTCAAATGATTTTATGTCAGAAGTTCATCTGGTAGTTTACACTGATTTTCTAAAGACTCTTTGTTGTTGGTGAGAAAAGCATTGTTCCTTTTGAACAAACATCCTCCCCATTTCATGAAACCAAAGGTAAAATTTATGCTCTCTAAAGGTAATTATCATATTTTTTTTTTTTGCGACTTTTCACCGTCATTATGTGGCTGTATTCTTCCAGATGAAAGGCTTCAGTGACAAACGAAGACAAAATGTACAAATTAGAGAGCTGCAGTAATGATCCTGAGCTCTGGACATGCTTTATGTACAAATTGTTTCCAACTCTTATCATAAGGTGGCATTTTATGTTTTACTTTTTCCAGTTTAGCTCAAATTCAGCTGCTTTTGCATCAACTACACCAGTTTTGTGATCAGCTGAAGCGTGAAGGAAGCAGTAAAGTTCCTATAAATTACTATTCTGCTCAGCGTTCGATGTAATGTGATGCGAGTAGTTAGACCTGCTATAATGAGTCTACAGGTGTTGGTCTGCTTGTTAAGCAGACCAACACCTACGGGTCAGTCGTAGACCAAAAGTGCTGCTGGCCTGAGCTGCAGTCGTAGTTTTTATATTTTAGTGTTGCAAGAATGTGAAATCTTCTGGTTTGGGTTTTATTGACATTTTGAAGAGGATTACCATTTGTCTCTAGAGCTACGCTTCCAGACCTTGAACTGATTAGAAGATTTTGGCTAAAGAAAGTGCAGATATCTGTACTATCGCAAGTGATTTATTTCGGAACAAAGTGATTTTGCAGTTTTCACACTTTTTTTTCCTTTTTTTTTTTTTTTTTTCCTGCTGTATCTTATTTTCATAAATTTTAATGTTTGGTATTTCGTGCAAAATTTCTTTTCACGACAATGCATGTTGTCTTCATAAATATTTTAAGCTTCGTGCTTCTAGAAGCTTCTCTGTGGAGGGAATTAAATTTCACTCGTTCTTCTCTGCTCTTAATTCTGCTGAGGAGTTCTGGCTCCTAAAACCAACACACAGTTTATGCAAACAAAAACTGAACCAAATGCAAAATTGTTCTCACTTTGAATGAACTTCAGGCGAAGAAGATTATTTTGTCCCAAAACAATTTATACATTTTTTGACCGTTTCCGTTTTGTTAATTCGTAGAGAACTGATTCCTGTTTTCAGCGTGATGTGGTCTCGTGTCTGTAGGTGACACCCTTTTCAATCGTCTGTGTTTCCCAGAGAATGCCAGCTCCGATCAGACTGCGGGAGCTGATCCGGACCATCCGGACGGCACGGACCCAGGCAGAGGAGCGAGAGATGATCCAGAAAGAGTGTGCTGCTATCCGCTCGTCTTTCAGAGAGGAAGACAACACGTACCGTTGCAGAAATGTGGCAAAGTTACTTTATATGCACATGTTGGGCTACCCAGCCCACTTTGGGCAGGTATGTGTGTCTGACTAATAGGATTAAATCTCGTTGGATTTCCAGTGAACATGATGTTTCAGAGATAATAACCTGAGTGTATCGTGACTGTTTGTCTTGTCTAGCTGGAGTGTCTGAAGCTGATTGCATCCCAAAAGTTCACTGACAAACGGATAGGTTATTTGGGAGCTATGCTTCTTCTGGACGAGAGACAGGATGTTCATTTACTAATGACAAATTGCATTAAAAAGTAAGTGAAACTCAAAACTACACCCAGCTGTGTGAAGTGGTGATTTAGATATAAACTCAGATCTTGAGTTGTTTACTACTGAAACATGAAACATCATAAGATACTCTCTGATTTTGCTTCTTCCTCGCTAAATCATAATCTTCCTAATGTGTCCTCACCTCATGTGGCCGTCTGTGTCACAATATTTAGAACGGTTTCATTTTATTCTGCTGTGTTTCCATGGCTTATGTGACTCGTTTCTTCCACACCAGTGACTTGAATCACAGCACACAGTACGTCCAAGGCCTGGCTTTGTGCACTTTAGGCTGCATGGGGTCCTCAGAAATGTGTCGTGACCTGGCGGGGGAGGTCGAGAAGCTGCTTAAAACATCCAACTCATACTTGAGGAAAAAGGTAAGGTTCACTTTGTTTGATTTTTGTGCTTTTATATTTGAAAATTGGAGGTTGGGAGATGAAACGTAAAGGTGAAATAGAATGGAAAAACAACAATGCT
The DNA here is from genome assembly GCA_911649635.1 of Poeciliopsis gracilis. NCBI lineage: Eukaryota > Metazoa > Chordata > Actinopteri > Cyprinodontiformes > Poeciliidae > Poeciliopsis > Poeciliopsis gracilis. The sequence continues at coordinate 9,455,297 of CAJVRI010001179.1, read as the reverse complement.
CAACCATCTCTTATTTCAATCTTTAACAGGCAGCATTGTGTGCAGTGCATGTCATCAGGAAGGTCCCAGAGCTCATGGAAATGTTTCTTCCAGCCACAAAAAACCTGCTGAGTGAGAAGAACCACGGTAAGTGGAAACTGAATGTCAGGGGCCAGTTGACGGGAAACGGGGTTGTCCCACAGAAATGCAGAATCCGTCCCGTTTCCTTCGACTCACAGTGCCACGTTGAGTACAACTATCTTGTCGCGGCCTTTGCAGAGGACATTGGAACTATTGACCTGCCAAACACTTGGGTTTGTGTGCAGCCCACTGTAAGGAGCACAGGGCAAACGATAAGATAAAATAATACAATGTCTCTGTTGGACAGTTTTCTTCTTATAATATAATAAGATAATGGTGCATTTAATTATTGCTGCAGTTGTTCATTCCTGCCCCTTTGAAGAGCTGTTTTTAAATGGCCACAGGTTCTCTAATGAAGATTTTGTGACGTCAGTAAGTTGACAGGAGGGGAAGGTGTGGAGAAAATGAACCGGCAGCTGCGTTGAAAGACACGTCAGTATTTCTGGCAGAAAGATGCACTGAGTTTAAAAGCCATACCGTTTGGCACTGATGTTTACGCTTGTGTTGGTTCTGTTCTCTGGGCTGAACGCAAGGGATTCTGACTTTCTGCTTGAATACTGAATCACTGATGTCGCGTTTAGCTAATTTGGTCTTTTATTTGAATTTCCTCTGGTGCCATATCTAATTTTTCCAATTAGTATTATGGACCTGCACCTTCGTCTCAAATTGTGACGTTAGCAACTTTTGCAGCAGTAATATTTAAACCATCAGCATCCTGCTGATTAAGCCAATTAGACTTTTTATGTCTGAAATTTGAACGCGATTAATTGTTTAAACTCTACTATGTACCACTGTATTTGCTTATAACAGTGGTACATAGTAGATGAGATGATCATAGAAATGTAATTTCAATTAATCCTGCTCACCTCATAAATTACAGTAACATAGAAAAATCTAAAGTGAAACCCCTGTAAAGATTTGCTGCATGCAGGGTGAAATTCACTTGTTTATTGCTGAAAGTTTTGATGATTGTGCCTTGCAGATAATAAAACTTTAATGCAGTTTCTGAGAAGTTGGAGTATTACATAAGACGTATAGGTTTTTTGTACTGTGCAGTATATTTGCAGCCCTCCTGGCTCTGCAGAGGAGGTAAGGAACACAAGTTAAAATCACAGGTTTTAACTCCTATGTTCAGTTTCAAGTCATCTTGAAGGTCCTCCGTCGGTTTGCTGTGAGGTTTAAGTCATGAGAGCGATGCAGTGGTCATAAAGGCAGGTTCTAGTATTTCTGGCAGGACTGGAGAATGAAATGCTGCAAGGTTAACATTTCCTGAATATTGGTTAGTGTCTTGCATTCTTTCCGATGTATGTAAATAGTAGCAGAGTGGCGTCCTTCTACTGTTCGGTGGCCGTCGTTAACACTTACCGCTATAGAGGAATTATTTTGCCTTGTAAATTCAGAGATGCAATGAGTGACCTTGTGAATCACAGCAATATTGTGTTGTTTCTCTTTGTGCTGCAGTGCAAAATGCTGGAAACAGACTTTCACAGGTGCAGCCAATAAAGCTAGTTAGGACTATGAAACTGATTATAACTGGTGCAATACATTTACTGCAGCGAGGCAGTAAATGTATTTTAATCACAAATATTAATGAGCAATTTGTAGATTTACATGTAAATGAAAATCACCTACCCCTTCTGTCCTCTCAGGTGTTCTGCATACATCTGTCGTCCTCCTTACCGAGATGTGTGAAAGAAGTCCTGATATGCTGGCCCACTTCAGAAAGGTACGGACTGAACGCACAAAATAGTCATGCAGCTACTGGCACATTTGTCTGAAACTCATGTCACATTTCATTCTCCTTCAGTTGCACATTTTATTTTTTAGGACTTAGATCAGCAGATATGTTAAACCGGATTATAATACGGGTCTTCTCCTAGTTTCAAATAATCTTTAAATCTCCTCCCACTGTCTTCCCCCCCTGTTGTTTCTCGACTGCTGCTGTTCCTCTCCTATACGAGTGTAACAAACTAGGCCACCGCGTCTCATGCTCATATTCTGAACATTATCTGAAGCTCTCTGAAAGTGAATGATTTTCCAGTTTCCCCTCCCTAACATCTACTTCATATTTTTTCTGTCATTTGTCTTTGTTACAATTCCTGCATTGTGTTAGAATGAGAAGGTAAGAGTACATTCTGATCTCATAGCTGGTGCATGCTGTTAATAGTCATCACTCCTCACGGTCACCTCACACGTACCCAGATTTGTGTTCAGTAATGTCATGTCTTGTTTTCAGTTAGAGTTTTGGTTTCTTTATATTGTACCGTGATCATTACTATGTCAGTGTTTTTAAATATTAAACAAAACTGTTTTTGATCCATTCGTCAGAAACATTTCCCACTATTTTTAATGTGAAACTCGTTTAATCACAATCTTAAGAGAAATTTTCACAATTGGTGGTTTATGGTTGATTGCCACCATCAAGACGAGACTGAAACATATTTCTATATAATGGTAGTTGCATTCGCCCTGTATGCAGACATATGAATGGGATGTAATTTTATATCTGGCCATATTGTAAAGTGATCTTGTCTGATTTGAGCAACATTTTTATTTACATTCTATAAGCCTCGTCTGGTATTTGCTTACACATTTTTATCTAAAAGGATTATGTGTCTACAAAGACCTGAAATATCATTTTTTGATTTGTTTTTTTCATGCCAAACTACTCCCACTACAAATGTTTTAGAAATCACTAACACAGAAAACTACTTTTCATTTGTTTTCCAATGTCTAATAAGAAGTTTTTGCACATTTCAAAGTGTAAAAAAAGCAAACTTTTTCCCCTTTAATAGTCGAATACTTGAACCCAATATTTCTTTTACTGCCGGTGCCTAAATTTAATATTTTGCTTTTTTGACAATTAGTATCCATTCCTTGCCATTTTTTCTTCCAATCTACTTCCATTTTGTATCCATGCATTTTCTTATTAAACATTAGCAGATTTTTCTATCTAGTTGGGTATTTGTATTAAGTCCTGGAGTTAAGTAAACATTGAAAGTGCAAATCTCACTTATAATTAAATTAGATGCATTTTATATTATGAAAACTTACATTTCTCCCCCATTGATTACGGTTCTTTTGACGGTATCGATCCGTTTTCTGTCATGCGATCAAACTAAAATGACTCGACACGATATCCTGCTGCTAGGTATTAATTTCTAGAGTCTCAACATTACATTTCCTTCAAGAATACTGAGAGTTTAGATCGTCATTTTAAATATTTTGGTTTTCTAAGAGGCTACTCACTTTGAAACACCCAGTTCCTTTTAATTTCACACCCCTACAATCTAGATTTTTGCACAAATGTGTTAATACATTTTCTTCACCATAGTTAACAGAAACTCCAACACTGTTTCACTCCCTACATTTGAATATTTGTCACTTTATTATTAATAAGTTAGTTTATAAATGTTGTTCAGGTGTAGGTCTGGGATCTCTGCATAATATTGTGACCTCTCCTGTTTTTATTTCTTCTGTTGTTGGTATTTGTTTTTTATAGCTGGTTCCACAGTTGGTGAGAATCCTCAAGAACCTAATAATGTCTGGATATTCTCCCGAACATGATGTGTCGGGCATAAGCGACCCTTTCCTGCAGGCAAGTCTTCATTATTAAAACCGCAGTTTGACTCAACTTTTATGTTGGTCTGAACATGTAAATAGAAATGAGTTTTCAGCACTTCTGTACATAATTTGTACACACAGGAAAGACCGTTTGTTTTAATTGAATAAGCCACTAAATGGTGATAACATGCAGTTATTAAGCTCAGAGAAGTGAATTACTGTTATTATAGGATGTCTTTTTTTTTCCTTAGGTGCGGATATTGAGACTACTGAGAATTTTAGGCAAGAACGATGATGACTCCAGTGAAGCAATGAATGACATTCTCGCACAGGTTAGAATGAAACGTATTAAATGCATTGATATATTTTCTCATTTTAGAGGCGCATTGCTTAAGTGTGTAGCTCACCAATGATTGTTTTGCAGGTTGCAACAAACACAGAGACGAGTAAAAATGTAGGTAATGCAATCCTGTATGAGACTGTACTGACCATAATGGACATCAAGTCTGAAAGTGGACTGAGGGTGAGGCATTATTTAACGTTTTTGTTTATTTTGCTTTAAGGCAAACCTCTAGTATTCCTTTAGTTTTTTTCTGATTTTGCTCTTCTAAGTATTTGTTGTTTTTTTTCTTTCTTTCAGGTTTTGGCCATCAACATACTAGGTCGCTTCCTTCTTAACAATGACAAGAATATAAGGTAATTACTTCATTTACCAATCTTGATTTTTATGAGTGGATTAAATGAAGATGCAGTTAAATCCCAGTTATGTTACTTAATTAAAAACTCCTTGTTCCAGATATGTGGCGTTGACATCTCTACTAAAGACGGTACAAACAGATCACAATGCGGTGCAGAGGCATCGGAGCACCATTGTGGATTGTTTAAAAGATCTGGACGTCTCCATTAAGAGGTCAAGTCGCACATCTCGCATTTCTTCGACTTCTTTTCCACTTGTCGTCCCGAATACTTGTTTTTGACGCGATGCTCTGTTACGGTGTAGACGTGCGATGGAGCTGAGTTTTGCCCTCGTGAACGGCAACAACATCAGAGGCATGATGAAGGAGCTGCTCTACTTCCTGGACTCCTGTGACCCAGAATTCAAAGCAGACTGTGCATCAGGAGTGTTTCTAGCTGCTGAGAAGTAAGGCCAAACATTCTCCATGCACTCGGATACTTCAGAATCATTTTAATGTCTCACTCCCTCCTGGCCTGGTCATTTCAGGCTTTTTTTTTTTTTTTAAAAACATAACAGATTGAAGTCACTATCTGTTACCCCATCTGTAAAGTGTAAATCCTGTTTCTAGAAATATGGAATGCTGTATGATGATAAAATGAGTGATCCATCGTCTGACAGATTTTGCTGACACCATTTTTTTTCTGACAGCATTTTTCATCCTGTATCCACAGTGTTGGATAACTTTTTCCATTTATTTGAGAAATCTTTTCATCCTTTCGTTTCACAGATATGCTCCGTCGAAAAGATGGCACATAGACACCATTATGAGAGTACTCACAACGGTGCGTATGCTACAGAAACTTTCCAATCGCTAAAGTAATGGCTACAAGCAGTCTCGTTTGAGTTTGTCTTTGCGTCGCCGTTTTAGGCAGGGAGCTACGTGCGAGACGACTCTGTTCCCAACCTGATCCAGCTCATCACAAACTCTGTGGAGATGCACGCGTATACAGTTCAGAGACTTTACAAAGCATTGCTGGACGACATTTCACAGGTCAGAGAAGCTCTGGTTTGATCTATGATTAAGCGTAAGCCGTGAATGTAATTGATATTTTACATTTCAAACCACGTTAAGTCTCCGCAATAAACTTTGTGGCCTTTTCCGTCTGTCTTCCAGCAACCTCTTGTGCAGGTTGCGTCGTGGTGCATAGGAGAATATGGAGACCTCCTGGTGTCAGGGCAGTGTGAGGAAGAGGAGCCCATCCAGGTACTTTTGGAGAAATCCCACCTAGACATGAAACAGAATATTGATTGACTACACTGGTGAACGCTGTGGTTTCCTCAGGTGACTGAGGATGAAGTTCTGGATGTATTGGAAGGTCTTCTGGTGTCCAATCTGTCCACGCCGGTGACCCGCGGCTACTCCCTCACAGCCATCATGAAGCTGTCGACTCGTTTCAGCAGCGTGAAGTGAGTGAATGTTTCCCTCCTTTTTTTTGTTCTGCATTTATTTTCCTGACAGTATCAGTTTTTCTGCAACAGTTTTGATATTTTATTACATTCAACTTTCATTTTGTGAGATTATACATCATCTAAAAATATTCACTATTAGCCTCAATGGGTGGAGTCAGCCATGACTCAGCGCTGCACAGGGACAGGCGACTTTGTTTCACATGATTTATTTTGACAAACAGATGTTTGATACTAGCTGTGTAAGTGAAGCCATATCCACTACAACTTAGATCATTGTAAAAAAAACAAAAAAAAATTGAAAATAACTTATGAACAAAGATTGCTGTTGGTTACTTGAACAAAAATAATTTTCTAGACTAAATTTCTAACTTGGAGCTTTCTACTTGTTCTTGTTCCAGTAACTTGACTCTGGTAAATATAATAAGATGTTAATATTTCGATCTTGAGAAGATGTAAAATTTTATTAGAAAAAAAAAAATGCAATCTGCTGAAAATGAGTTTGGTTAAAGTCAGAATTCTGTTTTTTTTTTTTTTTTGTTTTTTTTTTTGTTCTAATCATTTTCTATAGTTTATACCACAAATGATTGCAAACCATTTTTTGTGTATGACTTTGGAGTCAGTTAATTATTGATGAAGTAGCACTTTAAAGTAAATTAGGGTTCACTTACCTCTTTATAACTGGCGTCTGCTTCTATGTGACATTTTAATCTTTTTTTTTTTATTCTCTGTGTGTTTTTTTTTAGCCGAATCAAAAAGGTGGTTTCAATATACGGAAGTAGCATCGATGTGGAGCTTCAGCAGAGAGCCGTGGAGTACAACGCACTTTTCAAGAAATACGACCACATGAGGTGAAGCTTCCTAATGTTTAACAAAATAAAAAAGTAGAACATCCATATTCAAGGATTAAGATTTAGAAATTTTGATTTATTCATTTCAATTTAAGGCTATGAAATTTTTTATACTTCTATATTTTTTATATTAGGTAGGTATTAAATTATATTATGTCTGAAATTTTCAGCGTCATTCGTTTGCTTTGTGATTTATAGCTTTGGTTAAAAATTATATGTTTTGAAAATATAATCAAAATATTTTTTATATCGTGTATATTACCTCTTCCATTATCACTGTAAAGTCTAAATTTAAAAATGTTTGCCTTGAAAAGGAATATTAGTTTTACAGTCTTATATATTTTTGTTACTAATAATTATGAAGCTTACGACACACTGCAGGAAAGTGTTAAAATCTGACGTAAAACCATTCCAGCCAGTTGAAAAATACAAATTAAAGATGACAGTTGATCTTGTTTATGGTATTAAGCAAGATATTTATTCCTTTGCAGACCAGCTCTTCTTGAACGAATGCCCATTATGGAGAAGACGGCCTCTAATGGTCCCACAGAAATCGTACAGACAAACGGAGAAACTGAGCCATCTACGGTGGAGGCGAAACATCCACCACCTGTTACCCAACCAACAAACCAAGTAAGAATAATTTCATAGAATATTAATTGTTAACATGCAAGTTAAACACTAAGATTACTGCTGACAGCATTTGACTTTTTTTTCTTGACTAAGGTTTTCAACTGAAACTGTTTTAATTTGTCTCTAATTTTTTTATAGTGTTCTTATTTGTTAATATACTAAATGAATTACATGTATTGACCGAGCCTCCATGTTGTCTTTACTCTAAGGCTAATGATTTGTTAGACCTGCTGGGCGGAAATGACGTGGTGCCGGTAATCCAGACTACGATTCCCACAAAGCCCGCCTCAGCTGGAGGAGAGCTGCTTGACCTCCTGGGTGACCTCTCACTAAGTGGTACGACGCTCACCTCAAAGCGCTCTCTTAATCTGCTTAAAGGAAAATGAACGACTTGGTGTAGATTTTTGTTTCATTATCAGTGCTAACTTGATCTTCAGCTTCTTTAGGATCTAACTGAACCTCACATTTATTTATTTGTCTCTGATGTAGTAGACACTTGTTTTTAGAATATCTAGAAAATTCTATTTGATTTTGTTACTTCCTCAGGTGGTCCGGCGCCTGCACCCGCTCCCTCAGTGGCCACTTCCCAGCCACCGTTCCTGCTGGACGGGCTCACTTCACAACCCCTGTTCAATGACATTGCAGCTGCAGGTAGGAGTGTGTTCCTTCTCTAAGCTATAAATATGCTGCATTTTATTTTTTTAAGAAATCTGGTCATTATGAGGCTTCAGTTGGCCTTTTGTGGTGAGATTTTATTGCATTGGCCACTCTGATCTTATTGTAAAAATAATTTCCATGAATCTCCTGCTTGCTTAGGTATTCCTTCCATGACTGCATACAACAAGAATGGCCTAAAAATAGACTTCACATTTGAGAGAGCGAACCCTAACCCAAACATCGCAGTCATCACCATCCACGCCACCAACTCAACAGAGGCTGAAATGACCGACTTTGTTTTTCAGGCTGCAGTACCAAAGGTAATCAAACGATAATCCTCTACATGACAGACCTCTCGCTCATTTACTGTATTCTTTCTTTTAATTGTTTCATTTTTCTACAAAGATGACAAGATATTTTGCACAAATTTATATTTTAAAATCCCAAATTTGACTGAAAATTAAGATTCATGTGAAATTCTAAACGCCTAGAAAAACTAAAAAAATATTTTTTTGTGTGTTTGAATATTCTGCATGTAAAAACGGGTTGGGACAAAGCTGACAAATGAGTGGACATGAGCATAGCTTGCATTTGCAAAACTCTCCCACAAGCACACACGCACACAAACACACACACGCACGCACGCACGCACGCACACACACACACACACACACACACACCATCCAATCAATAGTGAAGGAAAGCAGATGTGACTGCTGAGAAAGTTAACAAAAAAGCAAAAAATAGTTTAATGAAAATTGTGTTTAAAAGAAGTGGATGAATTATTAGTGTTAGTATTACACCATTACAAGTGTTGGACTTTTACCTTGGGTCTTACCATATCACAAGCTTTTTTTCTGATTTTAACAAACTAATATTTATATTTTTTCTCAAAATGATGAGGAAATTGTTAGGGTACTGTAGAACGTACAGTAAATGCTCCTCGTTGCTCCAAATTTTGCCTGAGTTTTTAAGACGAGGTCATTAAATCCATTGGAAACACCTGATTAACTAAACTCATCATTTTAAAGTGCTGAAGAGAGCATATTTTTCCACGTGCATTATCGTTTCATCTGAAGTTGTTGTTTTCATCAGACATTCCAGCTGCAGCTCCTTTCCCCCAGCAGCAACGTGGTGCCAGCTCTCAACCAGGGAACTGTAACACAGGTCATCAGAGTTCTCAACCCACAGAAAGTGAGCTTCTTTTCAAATATCTATTTATCTTTTAGTGTCATAGCGATACAACTTCCACGATTGCACACAGATTTCTGTTTTTACAATCCAAACCTTTACAATTTCAGCAACAACTACGAATGAGGATCAAACTAACCTACACCCACAAAGGCTCGGCCGTGCAGGACCTGGCAGAGGTTAATAATTTCCCCCCGCAGTCGTGGCAGTGATGACCGGCTCCTGCTGCCTCCCAAAAGCCCCACCAAGGGAACTATGAAACCTTTTTTTTTTTTTCTTTTTTTTTTCCCCCCCTCCTCCCACACGTTCACCTCCCACCCTTTCTTCCAATGGACCGCCCTGTGACATCACTGCAGACCGCTGCCCTCGAGTTGCATGGGAAGCAGCAGAGCATCAACCACAGGAGGATAGAGCGGATGTTACGAAGACCCTGTTGGCATTACAAGAGGAATTGGGGGAAGAAAAAAAAACATATCAATCATTGAACTTTCTCTTTTCGCTCTTAATTGATCTCTTAGTATGGTGATGTCTTTTTCTCACGCCCCTCCATCACCACACCCAGAAGGATACATGCGCACCGTCCACTGTGGCACACTTTACCTCTGAAAAAGTGTTGCTCCCTTTGGGCTCTTTCTGTTTTTTTTTTAAAGAAAAAGAAAAAAAAAAGATCCTAAAATGCAGTTTGAGGCATTTGCTCCCTTGATCAGTAGGATTGGCTTTGCTTTCGTAAAATCATCATTTCTATGACGGCAGCAGGAAAAACTTTGAAAACTGTTCCTTTCTCCACACTGTCAACAATATAACTTCAGAGTTGTATTCATTCTGAATTACATTAATTTGCTAAATGCATGTGTGCTGGGGTCACAATCACATCTGGACTTTTTAAGCTCCGAGGGGGGATTTTCTGATTCCGTTTGTAGATCACTTCCTCCGACTCTGTGGCTGGGTTCAGAACATTTCCCCTCATCTAAACACCTCATCGGTAGGGAATCGACAGCTTGTAGATCTGTACAAAAACAGTAAGTTTGATGTACTGCAGTGAATACGTTATCGCTCTGAAACTTATCCGAAAACAAGTTGCGTTTGTGTCAGAGAGAGATCTGCGTTTTAAACTTTTCCTGCGTCTGTGTCATCGGTCGGGACTGCATTTTGACTTCTATTTCTGATTTGTTTCACCTGATTGAACTTGGTCACCATGCTCACACATGTAAATGAAGCTTGTCATGAATGTAGTAACTTGCACTGAATGCTTTTCTTTCTCTTAATTCTCCTTTCCAAGTCTTTTTTTTTTGTTATTATTATTTTGTCAGGGATGCTCATCTTATCGGCACTGATTTTGTGAGAGTTTGTTTTGTTTCTGCAGTAATTATGCCTGATATCAAAGTGATGTGCCTTTCTGACTTGGCTGAGTTAAAAAAGGAAAAAACAAACAAACAAAAAAAAAAAACGCGAGCGTCGTCTGTCACTCTTGATGGATTTCAACTAAAATACCACGAACCTGAGCAACAATTTTGGTCCAGGAATGTGTAAATTATAGTAAAATATTTCAAATTCTATCTTGATTTTTCTCAGATTTCTAATAAAAACGAGTCGATAACATTTAAACCCTATAATTAAAGCAAAGTTAATGGCAGCTAATGTGTGTAAGCGTCAACAAGCTGGCATCGGTTATTTCCCAAATCCTCCAAAACTCCATCAAGCAACAGAGACTGAACTATTAGAGCTAAAGAAACTTTTTTTTTTTTTTTTTGCTCGTCAGAAGCATACTGTCATCGGGGATAGGAACCTTAATACCTCACTGTTTCCTTTCTGTTAACTTTAGTGGCAGCTTTGATTTAGTCACCAAATGCAACGGAGGGGGAAGCGCCTGCATGAAGAAAACTAACAGCAGTCTGTGCATCTCATTACTGAACTCGCAGCCTCACTATGATCCGCCGATATAACTCCTCTCACTATGCTTCACTATCTTTTAACTTCTGTGACCAAATCAGAGATATACTATTAGCTTTGGAAATATTTTTGAGCTCATGATATGTGTATATGGAGAAATCCTTTTCTGCTGAACGTTTTTCTTCTGTTTGTTGACGAATGCTATATTGGCTTTTTTTCTGTACATACTGAGGGCTTTTACAAAATGTTTGTCTATTGTACTATCTTTCATCCTTTTTTTAGATATCATTTTCTAAACAAAATTCCAACTCCTCAAAATAGATTTAGTCGGTCTATAATGAGACAAGTATGTATCATCACTCATTCATTGTAAAAGATTTATGATCTGCCTGTACATTGTATATAGTTGTAAAACGAAAACGCTGATCAGATTAAATAAAATCCACATAAAAGATTAGTTGGAAAGTATAATTGTATGCATATATGTACAAAAGTAATCTTAAAAGGATGCAATGGAGCTTCATTTGGTTTCCCGTTGAGTCCTGATTGGACGTCACGCCCTGGCGTCGTCAGGTTCGGCGTCTCTGGATGGTGGGTTTCTAACGTGGCTTTAACACACACACACACACACACACACACACACACACACACACCCACCCTCTGAATGATGCACTGTACTACTGAGGAGCAGCGACTTGAGTTCTGCTCCACCTCCCCTCGAACGCCTCTCGCATCTACGGCCTCTTGCAGAGCAGCATCTTTCATTTGGCCTTACGTGCTCTCTTGATCTTCTCTTCAACCTACCTTTTGTTTTTGTGAAGCCCGTTTTAGTTTTGGTGCGTTCGCTCGCTCTCTCTCTCTCTCTCTCTCTCTCGCACCATCCAAAAGCAAGGACACTACTACTGCCATGCCTGCATTCTTTTTCTCCCCTTTTTTCATATTTTAAAGTTCCCTTTATGGTCAATTGGTTTGCTTTTAATCTGCATGGTTTGACTGTCATTTACAATCCAAAATGATGCTGTAAAATCCATGTGAAAGCTCAACGTTTTTGTGATATAAATCAACACAATGTTCTATTTCTTTTAGAGCGTTGGGGGGGGGGGTGTTGTTTTTTTTTAAAGTTTTTTATTTAATCTGCTTCTGTTTAATGGAGGCAAACCATATGAAGCATGTGCTACAAGATGGTGAACACAAGGGGGAGCTGTGCAAAATGGAAGGCTGGCAGCGTGAGAGAACGTTTCATACAACTATTCCTGAATGTGTTTTTGTTTTTATGCGTGTGTGTGTGTGTGTGTGTGTGTGTGGTCTTATTCAAACTGTATGTTAATCACGCCTGATTAGTTCTTTCTATGAAGCTGTTAACATTTTACAAATGGAAGTGAGCCCAACATTAAAGCTTTGGACACTATATGAGGAGGAAGGAAACGAGCGCCTGCCAGTGGTGTGGTCAGGTCTGTGTGTGTGTGTGTGTGTGTGTGTGTGTGTGTGTGTGTTTGTGTGAAGAAAATCATCTTTGATCGAGCGCGATGGTGTGCTTTCTGTCTTTTATCCGCATAGGACGTCATTCTTTTGGCTGCAATTTCGACTCTCAGCTTCTGAGCTGCCTGTGAAGAACTGTAAATAAGGTCGTTTCTACTCTTGACGTGAAACCTCTTTTGCAAATGCAAGAAAAGTTTAAATGTTCAAATCTGTCACGCTCCCATCGAGGGGCAATTAGAAATCATTCATCATGAGCTTACAACCTGGTTAGTTTTATTTTTTTTGTTGTTTTGTTTCACTTTGGGGGCAAAGAAAATGCAAATCCATCGTCTGGATCCCTTGTTTTTTTATTTTTATTTGTTCCTTCTTTTGCTGGGATGAAGTCGTTTTGTAAAGGGCTTGAAAGAGCATCCAAATGCACATCGTGGTCCTTTTCTATTTGTTTTTAAAAAGAGAGGGAATAAAATGGATTTCACTTTGCTCTGAAAACATTGACCTGTGACCCCCCCACCCACCCCCGCCCCTTCCATCATCTTTCGACCCGCCCGGCCCGAACACGTCTAAAAACGAATCAAGATTTTAATTTTGTGTTTTTGTTGGGAAGGGGAGCGGCGTGAGATTCACTGTTTTCCAGTTCCACGGCTTCGAGGAGAGTGTGAATGTCAGACTGAAAATATGAAATCTTTAAAGATGAGAAGTTGTAAACTATTAAATGGATTATTTTCAATTTATGCTGTGTATTCTTGTCTTTGGGTTGGAGATGATTATCAAGCGAATAAAAAAAAGTGAAATAAAACTCAAGTTGAAGTATTGAAATTTGTGCCGTGTGTCTGCTCTGCTAAACTAAAGTTGGGCTTTTAACCTCAACCAAAAAAAAAAAAGTTTGTACCATTTTGCACCAAATTTTTCTTTTTCTGAATGAAATGTATTAATCAGTTGCTTTTGTTGCTACTTAAGTGTTTGACTCAATTCGCTAGAACAGGAAGTTCTACTGAAAACATTTGGATTTTACAAATTTGAATCACTGATTTTTGCATGTACAGCGTCATCTGTGCTTATTGTCACCCTGTTTAAAGCTCGATATGCCTTGAAGCAAATAGATCAAATCTTTACCTGTAAATGCAAATAACAAGAGCTAGATTTAAAAAGTCCCACATTAGGGGGGTAAAATATCACTGATTCCTCATTGGGAACCAATCTTCTCTGCTTACCTGATCTATAACTCGAGTTTGAGATGAAAAAAGTTGGCTTTGTTTCAGTCTTGTGTCAATTTGGCTGCCATTTAAGATTACCATCCAGTTTCAAAAGTTTACTTAAAACTAGTTGTTCTGGGTGAGGAAGTCAGTAGATTTAAAAAAAAAAAAAAAAGTGCTGTGATTTCAAAGAGTGTCTGATGCAACTGGACTTGCAAAAAAAAATAAAATAACACAAATGGGTTACACAAACTTCAGACACATTGAGTATTGTAGAACACTGAAACGCCGAGGGGATCCCAACTGCACCAGTGGAGCGCAGAACCCCAGCAGAACCAGACTGAGGACGGGCGGCCATCTGTCGTCACCAAATGGAAGGAGTTTGTTTTAGTGGAAAGAGCATATGCGGGTCATGAGGAAGAGACGTGAGCGAGCATCGGTGATGGGAGGTGAGGGATGTCCTCCAGCAAACCGTGACTGCAGCAGGAATCTGTCGTCTGAGACAGACAGGCCTCAACATGGGATCCATGAACACGCTCAGCTTTTCAGGCAGACGATGAATCCCCACCACAGAACTGAAAGCACGTTTTAGTTTTGATGTTATTAGATGGGGAAATCATTAATGAGCAATTGAAATGCATAATTAACAGAAAACACTTTTATTATAATCAGGAATCCCATTTGAATGCACTGTTATCAGTGATCAGTAAAATGATGAGTAACTTTTCCTCAGATGTAGAGTCTGAAATTAGTTGGGTTTTTTTTTTTATTGATTTGAAAATCCAGAATTAATCAATAATTAAGTATTGATTGCTAATGTACTTGTACATTCATTTGTCCCACCTTTATAAATCATTTTACAGGATGTGGCACATCCTCACATCTCAATATAAATGAAATAATTTACTTTTGCACCATTTAGTAAACTTTTGAAAGTGTAATCTGTGTATTTTTTCTCAATAGTGCTTAAAATATGATATAACACACCAAAGTCTAATGACTTGCCAAAGACATGTGACTAATGAGTTGCAGAATTAGCTCTGCAAAGTGTTCATTCAGCAGGGCTGAGCACAAATGCACTCCATAACCTTCACATTTCTATTCATGCATTTATTATTTTTTTTAAACTGTGCATATATTTTGTTTTTATAAACTTTTATTGCACATCACACGAATCATTGTGCAAAGCACGGCACAAATCCGAGCTGCCGCTTCTCCAGCGCAGCATGTTTGCTTCACCTGATTTGTTTTTGTTTTTGCTGTCGAGTTATTTCCACCCCGAGGAATCCCTGCTGTGACAATCAAACTCCTCCAGCAGGACAGACAGCGTGAGAACAGGAAGACACACGAGCATCAGATGAGAAAAAAACAACAACAAAACAAACTTGGGTGTAACCTGAGTCCAAGAGAACCTCACTATTGGTTTTTAAGCATGCGCAATAGGAAGTTGGCATCCTCTGCTATGAAATAACGTTTTACATTTAAGTCAATACGATCAGATCTTAAACTGTACCTCCACTTGAACCTTTTTTTTTTTTTTTTTTTTTTTTCCCCCCAACTCATTATTATTCATTTGAAGCCTCTCCCCTCTGACAGCGCCAGTGGGAGTTAAAGGAAAGCCTGAACCCGCCCCTGTAATGTTTATTGATCAGCTCCCCGGCAGGCAGGCGGGCGGGCAGGCCTGTGTGACAGCGCTCAGATTAGTCGGGGATATGGCGTCGCAGCGCCGACACGGGATGAATTTTCCTCTCTCTGTGGGAATTTACCAGCCGCGTTCCGGGGACGCTCCTGCCTTTTGAGGCTGCTGACACCGGGGGTGTGTTGGGGAGGAGAGGAGGAGGAGGAGGAGGAGGAAGGGGGGGGGGACATACATGGCGATGGAGGAGGAGGAGGATAACAGCCCAGCGGTCCCTGCGATCAACATCCGAGCCGACATCAAGAAGGGAGGCGATGCCGGAGACAACGGGGCTTGTATCGACAGGCAGCCGGACACGGCGCTCCACCAAGCGGGGCTGAGCCGGACCGCGGGTCGCGGCAGCCGCAGCGGTCCCGGGGCTCACTCCGCGACCGGGATCCGCGTGCTGAAGGCAGGTCATGACGGCAGGGCGGCACACCGGGTGACAGCGCGCCGGTGACGGGGGGGAAGATTCGTCCTCGCGGTCCGCTGCAGCGGATCACCGAGCGGGGGCAAAGTGCATGATTTCCAACGCGTCCTCGCCGCGTTGCGTAACGCCTGTTATTATAAGTGATGGTTGTCATTCAGGGAGGAGCGCACCAAAAAAAGAAAAAAGAAAAAAAATCCAATTAATACCAGCACAAACACACCGGGGTGTTTAGATGTGTTACAGGAAGGCCTCGTCCTGCTCAGGTTTCTGGTGATGGTAAAATGATGTTTGACGTGCATCTGCAGGGAGTCAGTCCTCCCTGGTGTGTTATTTCTTTTTTTTTATTAAATGAAGGTACCAGGTTAGTGAAACAAGCCCAAATGTTGGCTGACAATATCTCTTTGTCAGATGTGGACAAGCAGACATGTCTGTTAGGTTCTCAGGCTGTGCAGTGATTGTTTCAAATTCAGCTGTGTTGAGGAAAAATGGACACATTCTGAATTTCTGGTCTGCATCTTCATTTACCTCAAAATTGGGCTGATAATTTAAGAGGACTGCTCTCCATGTGGCTTTTCATTTTTGATTTTCAGCACATAGTTGGCTGGCAAAATAGGAATGAACAAAATTAGACTTTTAAAAAAATATATTTATATTTATATATTGAATATGTTTCAGAAATCAAAGCTGCTCGGATTAATCTTTCATTATATTGTAGTTTGCATGCTTTTGTTAATCCAAGGCCCACAAATGGGGAAAGCAAACATCTAAACTGCTATCCCCCCCCCCCATTTGAACAATCAGGATGTTTACCAAAATCTCAAACTAGCTCATTTAGTGGAGTTTTTCTTTTCCCCCCGATGAGGAAAGAAAGGCCAAAGGATTGTCGCATTGTGTCGAGTTTAGCTTTGACCTGGTTGAGCATTTCAGATTTCGAGCTGGAACTAGACTTCAGATTCCCTGAAGAACAGTGAAATGCCCCTTTAGTTGTGCAAACTTTAACCATTAACTATCTGTAGTGCATAGTCACATTTTCCTGCAGTGCTCAGCCTAATGTGTCATTACGGTGCCCATCCGCTGTTGACTGGGCATCCATTAGTGTTAGAAGATGTGATCAGGGTGCAACTGAAAAGTAATCTTTCCTATTTTTATGTTTTTGGTGCTTTTGTTTCCCATTGGTGAAAGGGCACTCTGGGCAAGAAGCCATGTTTCTGAAACAGCTGCAAACTCAAAAATATAATAAGTGTTTACTCAAAGACTTTTTTTTTTTTTAACTTTTAAACTTCTGTCAAAGGTTATTATCAAAATGTGATTATTTACAAGGGAGTGGAAACGGGAAAGATGTGATTATGGATCAAACTGCAACATGAATACGTCCAGATTAACATTTAATGGAGTTGCAGGTCAGTTCCTGTCCTGGGCTTGAGTCCTGCGTCTTTAAGATGTTTCCTTGTTCTGATTTAAATGGTTGCATTATCTCCTCATCCTGTTATGAGGTTTTGAGTTCTGCTTCTCCCTCACTCAGTTGGATCCGGTGTGTCGAATCAGAGAAACTTCACAACTGTGTTGGACTCCTGGCTACAGAGCTGGAAATCGTTGTTCTAATGTCGAAAAAAACATGTTAGGGAACTTTTGTTTTAACCAAATGAAACATGAACGTATGAAGTGCTTGTATAGTTGACGCCCACAGATGAGACGCTTTTCTACATATTCATCCCTTCTTCTAAAACAAACCGAGCGGAAGCATTTCTGCCTATATTCTCAAGCATGATCTCATTTATTACAAATGCATGATTCATGTACAGCTAAAAAACTTAGTTTTACTGTTTGTGATGGTAGGACAGAGTACGTTTTTTTTCTTTTTTTTTGCAGGTTTTCCTCCTGCAAAATTAGCGCATCAAACATGTGACACCGAGATGCCACTCTTGTTACTGTTTTACAGCGATATTGAGGGGGGTAAAAAAAATTAACTTCAGTTTTCAATATTTCTTTGCCACAGCAATACAATACATGTAATTAAGGCTTTTTAAGTTTTCCTTTCCATTTGTTGCCTCTTTAATTTCATCCAAAAAGCTGTAAAACTAAATTTATGTAAATGAACCAAACAAACCATCCAGCTGGTGAGCGGTAACTCGTGCTTTTGTCGTTGCTGGATTTTGAACCTCCTTCAAACTCTTTTGCAACATGTTCTGAAGGGACCTCCCTGTTTTCCGCAGCGCAACATGAAGAGGAACGGGAGCCGGAGCTGCGTGACGAGGAAAACCAGATTCGGGTCACGAGAGCGGGACTGGCTGAAGGGGGACACCCAACGAGGCTGCGTGTGCCTCTACGGCGGCACCGCGGACCCCCAGCCGCCTGCGTCAGGCCCGCAGGCCTCCTCCACCCCTCAGACAGACCTGCAGTTGGTGCTCTGCTCCACCAGCACCACCGTGGAGGAGCTCTGTGCTCAGAGAAACGGACAGGGACTCTACGTTCAGCTGCACGGAGACCTTCTCAGGTAAATGCGCCGTACAGCAACATGAAGTGCTGAGAGCAGTTGCATGAAGCTGATGTTGTAGGGTGGGTCTTTTTCTTGGCAATGTCCTCAGAATCAGAACTAAACAACGGCAATTACTTTGCTGACATCAAGATGGAGCAGCTGCAGTCCTGCTGAAGCGTCTTCTGTGGATCTGCTCCAAACAAAATCCTCACGCGCTCCAACAAGAACCAACCACAGTCTGATGTGACATCATGTATAGGAGAAAGAAAAACATTTCTGGAGGATCAGAAACGCCTCGCGTCTCAGCTGCGCAGCAGAACTGGAAGTGAAACGTGAGATGATACGGCCTGTGAAGGAAGCGCGTCTCTTCCATTAGAGACACTGCAGCTATAAGTGTATCGACTTGCATTAAGATGCAGGCGATGCAGGAGAATTTTTTTACCGAAACAGACATTCATCATGTTTATAGTTTAAGCAGAATGTCACAGCGAACTAGCCTGAGAGAAAACAAAACATACCGTTTGATCCCAGACTCCCACAGCACCTCGCCAGCTTCACCCTCGAGGTGCACACTCCCCTTCAGATCCACCGCAGGCCCTCTGAGAAACAGCAACTGACCCCCTGACCGTCTGGCTCACTGATCCGTGACCAGGAAGGAATTTGTTCTTTTGCTCTTTCTTGGAAAACCCAAAGTGGGAATATAATATTGTAGAAAATAAGCGCTCGGCTTTAGCTTAAATCTCAGCGCCCTTTCTAGCGTGGTGTGTGACAGTTCACTCAGTTTACTCACGGACTGGCAGTGAAACCTTTGGCTGTCATTGTGTGGCAATGTTTTCTAAATTTATCAGCATACCTGCCATGTATGTATAGAATGGACTTTAATAAATTCACACTTAAGTTTAACCCCCCTCCACTAATTTCTGTACATTTAGCTTGTGGTTTTTCAGATCACTGGATCTAAAATCCAGTGAGGCTTCAACTGTACTTTGTAAAGCCTCATTTTGAAAATAAAGCAGAATTTTCCTAGGTTGACTCACACAAAGAAAGAGAGAGAGATTTATGACCATTTGTCTTTAAAAACCTCACGGTTTAGTAGGTTAGTGAGTCACAGTTTGCAGTTTTGCAATCTACAAGACAAAATCAGGAGTGAAACTGGAGGAGTGAATGGAAAGAGCTGACCAGGAGTGACTAAGAAGTGGATGTCTTTATGGCAACTGAAGAATATTTTTGCAAAGGAGGCAAAAAATGTTTGTCAAATACGAATACTTTGGGTCACTAAAAGAGTATATTGGTCTCTTAAACCTATAAGATGTTTGAGCCCAAAAGTTTTTGTCGATTATTTTTCTTTGAAAGAGAAGTTGTTCCTCTTTGCCTTTGATTTCCTTTGACAGTTTGTGATCATGTGCCGCTTTCAGACAATCTTTGATCCTTTATAGCCAAATTTTCTGTTGGCAATTCTGCTTTTGCACCAAAACCTAGTAAGACAATAAGATGAATCGTGTCGATCCGGGCTTTCCATTTTTGGACCGTCTATCCCTGTCCTGGTGGGTATCCCATTCCAAGAGGGTTACCGAGCCGGTCCAAGGTTCTGTTTTCCCAGCAGCTCACTCCTCCTCAGGGATCCATTAATTGCTTTTTCAGGACAGACTCGGCATGTAATCCCTCCAACACGATGTGGGTATTCCTGGAGTTTCCTCCCAGCTACAGTCATCCTTTGGAAATGTCCTGAAGGAGACTCCCAGACCCAGACATGGTTTCAAATGGTTTTTCCCTGGAGGAGAATGCAGTTTGATACCAGGGGCCTTTTAAATCACTTTACCTTTCAATGTAAATATAAACTTAGTTGGCTCTTGAAGCTCATCCAGTCAGATATTTAAAAAAGCCTTGCAGAGTTATGGTTTTATGAGCTCACCTCTGATAAGATGAGCAGTTAGAGGCCTGGGAAAATAAAAATAAAAAAATCCAAGGAGTTGGAAAAACTGTAAGGATTCAAAGAACGTGCCAACACATCTTTGTGTTGTGCAGGCATAACAGGAACCGTAACCGTGGTAAAAAGCCAAGCGCTGTTCAATTCATCATCTGGAAATGGGAAGCGTGTAGCGAAGATATGGCCGTCTGCATAACAGGAAGAGAAAAGAGAGCATGAATCACTGACGTAGCCAAAAGGCCCATTGAACCTCTGGTATCAGTACCTATAATAAACATGATGTCTTTCAGGTGTGCAAACCTGGACTTTGCATATGAACGGAGAGAAGCAGGAAGTTCTGTTTGTAGTTTGGAGACACAGCAAATATTTGGAAGTAGGAGCTCTGATCGAATGTCATTTTCCTCGAGTCAAACTGTCTAAAAGTGACGTCACACTGATGTAGTTAGAGCTAAATTCAGGAACATTCAGCTGTTTTGCAAAACCAGTTTTTTCAGACCATGTATATTTTCCTTCCACTTCACTGTAATGCCATGTTTTGAGTTTGTCTGTCCCTAGTCTCGACCAGCTGCACCAAAGATTGTGCTTTGAATGTGACAAAATGTGATAAAGTTCTAGAGATTTGAATACTGTGAATCCCTGACGAATAGCAAGGAATAAATCTATTTATACCAAATGGAACAGGGTCATTCCAAAAAGATGAAACATTTATAAATTATTATGTTATATTGAAAGATAAAAAATGAATTGCTACTTTTGAAACCCATAAATTAAACAACGTTCTTATTTTTTGAGTTTTCTTCAGGGATTCATGGTCCACTCGGGTTGCGTTGCTCTTCCAGGCAATTCAACTTTCCACGGGGCGAAGGATTTCTCTGATTTGCTGACTTACTCAAATCTGTGGTTGTCCTCGTTGTCTCACCAAACCTGGATGCTATCGATCCTGCAGGAGGCTGGACCCCAGCGAGCATCCCCTCCAGATGGTTTACGACTACCTGACATCGATGGGTTACGCAGACCCGGTGCGAGTGCAGCATGAAGCGGCCAACTCTGACCTCAGCTGCATGATCCGTTTCTACAGTGGTGAGTTCTCTGGCAGGAAGGCAACTTTTTGGTCGTTTCCTATACTGCCTGCTTTACCATGTTGCCTTTTTGTTTTCGTACAACTGGTTTGAAACATGCTAAAAACATTCGGGAGTGGGTTAAACATTCAAAATGGAAATATATGCGAGCCACACTGAAGTAAACTTTTAATACTGTCTTTAATCCTTTAATGAAACAGACCATCAATCATTCCAATATTACCATTACTGATTACTTGAACTTTACTTGACTTTACTACCATAAATCAGTCGTAGCTCCAACAGGTGGTTAATTATTGTTTGCGCTTCTGCAGAGTTTTCTGGCTTATACATACAATTAATGAGCTATTTTAATGCATATTGAAGCAATTAAATAAGCTTTATTTTTCAATTTAATTTAATTCTTTGACTGTGTTTTAATTGAAGTACATTCTGAAATAAGACCAAATAATTGAAAATCACCAACTATTACTGCAGCTGCCAATTAAAACAAAAAGAAAATGTTGAATTTTTAAAATGATTTAAAAATTCAACATTTTTGTGTTTCCATTTGGGTCTCAACTGCTTTTAAAAACCACCTAGCTTTTTTTTTTTTTGGCAATAAATTAATGTTCTTTGATTGTTAAGACACAATCGATGGGCACTGAGGCGTTACCTAGCAACCCCAATCGAGGTTACGATTGGGGTAACCTCGATTGGGTTCGGGTTGCCCCCTACCTAGCAACCCGAGCCACGCCCTGCTTATCACCTAGCAACCCAAGCGGAGCGCCAGCACATTTGGGCAGCTGGTTTCACCGCTGTATGCACTGTACAATGGCTGCTGGAAAAGATAAGTATTGTTGTTGACTTTACTATTCAGAAACCATTTGCTGGATTCTTGTTGGTCGTGCAGGAGGCTCTACTTCTGCTTTTTGATCTGATTCAGGGTCAAAGATGTCTGGTTGTATATCTGCTCATCTGTTTGGAGCCATTTTCAGGTGCGAGTGTAAATGTGGAGTTAGCAGCAGTTTATTTGGGTTTAAAGTGACAACAAGCACTTATACAGCTGGTTCTGAAAGGAGCTCAAAATAGGCAGAAATCTCATTATCTAAGAATAATTTTGTGCAAAAACAATGTATCGAATATGTTTTGTTTAGCGCATAGACCTACCCATAACTGTTCCAGGAAGCATACTAGGTCCCCCTTAGTCAGCCTTAGTCTCTATTTAAAAGTTTCTATGAAATCAGTCCCAAAGATGATTTTTTCAGCATTTTCTCTTGAACTGATTTAGTTCACTGTGCCAGTCCGTCTTGGCCCCCACATGTCCAGCAGCTTCCTGTTTTTTTCCCTCTTGCCAACATGAGAACTAGCCTAATTTGGCTACTATCGAACCACATTGGTCCAAGTTAAGCAAAACCCTTGGAGACTTCCTGTCTTTATTTGTTATCTCATGGGAAAACGCTTCAAGGTCCAGGCATGGGATGCAATTCAGACCCTTAATGCCCAGCTGAGACGGAGAGAAAAACTTCCTCCTGGTGTCTGTGAACCGATTAAGAAATGCTTCAGTAGAGTTTGTAGTTTGCTGTATTTATGATAAATACTGTCGTCTCATACGCCTCACTCATATTCATAGCTGTACACAGTGTGCAGGATTGGCAAGAGGAAATAATATTTGGAATTTCATATTTGTGAGTTCTTATCAGCTTTCAAGGTCTGATTGCATCGTCTTTCTTTTGACTGACTTCACAGCATCAGCAGATCCAGAATAAGATGAACAAGTTCTGTTCATCTAGTGATCCAAATGGGTTTCATGTTGTGCTATTTATCGGATTGTAAAATAAAGAACACTTTCGTCCGACCCTCAGGACAACATCTGTTAGAAAACAATCTAATTTGGGATAGTAATATATTTATACTCATTCTGCAATTTAAAGTGTCCAGTTTATTATGCTGTGTTGGATATTTATTTCTTCACGTTTTTCCCTGGAGGGCCAATCTGCAGAAGTGAAACATCAGGTTTCTTTAGGATATGCATAGTGACACATCCGATTAAGAATTTTGTGCAAAGATGCGAGAACAATTTTCTCTGAAATGACTTTTGTATTTGTGCAGATGTGAACAAGTTTTGATTTGATGTGAAAGTTTACATCGTCTTCCAGATCTCAGCTTGTTTTGTCCATTTAAATTGGGGAACAGTTCCCTGAAAATCTATTTGATTTGTGGAGGTTAGTTACAGGCTCCTGGAGAAGTATTCACATACCTCGATTTAGTTGACCTTATATGGATTTTATATGACACAACGACACAAAGTGATGCATAATTGGTGACGTAGCAGAGCTGCAACTTAAAATTATGATATTCATTTTCTGTGAAAATTGGAGGAATCGTGTCTTTTTTGTGTTTAGTTCTGCATTTTTGTTTTGTTTTTATTTATTTTTTTCGTAGTTTTTGTTAGCGTAGCAAACAAAATCTCTGTATAATACATTGAGGTTTGCTGCTGCAACGGGATGAAAAGGGAGAATTTCAACGAGTCTGAACACTTTTATATGACAACGTAAGAGGAAATGATGTCTGCTCATTGTTCAAGCAGTGATTGAAACAATGAAGTTTTGAAATTGGGATTACTGGACCATGCAAAGAAATCTGTAAAGATCATGTTCGTTAAGATCTTTGTCTAAAAATCAATCAGATCATCCTCTTTTCACCAGATAAGTCACATCTGTCTGCTTCGTGGTCATCATGTGCATTGGTGCACACATGTCTCCTGTTTAATTTCGGAGCACATTATTTTTCTGCCTTATTTTCTCCAGCTGTTGTGCTTCAAAGTTCAGAGCAGCAGGTGACCTGCGGAGTTTCACCGTTATATCCTATTTATCCAGGAAGGCCCTCTGACACACACACACCCGCACACACACCCTGATGCTGTGGCGCACAGATGAAATTAAAACAAACAAACGCAGGAGTAAACATTTCAGGGCTGTGACTTAATGAGGATACTCCTAGTGGAAACAGCCGGGGTTCCGGTGGTCCTGTTTGTCAGCTTGTGCAGCTGTGGATCAGATGAAGCCGGTTGTAGGTTCTGGCGCTGGTTCTCCCCCTCCGGCCCCCCCTGGGCCCATATTCCACCTCTGGCTTGGTGACGTCGCAGATCTTTGAGGTCATCGACGGAAAGCGGCTGTGTGGAGATCATAAGGTCTTCTGTCAGGGTTGGATCGGAGGGAAGTGCATCATCTGAAACTGAGTGAGATCACTTTATGCTTTATTAAACTGAGAGGTGTTGATTTGTTAAGCCTTTTGATGTCCCGCGCAGTGAAAAGTTTATGCTTGTGACTCTCTTTCCAACTGTTGGATCACAATATCCAGAAATCACATCCTCAAAGTGACTAATAACTCCCATGTTGGCCCTTCTTCTTCTTCTCCTTCTTCCTCTTCATGCTAATATTTAAAGGAGTGAGTTTTAGTGGCAAAAACACAAGAGGGTATGTACGAGTTGAGGTAAAAATTAAATTCTGTTCAGATCCGATCTCCCGCAGTATTGCTCTGGGCAACAGAGCTGTGCGGAGAGCTGCCAGCTCCTCGTAATGTTCTGTCTCTGCGATCAGGTTCGTTTCTCCCAAGGATTTCCTCTTGCCCCTTTTAGACCCGCTGTCAGTTTTTCATGCGACGCCGATGCCCAGTTTCAGGTGGCACGTTTTATTGCTGCTGCTAAGAAGCCCCCCATACAAATGGCCTGTTTTCATGTCATCTGCATTCAAATGCAGTGAGCATGAACTGTGCCTCATGAGATCGGCGTGCCAGGATTTAGATTTATCTATTTATTTTACACCGAAAATTTGTCTGTTTGTTTATCTTTTGAATATAGGTGGTTGAAACCCGCCAACAAGAGGCATCTGTGCTGTGGGTAGAATCAGAGTTTGCTGTCGAAAAGAGCTTTCTGTTCTGAGTCAAATCAGACTGTTTCCGCCTCCACCGACCCCCTACTGCATGCTAATGCAATCTTGAGTAAGACAAAAAGGCTCTGGGAAACAGAGAGTATTGTATTCATCTAAGTGCTTGAGAAATGGCTTGAAGTAATCCAATATAGGAATAAAAAATGAGTTTAGAAACTATGGAAGCCCTTCTTACCAAGTACTGCAGCCTTAACCAGCTCCATAAAAGAGAAGAAGCCATTCCTATTCTGCCACTTGACGCCAAAGTAGAAAACAAACTGACCAGTTTCATATTTTGGGCTCTTATTTATGTTTCTTTGTGTTCATTGTGAGGGTGTTTAACAGTGGATCTAAAAGGCCTACACAGTCCTGTTAAGATGCCAGGTTTCTGTGATTTCTCCAACCTCTGTGACATATGGCCAGTTTAACGAAAAACAAAAGTTACCATGTACTCAGTGAAACATGATGGCGGATATGTGATGGATAGTTTTTAGACGTACTTTTAAAAAAAAATCAAGGTGGATGAGAGATGCAGTTTTTTTTTGAAGAACAAACATCCAAATCAACAAATGTATGGCCATATTTAATATTTTATGTTGTAGGCCAAGCCAGAGTTCAAAAGTAAATCTGATAAAAATGTCTGTGAGGTAAAAATGAAAAATATATACGTCTATACAATCTGAGATTTGGACAATATTTTGGTGCTGATAGATTCTTACCAAAGAAGACAAAATGCTGAAAACGAACCAACAAAATATTAGTTTACTGCAACCAGATTTGTTTGTTTTCCAGTTGAGTTGTACAGGATGTAGGTACAAGTCACATGAAAGTTGGACGATTTTCTTAAAAAGTATTTTTATTTCATCACAACATCCTGACATTTCAACAATTATGCACTTTTTATACGCATTGTATGTGTTTAACATAAAATGTTTTACGAGTTAAAATGTAATTTAGAGATTCTCTACAAGCTATCGCTTTAGTTTTACTGCTTTTATTGCGGCGTTATAAAAGTTTTATTCAGCCTTTACGGTTTCAAAAAATGCTGAGTGGCAGGATATTTTAAAGCAGAATTCCAGTTGTACCCAACAATGTTATCAAAATATTTTAACAGCGATGATCAAAGTCTTTTCCCCTCAAGTTATTAACAGAAAGAGGCAGAGAAAATGCAAGCTCACATTAAAAAACTATTTTTGTTTTTTTGTTTGGTTTGCAAAATCCCAGCTGTGGAGAGTGATTGTGTAGGTAAAAAGCAACAATGCATATAATGCTATATTATTGCTGGAATCATACAACATCTTGCTTCGTTCCGAAATACGAATATATTTAAAACGTAAGTTATATAAAACATTATATCAGTTCAAAACGATTTTATGAAAGCACAAAAAAATTAATGAGTTTTAGGGATCAATTGCAGATTCAGGTTCTCTAATCTCAGTCTACTTTTTCATATCACCCTCAGGCCTTTCTTTCCTCACCTCCTTCCACTCTCTTTGCGTCTGTTTTCCTGTTTTTTTTCCCTCTCTAGTGATCAGAATTCACCCCTCTGCGGCCTTCTGTCTCGTCTGCCGTGTCACGCGAAGCGAGATGTCCCAGAAACGTCTCGTGAAGGCCACAGACACACTTGAGTGAAGAGATAAAAAGACGCACATTTGACTCGATTGGTTTCTCGCCTCCCCGTCCCTGGGTTTTTTTTTTTTTAGCAGCCTCCACTTAAACGACGTCTGACCCCAGTTGATCATTAGCTTAGTCTTGAGGAAACTGTGTTACACAACATGCTCTGACCGTGTCACCAAGCCCCCATGGAGCTGCTGGGAATGGTCAACACGATTTGTCATCAGTTGGATGTAATGGATTTGGCTGGCTCTCTGCTGAGCTGCGAGAGGTTGCAGGAGACAGTATGGAGATTTACCAACTCAGATTGGACTTTGGTTTTGTGAGCAACATGTTTCCCTGGCAACTAATAACCCTGCCGACAGTGAGGGATTGCATGTGTGTTTGCTTTAAAAGTTGGCTCCTGAAAGCTGGGGCTTTTGCGATGGTGTTGCGTAAATGGGACTCTGGTTTTCACACAGGTAGTTGTAGAGCATAGATGGTTTATTTACTTGCAAAAATACTTATTGCTGTAATGTTTTCAGATCCGATCGCAGTCGGAATGATGGTAAATTAACAGAAAATTATATATGCACCCATTTTTCCCCCCCAAACAAAAATATCAAAAGTATACATTGCATTTCTATTAAACCTTTTTAGGTTGATACTTTGAGGAACTGCCTTTCAATGCTCCTGCAGTTGCTGTCATTTTGGTTTTCCTCTTCCAGCTTTTCAGAGACAAAAAGTTTTGCTGATTCTTGCAGCTGAAGCTCAGTCAGAACGGAAGGAAAGTGACTGGGCACATGAATTTTTAACCAGTCGCATTTTGGTCTGAACTTTCCTTTTAGGTGATTCTTTCCATGACAACCTTCCCTGTCCCTGCTGGACAAAAGGATCCCCACAGCATAATGCAGCCACCACCGGGTTTTGTTGAAGAGATGCTGCGTTCAGGGGGCTGCGCGGTGTTTCTTTTCCTGCACACGTTGCTTTGGCCTCGTCTGACCACACTGCCTTCTCGCGTATGCTTGCATATGTTAAATGGCTTGTGAGAAACTGCAATCAGGACTTATGGGTTTTCCTTTAGTAACAAATTTCTCCTTGCGACACTCCCTGATAGATTCTGTTTACTAAGAGACTTTTAAAGGGTTTTTGTTGTTCTTGCTTTTGTTAAGGAGTGAAAAGAAATCAGAAAGACTGTCTGTCATTTTCTTTTGACCCCACATTTATCTTTATTGTTATTTCTTATTGTTTATTTTTTGTGTTACTTTATCTTCTTTGCATAGAAAGTATGTACAAAGTTAAAAGATGGAATATCTGCAAGAAGAAATTATTTAAACCCACAGAAGATCCTTCAATTTTTCTCATCACCATTAAATACTTGCAATATGCTTTCCCCATAACGGTTTATTTTTGTTTTGAGTTAAAACGGCTACATGTCACAGAGGTGGAGAAATAGTACAATGCATTTCTTTTATTTACACCAGATTGAAGAGACCCTCTGGTTTAGTTAGTAAGAACAGCCATTTAGCCCGGGTGAAGTTATTTAGTATTTTTTTAATATCTACTAACAAGGAAGCTATAGTTGTTCTCTTTCATTTAACTTCATTTCAGTAACATAACGTATCGTGTCTCCAATTTTCAAAAATCGACAAAATATTTGCAGCTAAGCAGTTCGTTGTCAAGCACACTTAACGTCTTCATGATCGCTTGTCTGCTGAGGAATAGCAGCAGGGATATTTCTCTCTGTCTCAATGCCCTTGCAAAGTGAAAGGGACACGGAGAAAAGGAATGAGCTGGACAAAATGCGCTAGAGTAAGCAGATTCTCAAAACGAGCATCAGAGTGGGAGGAAGCATGAGTTGGTTTGAGGGGAATTTAAAAACAAGAGGACAGGAGTCTGAGCGGGGCTCTTTCTCCTTTGAGCTTAATTGGCTTGTCTCCTGACTGAGTGTTCTTGAAAGCTGGCAGAGACAGCAGCTCTGGAGTCCTGCAATGGTGGCCACTGGGTTTCCCACCGTGCAAGCTGGCAGAAATAAACTGGGCAGAATGACTTTTAATGTGACAAAAAAAGCCGATTCATTTATCCATACGTCCAGCACAAACAAGTTTTTCATATTTCTTTGGTGCAAAATCATGTTTTATTGATGTATGCTAAGGTAAAGAAGCCGTTTCTATCCTAAATAGTGATATAAGATCATTTCCTGGAACAGTGCGGCGTCTAATAAACAGGTGATATCAGACGGATCATGACTGATCCGTGACTTTCTATATGACTTCATTTTCTGGAAGCATCTAATCTCTGTAGAGCCTGAACACGTGCCAGTAATTAGCTGTTTCTGTTTCTCTGAAACTGAATTGGTTCTAAGAATTAGGGGGTCTTGAGTGTTAGATAAATGCCTGTGGGCCCATATTAACCTTTGTGTGGGTTTGTTTCCCTCCAGAGAGGCCAGTGAATGCGGACCAGCAGGAGCGGACCTTGTTGAAGGGTGTGTTCAGCGTCCGAAAAGGCAAGACGCAGCTGCACAAGTGGGCAGAGCGGCAGGTTATTCTGTGCGGCACGTGTTTAATAGTGGCCTCTGTGAAAGACAGTCTGGCGGGGAAGATGCATATCCTGCCCCTGGTGGGCGGAAAGGTGAGAGTTCCTGAGTTTCATGAACTGAATTTGCATTGACATCTTATTCTCCGCAGGATAGAGGCTACAACCCAATCTACACTTACATGTTTTGACCAAGTAAAAACATTAAACTGCAGCTGTAAGCTTCATCAAATGCTTTGATATGAAAAATACAGATTTATTTCAGTCCAGCAATCGTAAATGGAAACAACAGGAGCTTTTTAAAGAGACAGGAACCCATTTTTAAGGCATCAAATGACATCAGACTTCCTTTGAGTCATGTTAGACATTATTTTTAGAACAGAAAATGGTGACATAGCTAAATGACTGGGCTTTAAAACGACACTATGTGCCTTGAAATTACACAATGCCACACCTTTGAAGATCAAGTGTTATTAAAAACAGGGTTGGCTGCTAACTTATGCGGCGCTCCGACTCTCATTAGAAAGAAAACTCTTGATCATTTGATCACCGCATTTTCAAGATCCACAAAACTACATAGCCTGGATAACAGGCTATGTACACACCAGTGGTGTGTCCGAGCCGCACGACTGGTTCAGCAACTCCAGAAGGGTAAAGCTCAGGTCCACTGGCTCGGACAGAAGCTACACGATTCCTCTTGGATCCTTTTCAACAACCTGAAATAAACTTTCCCAAGCAAGTTGAGAAACGTGATCCCACATAGCTTGAAAACCCTTTTCATTTCATTTTCTTATTCCACCATGACAGCCTGACACTCCACAGGTGTTGTCAAACATGACGGCACCAAACATGTCGAGAGCTTTCAGCGTCTCCAATAATCCGGACCCCAGTTTCTCCAGCTCTGCCTCGTCCAGGGAGGAGGAAGATGCTGAGTTGATTCAGAAGATCCTCAAAGCTCTTCTTCTGCTTCCTGACAGCCTCCTCAGTGTGGGTCTGCAGTTTCCCCTCCAACATATACATATCAGCTTTGTATTATTAAAGACCAACATCGAGCCTTTGCCTCGGTGTAAATGACGTTTCTCTTCACCGATCATTTGATTTGCCATCTGGTTGCACAAACAGCGCTTCATTGGTCTAATTGAATTTTACTCATGATAGATGCAGATAAACAAACGACCTAACTTATGACATGCCAAGAGTTTAATTTTATTATTTATTTATTTATTTATTTTTGCTGATTTGCTCTCACATTTTCCCTCAGCAGATTGTGTGTAACCAAAGACGAGTTGGATCATTAAACTTCTGCTGTATGACTTCAGTCAGCATTGACTCGAAACCATCGCAATCTATAAAACTGAAAACAAATCTTAGCGTCTAGGAAAGAAAGGCAGCGGGAATGGCTTCAAACGGGTCAGACCGGCAGCTCGATTGGTTGTTTTAACTGTTCACTGTGTGTGAAGCACTTTACTATGTCCTGTGATCCAGATAATATTGGTAATGAACAGTAATCATACGCAAAGTTTGAGATGTTCGATGTAAATTTAATGGAAATAAAGTGTCTTTAACTTTCTCTCTGTTTTCACTGCATCCAGGTCGAGGAGGTGAAGCGGAGGCAGCACTGTCTGATGTTCAGCTCCGCCGGATCGCAGGCACAAACTTACTTTGTCAATTTTGACACGCTCGCCGACTACCAGCGATGGCACCGGCAGGCGTCAAAAGTAAGCAAGGAACCCAGAGCGTGTGCATGTGCGTGTGCGTGTGCGTGTGCATGTGCGTGTGCATGTTCGTGTGCGTGTGCGTGTGCGTGTGCGTGTGCGTGTGCATGTGCGTGTGCGTGTGCGTGTGCATGCGCACGCGTCACACAATACTCCTGGAACGGTTTCCTTTCAGCGGCGGATGTTTGTTTCCAGCTGGTCCTGCTGGGTTTGCACATTCATCAGAGGTTTGATGTCGAGGTGGCTCCTCGACATCTCACTGGCTTCACAAACGAGATGTTTATTAATTCAAGCCCACAGGTCTCCTCAGATCGTACTTACCTCAGTTCGTGGACACATCTGTTTTTGTTTTCGTCCAGCGTCTCTCAGCAGGGGAGCGTTTCATCTTGTGAGTCACTGTGGATTAGCAAATGCTACTTTAGCATCAATATATTTCTGTATTTGGGTCTTAACTCTGTTTTTCAGAGAATGATGTCAACTGCTTGCAGCTGTTTCTCTTCTTGAAGTTCTGCTCCGCTCGGTTTGCTTTGCGCATAATATAATAATTACGGGGTGATGTTGTTGCAGCTCCTTGCTGGAGCTGAATGATGCGAGAGTCTGAGCTGAGCCAGAGCCAGGAAGCAGTTTGCAAAAGGAGGAGATCAGGAATAGGAAGTCATAAAAAGTACGCAATTAACTTCAGATTCATGGTAAATCCACAACTTCTCTCTGCCTCCTGTGGTATGGAGTATTTGCTTAGAAAAGGCCTTTTAATGCACTGCAGTTAGGCAGACATGTAGACCAAAGGGTTTTTGTAGCTACAGATCATGACTGATGAAGCTTTGTGGACAGTTTTTATGCAACACTGCATAAATCATGTAAACCATTAAGTCTGTATATATATAGAGAGAGAAAGTCAGTGTGTGCATTTGTCTCGTCACAATGATCTCCCAGGAGGATCACTGTGAATGCAAAGCTGAGTAAAAAGCAGGCAACAAAGTTCCCATGAAAAAGTCTAGCATAGAGTATTAAAAATGCAGAATTGGACATTTGGGTTTAATTTCCATCTGACTTGTCACTTTTTCACTCTTCCCTAAGTTGTATGCAGCTCTGGAATAAATTAAGAGACCGCCTAAAATGATCAGTTTCTCTGATTTTACTTTTCAAAGTTACATGTTTGAGTAAAATGAACATTGTTCTTTTATTCTATGAACCACTGACAACATGTTTCTGAAATTCCAAGCAAAACTTTAGTATTTATTTGCAGAAAATGAGAAATGGTCAAAATAACAAAAAGATGCAGAGAAAACAAGTTCATTTTGCAGTAATTCGTTAATAACAATAGTAATGTTTTAACTCAGGTTAAAGAGTTCAGAAATCAATATCTGGTGGGATCAGCAGGAGGTTTCCGATGAGGCTCAGTGCAGTTTGTGGTTTTAAATCTGTACACTAAAGTTGTAGGTAACTTTTTATTGTTTTTCCTTCTTTAAGGAAGTTGTATAAGTGCTGTATTTATTCACTCTTTAATTTCTAAACTGACTTTCCATTGGCAAAGTAGCTCAGCCTTTTCTCACTCACAGGCATTACAGAAAGTTACAAACTACCAGAAAGTCTTAAACTTTCCTCCGACCTGAGAGACTTTTCTTGTAATGGCTGATTGAAAATCAGCACTGTCTGCATTGGCTGCCTGGATTCGTGCAGTGATTTCATATTGGGTATATGGAGGCTTTCAATGTATGCTTTATGATATTAGACTATTTTATTAAAGACGGAAACCAGATTAAGATAAATCTGGTTCAAAGCATATTTTATTAATATCTTGCGGACATTGTCCCTGTTTTAAATAAGCGGTGAAAAACGCTAGAAAAAAAGAAGAAACAAAAAAAAAGATCAGAGACGACGCCTTTCAGGAAACCAGCGGTGTAAAAACAAGGGAGGTGACGTGAGCGACGGGGACCAGGGGAATCTGATGTGGATAGTCTGAACTGAGGCGCTGGGTGGAAATGATTTGTGGAAATGAACAAGCAAAGAAAATACAACAAACAACCGAGCAGGATGAAGACGTTAAAATGATCACCAAAACCCAGTATGGCGCAGAACCCTAAAAGAGTCTTCAGCGCCATGACAGTCAATGTTTCACACGAGGCAAAAGCATCACGAGTCACTTATCTTTCACCCTTTAGATTGGTTTGTGATTTATCATGGCTTGATGTAAAAATGGCATTCACGAGGTAGCGCTAGCTGTGTCACAGATTATTCAGTGACTAACATTTATCATGTTGTCCTTGCTCCAGATTAAGGACATCCTTCTCTTAGCCTGGGAAACAGAGGATGCGTGAGAGCTTTAGTTTTATTTGTGTAGACCGAATGTATTTGGCTTCTCTCTTGTTCAAACAAAACTCGGACCAGTCGCACATATGATGACTATCTTGCTTTTATACTCTTTTTATTTCCCTAACTCAGGGTTTCTGAAAACATGAGCAACAACTTTGACCTCTTTATAAAGACTCTCAAAAGAATTTGCTTATTTACAATGGAAACAGAATTTGTATGTAAAGACCCTAAAAAGGAATTTGAAAGTTTTAATTAAATTCAGTTTATTTTCCTCTGTTGCTTTATATTCTCATTGCAATTTTTGATGTTTTCAAATAATGTTTAGTTTTTGTCAAAAGTAATAAATAAACAGTGATGCGTACTGTATCCACAAAACTTGAAGAGCTTTTACCATCAAGGGTTTTTGAAAATGTTATTTGAGTCTAGATTTAGTTTCTGCAAAAAGAAACTAACTGTTACAATTGAACGTATGAAAAGCGAACTTCAAAGTAAAGTCGGTTCGATTGATTTGCGTCCACTTAAGAGATCCAGTAGAAATCAAAAAAGGAACAAAGAAGTTTGAGACTGATTATCACTGGAGCAAGGAAGAAAAATATCACATATTTTGCTGCAATTTTACGTTTACCTCAGATGAGATGTGGAGAAGAATAAAGTGTAAATCTGACCTTTGTCTAATCAGTGTGTGTTGCTGGAACACGACAAGACACGTCAGACATTAAGTATTTCACTTATTCCCATCTCTCTTGTTGTGTGTGTGTGTGTGTGTGTGTGTGTGTGTGTGTGTGTGTGTGTGTGTGTGTGTGTGTGTGTGAGCAGGTGGTTTCTCAGACGGTGAGTGTGGTGGACCTGTCCTGCTACAGCCTGGAGACGGTGCCTGAATATCTGTTTTACTGTCAAGATCTCACCCACCTCAACCTGCGGCACAACTTCATGAGGCTGCAGGGACCTGGGAGCCTGCTGAACCTCCCCAGGTACCTGGAGATTCACACGTTTTCTCTCAGGATCGGACATGAACACTGTGTGACGGCTCCTGCAGCCGGGAATCAACTCCGGTCTGAACTCAAGATGGTTGTCACACTGAAAATGGTTAAATTGGGGGTTTGAAGCCATTCTCACATCTATATTCCCACTTTAGAGGTAAATAGGGATTGCATGCTCATCATCATCATCATCATCATCATCATCATCATCATCATCATCATCATCATCATCATCATCATCATCATCATCATCAAACAGTTTACTATTAAAATTACAGAAGCAGTTTAAATTTGATCCATCACAAAAATAATCTTTAATTTTACTGTGTGTAAAATCACTTCGTCATTTATTTCTTACACACTCAGCTCATGTAGCATTACTCTTTATATGTTTCTTATCAATTGCATGTGAACCAATGCAGAGCGTAAAACTACCTCTGGTCTACAACAGAAATGTGAAAATCTTTTCATCTGCGTGTCGTCCATTACGAAGGACAGGAATTTAGCTGCTCTTCATTTCTGCTCTGGTTGTTCTTAAGCGATGTGTCATTAGAGCGGCTGCGGTGAATGACTATCATCCGTTTTACATCCTCGTCTGCCTGCAGCATCACTCGGCAGCCCTTTGTTTGTAGATATTACCACTGATGAGAATTTGATGAGATGCTTGCTGAGAACAACACTTGGACATTTAGATTTCACTGTAAAAAAAAATTCCTGTCCCATCAAACATGCAAACATCTGACCTTGCAGTGCTCTTGATGCTTACATGATCGGTTCTTTAGCTGGTTCTAAAGTAACTTTAAACCACAGAGCCTTGGTTTATTGTTCATCACAAGTTATTTTTGATTCATTTCCTGTGATAAAAACCTCTTAAAAGCTTTTTAAACAATCTTTCTCCCAGTAAATATGGATGATACTTTTGCAAAAGAGCTCATAATACAGATAGAGGATGAAGCAATAGCAAAGATGTTCTAAAGGCTAAACAAGCATTTTCCCCTTTCTCTTCAGGTTTTCCCAGCTGAAGAGTCTGAACATATCTCACAACCGTCTGGGTGTGTTCCCTGAGTGTGTGGGTGAGATCCTCTCTCTGACTGAGCTGAACCTGTCCTGCAACAATCTGCACACCGTCCCGGTTCAGATCGGCAACCTGCAGAGGTCAGAGACACATCTGCAGCACACATGACATACGATAATAAAAAAGTCATCTAACCTCAAAGGAAATATTGATTATACTAATAAAATGTAGTAAAAACTCTCATCAAATTCATTTTTTTTGGAATTTAAGCAGTAATGATTTACAGGGTTTATGTTCCAGCATCCAAATTACAATCACAACTCTCTGTATTTTCCTGCATTCGCATGTGCTAAATATTAAAGTTACACAAAAGCTGATCCCTTTGGGTGCTTCTGCTAATATGGGACAAGCTTTCATTCGTCATTGTAAATGTTACACATTTCCTCTGGCTTTGGAATGATTCAGATCTTGTTTCAAAGTGTAATCGCTGCTCCGTGATCAAGAGTTATGGCTCTTGAACACTGATTTGTTATCAACGCTCTCTCTCTCTTCTGCTCCACTTTTAAACCGATTAAACATAGAACTATGTTCTGGTGAAATTAGTCTACATTTTGTTATTATTGGTAATATCCTTTTGAACAAACTGAGCCGAATTGAATGACAGATTTGGTTAAATTATGGACTACTATGTCTGCTCAGCATTGGAAGTTGCTCAGTAACCATTTACCCCAAAGGCTGATAAACAAACAATCCTTTTCCCCCCCCCCATCTCTTAGCCTGCAGACTCTTTGTTTGGATGGGAACCACCTAAGCTCACTACCTGAAGAGCTCGGTGATCTGTCTCAGCTCAACAGCTTGGGTCTCTCCTTCAACAACTTCTCTCACGTCCCGACGGTCCTGGAGAAACTGTGTGCAGTGGACAAGCTGGCCATGGCCGGGAACAGAGTGGAGAGCTTGGAGCTGACCACTCTGGCTCGAATGATCCACCTGAGGAACATCGATCTGCGGTTGGTTGTTTTCTGCAGCTCTCCAGCTTCCTCTTTTCTCTGTCAACAGAGGGAATCTCTGTGTGTTCTTCACATAGTTGTAGCTTTTGCTTCTTTTTAACTGTCTTTTCAAATTGTGGGTAGAAAAAAGGAGCATTCTGTCACAAACTCCAGCCTGAACTTCAGCTGCTCCAGTGTTCCTCCAAGCCTCTTTTTTTAACTAATATTTATTTATAGATGCCAGATGTGCTGTGAACGAATGCCTTTTACTGCATTGCCCTATTTCACGCCTACATTCACACCTGGGAGCTGCCAACCACAGTCATGTTTTTTTTTTTTTTTTGTTTTGCTGCAATTCAGCATCCTGCTGTTCTGCACATAAACCGTGGGACACTAAGCACTTTGCTCACCAGGACCTCTGAGGCAGGTAATAAAGGAGATGAAAGCTGTTCTCAATGAATATCCTGCAGCTCTGGGGATTAAACCAGCAACTTGTACTCCAGCGGCAGCCGGATAATGACCTAACCTTGGGGCTTGAGGTGTGGCTCGACCCCAGCAGGCTGCATTTATAAAGACAAAGGTGCATCTGTGATGGATTAGCTGGCTTGCAGCTCTTATCAAAGAGAAGTTACTGATTATG
The DNA here is from genome assembly GCA_911649635.1 of Poeciliopsis gracilis. NCBI lineage: Eukaryota > Metazoa > Chordata > Actinopteri > Cyprinodontiformes > Poeciliidae > Poeciliopsis > Poeciliopsis gracilis. Next base: position 9,418,304 of record CAJVRI010001179.1, on the reverse strand, counting down.
AATATGAGTTACCTTGAGCAGGGATGTCGAACTCACTTTTTATTTTGGGCCATATCAAAAATCTGAACGTTCTTAAAGGGCGGGTTGAGCCAAAATGTATCGATAAAACCCACCAAACTGTTAAAATGTCAATAATTAGCTCTTTGTGACAGTATTCAACAAGCATTTCTTAAAGTTAAATAATGCTGAACATCTTTTCACGTTGCTCGGACCATCCAGGATTTCTTTTTGCAATGTTTTTGGCCAAATTTAAGAAAATTTTGCAGTAAATATATGAAAAAACAAAATGCGAGGATCTGCTGATTTTGTATGAATTTTGCAGATTTGTGAAAAACCGGAGGGACTGTTTATCCAGACTGAAAATGTCATAACATTATGACCACCAGAACAGCTTTGCAGAAGTCACAGTGTTGTGGTTCATTTGCTGCTGTTATTTTTGCAAAGTTGTTGTGCTATTTCACAAATGATTGTCAGATTTTGCTTCCCTGCTGTGTTCCTGCAGACATGTTAAGGCTTCATCCAGTTTGCTCTATTATTTTCAGATTGAATGGACTCAGGTGTGTTAAATGTGAGACTCCAGAGCCAGTGAGCCACGTAACCCAGCTGGACTTGCGCGATAATTGCTTGGACTCGCTCGACCTGAGCTCCGTCTGCAACCTGGAGACTCTGCACTGCCAGCGGAACCAGCTGGGGACACTCACGCTCAGCGGTTTCTCGCTGCGCATGCTTCATGCCGGCAGCAACCGTGAGTGAAACAGAGCGTCAACTGGCTGCTATTATTACCCCCCCACCCCACCCCGTGTGTGTGGCCCTTTGCTGTGATGATGCATTCACTTTACCAACCCACAAGAGACAGAAACGATGCAGATGTTTCGCTGATGATGATCGGTGCCTTTGTCTTCCTGCAGGCCTCACAACAGTCAACGTCTATCCAGTCCCGAACCAGCTCACACACATGGACCTTTCACAGTGAGTTCTGCACAGGAATGAGATGTGGATGTGGCGTCACAGAGATTTTCTTATATTGCATAAAAATAAGTAATTTTCTTATGCTTTTAGTTAATGCTGAATACCGCAGCATGTGTGGGCAAAATTATGTTGCTGATAATATTCAGTGAATATTTTGAATTTATAGTTTCACTTAAAAAAGTCACACTTTGGAAATATTACTCAGGCTTATTTACAGGTGCACTTACGTTCATAGACTTTAATAATGTCTTATTTGTTTGTGTTTTGAAATCTGGCTCTACTAGAATAATTGAGACCTAAAAATAATTGATACCAACACAATGTGTCATCAAGACTGGATGTTAGCAGCTCATAGGGTCTGTCTTTAACAGCCTTCAACATGAAACCATGTAACTGTTCACATTATTGTATTCTGCTAAATGCATGCAGCCCCTTGGCATGAACAGCACATTATGCTTACATAGCAACATTAGGAGCATAATAAATGGTCATTCCTCTTTGGAATAACAACTGTGTGTGTTAATATTTTCAGCATTTTTGCAAAGCTCAAAACTGATACATAAAGCAAATATCATAACTATACGCCCAAAATTATCCTTAATCTTATACTTGATTATAAGATTTTGTGTTTCTGACTAGAAAAACATTTGAAGGGTTCCTTGTAAACTTTTACTTATGGAAATAAATTCTGTTCCAGTTATTACAGAGACCTATTATAGGTATGAGCATGCAGGGCAAAATGTGCAAAGTAAATGGGATTCACAAAGAAAAAAGTATTAAAAATACAAGTGACATGTATGAAAGCCCATTTTTGCCTCTTGAAAGAAAAAAGAATAGCAACATTCTGTCTCTTTCTAATGAGACAGAAAGTTATATATTTGATTTGATGCATTGCTTTGCAAGATGTTGAATTGTTCACGTGTTACCTTGATAATTCAGGAGGGAATCGACATGAATTAATTAAAGAATTATTGCAGAATCAGAAACACAGTAATGCTGAATAATTTCCAGATATTGGAGGTTGAAGCTATATTGGAAAAAGTCAGTTTTGACCAGCTTTGCTCAGTCTGAGTGTTTTTCTTTCTGTTTCATGTGTGTTGAGACAGGAACCTGTTGGAATACCTTCCAGCCTGGGTGTGTGACTGTCGAAAAATTGAGATGCTGGACCTTCAACACAACCTGCTGTTTGAACTTCCTTCCAGGTTTGAACTTGTTTTGTTTTGTTTTTTCAAATCAGGAATCGTTAACTTTTACTGCTTAAATCATTTCACAATTTTATTCATTTACGTTTTGTATGTAATTTAACACACAACTGGAATTTATATGTACATCAGGTTTTACGTTGCTTATATTCCTGTTTTCATTCCTTGTATATTTAACTTGGCATGTGGCATTTTAGCTTATTTTCATCTGATAACTCTTTGCAAAATAAAACCCAGTGCCACCAATGCTTTCAGAAGTCACCTACTTAGTAAAGTCCACCTCTGTGTTGTTGAACGTCAGTATAAATGCAGATGTTGTGTGAAAGCCTCAAATTTTTGTCAGGGAACATTAGAGAACAAACAGCACCATGAACACGCAGCAGACAGGTCATAAACTAAAATGTGACAAAGCGTTAAAAATTTTCAAAGACAGTGTATTTACTTCAAAATTCTTCGTGGAGCGCCGCAATTGCAACTGTTGACCTTTCTAGCGTCGCAAAAGCAGAAGCATGACTGACATGCCTGGCTGTGAATTCTGACGATGCTCAGAGGAGAATGAACGTTTGGTGTCTGCAGCTGGATATGCATTTGTCCTGATTTCTCTCTGTAATGTCTCCAACAGGTTGCTGAACAGCTTAAGTTTGAGGAAACTGCTGACGGGGAACAATCGTCTGCAGAGAGTGCCTGACCTACTTGACCATATTCCTCTGGAAGCCCTTGACCTGCAGCATAACAAGCTGAGCGAACTTCCAGAGAGTCTCTTTTACAAGGCCTTAAAGTTAGTCTTCTAACCTTTTGAAGAGGGTGCTTGCCCTTTACTCTTTATATGATGGCATTATGATCCTTCAGGCACAGGTTCCTCTGCTTTACAACTTCTTACTGGCAGTCTGAACTCTGCTCTGTCTCTGTGAACGGTCACTGTAACGCAGCACCGTATGGATTTGCTGGAGCAAATGTGGTCAAGATCAATGCAACATTCCCAACCACAACTGGAGCATCTTTTGCTTCCTTATTTCCGATGCGGTAAACCACTTAACACCCATTAGCTGTGGAGTTGTCCTGATGCACTTTGCCGTCTCTAATGCGGAGATGTTACGGCAGTGACTTCTGAAAAGAAACTGATCTCCTGACAT